>OX381705.1:35159569-36359569 GCA_947462335.1 Harmothoe impar | reverse complement strand
GCTACACGGGCTGGATTGACCGCATTTATATGAATGTTGATCAATACACCAAAATACATGTGTCTTTGCAGGGTTCTGGGGCAGGAGCATCTAATTGTATGTTTGCTGCAATGGCAGATGAATCAATACCTCTGCACCCACAGGTAAGCCCGTGGGGACTGTCATAAACTGGTATCGTGAGATAGCAGATGGGCAGCGCTGAATAGGATGGCAACATATCTGTTTGCAACATATCTGTTTGCTTTTAGGATGAAAGCTAACAATATGTGTATAGAGGGCATCGGAGTCCAATCTTCCAGGCTTGGGCTTTCAGATCTGGCCCCCAATTACAATGGGATTGGCCTGTGGGTATGCTCGACCCCCACTGTATCATGGACCCCCACTGTATCATGGACCCCCACTGTATCATGGCTTGAAAGGGTAGGTCTGGGGCTGTGCCCAGCGCCGTAATGCCTAGCCCCAGGGGCTGGTATGATGATCTAGAGGAACGTACAACCAGCCCTCTGCTGACAGGGTTAGGCTATGGGAGTAAGAAAATGAACGGAATTTAAGGAGAAAGGCGATAAAATACAAAAAAGAGAGGTGGAGAGAAGAGAGTGGGATTCAAACCCAAGAACCCACATGTGACCTGATCTATTCAAACCCTATTGATACTGCCTGTATACATATAAGTGATTACCCCACTAGCTTAATTGGTACAGGAGGGGTTGAATATAGTCTGAGGGCTATAGGTTCCAGTCTTGTCAGGGAACCCTCTTACAAACTACAGTTCTCCTGGTTCAGTTTTAAAGCAATATAATTTGGTACACTCTAATGTTACTCTTGAAAATATATGCAGAAAGTTAGACCAGTGTATTTGCATAATCTGCAGGAAAGATGGCTAAATTAACGTTAGTGCTTACATAATGCATCACTGCAATACTGTTATTTTCCTAAAATGGATGAGTAAAAATGGCACCAATACTGAGAGTTGAACCTCAGACCTTCAAATGCGGATTTACAATAGATTCTGCTATAGCTCTATACAGCTGAGTCTACTGGAACCAAAGTTTCCAGCAATATTTGCTACGCGCATTTTAGACTCGTTGTCATTAGGTCGAAAAAAGGTTAATCTTTAGGCGTAATGTGTTAGCGATAAGTCTGAAGGCTTCGTATGAGGGGCCACGTATACGTTCTAAGCTCAGCGTACCAGACATACACTTACCATAGCTTGTCAGGAACAAGCTAACTTGAGAAAGCAGAGCCAACTGTGCATGAGATTACCTGTGCCAGCCTGCACGTGTTGATCATGAAAACAAGTCCCTCCCGTTTCTTCGCTATATCTACCTGCCACAAGAAGCTTGGGAACTGAAGCTGACAATAGAAAACGTGATAGGGGTGCAGGCGTTCATAGACGTTTCCAAGTTTTTCGTCCATCAAGTGCTTCAAATGAACAACTTCCACAGTACATGCATACAAATAGCTTTCTTTAAAGTGCATATTTGTGGAATGGCCTCCTTTCACAAAATCCTTTTTTTCATCAGACATTCTATTGATGTAAACGCCTGTAAACTTCCTGCAGTCCAGATAATTTTTTGACTTGAAACAAGGGATATTTGTCATCATGAGCTAAACTTGGATGCCTCTTGTTCTAACCCTACTATTAATGACAACTCATGTTGGTACATGTTGGTTTCAAGCAACGCTTTATTTAATCAAAGGGCAGATCACGTGCCTCTCCACCCCATCCCTCACGCGCCCCTTCAAGTCAAAGCTGCGCTCAAATAAGGTGCCTTCCTGAAAGAAGTTTTTTTCTAAACATGTTGGCTCAATACTGAACGGGGAAGTGAAGAACGCGGGCTCTGCCTATAAAAACTCAAGGTAATTTAGCGCTCATCAATGGGCGGGTATAAGTAGTACTACGCTGCCCCCCCCTCCCCCCCCCCCCCAGTCCATGGATGCCATAATACACACGTCCTCCAGCACGTCACTTAATCACACAGCACTAGTGGGTGACTGTAGTACATGTACTGGTCCAAACTGGTGTGTGACCCCAGGACAAAAGGTGGTGGAATGTTTTAAAGGTGTGTTTCATGTTAACCGGCCCTAGCAAAAGAGAACTCAACCTATTGCCCAGGGGCGTGGCAAGCAGTTTCAAAGTAGGGGGGACTGAGGGGTATTTTGACCCTTTTTGACCCCTTTTTACTTGACCTTTGGGGTTTGACCTTTTTTGGGATTGGTCAAAAGTGGGGGGGGGGGGGGGGGTACATGTCCCCCCGTCCCCCCCGGTTGCCACGCCCCTGAAATTGCTTGTTATCCACAAGTCCTGAGAATCGATTTGTGGGTCCTTTCTAGGCCCAAGTAAAATGCCTTTCCCTGTTTTTGTAATCCGGCGTACTTAGCCTAGATTATTAATCCATGTAAGGCCACTAAAAAAAGTGGTTTCTCATCACCAAGGACTGACCAAGGAGGCTTTTCCCCCCATTTTCCCCTGTAACTCCCCGGGCTAAAATATATAGGATAATATATATGATTTACATGACCAAAATCAAATAGTCAAAAATGTATTGCCCTTTAAAAGTGGGGAACATGTTAGTTATTTCTATCCCAATGCATTATTGGCAGTATTAGCTTTAATTTGATACCAAATATGCCAATATTTGTCCATTTCTATCAAAAATAAAAAAAGGTTTTCCTCAAAACCGGATTTCTTTGACGCGCACGGTGATGAGAAACCATTTAATTTTTTGAGTGGCCTATTTAAACCTAAAATTCACTTCCTCGTGTGGTCATTTGGAATTTAATGGAACAGCATCTTAGCCTAATATGGAAACCTCTGACTATTGACGTTGTTATTCTCTGACCATCTGAAAAGATTGCAGGAGCTTCAGCCACTCTCAAAATTATCAACTGATCATAGGACGGCAATAAATTGACAATTTTCTTCATATTTGTCATGGTAAATCAAAGTTGTTACCAGCGACATGTATATATTCATTCACACTCAATGCCGAGTCAATCTTCATTGAGCCAGGGCAAGCATGGTAAAATAATCAGCTTGCGGTTATTATGACATACACTGTTAGAAGTAAGTAGTGTTCCTGTCCACCAAATACTGGGGGCAACTTTGCCGTAGACCTACAGCAAGTCAGCTTGTGTATATTTACAGCACTATGTACTGTACAGGGACAGCAAAATCTTCTGTTACTATACAGCAAAATTGATTGTAAAAAGGTCCTGGGTTCACCTCTCAGTGCTGATCATATTTTTAATCATCCATGTGAGGGGAAATGAATTTTAGATGGATGTAGGTAAAACAAGAGAAGTGGCTTGACCAAGGATTGAACTCACGACCTGCAGTGTTGGAGACAGGCCCTGATCCATTGCGCCACAGAGCCATTCATATTGGGATATACCACTACTCTACTTCTCAACTGATTGATTGTAAAGGTCTGGGATTTGCCTCATGTATATTTACAGGTTTAGGGTTCGCTTCTCAAGGCTGGTGATATGTTTAGTCACCATGAATTACCTTTTAATCATCAAAAATTATCTAGAATAACTACCACATAAAATCATAATAAAAACAGTTCATTGATAGACTAACATATCACTTTTAGAAAAATAGATCAAAACATAAAGGACCTATAGTTTCATGACAAGCCTGGTTGGGGATTAGACTAGGGACCTTCCTATCACTGTCCCACGCTGTGTCTGATTGAGCTATCGAGGCAGCTGGTGTAAGGCCTGCAGCATAGCTCTCATATAGATGATCAGATGGATGAGCGAAAGGAAAAGATATATATAGGATCTCTCACAAATCAAGTGCAAGGTTGACCTTGTAGTGCTAGAACCATATGTTATGTAGAGTTTGCTAAAGGTCTCTTTTGTCCTGCAAACAAAATAACATTTCATGTTGTTTTTTAAATATGTCTAGAAGTATCTTGTGTGGAATTGCATATCACTTTTAGATTTTTCTGTTCCCTCTGAGAAACTGTAGGTTTATGACTAGCCTGACAGGGGATTGAACTTGGGACCTTCCTATCACTGTCCGACACTGTGTCTGATTGAGCTATTGAGGCAGCTGAAGTAAGGCCTGCAGCATGGCTCTCATATTTGGCACCTTTTGCAACATGCAGACATAATTGTATAACACCCAATTTGTTTACTATACAATGAAAGCTATAGACAAGGCCCATAGAGAATGATGTTATATTGCTTGTGACCATTTAGTATGTAACACATTGAGAGGTGGCTAGACCAAGGATCGATCCCAGGACCCCCTGTGTACCTAGTACAGCGAAAAGTGCTGTAGGTGTACAACTCACTACTGTAAGCTGCATCTACAGCTACAGAAATGTACATGTACAGCAAAATTTACTGTATTATCTTTTACAGCAAAAGTCCTGTATAGTTACAGCAGATTTTGCTGTTCTCAGACAACAACTTTTTAGTGTACATATGTGTATATCATCCAGCATTTATAACATGTGATTGTGATATGTCGGGATGGCCAGCTCTATTGTCTCCATACGTATAAATAGTTATAAGATAAATACGTCTCCCAGGATGATAAAACAGTCCACATATGAGGCATGGAGACCCCTTTAGATGTCATAGTAATGATGCTACTGCCTGGGCGTGCAGGTGGGGCTGGGGGCTGCGTGTACACATAGGTGACTGACCAGGCAGGGACCTGCTCACAGGGAGCTGCTCCCACCCACTCACCTACACCCACCAGGAACAGGTGTCTAGGTGTTTGGGACGCTGCACACCACTGCAGAACCTCTAACCGGGCTCTACCCATGTCTGATATCGCAGGCAGAGTGACACGCACCGATATGAGGTATCAGGATGGGGACAGTGTGTGTACCCCACTTCTCTAACCAGGGTGAGCAACTGAAACTACCTACCGGTAGTTATTCTATAGGTGACACTTCATATGGGTATAGGACCTTCTGACGACAGTTGCAGTGCAGCCCTACGTGAGAGGGTGTGGAGCCAGGCAGCACGGTGGCTCATCGTGGCAGCACATGTAGCATATCATGTAGCGGGAGTACTGCTGTTGATGGCAATTTCTTTGCATACATCTCACTGCAGTACGGGGGGAGTGGGAGTGGGTGAGTGAGAGGTGTGTGTGTGTGTGGGGGGGGGGGGGGGGGGATACACCAGTCAGCAGCAGCAACAGCGACGGTAGCAGCGTCGACGTCGGTTAGATGTCGGCGTTTCTGATCCCAGCCCGGACCCAGACCCACGGCAAGAAGCAGAACTATGGGCCACGAGCACGCAACGTGTGCATAATGCAGCGGGCGTATTGCAGTCAGCTCCTCGGCTGCTGCAGACGCCGCCCTCCCCGCCGCCCGCCACTCAGCACTGCCTACAACAAACCGACCTCTCTCTACTTGGCCCCGGCGGAAAACCCATACACGCTAAGAAACCTTAACAGGCTGCCAGCCCGGTGCGAGCCGGCCTTAAGTTATGGGTGCGGCACGTCCATGATTAGTTAGCGTTTAATGTCAGGTGTGTGCCTGCTGCTCTCTATGGCGGCTATACTGCAGCAGTTACAGCAGCGGCAGCAGCAGCAGGCCTATACTGACGGGCTGCTTGCTGCCAGTGCAGGGTGGGCAGCTACATGGTGTCCGGGGGCCCTAACCTTTCCTATATCACAAGAAGATCTGCACGCAGGGGTCCCCCATTAGAACTCATACTGTAACACAACTCAGTGATTCGTGTTTAATACTTTCAGAATCATTTTCAGAATCAGAACGATTGGGAAAATTAAGTAATCAGTTTATATATAGATATACCACCACACAATATAGTAATTTAAAAGTTCATGATTCCCTATGTTACAAATGTGCATTACACATGTATGTATAACATATACCATTGGCGTAATATAACTGAGGGGTTTAATGATATTCATCTGAGAGAACATTCCTCCTTAATAAAACACATTGGCCATGTCGGAAAGGTGTATTGGAATGGAGCGGATGGGCTTGGTACAAGCAGCACTTCATTTACCCCCTCCCCGTCCTCCAAATACCTCCCCCATGTACAGTGGGGAAAATATGTCAAAGCTATGACTAGCCTCAAAAGGGCTCCTTGGTTTCCATGAAGGCTGACAAGTACTCTGCAGATCGACACCGATTGCTTGTCGATGTCTTTAGAGCCACCTTGAGGCTTGGCCCCCAACTACCGGAACCGGAAGTGCTGTCGACCACTGGTCTTTGCAACGCCCTTTACGCATGTGTGCTGCCATTAGGGGCACTAGGTGGCAGGGCAAGAGGACCGGCCATTTTAGGAACCAATTTCATTCTCCTGCCTGCCCATCAAAATTAGATCAGTAGTCTAGTTTCCAACCGAACCCAGGTCTCCAGCCCTCAATTGAGAACTCTACAAAGTGCCTTACTCGAGTATGTGATTGTCATCCGAACAGAGTTAGTACAACATGTAGCATGTTTGTGAATTCTGGGTCAAAGCTAACAAGGCGGTCTGTTCCCTCTGAGATATATTGTGTATTGGTCTTGGACCGGCAGCTTAGTAAGTTGAAGACTGGATAATCCTCTGCCATGCAGAATATAAATGTGTCCTCTGTACGTTTATTCAATGTAGAATGTAGATGTATAAACTCTGTCATATACATTGTCGATTGGTGTAAGGTATACCTCCCATAACGGTATGCATGGGGCGGCTGTACATAAGCAGTACTAACTATGATACACTCAGAAATTTCAAGCATCTCAAATCAGCATCCATTAATTATGGTTTCCCTAGGACCAGACTTGTTTCATCAGTCCTATTAACCTCGTTATTTACTGCACAGAAGAGCCTGTTCTGCCTAACTACCAATCATTACCCAGTCAACTGCACCGCAGTTACTGCTGCTGTAATTGGCCATTACTTGGTGGTGTCCGCGTGCTCTTTACTTCTGAGACAAGGCAGATGCCAACAAAGGGACGCAGGCAAAGGTGGCCTGTATGCCCGTCTGTATCCTCAATGTCTCTGGCAATGATGGCGTCATGTGTGCCTCATAACTCTGGTATGCTCTTAGGAGCGATGTAAACTCTTGTCTAACTGGTTAATGCGAATGTGATGTGCCTCAAGTCATAGGTGCAATGCTATCTATGACATCTATGGTAACATCCTCACCCACAGAGCAGGTGTAAATGTATGCGGGTTAAAACTAAGTTTACTTTAAATACGTAGATGGGAGCCTTCGCATCAATTTTTTTAGGTGTCCTCTGACATTATCATAGCGCTGAATTCTGGTGAAAGCATCTCAAAGTCTTGATAGTAATTATATTATGTTAGGCATATACGAAGGATATAAGGGTGGCTCATGCCATAACATGACTTTCATGACCCTAAGGTGAGTCGCTTCGACCCTAAAAGTGCAACGAACAAAGCGAATAATTACGGTTCCAACCTTTTGTCTAAAACCATTGATTGGACTGCTGTTCTTGGCTCATGGAGATAAAAAGTTGTGACTGCACAAGGCCCCTGTGCCTAAAATACGATTCCATTCATTTGCAATCGGCTTAATTCTAAATTAAGGTCATGACATTTGTATTTAATGAATTGGAATCATTAAGATAATTGCCTCTTGAGTGATCATTCAAGGATGACCGCCATGAAATGAATTGCGAGGTGACCACCTACTTATAATTCAAGAATTGTAGAGTCCATACAAAATGTAAAAGAATTGGCATTTTATAGTTAATTAGGACATTAAAATGTAAGATCTACAATTTACAGACAATAATCTCCCGCCATATAGACGACGTGTGACTGCTAATATTGTAGACATGTGATTAACGTGCCAATGACAACTTATATATTTTAAGAACCTACGCAAATACAGCGAAACACACGAGTGTAAGAAAACTATATCCCTACGATTTAAGCCGATTTTAATGATTGATTGATTTTTTAAACACATTTCACAATTCACATTGTGATATACAATAAGTTAAAAAAAACAGAGAAAGATCGTCTTCAAATCTGCATCTGCCTCATACGTATGTGGTTAAAGGTGATAGGTTAACAAGTCTTGCTGACTGGCTAATTACACATAGGCTTCTACAATGTAGTAGATATTTTACCCAGCAGAACACAATACCTCCACTGGCTGCCAATATACCACATTTGGGATGATTCGACATATTCAAATGTATTCCCCAACTATGTGTTAGATAGACTACACCTGTACCTTGGTATGCCTCATAACCACTGCCCCACAAGGTCAAGACGAGGTGTTATACACCGAGTCGATGACCAGTGGGCAGTGGTTATGAAGGCATACCAAGGTACAGGTGTAGTCTATCTGATTTAACCCTCGGTTATGTCAGTGTATACGATATACCCAAGGTGTGAATCCATTGTCTCAGCCGTCCACCGTGGGTTAAATATAATTATAGACCCATGAACGTGAACTTTTTAGATTCATGACAAACCACATGGGTCTAGGGTAACTCAACCATGACTCGACTATCTAGAACCTGAAGTCGATCACTACGGAGTATATGTCGTACATGTATACATGTTCCGATAGGTGAACTCGCATAAATTGCGTTATTTCTTAATCCCCATTAACTTAAACATGTAATACATATTAGTAGGAACTTCCATATCCCGGTTGCGTAGCTTGTAATAACGTGATTATCTAAATTTGAAAGAGACGTGACCGACTTTAGGCACTAGACAGGTAGGTGGTCGAGCTACTACTCTATCCGGCCTCAGGCCATACATGCCAGCCCTCACCCCCACCCACACACACACACCCTCCGGCCGGCCGGCCCCAGTCTTGAGTCCCGACGACAGACAGAAATGATGGATCATCTCGGCAATGAATCTGATGCCAAACAGGACCTAGGCGCCGGCCATTCCAATAGGTCTGCATCCAGCTCTGAAGGAACCCCAGTCCATTCATGTCGTTAGGTGCCTATAGTGATAGCCCAACCAATAATCCCTGCGCAACCGTGAGGTGTATCCTTGTCGTGATCAGCTATACTTTACGGCTGGCATTCCAATCGTAATCTGTATAGAAAATCTTATCTGTATCAATTAATATGAGTAAATAAGTCGTGATCTCTATCAAGAACTATATATTTCCCCTGACCTTATCTATATAAAAACGTGTTCCCTATCTGTGTGAAAAAAGATGCTTGTGTTGACATTACCTAGAGGGTAGGGGAGAGAGGGGCACGTTGAACCACTTCTGCACATTTATTTTTTTCCTGGCCTTATTAAAGTCATCTAAACTATAATCTTGGATCTAGTGTTACCTTATATTGTTGTGATATATGATCACCTATGACAAAGCAAGTATGGTTGTTTTTTGTACTTATTTTGAGTTCTCGAAAATAAAATCTTTGGGTGGTTCAATGTGCCCCATGCCCTGGGCAGGTTGACCCACCCCCTGGGGCACCTTGAACTACATATATTAAATGGTCCAAACTATCAGCAATATGGATCTATTATTGAAAGTTTAGGTATAATTACTTGCTATTATTACTTTTGCATAGAATTCAGTATAAAAAATACATATTTAATGCACACAAATCTGTCAATTAAAGTTTCTAGAGTAGTGACTGGCTTAGAGCCTTACAGATTTCCATTTACGTCTATATAAACCATCTTAAGATGATTGCTATTACATGTATTTTCAAGATCTATATAAATCTTTGGTTATATTCTTTCATAATGTAACAGGCTGCTCTGCTCCCAAAAAGTAATAACCTAGGGATAAAGAGAGTCTGAATATGCCACAAAAGAAATTATCATCCCAAATGGCGCACTACATATTCCATAATGATAGTATAAACAAATTGTGTGTGTGTGTGTCTTGCTGTGTGCCTAATAAAATATGGGTTTTTAAATATGTCCTAAACAGCCTCTGGTAGACCCAGTGGTTGAACCGAGTATTCTCTTCTCATTTCTCACCTATAAGCTCATGAGGAGACCCTGCAAAAACTGCTGCCCTCTGGTGAGGAGCAGTGATACGTTATCCTTCCATGCACTACAATGCACAGGCGCATGTGTGTTAAATAATAGAACTAGCACTTCAAGAGCATGGTTCAAAGTGCCACAATTTTTGTGGTTCAATGTACCCCATGCAATCAGGTTCTGCTTGAGCATTTCGATGTATACTCGACCTCCATACAGCTCATTGGCCAGTAATGTTTTATAACAACAAAAGAACAAAAGTTTAACAATTGCAAATATTTACTTTTAAGGGCATAAATCTTTAACGTTGTCTGAGTTGCACCTCAACATCCCAAAATAAAAATGCTGCTGCTGCTCTGAACCGTTTATATAAGGGGGTGATGTGGTAGGCAAACTGCTGGAAAATTCTCAAAGGAATAGCAAAGAGAGCGAGTGGTTCAACAATATATACATATACCTTCTCCCTCCCCTCCCCCCTATCCGATCCCTTCCTGCCCAGATATGTAAATTGTGTTACAGTTCTAAAGTGTTTGTCATCATTTAAAATGATTTACTCTAAAAATTCTTAACTGCATCAATGTCAGCGCTTATCCTCACATCCTACCGTTCTCTCCTACCCTGGTTTCCTGCCCTATCTTTGACCTATATCGTCCCTCAATCCTCTGCCCTATCCTACCTCTCCGCTCATCCCTAGCGGCCACCGACAGAAAGGTTTGTTACTACAGATAGCATACATACCACCAACACTGGTGTGTATCAACTACATTGTAACTGTATCAACTGCACTGATTATGTTAGTATCTAGCCCTACTTTCCTACCCTGGCCTCCTGCCCTACCTTTGATCATTAGTATTCATTAAACCTGCCATACAACTCATGAGGTTCCCTATTCTGTACAGAGAAGGGGGTTGATACAGACCACCTTTATTGATACAGATAACAGTTGAAGGTGCCTAAAACAGGTTGATTCAGGTTGATACAGATAACACTGGTTACTACAGATCACTTTAGGATGGTTAAGCCTACTGCAGATCACGTTTATTTGATACACATCATGTTTGCAGGGTCGCTCTTGATTTGTAGTAACTGTGTTGCTACAACATATCACGTTTCTGAAACACATCACGGTTGTACAACCCCCTCCCCAATTTACCCAGCCCAATCTCTCTAGAAATATGCACGCAGTGTACGTTGTACCAATACGAGGAGCTCTTCAGAGGGAGAGATTCAGGTGAATTTGATCGGAAATTAGTGTACCGGTACTAAATATAGACTAGGGATCCCCCCCCCCCCCCCGCCCCCTCGATGCACTGCGTAGCATGTCATGGGCGTTTCTTGGAAAACGTGCGAAAACATCTTTAAAGGTCTCTTTCGTGTTATTCATGTGAATTAACATGTTAGGCATTTTCGGCAGTTTGATTTCTTTATGACTAGTATCAACTGCTTCACAGTATTTCTATTCCGTGTGTAACCCTGTCCAGCATGCAGCGTGTTGCCTATAGTATAAAGAGTAGCGTTGCGCTATTTCTGTGGGTATAGAAAATATGCAGAGTATCAGCCCAGCATCTTTCCATCGCCCGCTACTCATTCTTTCTCTATCACACCAGACCCCTCGGCCCGGGAATAGACTGGGCGAGCGTGTAGTGGAAAATGTGGCTTCAATTTGCGCCTGTCAAGCTCGGGCAGGAGTCGGGGTGGATAGGCCATTTCCATCAAAAGGGCGCCATTGTGTCTCACTGGGTGAAGCCATCTGCGAAACCCAGTCCGAGCGTCACCTGAGAAATCTCTCCGGGCGGCAGCTGGCGATGCAGCATAGGCCGTACGGGCATGCTCGCTTCTGACGCTTCCAATATCCCTGACGCTATTAGCTCCACGTCAGTCGGTGTGAGTGGGTGGATGGAAGGAGGGGGTGTACGCCCTGCTCCTGGCAGTCTCCGTGACGCCAACATTAGCCTAGATCTGTGTGCTGGGGCTTGGGGAAGAAGCAAAAACCAGTCCAACACGTCGGGCACGGTGAGACAGGGATTACGTGGCTGCTGTCTTGTAACCAGGCTGCAGCATGCTGGTCTCAGCAGATACTCATGCTGACGTCATCTTTGTAGCGTCTCATTCTTTTTATATCCATATTAGAAGAATATCAAGATGTTCCAAAGATTTGAACTTTGCTACTGCCTCCATAGATTCATCCAGAATTACAAGTTTGACATGTATACGATCCCAGGCACACCATCAAGTTTACACAAGCTCAGATCTTTAGCAGGTACCTAGCCAGTGAAGATTGACACATGACATGAAACTTCTAGCGGGTGGGCCCGGCCCGATCTCATTCCGTGTATACAATGTATTTCAGCTGATGCTGGAAAGGCCCCTAGGATAAATAAGGTGCCGCGAAATTCAGACTGGAATTATTATTAGCTCAGAAGATGGGTCTTGAATCCTTAAATCGACGTGAGAGATATAGAGACATGTGGTGACTATACACACCTATAGATGCTGCATTTATGATAATGATGTGAACTATGTGTTAGTAGGTGGGTAGATGTCCATCCTCCAGCCAGGAAGGACGATGCACTGAAAAAGTAAAAGACATGAAACCACCCTATTCAGCAGCAAGCAGCGCCTCAGACGTCTCTGTGGGTCTCTACACAGAGGCAAATATCAGAGTCACCCAATGTCGCCAATACTACTCTCAGACAAGGGTCAGGCACTGCTAGACTATGATAGATGGGTCAAGGGCCATTCTAGTGAGGGTCAGGCTAGGCTGGACATTCAATAACAGGCTGGACCTTGGCAAACTTGCTTGAAAGTCTGGCCATGCTGGATCCTCATGCCATAGTCTGGCAATGCTGGACTCTTGGGAGAGTCTCTATCAGCCTGCAAGAGTCCAGCATTGCCAGACTATGGCATGAGGATCCAGCATGGCCAGACTTTCAAGCAAGTTTGCCAAGGTCCAGCCTGTTATTGAATGTCCAGCCTAGCCTGACCCTCACTAGAATGGCCCTTGACCCATCTATCATAGTCCAGCAGTGCCTGACCCTTGTCTGAGAGTAGTATTGGCGACATTGGGTGACTCTGATATTTGCCTCTGTGTAGCTGCTGCTGGGGCTGGGGAAGAAGCCTTCAAACCCGGCACTGAGAGGTCTCTGTTCATCTGATGACACTTGGCAGCCTGGGGCTGCGGGTATTGGGGTAAGCGGCCGGCCGTCGTCCCCATGTTGCTTCATGTCATTTACAAAGGATCCATGGCGGCCTTGTGAGCCAACAGTGGCTTCCCCAATAGTGTGGGCAATGCTGCCACGCTGCTGCACTGTAAAAATTTCCTGTTGAAATTCCAAGGAATCAGTGTAAAATTTGACGGTTTATCGGCGTAATGTGATTTACGGTGAGACAGTGTGAAATTCATTACTTTTACACTGATCCGTAAACCAGTGCAGTGAAACAACATTTTTTCATTTACGGTGAATCTCACGTTAAATATTTGCCCACCAGGCGGCAGCCTTGGAGATATGTAGACTTTAGTGAAACCTCTTACTTAATAATGTATCTAAATGTGTTAAAATAATAACAATGTCCAATATCCTCTTAATTGTAGGGTCAATCTTGAAGCCTTTGGTACATTATAGGTAATAGATACATAATTTCCCTTTCTATATCAGTGGTAACAAGCAATGATTGTAAAAACACCCATTATGTGGTAATTAGAAATATACATATTCATACTGCTGTCAGAGTTGCTTTGTAACTATCCTAGAGTATCCTTTGCTTATGGATTGCACTTAATATTACTGCGAGGCATATGACTATGCCTCTCACGGCCTAATATTTCCTGGCCTGAAATTAACTTGATATTATAGAATATACCAATGAATCAAGAAAAAATGTGAATTATCAATAAATAGCAGAGAACCATCATTTAATCATGATGAATCACTGTTAAATGACAACGGAAAAGCTCCATAAAATTTACGGGGTTTAGGAGAATACGGTGACCGTAAAAAAAACGTTGAAAGCTTGGCATTAATTGTTGCCAGTGAATCACCGTAATTTTACGGGATAATTTTTGCAGTGTGGATCCGACCCAATAACACACCTAGTCTCCCCCAATACAGCCCAACAACCACCAGGGCCACTTTTCTGTGTATCAGTCCCTCCATACCTCATCGATTACAGCGTATACCACGACCAAGCGCAGTGGACAGCAGCTGATCGGCTGGGATATCCAGAGACGGTGATATGATTCAAAGCTGTAGGTGTAGGCATCACGGGGGAAGAGCTGAGATTTCATCTAACAGCGATTTGGTCCTGTACTTTATTATGGATAGACTCCTACGATGCAGGCCTGTTACAAGTACAGACCCAAGTGATGTAAAGTGACATCTTAACCGTTACCATTGTATTGTAACGTGTTATGAAATGGTTGACCATTCGTTATCTCATGAGAAGTTGCATGCCCTTCATTATAGTGTCAAAGTGCAGGGTGACGGTTCACTAAGTGGTACAGAAATGATCACGATGACACTTTAACTGTATTCTCGGTAATATACAACATTCTATGTTTTTTTTTGTTTTTTTTTGTTTAAACAAATTTTATTCATTTTCATGATATTCGATAAATTTGTATCTCAATTAGAACAGGTTTGCTCTTTGGCGATATGACAGTCTTTAGAAATAATAATAATGGTACAATAAATATGATTATTAATTATAATTTGGGATGTATTATGTCCTTTTGGAAAATAGCGTCTGTATATAGTGTTCTGCTTTGTAGCCTTGGCTACAGATTTCATAGTGGACTTATCTCGCCTATGGCCCAACTTTGCTGATGAAAACACATTAATGAGGATGATATCTGTGTGTGCGTACAAACCAAGTTTGTGAGCCTAGCTCACTCAGGAGAGCTAATGGGTACCTAGAGGAATTATGGTTATCAAGTCACTGTAGAATCCGGGTTTGGGGACAACTCAGCAGTCAATCAAAGGCCAATCATAGACTACTGTCAGACGACTCTGTGTTTTGTAGTAGTTTCATTCATGATGCATTTTGTGACTTCCATGCTTATCTTCTTTATATTAATAGTACAGAGGTTAGGGGCTTTCACCATTTTATAAAAACAATGGATAACACTTTCTTTGCGTCCCATGAAGGCTCACAGCCTATTTTGCACTATTTTCTATATATAGGAAGTTCCTCTCTGCTGGGAGTTTGTGGACTTGTCGATTCAATCTGTTTAAATAATATAGATAGAAAGTTATGGTGAAGAGCATCTTTAGCTCTAAACGAGGGAAAGAACTACTAGAACCTCAACACATAGCAGACGACATCAGTCACGACGTAAACATCCGGCTACCAGCGATGTTGCCATCGTTACCCGTGTTTTGTGACGCATGCCTAGCGGGAAATGAACATGGAGCCCACAGCAGGAATGACAATTAGGACGTTAATTACCTATCTGAGGCACAGGACGCTTCTAGTCGTGGGCTGAATTTTATCAGACATTTCCTGATACTGGGAGCCTTTGGTCACCTTTTCATAATTCTGACAAAAATATGCAGTGTTACAACCTTTGTCCATAATTCTAAAGCCCCAGCAACAACCCGTAAACACGTACCAATCTTGTTTAGTAATGACATTGAAATTACACATTTTTGACACAAATTGGCACAGGCGAAGTTGAGAAATAGAGCCCTCAGGAATGTATACGCAGTTAGGCACTTACATTTATTTTAAGACTTGGTCCTATGCTTTCTATCTATTTAGATCTGGATATAGCTCAAAAAAATAAGTGATTCTGCATTTAAAATCAAGTCTTTATATCAATCTGAAGTGGACTTGTGACCAGTTAAAGATCCGGAATTGAACCCATTTTTCTGCCACAATTTACAGTACTTAAGAGTTTAATTGGGATCTCAGTTTTGTGATCGACTAGCTGTGGTCCACATGTGCCTGAATCACTTAAATGACTCCCTCTTGATAGATATCGAAGTCAGCAACTTAAGATAAAAAGAAATTTGAAGGTCATTGAAATTTAAATAAAATGCAGTATGTGGTGACCTTGATCAAGGTCAGGTCATGCCAAGGTCAAAGGTCAAAGTTGTGAAAACAAGGTAATCATCTTGAAATATGTAGAAATCATTTTTTATTTTATGAGATATACTAATTGGGGACATGGGAATTTTCCTTTGACATTCATACATGAGCTTGGACAAAAGGGATGTGTGAAGGTCAAGGTCACCAGGTCATATCTACATCATGCTTGAATCAATTCGATGACCAGCGGGTACCTTAGTTGTTTTTGAAGTTAGTAACTCGAAATAAAACATATTTTTGAAGGTCATCAAAATAAGATGAAGCTTGTGATGACATTGGTCAAGGTCAAGGTCAAGGTCAAGAATGAGCCAAAGGTCATGAAAAGGTCAAAAAGGTCATTTTTGTGAAAACACGGTTATTACCTCGATATACGTAGAAATTTTATTAATTTTTGTCATGGGATATGCTAACTGGGTAGATGGAGCTTTTTATAGACCAATTTTGTGACGGGTTCTGAAAGAGCATCTTGGTCAATGTACCACTTGAGATCAGTATAAGCCCAGTCTTATGAACGGGGGTATATGGTATCTAGAAGCAAAATGTGTACTCAATATACTTGAAATAACAGCCAAATTGACCAAAAAGCGTACTGGATACCTGAAAATCGTACTAAATCGTACTCAAAGTGCAAAATCGTATTCTGCTTCAAAATAAGCCCAAAAAGCGTACTAATACGCCAAAAGCGTACTACCGGTACTTCACAGCCCTGCATAGACCATAAAAAATTGGGTTGTTAGGTGAACTTAAACATTAAAAGATTATCTAAGTTTGTTTAAGTTTAAAAAAAAAATTATATCAAATTAAAAAAAAAAATCAGTTAAATGTTAAAAAGCATAGATCTAGTCAGTCGGGATACAACAACATTCACTTCAAATTAAATGTATCTCCAATTTTTTTTGGGCCCTGTGGTGGTGGGCAGGTGGGCCACAGCAGTAGGGGAGAGGTGTGAAGGCTGAGTGAGCTAATCCCCACCCAGCCCTCCCAGGGCTCATTTCTTATCATTTTTTGTGAGGTCTATTAAACATACTGCTGCCTGTCTAATAGACCAAACTTGAACATTTCCTGAATTATATTTATCCATAGGACATGTGCAAAATAATAAAAATCATGTGCTATGTTCATTTCATACCATAAAATACTTCACAAAACAAGGTTCAACTTTACTGTCGAACGAAGTTTCATTTCCCTCAACCAATCATTAAACAAAGTTATGCATTGGAAAGAACTCCCCAAGCCCGTTAATATGACACCCTAAGTGTCCAAATCCATCCATGAACAGCTTCAGAGTGAGCTTACAAAAATGTCATGCAATACACTAGCTACACCATTCACATCATAGACAGGTATACAATCTAGTCACACTGATGGAGAGGCTTGGCCGTCTGTTTGTTTACAGGCTAGATATCCGTGGCCCAATGAATTACACTGCCCACATTGATGTTTATAATTACAGCCCTCGCACGGTTTTGCTGAGGAAAACGCAAAACAACACAGTCTATCAGCACAAATCTTTTTCCAACCCGCGAGGCTCGATCCCTTTTTTGAGTGGGGTTTCCCTAGAGATACGGGCCTCTCACCAGCTTCACTGGGACAGCCTGTCTAGGTTTCCCCTGCGTCACCGGGCCACTATTTTTGCGGCCCTGTGACTGAACTTGAGCCTTGTCACTGAGTGTCTTAGCATGTTTAGTGCCCGCATAGCCCAGGTGAAAGTTACTGAGATCAGTGTCAGTGGTGTCAAGACCGACAACCCCTTCCTGTCTGCTTTAGGCCAGACCAAAAAAAAAAGTTGGTCTACGGATTTCCCGCACCATATTTTCCAAAATTCAAATTTTTTGAAAAAAAAGTGTCTACGGACAGCGCCCGCACCATTTTTTGGAAAATTGCAATATTTTTTTTTTTTTTTTTTTTTAGGTGTCTTTTTCTCTGATCGGGTGCCAGGAAATTTGGGTGTGAAAAAAAAGAGGATAATTTTGACAAAAAGAAAAAAAAATTCGCCCGCTTCATTGGTTCAGGGTTGAAATCCATAGACAAAAAAAAAATTTGGAAAAAAATAAATAATAAATTCGCCCTACCGCACCTAATTTTGGGAGACAAAATCCGTAGACCAACTTTATTTTTTGGTGTGGCCTTATCACGGATGGCGGCGTCATAACCCGCCAAGGCCCGAATATCGTAAATCCTGGTCTTGGACATGGCTGTAATATAGCACAATTGTGAAAGACAAGACACCAGTGTTTCAATACAGTCAACAGGGTGAGTTTTTTTACGATCAGCCTCAGGTAGAAATTTTTTGAGATCAAACTTACTCCTTTTCCGTTCCACACGATGGAGAAACTCTGAGATCTCAATGCCATCGTCTTTATCGTCCCACATATCCCCCAGGTGGGGCCCTTGATGGGGGGGTCCCCATGTCGCATGTCGGATTTAAGAAATGACCCTGTCGCATGTCTATGTCGCTTAAAATGCTCATGTCCCATGTCAATTTAAGAAATGTCCATGTCCCCTGTCACTAAGCCTCATATCGCATGTCACTAGGCCTCATGTCTCATGTCGATTTTAAGAAATGCCCATGTCGCCATATCGAATTTAGGGGTCTAGAGCCATCCAGGTGATCTGTCCGGATCTTCGACGGAAGCTCCTCCTTGGGATTGCCGCCACAACCACAATGGCAGTAATGGTCGCGTCGATCCGGGTCGTCTCGGGGTTCGGGGACGATCGTCTTTTTAGAAGGTTCAGGCTTATCCCTAGACAGCCTGGCTTCCTTCAGGGTCCATGACAGCTCCTTCATTAAGGAACTCATACCTGTGGTCATGGCCTGCATTGACCTCGCCAGTTCTAACATGACCGACGGGTCTGCCGGTGAGGGGGGCGTCTCAAAAGTCTTACCTCCGACGCTATGTCGCTCTTTTGACTATCCTCCAATTCTATCCTCTTTTGAATTAGGTCGTTGGCTTCATCTACCGCCACACAATGTGGGCAGCGTTTCATACGACCATCAAACTCCTGCTGTCAGTCCTGACAGGTTTTCGGATTCGGCATAATGAAACCGACTCGGGACTTACTCTCGTTCCCAAATCCTTCCGAAGGAAGGCTCTGGATTTTGCTGGGTCTGGGCAACCCCTGCTGGTAGCTTGGAACCAGCGAACAGGAACAGGAAATGGAAGCAGAAAGGCTGATGGTAAGACTACCTAAAACTACCATCATACAAGTTCAGGGTCATTTGGCTGTCCCCAGAGCCTTCCTTCGGAAGGATTTGGGAACGAGAGTACTCGGGACTGGGCATGAGGTAATCCTTGTGGGTTTGGAGAAGCTACTAAGAAGCGCGGGAATGGGGTGTGTATATATAGAGGTACCCTAGTGGGGACCCATGGAACTAGTAGTAATGTCTGTCACCAACCATATACAACCATATTACCTTGGCGGGAATATGGTACACGAATTATGAAGTGGGTAAATGAAGCCTCACTACTCTGCAAGTGTAGATCATGGGGGTTAGGGTAGGGGTTTGTGAACGAGAGCAACCACAGTCGTTCTACAGAAGACCTCTCTGCAGGGTTCAGTTCACCAAATTTAAGCATCACTCCCCAAGACTCATATCACACTCCGTCGACTTGGACGGATGACACCATTATTCCCTTATTTGAGATAATGCCGACGGTCAGCTACTCTCATAAAGAGGCTGAAGGCGGCCATGGCTACCAGTGAGTTCCTCTCCCGGGTTCCTCTGCTGTGATTAGATGCCCCAGAAGCGTCCTCCAACACTGTGCTTATGTCTGCTCTGGTGAACCATCACCACTCACCTCCCCCACCACCACAGGCATGGTGAGGTGGCAGCTCACAAGAAGTACACTCATGACGTCATGTGTAAAATCTGCCTATTATATTATATATACGTGTCCTTGATTAGGGAACATTCACAAATGACGTTACCTATTTTGGGCCCATTTTCAGGACCCCCCACCCCCTTGTCACATTTTGTCACCTAACAGCAATAACCCCCCTAAGAAAGACATCACTAATTTTGAAGACCCCCCTTCCCCTGTGAGCAAACCCTCTAGATACACAGTCTTACACAGCTCATAATTGATACTAGTCATTTGTGTCTGACAGATACAAGGCTGGGGGATATAAGCACCAGGTTTTGAATAAGCACTGGTGTTGTATAAGTGCCTGCGGTATATCAGTCTTCAAACATTTCCTCATTAAGGTTGGTCGCTACTCTTAACTTTCTATCCATGAAATTTCTTTTTTTTTCCAAGGAGGGTAGCTTATATCATTTAAAATTGGAAAATGGAAAAAAAATTGGGGGGGTCCCGAGCTAAAGTATTTTCAATTGTCGCGAATAAATGTGAGAAAATGTGATTTTTTTTTTAGTGAACCACTCCCTACATTAATGTTGTATTGCACATGAATAATCCTAGGTTATGTCCTTTAATGGAAAAAATTATGGTGCAAAAACATACCTTTTTATGAAAAAATGTTATGGTTTGAGGACTATTGATTAAATGTAATGCTAAATATTTCACTATATCTTAAAGATCAGTGAAAATGATCCATGAACTTTTCTTTTTACTTCTCAAAATATTGGTCCCAAGCATAATTTTTTGGATTTGGGGCTTTGAAATTAAAAAAATAGGGCAAAAAATGGTCTAAATCTCATATTTAAAGCCTAAAATAATGGCTAAAATGGCAAAAGTCAATGTATTGAATGGTCATGGTTTTTGCCCTTGGTTATTCTGAGCAGTATTCCAAAGATGAATCATTGGTAAATAGTTGCAATGTAAGCTCAAATTAAAAATAGCAAATATTACCATTTACCAATATATTCGATATTCAAAGTATCACAAAATGCACAATTATGGTTGAAATGGTCTAATTTTCTCATACAGCTTAGGTAATGTATATATGTACCTGGCAATGCGATAGAAGCCCATTCTTATATATTTCCGAATTTGGAGCATTTGACCCTAAGTTAAGAGTAGCGATCAACCTTAAGCACTAACCAGATCTTGAGTAAGCCACTATCTTGTATTAGTGCAGGGGGTAATCATGGGTAAATGCCAGGTGACTCATATATGACGGTACGGTGTAAATCTATCATAAATTCTTGTGTAAAAGCTTTACTTGCTTAAGAGTGACACCTAGACTTTGGGAAAAGTATCTAAGCCTCATAGGGGGTATGAATAGGGCGAAGTACTATAATAACAAAAACGTGTGTATAAGCTTCCTCTTGACTTGGCTAAGGTACATTCATAAATGTAGATATACTAAAACCTGAATAGCCTCTAATTCCCCCTCACTGGTATATATGTCCTATAATAGCATAGAATTATATTTTGAGGACCGGTATTAGTATAAATCACTTTCTGCACCGTGCGACAATGGCCAATTAGTTGCTATTCCAGCTAGATATCAGAGATAGTGTTACATTGACACCAGTTATAATCGGCACAATATCAGTGGAATTCCCTCTGCCTAGTCAGTCATTTTCATTTCATGTTTATCTATGCTCTATACTGTTGTTTTTATTCATAAATATGTCTGGACTTGAAAAGGTGATGTCACACAGACCTTGACACCTCCCACCCCCATGTCAGTTTTTGTCACTAAACCCAAAGACCCACCCGACCCCTAGAAGGTGACATCATTTGTGACCGTTCCCTTAATTTGTGGTTAGATTTAGATTTTAACATATCACTGCATGGAATTATAATGAATTTGTATTCTAATGCCTTGTATAGGCGTGTAGCTGGATGCATCCTCAACCAATGAGATAATTGACTGCAGAATTCTCAGAGCGCATTATGTAACAGCTGGTACCCATGTGCCCGCTTTTATCAGTGCTTATCTCACCAGAACCAGCTTAAGTAATGGACGCACCCACATGACGACCAGCCTGACCCCTATAGGGCACAGCAAATCCTTACATGTTATACGTCTAGTGGGGTTCATTATCACAATGATTTAAAATCATTACCTGCAGCCTTTTGGCAAAATACTCTTGGATGTGTGACATGTGACTGACTTGTGTAATCGCACCACATATTAGTCTATCTGAATGAGTCCCTTACTTGGTTCTCGTAACCCCTCACAGATCCAATCCCATTCGAAGACCATCAATAACCATTCAGCCGTCCACATACCGCCCGATGAACCAAGATAACAATGACATCCATATTTGACCCTCCGCTTTATCCCAGCTTGCTGCCAATCCTCCTGGCGTCCTGATTAAATGTCTGACCCCCACCCCTCAACCCCAAGCCCGAACCATCCATGTCTGTAAATCTCACCCAGTTCTGACAAGACAAAGGAGTTCAATGTCGGAGTAACAAGTGGGGCACAGCACCAGGGGCCCAAGGCCAGTGGATGGCAGTGCCAACTGTAGGCTGCCATTGTCATCTACTAGGGCAATATCACATTCCTGCCCTAAATCAGGATCCTTGCTGAATCAATGAATACAGATGAGGACTCTGGGACGCCATGGCCCTTGTAATGGGTCTACCAGTTTCCATGGTAATTGGCTCCTACCCTATTTGGCATTATGTAATGATAGTGTCCTATACCGATCCGAACAAGTGGATGCGCGGATAACCATTGTTAACCAGAGACCATGCATTATAACGGTACCAATTAGCTTTCTTTAAAGCAAGCTAACATGTTTCCAACGGAATTAGTTGTAATTATCTCAATGGATCCTTTTTTCTATACGTGTTACATCTCCTTAATGATTTCTTTTCTAACGCGTATTGAACGGACTGCACAAAACACAGTTGCAGATAATCAATGTGTCTGCAGGTCCTGTCAATCTTTGTGTTGAATGAAATCATGATGAAGAAGTGGGTTGAGTTGTGTTTAAAATAACTCTATGGGAACGCATCCAAACCGTGTATACATTCTGATGAAATATTAGTGTAATTAGTATGCCAGTACGTGTCTTCCCTGTGGATATGGGCGCAATAATGGTACAAGACGTGGATCAATCAATCTCCATTGTTCCCTGTATACGCTTAGATAGCATATTTATGGGGGAAATGATGGTGCATGATAGATATTAATTATGAATGTATCTATCTGCCGACACCCTGCTGGATGGACATTGGCAGTCATTTCTTCATTGCCCGTTTATCTAATTAACCAGGGTACATGTGTCTGGGGACTGTTACTGACAACCACGCAGGCCAAGAACACCAGCCTGCTGATTAGAGTCAATCCACATATTAATGTGATACTGGCTACCAGTAACATGTGGTACAATGCATACAGCAAGTCTGCATGATACAGTAACAGATGCTCCATCTAGAGACTTTACTGTGTGTAGTGAAGGACAAGGTATAGGGGCAGGGGGAGAGCCCAAGGCCCTGTGGGGGAAAGCTGTGTTTCATCCTTGCTGGTAGCAGATACCTGGAGTGGCCGACACAGGTAGAACAAATCACTGATGTTCACCTGAGAGGCACACCTGGCCAGGTATAGAGGTAGATGGGGGTGTGGAGGACCCAGCAGCCTGCCAACCACCGGGCGGCCATGGCCAGCATACCTGCGGCTGTAGCGTGGAGATGGAGACCAGCCGAGGAGGTGGGGTGGAAGGGGGGCAGGCATAAGGGCAGGCCAGGAGGTGCTCAGAGGTGCTCAGAGGGGCGATTGGGGATGAGACCCCACACGCCTAGTGCCACACGCCACCCAGTGCAGTACACCTACTGGTGCACAAAGCTACCGGGACCCGGCTGATCTATGGCCGGGCAGACAGCCCAGGTGCACGAGGTGAGGGCTGGCACCTACACACATGGGTAAAAATAAATACTCTACACTTTAGATATAATCCTCCTCCCACTATACCTACCGGGCTACGTCACAACTCTGCATGACGGAGCGACGCCTACTGAGCTGGATAACAGCAATCAGGGGTCTTGTTTCGGACACCTGACGACGTGTCTCACCTGATAGATACGTCATGTATAACATGTGTGTGTTTACTACCCGGGGAAAGCTGACCTTTACACACGTCACGCCCATCAGAAATAGCTCACTGAGTGTGTGACGTATATATACACTGTGTAGCATACGCGTGCCATGTGTCACGTCAGTATGTGAATGATGTATATATATGTGGATGCAAGTGTCAGGGAAGTGAAGCAAAGTTAGAGAAAGAACTACTCTATGATGTAATGACCTTTGACGTTGGTGGCCAAGGTAGAAGGACGCGACCAGTATATATAGGGAGTGGAGGGCGATGGACGTCTGGCTATGAGCCCGGGGCCTACAGCTCAATGAGCAGTGCCCCTCTCCCACCACTCATCATCTCTACCAATGCTACAGTATGCCCGGCCTCCAGGGACAAACCTAGTCATAGTTGATAGCAGCCCATGAAACCAGGGTAATTGAAGCCATCAGACTCTACCTCCACCACATGCTCCGGCCGACGTACCTGCGTCCACCATGCTAACACTGGAGACTGAGCACCTCAAATGTAAGGTAATATGGAGGCTTTTTGCCACTCAGTGACGCAAGGGAGCAGCTCAAGGTGCGAGATCCCAGAAATGAAGTCGTCTATTATTAACCATCCCATTTCCATTGGGTGATATTAGTCTACGTCTCCTCCGGATGTTATTAACTAGTCAGGGTGAATACCACAGTATACCACAATATATCATTATCATATCCCAATCAGTTGTATATACATGTAGTGTCAAACACGTTATTATGAAATGAAACAGTATGGATGGGCCATTTTATGTCATTTACTACTTATTAGTCCATGCACAGCAGGGCAGCCATATACTTATTTGCTATATGATGGAAATCAGTATTGATCAGAAACTAAATGACATGATTGTCAACGTTTCCGCTACATGAAATATATTAAAATGGATACATGTAAGCCGTAAATAGCTGCAATAAATCCCAGTCAGTCAGTGAGATATAGATATCCCCTCCACCCTCCTATTCAGCCTGGCATACCATTTCTCCACCCTTCATACGATGCCTTCCCTTGCATTCATCGATCCTGGCATTTGATTGGACTGTGGAGATCCCTTCATCCGGGCCACTCAATTGGCCGGATTCAGTTCCGGTCGGGTTTCACACGTCACGGCATCTCGTCGTTGTAACGGGTCCACCCAAGGTACTATCTGCTTTGCCATCAAATGGGGCATGCCGGGAGACGTCCTCTTCCGGCAGCAGAGGATGACAGGGGAAATATTTATTGGTCGGTGAATAATATATCATCTGCCACATGGCCGACCATTGCCTTCTCCCAAGGCGTGGTGGCCTCGGTCCAGAGAAATCGGTGCCCGTCAAAAGCCGGTGCCAATAAAAGTAGTGTGCAACTGAACATTATTATATCCCATGCAGAAATGTATATTACTGACATTAGCTGACATGGCTATCTCATAGTGACATTGGTTAGAGCAGTAACCGACTGGTCTATGGTAAAGTAAGGACCCGTCTAGCCACAGCTCACGACACTTAAAGATGTCTAAAGGACCAGTAACAATGTTGACGAAAGTACAGAGGATTACAGAGAGTACCGTTAAAGATGGGTTAGGCGCTAATTCTATTCTTCATTTGTTTGTCTCCATGATGTCTATATGAATGTGCGTGTGCTTTTTAAAACCATTCTTAAAATGCATCAAATAGAGAAAACTATGGTCAGGAAAGGTCAGGCAATCCCGTTATATTCCCCAGGACAACAATGTTAGTACTGGTGTTAAGTACAGAGACTGTTGTAACAAGTTACACTGCTGATGTAAGTAGCACAGAGACTGCTGTAACAAGTTACACTGCTGATGTAAGTAGTACAGAGACTGCTGTTACACTGCTGGTGTAAGTAGTACAGAGACTGCTGTAACAGGTTACACTGCTGATGTAAGTAGTACAGAGACTGCTGTAACAGGTTACACTGCTGGTGTAAGTAGTACAGAGACTGCTGTTACACTGCTGGTGTAAGTAGCACAGAGACTGCTGTTACACTGCTGATGTAAGTAGCACAGAGACTGCTGTAACAAGTTACACTGCTGATGTAAGTAGTACAGAGACTGCTGTAACAGGTTACACTGCTGATGTAAGTAGTACAGAGACTGTTGTAACAAGTTACACTGCTGATGTAAGTAGTACAGAGACTGTTGTAACAAGTTACACTGCTGATGTTAGTAGTACAGAGACTGTTGTAACAGGTTACACTGCTGATGTAAGTAGTACAGAGACTGCTGTAACAAGTTACACTGCTGATGTAAGTAGTACAGAGACTGCTGTAACAGGTTACACTGCTGATGTAAGTAGTACAGAGACTGCTGTAACAAGTTACACTGCTGATGTAAGTAGTACAGAGACTGCTGTAACAGGTAACACTGCTAGTGTAAGTAGTACAGAGACTGCTGTAATAGGTAACACTGCTGGTGTAAGTAGCACAGAGACTGCTGTAACAGGTTACACTGCTGGTGTAAGTAGTACAGAGACTGCTGTAATAGGTAACACTGCTGGTGTAAGTAGTACAGAGACTGCTGTAATAGGTAACACTGCTGATTTACCCACAACTATAAGTATCACAGCAGCCACAATGAAAGCAGCATTATGCAACAACAGCAGGTTTTCAGAATATAGGCAACCTGACTTCTTCCAAAAATAAAAGTCAATTCAGTGACTTCTATACAATTGGCATATGGACCTCCTGCTTTCCTATATCTGGACAGAGATCTGCGCAGCTGCCGAGTCTCGGTGCTCCATTCATGTGGCCACAGGAGGCAATCCCCTAATAACACCCACAGTGGACACGCTGACATTGATTGTAGCAGGGGACCACAATGCTACCGTTCAATGGCACTCAATGTAATCACAACGGGTGATTATTGTGTCCACCCTATCCAACATTCAGTTTAGCCCCGTCTGTAGAGCTCGGCCGGAGATTCTATTTCTTTCTATACTGGTGCATTTCTACTACAGAAAAGTAGAGTTCCAGCATATACATATGCCTGGGTATTATTGTATAGGGAGGCAGTTATTGTAGAAGATACACGTATCATAACCTAGTGTGGAAGAGGTGTCTATCGGTCTACCGTATACATGATCATTGAACATAAAAACGTTAACATACTACTTTTACTACTAGGGGCAGCGAAGACTTTGGTATTACAATAATTGAATGAATTACAAAATGCAACAGTTGCTAAATATGACACATCACAAACCAGTCACTATGCTTCAGTCAGCAGGATCTTAAAGAGACATCCCTCCACCCCTCCTCAACCCCCTCCCCTCCCCTCCACCCACCCACCCACCCCCACACACACACACTCAAACCTCAGGACATTTAGTGATATGCAGACACCATTGCACATGCACAAATTTCAAGGCGTGTTTGACAGGTGAAAATGTCAATTTTCACTCCGAGTAAGAAAGAAAACCAATTGGCGTCGCAGTTACAGATGCATGGTCCCTTTTTAGCACGGCAGGGGGTCTAGTTGTTTGAAGATGCTGTCATCAAAAGGATCACATGGACAAGTCCTGACTAATAGAACTGCAGGCTATATTTAGTAAGCAGCCGCCCAGGGAGAGACATTTAGCAGCAGTGGTAACAGATACGAGCTCACCGTCCAGTTAATACGGACGTGTTTGTGGCCTGGCTTCGCCCTGTTATCATTTCAGAGCACAATGCTAAATTAGCATTGGCAATCTAGACACCTCTGTGCGTCCAGTGAATGTGGGATAATATAGTTCTAATTTTGGCTATTAATTCAGACTTGGGACATTTGACAGAGTTCACGTCATAGCGTTGTGTAGTACGAGTTAGTTTATTTATGTATGCTATCTTCTCGATTGTATAATAACGTTGAGGAGGTTATGTCAAAGTTGTGAGATCTTACATCGACAGGGTATTTGACACGTCAACACGGCTGGCCAACAGTCGCATTCCCGCAAAAATGTGCGACAAAACTTTCAGAACCCTACAGAGGCTTCCAAATCTGAAGCAATTTATCAAATATTCCAACTATAATCAAAATCATGATCACTTGCCCGTAATATTTATAGAATAGCAATACTGGAAAAGGAAAGTTTCTAAATTTCATATGGTACGGTATTTGTAACTGTTCCTCACTAGACCACACATACACGTAGCCCCTGAAAATACATCAATTAAAAGGTACAGTTTCAAAATGGCCATGCATTATATGTCATGGTGCATCCTGGAAATCATCTGAGGTCTCTGGTTTTGTTATGTTGTTTGTTTACTGGTGAAGCAGGGGAGAAGTGATACATGTACATGTACTTCTTATAATCAGGAACAGCATCCCTAGGACATTGTCCCTATTCGTAGATCCATGGGTCAGATCCATTGGTGGGGGATATTGCCGACTTTTTTTCTATCCCACTCTGCCAAGTGTGGAACAATGTAATCCTAATTTGCTACCCTTCTTAAACTACAATAGACAATACAATTAACTAACTGTTGTCATAGTTAAGTATTTTGGTATTCACCAGCAGGAAACCTGGGATGGGATAAACTCCTGGGCCAGGCCTGGGTTAGAGGGTAGGAAGGTCACTACTGGGCTGGGTATCCCTAGAGAGACCTCCAGAGAGAGGTGCATGTTAGCGCCACAGCCATTACAGGGGACCGTGGGAGTTGGATTCTCGTTCTGACGAGAGTCTCGCGTGATGTTGATGCGCATACGCATTGTATAGCCATCGTGAGGAGGCGACTACGAGTGCCTCCAACTCCCATCCCGACGGGAAAAGGAAGAGTCGGAATTCACCAGATGGCAGTTTACCCTCCCTCTCCCATTCCCTCCCCCACACATCCCCTCCCTAACCTTTCTTTCCTCCACGTCCATCCACGAAACAGCCCCTTCATTACCACGTAATATAGGTCCCACCAATAACATTACACATTCAATGACACACAACCTCATGTATTGACAGGGGAGAGCCTGATAGACTAGCCCCATGCACCACTGTCTCCAACATAACATACAAGTACATGTATGCATACATGTATCCCTCTCGGATGTCACTCACCTGCACTGGATATAAGCCAAATATCATATCTTATATTCCAGACAATAGGGGTATGGAACGAAAACAACATAACATTCAGCAGGTTACATTTGCTCTGTTCTTCACTCGTTGGATCCTGGTTCGTAGCTGGTTGTTATATGACTCAAGCCTAGCTTGGGAAGAGCCATGCAAATATATCCCATTGTCCTGTGACTTTACCCCGAAATATATCTCTAGTTCAATATTACCAGATAACAGAGGTACCCGGCATCGCATAGGTAAAGTGGTGCTGTCCAATGGTGCAGGCTTGGGGAGCTGGTCAAGGGTTGTGTGGCCATTGGTCCGGTCAGGGGGCAAGCTAATAGTCTATCCCCTGCCTGTAATTGATTTAAAACAAGCATACCTCTTGCTGGCAGGCCGATGGACGCTCTAGGTGTTCTGCGGGAGGCTCCTGATTGGGGGCAGCAGGGTGTGTGGAGATAAGTACCATGGAGTAAGGGAGCAGCTCAGAGAGCAACTCGTAGTCAGTAGTGGATCCCTCTTTAACAGCTCAGCGGCCACTCACCGTGTGGTGGCTGATAGGAGGAGGGTGTGGGGCATGGGGCAGTCGCCAATACATCATGTATACAGCGGCACATGCACAGGGCTGGTCAATGGAACCTAACTAGACATTGGCACCATTCATGGCAATGTCTTCAATATATACCCTGAAGAAATCCTACATATTTAGACGATCACTGATTTCTGTTAAACTGTGTGACACGTGGATGCTGATGTTCCGACAGGTTACATGCATGTTTGGTCACCCACAGCTAATAATTGTCATTCACCCACCAATGGCTTCTCATTGAAGCACCTTCCGCCTCATTCTACCCTAGTACAATGCTGTACACATCCCATGTGCAATGTCTATCCTGGATGACATCGCCTCCAGTGAGGACCGCCTGCTGTGTTTGTTGTCTCGATGACAAGGGGGGTGCTCCTGAGTGGGTAGGATATGTCATGAATGGTCCCACCGCCCTGGAGTTAGCACTGTTTACCCTACCAACCAGTATGTCTGCTGCACAGTCGTTATTTGCCCAACTGCTGTTGTGTTTTGGATGTGTGTCAGGGACATATTAGCTGAATTAAGCAAACAATACAGTGACACAAACTGAAACTGACAGTTTATATTGGGAGAGATACTGATACATGCAGTGTTAGAGCGGCACAGTTATTTCATAATTTCCAAGACCGTGTAATATGACCACATAATGCATGATTTTGATAATAGGCAAGATACATTATATAGTATCACTTGAGCTTAATTCCACCATTGATTACGCTAAACGATGATTCATATTACCTAATGTATTATCCAACAATTACTGTTATTGACTGATTTCGAACGATGGAGTGGTTTCCAAATAAATCAATACTTTATTAGGACTCTATTTGCTTAAGACCGGCAAGTAGAGTCCTAAATGCCTTCCCAGTACACTCCTGGTGCTCTTTTCGTGCTCCATAAGAGTTCACAGAGAAAGGGCTTGATATAGATGAGCACCATGTAAGTTAGCACCACATCGAGCTTATAGTTGGTACAATCTTGATACATCATATAGAAGATCCTTACTTCGTTTTAAGAATATTGTTTTTGGAGCATATATTTTCGAATGTACTAACTTACATTTTTTTAAAGGGACCCATAGTTCATGTTGACAACTGCATCAATAGTCAGACCCCAAATTTCACAATTCCAAAGTCATCCATATCATTGATCATTATGACCTGCTTTATGTTCATGTACAATACATTGGTCTGAAAAGCTACTGCATATGGGATGCGCGTATTGTATACTATGCATTGTTAAGCCATGTTTATATGGGGAGATACACACGGACTGATCCATTGTTCATTTACAAAATGCGCAAGCCTATAAAATATGTAAGCTCAGTTTTATATGAATAATGCGGCCATTTAGCCGATGGGAATGCAGTTATACACTTATGAACTACCCCGACCTGTTAAACCAATTTGAATGTCTCGCTAGATTAGATACCATACAACATTAATACCCGCACTTAGATGTATGGCACGTGCACTGTATAATTTCTGGTGGTTCATGATTAAATTATATGCACAGCTACTGTAGATGTGCAAACAACTACATTTGTATTGGAGACTAGTGTATGGTTGTTTCTAGCTATACTACCTGTTTCACAGGCACACTGTAAACTAGAAATAGGTTGTATATATACAAAACATTTTATGGAATCACTGATTCAATGAGTGTTAAAACTTCCATGCGCAACTGCTTGACTATAGAAAACCAGCCGTTGTTTCTATGGGGATAGGAGAGGGTAAGAGCTTAAGGTGGGGGACACGTCCCTGGGGAATCATACTAAAATTAAAGTTCCACGGTTGATCCGAAAGAATCCGAAATTGTAACATGGGACTTTCAGGCCACCATCAGGGGGAGTACACAGAGAAAAATGTGAGCGTCAGCTGGACTCTCCCTAGGGTCAGGCACTGCCTTACTCAGGTAAGAGAGTCAGCTGGACTTTCACAACAGTCAGACTGAGCCTCCTTTGATAGTCCCATAAAGTTACTCCCTTTCGAGAGTAAGCCTGATCCTTGAATGACAGTCAGGAAAGACAATTCTTCAGACCAGAGTCAGGCTGACTTTTGTTCCACAGTCAGGGCATGTCTGACTCTGGAATGAGGGTCAGTTAGCCTGAGCCGTCTTTGTTTGCTACCAGGTGGGGACACAATGCAGTATTGAGATTAATGGTAGGGTATAAGACACCATTCTTGTGGATTTTTAAAATTATATACATTGAGATTCTGGGATCACCTCTGACATATGTGGTATCTCTATGTTGTTATAATACCTAAATGATTGGTGGTCTGTAATAGCACACCCTTTCCTATTCAGGACAATAGAACTATTTTATATAGGATTGCTTTTACAAGTGTCAGGGAGGTCATATATATATTTAAAAACACGACCTCCCAATATACAAATAAGCAACTAGTCTTACTGTAAAGAAGAGATTCCAGCTATCCCTGACTTTCATTGAGGACATAGTCCAGCATTGCTAGACTCACATCCACATGTGAGTCCAGCTTGGCTCGACTCTCAATAGCCAGATTCTGGCATTGCTGTACTCTTGCTCTAGGTACAGTCCAGCATTGCCAGACTACCCTTGAGCATGAAAGTCAGGCAGTGTTGAACTCTCGTACAGGAGGGTCCAGCATTGCCTGACTTTGACAGTAGAGAGGGTCCAGCACTGCCTGACTGTCATGCCACCCTGAGTCAGGCAGTGCTGGACCCTCTCTACTATCAAAGTCAGCCTGACTATCAGATGAGAGTGCTTTTGGCGACACATGCCTGACTGTGGTATATGAGTCCAGGTGACTCTCACTTTTCCCTCTGTGTATCCAGGGCTCTATGCTATTTCCTTGTTGCTATGGAAAATCGTTGCTTTGCACCAGCATAACATACGTAGGCCTAATGCTTGGATATCTTTGAATGCCACTTAATTTTCCATGTTAAGTAGGTCATATGAATTGAGACCAGATTATGATAGATACTTTGACATGATTGCTAGAATTGTGTTCTCATTAATTCTACAATTCCACCAATATGTACTCTCAAACCCTTAATCCATGGCAAGGACTTGATCGCTGATAATGTCCTTGCAACAAATTGTCATACAGGCATTACCGTAGTGGCCTACACAGTTGTATAAGTACCTTGGCGCTTATCAATCTAAAGTAGGCTTTACCACCGACAGTTATAACGGCACTAACACATTGGGGCATGGGGGCCACCATCTTCACTCAGAGAAATGCATTGTGGTTAGGCCCCCGACATCAGAGCAATACATTATGGGTGAAATTCTTATCAGCACCTCTGTTCACATCCTTGATCAAAGATGGATAAGCCATGCTGAACCCTTGCCATAGTCATCCTACATATACATTCCCCAGGTGTGAGGGGAGGAGATTAACTTGATAAGCCATAAGGATAATTATGGGGTTGTAGCCCCCAACTACCTGAGGTACCAGGATCTGCTAGTCCCGTATAGAAGACCAGGCTTATCTGAGACCGGCTTTTATTGCATTAAATTGTTTTTCAATGCAACTCTATCTCGGCGCTTATTCAAGACCGACGCTTATTCAAAGACCCGGCGCTTAAAGCCCCAGCTCTCCTATAAATGGGGCTGAGTACCTGTCCCGACTGCGCCCTGACTGTAGGTGGAGGGGTACCGAGATCTGCGGGTTTAAACTACGGCATTTCCTTCAATGCAGGTTAAAACGTCTGAAGTGACAGCTTCAATCTTGAGATAGTTGTGATTTCAGCGAAGCTTATGATACACTACCGTTACATCCCACCAATATTATGGTCGGTAACAAGATGGCTTGTGACCTCATATAGTGTACACTCAATACATGCATGGCCGCCTCCTACACTCTCCCTACCCCCTCCACTGCATGGCTTGAAAACGAGAGTAAGTTCCACGGTCAGGACACGTTCATAATTAATCACCGCGGCATTACTGTCGTTGTATGGTCCAATTGCTCGTTGACCAGTTAACGGACAAATAGTACATCTATTGGTACCTACGTATGTATCTATAGACTGTTTACGTTCTTGGTGCTGTGTATGAAAACAACCACGTCATAGGGTCCATGTACAGTTAATGTACAGTGTGGAACATAAAACCTGCTGTGCAATAATAGGTAGCTATCCAACAATTACCTAATGATTGGGTAATCAAACAGTGATATACTTAGCCAAGCATCAATTTACACTTATCCCAGGTGCCTATAATTATACCTGCTGATTAGGTAGATAGTCCCGGATCTCAAGCTTTCCCCAAATGTATACAGTGCTCTATACATCCGACACACCAGACCTCCGGGAGGCGATTCATAAGTTCGTACGATATAGAGGGCTATTTTACTGCTACAACCAGTGCTGATCGTCCAGGGGTCATTTTATACTATGCCTACGACACCTGGGGCTCGATTCATAACAATGTACGACAGCTCAGAAAGGCTACGACCACTAAATAACATGTTTGTAGGGAAAAGAGGTAAAATCGGTTTTCTTTACAGGTAGTAGTCAAGGCATCATACAAGGCTGTAGTACAAATATTTTGATATCATTTCACAATGAGATTAGAGAATGACTTTAGAGGCTGTCTCAGCCATCTGTTGTGCAATGGGCATTTTCCTCCTTACAACCACCATATATACATGTATTCTGTACAATAGGGCAGATAGGAAATTTGCTACGATTTTCTTTTGAAATGCACCCCTTTTTTGGTACGACAGCATTCTACGATTTTCTTGAGATAAGCTGGTCGTATGAGATAAGCTGGTCGTATGTGTGGTTATTATTCTCCACCATTCAACTGTTCAAGGGGGGTCGTAAGAATAGCATAAAATGACCCCTGGATGATCAGCAATGGTCGTAGCAGTAAAATTACCCTCTGTGTCGTAGAAACTTATGAATCGAGCCCCTGGTGAACAGTTGTTAGGTGGAGAGAAATAAGCACACATACGACCAGCTTATCTCATACGACCAGCTTATCTCAAAAAATTGTAGAATGCTGTCGTACAAAAAAAGGGGTGCATTTCACAAGAAAATTATAGCAAATTTCTCATCTACCTGATCCTACAGAATACCTGTAAAAGGTGGTTTTAAGGGCAAAAATACCCATTGCACAATAGATGGCTGAGACAGCCTCTGAAGTCATCTCAGCCATCCAAAAAATCTTTAATAATGGTTTATTTTGTACCAAACCAAGATGTAATAAATGATAATGACATGTATACTAACCTGTAAGAATGAGTGGCTCAGAAATTCGAAATATCATACATTTTTTGAATACCATAATTCAACTATTTCCTCCTAAATCGTAGTGTGGTTGATATTCTAATGTACTCTGTAATAAAAAGTTAAAATTTTAGCATATTACTTTTACAACAACTTTCTAATGCTAGTGATACGACTGAATAAAGAAAATGTGTCCTAGGATTATGATTGTGAAATGCACCATATTTATCTGTACGACTGCCTTGTATGACTCCTTTAATACTACCTGTAAAAATATATGATTTGCCCTCTTTTCCCTACAAACATGTTATTAAGTGGTCGTAGCCTTTCTGAGCTGTCGTACATTGTTATGAATCGAGCCCCCGATCTCCCGTGTACACCTAGAATTTAGTTTTTCAGTATTTTGTTGGCTGAATAGGATGACAATTTTCTATCAGGACCTCTCTGTTAAATAACAACAACTCGCTGCAATACCTTTGTAGTTTGTAGTATAGATTCAATCATACCGATCTTTGGCAAGGGGTACAGTGGGTACGAATATACCAGGGGCTCGATTCATAACAATGTACGACAGTTAAATTCTGTAACGACAGACCAATTCCATTTCTCGTTAAAATTAACAGGTGTAGTACATTGTCATATGGGAAAGCTAACGTTATGTTCCTTTTGCAGTCGTAGTCTGATTTATACTGCATTTCACAACGCTGTCATAACGATATTAGTGGTCATGAAGTCGTACAAAACAAGGGTAATGGGTGGTCGTAAGTAGGGTTTTGGTCAAACTCATCTCAGCAGATGACTTTTTCTTCTATATGAATGTTTAGAGATTGCAAACCCGGTTCAAATGAAAGAGAAAGATGTACTGCGCTATGTGAATATATTGTGTATAATAATATGATGCTTAATCATGTGAATATAATATGAATAAAACATTGGTCGTTATGTATTTTGCATGAGGGATGGTGTAGTGGTATAACCTTATACCAGGATAGGAAGGAAATTTCCGACCTGCTTTATTTACTACTTTAGTTTTGCTGTTCCGGTTGAGTAAATTTAATTATGCATGAAACATCCCATAATTCTCTCCCTGTACGACTAGGTGGGAAGCCCTGACCCGAAATGACGTCATATTTACGGGAAATACCCCAATATTGCAATAAATATTGAAATAAATTGCTTTTCCCAACATTGTACGACAGGGGTACATACGATTTTAATAATACTTTACAACTGCATATATGTTCCCAATCGTAACTGAATTTACTTCTCCCTATTGTTCAGCTAGATACAACTACCTGTTGTGAAATGGGTCTGCAATCATATTTTCAAAAAGTTGTAGGTTTAGTTACGACTGTGACGGAAAGAGTAAGAGAGTAGTATAAACTTATGAATCGAGGCCCAGTGCCATATTTGATTCGATCGCTGGTTCTTTTAAACCCGCAGATCTTACTGCACGTCCAGTAACAGTCAGAGTGCAGTCGGGACAGGTACTCAGCTCTATATATAGGGGCGCTGGGCCTTTAATGGCAGCATGTGTCCGGCTACGGTAGTATCGTTTTTAGACGATGACCGGCTACTGGGACGGTTCATCCAGGGTGTGGGCCGACTCCCAATGTGACCGATTGGCGACACCGTGTTGTGCCTCACCGTCACAACCTGGGCATCCCGAGTAGGCAGGTAGAGGATGGATGGTAGTGGTGGTGGTGTGTGTATGTGGGGGGGGGGGGGGGGGGTCTGAGGCACCATCGATTGCCTACTAATCCTATTTATCATAAATTCCTCTGATCCAGCCGCGCGCTGGTTGCCGCCGTTCCTGTATCAATAACGGGACGGCGCGCCGAGTGCCAGCGGAACTCCTCAGGTTGGGCGATAACGAGTGGGATAAATCACACCGCGCTAGGGACTTAAGGGCGGGCTTAATTAAACAATTTCATAAGTGCCCTAATACCCGCTGGCATTGGATTGTTCACAAGGGTGCTACACCTGTTGGGACTTGGGCCTCCAGGAGTGAGCTTTTTAGGAGAACATAATGGTATTATTTTGCCGTGGTATACTGCCCCGCCATGGTGGACCTGATTACCAGTGTTGTAATATTGTTGACTGGGGTAAATAGATTAGTTCTGGGCCACATGGCAGTATAGGTGCTATGGAGAAACCTCCCCATAGTACATCACCTACCATGTTGACACAGTCCATGTATGGACACTGACTGAGTTGTTTTTGATTTGGCACCCAATCAGCTCTTGTAGTAACACGTTTATATAACGATAACACTGATATTTATCCTAAGGATATGAACCTAATTCATTGCTTTTATAGAGTATTGGGGACACAATTATATGTACTGGATTCCGATGCCAATATCGATGTAGTTCTTATACTTATTTCAGATGAGTTAGTATTTAGTTTAGATGAATTTTCCGATTTAGGCGCACCCAGAAAGATTTGAAGACATCAATAAATCGATCCCATATTCAAACCAGGCTCTCAGCGTGTATATAGTCTTCCCCTAGCATTGTATAGTGTTTATCTAAATATCAAAGGGGCAATATCACCACTCACACTTAACCACATAGTAGACTAGAACAGAGCTAGATATACGAATGAGACAAGCTCGGTGATTATAAATGGTTTTTTAAAAAATATTCACGATCCCAAGGGTATCTGCCTTTGAAATGTCTTTAAATTGGGCATATAGGCATTCAGAAACATAATTAACATCTGCTTTCAGAAATCATATATATTAATTACCTCATTTATTTATTTGGCAGTGAACTTGTAAATATACACGTACTCCTTTTAGTAATATACTATATAGTAAAATAACTGGCCCCATCCACATTCAGGTTGGCGATTCATAAGTTTCTAGAGGGTCATTTTACTGCTACGACCATTGCTGATCGTCCAGGGGTCATTTTATGCTATTCTTACGACACTTGTAGAACAGTTATAATGGTGGAGAATAATAACTACACATACCACCAGCAGCTTATCTCATACGGCCAGCTTATCTCAAGAAAATTGTAGAATGCTGTCATACAAAAAAAGGGGTGCATTTCAAAAGAAAATCTTAGCAAATTTCCCATCTGCCCTATTGTAAAGAATACATGTATATGGTGGTTGTAGGGAGGAAAATACCCATTGCACAACAGACGGCTGAGACAGCCTCTAAAGTCATCTCAGCCATCCAAAAAATCGTTAATAATGATTTGTTTTGTACCAAACCAAGATGTAATGTCTGATATTGACATGTAGATTACCTTGTGAGAATGAGTGCCTTATAGATTCACAATATTACCCATTTTTTTGAAAATCACTATTTAACTATCTACCCCTAAATCGTAGTATGTGTAATATTCTTATGTCCATCTACAATACAGTGCTTTATTTTTAGATTACTTATTGTTACCACCACCCTGTACTGGGTAGTGGTATGATTATGTTATGGGCATGTGTCCTACAATCTCATTGTGAAATGATATCAAATTATTTGTACTACAGCCTTGGATGATTCTTTGACTACTACCTGTAAAAAAATACGACTTGCCCTCTTTTGACTCTTTTCCCTACAGACATGTTATTTTGTGGTCGTAGCCTTTCTGAGCTGTTGTACATTGCTATGAATCGAGCCCCTGAGCAGCGATCCTGTAGCAGTCTTTGTTCTGACCTTGTATGAATATAATTACATAAATAGCCTCCCTGTACTTTCACAGTAGTGACACACTCGATATCTCTGTCTCCTCTGTCCATGAGTAACGACACCAATTTCACTCAGTAGGAGAAATGTCACCGCCGTATCTGTGTGTTGATATTCAGGAAGCACCTTCCTGGTGATTAGCTTTCGACCATTTATACAGACAACAAGGTTGACATTTGGCAAGATGTTGGTACATGCCAACAAGACAATGCTAGATACCATGCAGGGCGCCACCATCGAGTTAAACAAAGCAGAAATCACCTGCACTTTTGGCCTGGAGACTCGGATGAGCAGTACTGTCAGATTAGAATACACATAATGCCATCAGGTACAAGATATATAGTATACATAATGACATGAGGTACATGTTCTGTATCTCTCAAACATTCAGGTCTGCTCTGACCTGAGCAACACACTGCCCATTTACTATACAGAATACTTAGTAGCACACTGATAAAATGAAGGGATCCAAACTTGTCAAATAGTCATCTTATAAGAAGAGTTTAGGGTCTTTAAAGTGACAGTCATAAAAGAAACGAGTTAAAGGTTGTCTACCTGAGGACCTACCAAGTTACCATCCCACAAGACAGCACTAGACTCATCTAATTGACAATGTTAGCCCAGGTGGTGGCCCACTCCAAATAACAATTCTAGGGTCGTCAAATTCACAACCCTAGAATAAATAGTTAACCCTTTATTGGCTGCAAACTACTTTAAATGAGCTTCAAACCTTTTGTCAGCATGATGCATGAATGTAAACCTGGCGAGTCTTTTCATCAAGACTGCATTCATACATCAGGCCGACCCTTTGGAAATGCATTAACAGTTAGGTGAATAGACTTACCAAGGCTGAATTCATGCATTATGATCACATAGAGCATATCACCTTAAAGCACTATGCAGCCCTTCAAGGGTTAGCTTGTGCACTTTAACCTCTACTTCACTGCAGGTGGAGCTCACTGGGTTCTGAGCCTAGGCATAATTACTGTCCATGCCTCTAATTATCAGGTTTATAGGTCAGGGGAATCCCTGCCATGTCCTGAAAGTCTGTATGAAGGTATTTCTAGCCCTCAGCAACAGACTGTTAACACACATATGTGGGTGTCATACCAATGAGAGTTTCCTTGCAGCTATTGTACTATTGATATAAACACAAAAGAGGTGTCTATGCCCTACACATATTTGTTTTGTCTTAATTATATCAAAACTTTGAATCTTTTACCTTTTCTAGCATCCCCAATAGATAATTCTCAAGATTCTCCAAAGCATGAATGTGTATTTCCATAATTATGATTAAGATCAACATAGAAATTATGCAATTCATTCCCTCACTTTATACATAATGCATGCTATACTGATACCACCTTCAGGGGGAATCCTGAATCAATCCCTGGTTGACGTGTCTAGGGCTGGCATATGTCAGGCTTTGGGCTGGCACATGCCAATTAGGTACTTTATCTGACAACTATAGTTAGAACACCCGCTACCTTGTCACATAGAATAGTCTGCAGACGACTTTATTTTTTGAGTGTATGGTGGAGGTCCATGATGGAGGTCTGTGATGGAGGTATACCCTGAAAAAGTATGGACTATTCAAACCAGGCGCAGCATAGTCAAGTTGAAAACCTTGGAGGCTGGCACTCAAGAGTCGTCTTTTTGAAGACCCACCTGGCACATGCCAGTCCGAAACATGTTGAGAGCTTGTTCAATATTTTACCTGCAGGTGGCCAAACGCAAGCACACAATAAGTAGCCTGGGGAATAAATTGATCAATTCCTATCTTGATATTAAACTGAGTATTGCCATACCTCAGTAAAAGTTTTTTGTGAAGTATCTAGTGAAAAGGTAAAATAATGAAAACAATGCATGCTTTTGGCAGCAGTAAGGAAATTAAAAACCCTTAGACCTGTTACTCGTATGCAACGATGAGCCCCTTTTGTCTCCTCTATTGCGCCAGGATCCACTGCGTCAATGTACCACCATTGGGTTATTTGGGGGCATATCCCGTCTAACCAGGCATACACGCGCAGTACTACAACCTAGGAAGTCCCCCCTCTCACACACACTCCTTGAATATTATATGACAACAGTCACACACTCTCACTCCAGTCCCTAGGTCGATTCTCCACCGCCAGTTATAATCCTGCCCCGGCGTTGTCATCGGCGCCATTATCTCCCACATAATGGCTGCTGCAATACGGCGCTCTGCATGATTAATTGGTCTGCGCTGCATTTTCGCAGACGACAGTTTCACCGACTCGCATTATGTTCTCGCCAAAAAGGATTGGTGCATCAGGCCGTGCTATTATACCAGTGCAGGTGGACAACGTTACATGTATGTTGGTGCTCGAGCAGTGGGTTTCTCGTGATTGTTAGAATAGCGATTGAAGAACGCCCACACAGATAATGAGATAGATTTAAGTCAATATAAATCTCCCACGATCGAAGCCGATGTATATGGAGCTCAAGTACGATGCCTGTCATTGTGTGGTCGATATGCTTAATTATACATGTAAATGTATCTTCAATAAAATCACTGTCTACTCTACACCACAATCTGATGGGCGGCTGTACTGCCTCTGCATGGTTTACAATGTCAGTGGGCTATAGAAGGTACAGCTCAATGGCACTGATAGATTGAAGATCAAACACCACACGTCGTATTTGAAAGACCCCATAGGTTGTATTTCCCTGTTGGGTGTGGAGCTAATCGATAGAGGGGAAACAGTACAATTAAATATAAATAAAAACAAAGACTGTACAGTAATATGAGTTTTAGCGGGCAATATGTGTGTAAGCTCAGATAAATCTCATGTATAGGGCCAAAAAAAGAAGGTTGGTTTCCGGTAACATGGTCTGAAAAGGAAGACCCGGCCGGCCGATTTTATTAATTAAATTTTGTTTTGCTTTCCGCCTTTTTAAGGCCCGGTTCTCGAGTTTTTGTTGTAAAATCCTTAATAATTGTCCGATTTACAAACCGTAAAACTGGCAAATAGCAAAATTTCCCAGTAAAGAAAATAAATAGGGGGACTAGCACGGTTTTGCAAGGGAGATTTTGCCCTCAACACATTTCCGAACATCTCAAATAACGCTACAATAGATGAACACGGGAGAAACAACCTATAAGGGCAAAGGGATAGAAACAAAGGATAGAGGAATAATGATAAGTAAGAGGGATGGGACAGAGCGGGTGATAGAGAAAGGAGGTACACGGATAGAGAAACAGAGGCAGGGGGAGATGGAAACAGAGACAAACACAAATATGGAGGGAGAGAGAGACAGGCGCGAGCGGGGAGAGAGGGGGCGAGAGAAAATGACAGATTAACTTAGTTAATATTGGCTTGATGGGCTGCTGGGGGAAGCCAAACGCAGCCTGGAATACAAAGGATTTGGGCCCTGGAGGAGGAGAGGCCCTGGGACGTGGGTGGTGGTGGTGGCCGACGATAAGACCACTCCATTCTCCACCTGTTGGAGCACTTGAATCGGCCCTGGAGGCGCCATGGACCAGGTCCAGGTGATTGCGCCCAGATTGGAGTCGGTTCCAGGTGGGTGATCCCGTTGGCGTGTGGCGTCGGGGTTCTGGAGAAGATGGTGGTACCGCCATTAATAGAGGCTGGAGGGAGATCCAGCCTCCCCCACTCACTTAGTCATGCCTCCAGTAGGAACATGCTACCTGCTACACACTTGACCTACCCCAGGGTCAGAAGCGTAGGTTAAGTGGACGGGCGCGTGGGAGTAGAGTGCTTGGTGCTAGCAATGCATACTACAAGGCCCAGGGGGGTTTCCTAGTATCTTAAGCTTAAGTGTACACCTTAACTAGAAGTATTCCTGGCCCGTACAAAATTACAAATCTATACTTTGATAACACAATATATACATGTCGGTCTATAGTCATGTCTACTTAGGTGTTTTCTATAAAACTAAAAGCCTATAGAAATGTACCATGCGGGTTTTGAAGGTTCACCTACCCCCACCCCCCCCCTCCCCCACACACACAGTTCATAGGTTTGCTATGATACTTCACTATCACATATATGTGGTTGCGTATAGTTGGAGATTGAGAGCAATGTGGTTCCTGGATCCTCACACGCTGGTAACAGGAAGGATTTCCGTTTCAATGTTTCATGAAAATGTTATCCACATCGATTGGCAAACAGGACTGACCCTAATCATTTTGCCCTTTTTGCTAAAGATCTTTTAGAATTGTCTTTCCCCTTTTTGTGCCAGAGCCTCATCGGTTGAGTTTCCTACACATCTAACCTTGTGGCCTTGGAATTGATTTATTTAGTGTGGGGCGGTGCGTGTGTCGGGGGAGGGGTTCGACATAGGGCGTCGAGCCATGTCAACTCAATGTGAGTGTACATTTTGGCTCCTCTATAGATAGCTGTCTGTGTGATGGCGGCCATACTGGGTAAATGGTCGACTGTGGGGAAGTCGACTAAATAATTGATCCCGGTACATTGACATTTGGGAATCAGGTGAAACCTCCCATGGGCCTTCTCTCACCAATTGGACGCAATAATGGGCTTGTGTAATTACGCAAAGGCTTATGATGGGCGTCCATACACCACCACGGGCAATTAATCTGACTTCATATACTGGTACATATACAATACCAATAATGTGTGATATAACTGCAGTGCAATTCAATTTGCGGTGTTCCTAATCATGTGTGCAGTAGATATCAGGTTGAATTCTAAGCCGGAGGTATGTCCCGGAGGTATCTACACATGTTAAGATGTCCTGCTCCTGATACTGGTACATGGTAAGTATTTAATTGGAACAATTCCTTGGTTAGACCCCTTTAGGGTGTCATATCTATCATCAATGTCGTTTTATTTAAACCATTAGAAGAGTAGAGCACACCATCCTCCCATGCAGACATTTTATCCACCAGTATTCACATAGTTTATATTGATTCAAACAGCTATTTCGCTCCATACCTGTCAGAAGCTTATAAAGGCCATGACGTGGCACCAAAGGCAGGGCTTCTATTCATCCCGCACACAATGGGTTGAGAGTAGTGGCCTAAGGATAACACCACAGAGAACACTAAGGTTGCACACCCTGGAGCTAAAAATATCAGCCGCACCTTTAGGTGCCCCAGGTGTATGTATGTGTGTTAGAAAGGCCTGGGGGGACATGCCTAAAGGTTGAACATCTGCTGTCCTCTTACACGTCAACCCTCCCTTTCCCACATTTCACATATGAACGGTCTCACCGGAGTAAACCTAACAGGTATTGAAAAGAGGGAGCGCACCTCCTCCCTCCAACACGGGAGATGTAGGCTGCAGCTCCAGGTGTCAGGCTTCTCCTTTCAGCAGCTTTAGAAGTAGACAGGTATGTACCCCAGGTAACAGCTTTACCTGTAGCTTGGTCCACACCTACAGGTGAGCAGTACGTAGTGCTTAGTGAGCTGCTCTGTGAAGGCTGCTAGTCTATATACAATAACGGGTACCGAGTTGAAGACAGATAAATGATATATCAGATTCTCATATTAGGGTTTAAGGCTTTATTTATTTACTATTTTCATGTACTACGTGGTCATGATTGGCTGGAAGCACACGCTGTTTCGTATGTATCAGCAGTGTGCTTGTAGCTGTCTCCTCGTGGGATACAGCACGTGTACGTACTACTAAGCACATGCCCTGGTGCATGGGTACATACTCTAGGTGAGGTCGATCCCAGCGGCCACTAGTGCTCAGGACGTCACCTGGCGACAGAGTAATTACCACGGCGAGCTGCTCGTTGCGGGGAATTAAGTGGCAGTTGTCCTGGGGCGTAGACACGTGTAACGCCCGGTGGGTGTTATACAACAGGTAGTAATCTACTCCTCAGACATGGGCTGCTCCTCCTGTTCACTGCACTGCCCCTCCCCTACCATCGAGCAGCTCACTCATATAGACCATAGCCATATATCGCCGGGTCATGTAGCCCACCGCCCCCGTCACGTTCAACACAGAGAACTCAGCAGTGGATCTAGGACTGGTTTCAAAAGGAAATCTAGATGGTGGATTAAGTCCTGCGTTGGTATTTGGACTGCCCTGTACAGCCCCTCCCCATTGCTAGCCGAGAGCAGAGCTGGCTGGGTGTCTGACTGCTGCCGCAATGCACAGGCAGGCCTACATGTCCCTCTCAGTCTGTGAGTCACTCGTCCCCGACACAGCGAGGAATAACACGGGGCACCCCACCTCCTGCGCCGTGCACTTGTTTTGATTATGATCCACGCCGCCGTGTTATTTGATCTGCATGCATAGCGGCCTGGATGGGTGGGCAGGGATTGCCTCCAGGGCGCTGTGGGGTGACTAGAGGTACTTTGGTGCTGCCGGAATGGGTCAGACTACTGCAGCTAGACTGGGCCGGGAGTGGGGCCATTCGGACGTGGATGGGGCGACGGATGAACTTAGGCAGGCCTAGATGGTGGCACCCAAACACATAAAAGTCGTGATTCCAGTTCCACGACGCTACATAGTAACACCGGACACACCCTATATGTTTGTCCAATTTACAACAACAACAAAAACATACACGTATTTCCAGGGCTAATCTGCCTAGGCTATATGTTTTAACCAAACAGTATGCATATCTGCATTTCTTTTGGCCATAATTATATAGGGACACATTACTATTATACTGAATAAGAGTAGAGGGTATTATGGGTGGGGGGGGGCATAGGTTGCGCAGGTAATGTCATCATGATGGAAAGATAATTATTGCTGTTGTAGATTTTAACCAAATAAGGGAAAATACATATTCATGGCTAGAATTGCTAGCATTTGAGCACCCCATACATCTCAGGTAGCAGTACTCCGTACCCCCCCCCCCCCCCAACCACCACCCCTCAAACACACACTACTCGCCCCCCACCCCACCCCTTACCCATTGCAGGCTCAGATGAGGATGACATAGAACCCCTGGTGAAATATTTACAGATTATTGACCCATTTTACAGGTGCTACCACCACCCGCCAAAGATGTACGGCAGTGTCATTGACAGACCGCTAGCGAGCTCTAGGTCGATGTCAGGTTCAAGGTTTTTCACTCATTGTAACTACTCTTCTATATCACTCCCTTTGTGATAATTGGTTACAGAAAAAAATATGCCTTATCAGCCGCCCTAACTTCTGGCTCCATCTTTGCAGACGATAGACTAACTGAGAAATTCCTGACCGTTTCCAATATCCTCCCCGGTGGAGTCTATATGTGCCAAAATATATTCATGAAAGTATTGTTCAACGCCTTATCTTAGTCTTCAACCAGTATAGCAGGATCCAGTAATGGTGGTGGTAGAAATCCCTTTGAAACATGATACCCTTTGTACTACAGACCTGGCTTCTTCCTTCTTTTCATTTTTTTCTGGTAGTAAGAGGTATGAATCACGTCCTGGGAGGATGTGAGATTGGTGCTTCCGGTGATGGAAATGTCCTTCAGAAGTGAGGGCTCCACCACTCTCCCTCTACTTATATGATATAGATAAGGGGCGGCCCAGGAGGGTTTAAACGGTAGACTGGCAGGGCACCGACAGATAGCTGATTGTGGTCACGGAAGGTCCTGTTTAACCGCGCAGGTATATTGCATGATGAGGATGGCACTTCAAAGGGCACAGGCCGCATGTTACAGGGGAGACCCAAGCACCACGCCGAGTGTTGTTTTCAATCATGTACCCTGCTTCACAGCGCCTTTGAGGGAGGGGCTGGGTTATGAAGGTAAATTGACCACACCAACTAGAGTGGGCAGCAACAGCAGCAGAAGCTGCTTAACAACCCCATCCTGATCCACCCCCTGCGGACATTCCACAGCAGGAGGGCTGGGGTGGGGGCTCCACGGGTCTTACGGCGTCTCCGCTAGTATTGATTTCATCTCCTCGTTACCACTGCTGGCTTCCGGGCAGATTCCATTCGGGCCTCAACTAGGAGTAGCAGTTGTCGCCCTCCGTACACCAAGTGTCCAGAATTAGGAGCCCCTGGCTACGCCCGGTGCTCGGTTTCGGGGTTGGGTGGCCATCAATGGGATGGTCAGCAGGTGCACATGTGATCCGGTTGACCATTAGACAGAGCTAGTAGTGGTCAGGAGCCGGACGAGCACCTGTACATCAGTAGGCGGTGGGGATGAAAGGGTGGGGCCTATTAGTCCACTCTGAGCAGTTCTGTTCCACTCTGAGCTGCTCTGTTCGCTAAAGGAGGAGGAGGAGGGCAGTGGCAAATAGCGGGTGGCACCGCACTCCGCCACAACTCGTCTTCACTTAGTGCCCTGCTAAAAGGGCCCGCAGGCAATATACAACCCGCGCCGCCTTGGGAATCCCCTTAAGAAATTGTATCTGCATTTCTGGGTTAAAATATGTATACAAGTGCCGGCTGTGGAGTATAGCACACAAACCGTAACCAGGGTGTTCCTCAGGAGACAGTTATGTTGAAAATCGTGTGAGATATTAATGTGCTTTATTCTGAGAGACCGGCTCTAATAAACACGGAAACTGGGGCCTTTGATAACAGCATTACACACGCATTTAATGGCATATTTTGTATGGTTTAGAATAACATTGAAGACCTATCGATCTATTTCAGTCTGAAGCTGGGAGGAACGCCATGAAGCGATCGGGGTCGGCCCTTCCACTCGACCTGCGATCACTACCTACCTGTTATGAATATGGGCGTCACGCAATGTGCGCAGTGTGGACGTGGCTTCCCTGCCCGGTGCTCACCTCGGCAGCACTGTAGGTTTCACATATCACATTAGCGCCCGAAGCCACTCCACAATCTAATGCACTGCAGGTACTCAGCAGGCGGTAGGGCCAACATGTCAGACAGCTTATATTCAGTTTTCTACTCCATGAGCAGCTGGCTGTATTCTGAAAAAAAGCTATTTGCTGTGAGAGCTGAATTTGTGGCAGAGAAAGAGAAAGCCAGTTTTATTTATAGTGCTAACAACACTTTTGGATCATTTAATGTTCGTTGCTAGACATATGAATAAGAGATGAATTCAAGTCCTGGTGACGATGCTCATGGCTTGTCCAGGAATTAGGCGAAATCCTTAAACGATACCCCATCGCACCTTACCTTACCAGACGTTTTCAGTTAGTTTAAATGAAAATCACCAGATGATTTTAATCTATAAAGATATTCATTTGATACAGTAAGCATCTCATCACTTTCGCATAAATAGTATGGTATGATCAGTACATCTAGAGGTTTGTGCAAACATGAATTACCCCCATACAGAGCATCATGTCTGCGTGACGGCTTAATAGGAGGCCATATGGCCTGTTCCAAAGTCAGTCTGTTACCAACTGCTATCCAGGTATACACCAGAACAGACGCGGAGTCATGCTCAGTCTCTGTCACCGGGCCCACACCCCAGATGTAGACAGCCACATGCAGCCTCACCTTCAGTCTCCGTCACCGGGCCCACACCCCAGATGTAGACAGCCACATGCAGCCTCACCTTCAGTCTCCGTCACCGGGCCCACACCCCAGATGTAGACAGCCACATGCAGCCTCACCTTCAGTCTCCGTCACCGGGCCCACACCCCAAATGTAGACAGCCACATGCAGCCTCACCTTCAGTCTCTGTCACCGTGCCCACACCCCAGATGTAGACAGCCACATGCAGCCTCACCTTCAGTCTCCGTCGCCGGGCCCACACCCCAGATGTAGACAGCCACATGCAGCCTCACCTTCAGTCTCTGTCACCGTGCCCACACCCCATTATAATTATATGCAGGTGTAGTCCCAAATAGGGATAATAGTGACTGATAACGAGGAAATACCCGCAGAGCCCGATGAGGGGAGTATTCTTACATATTCACCTCTACCTTATGGTATGTATCAGCACGCCAACCTTAGTCTCTAATTCCAGTCTTACCTTTTTTAGATGCTGATGCGACTTTAAAATGACATTTTCTGGTACAATGAACCAACCCAAGATCATTCCAGCTGACTTTCTAGTTTCCATTATTCAACACGCAATGGTGTGTTGCCCTCTTTGGTGCAAACGATTTAATCAAATGGACAAAGAACGAGATTTACAGAAATGAAAAATGGCTTAAATACTAAAGCCTTCAGAGAGATTCTCTACGTGGTTACTATTTATGGCACGTACCTCCGTAGTCTGGCATCAGTTCTTTTTAAATGACCCTGTCAATATATAGATGTAACTATGAGCCTGAAGATGTTCCATTAAAGAAAGTCATTGTTTTGAATATACAATGTATTAAATATACAGCAGTCCAACATTATAGCACTCCAATGCACTATATGGGTATATATCTAAAACTGGACATCGACATCCATGTATCAGAGTCCTTCTAACAGAAAGCTATATTCAGTTTCATCAAAGTAGAAATACATAGGTTGCTATATGAAGGAGAAGGCCATGTTCATGCCTAAGTGTATGTCTGTGTGGTTGTACATGAGTCTGTGTCCATGAGTGTCTGCATTCATGCTACAGCCATAGGGTGTTTTTAGGGAAATTTCCCTTTTTTGCGATTTTGATCTTTTTTTCTCGCCAAATAGGGGTTTTTCAGGCAAATTTCCTTTTTTTGTGATTCTGAACTTTTTTCTCGCCAAATAGGGTGTTTTTAGGCAAATTTCACTTTTTTACGATTTTGAACTTTTTTCTCGCCAATTCAGGTGTTTTTGGGCAAATTTCACTTTTTTGTGATTTTGAACATTTTTCTCGCCAAATGGGTTTTTTTTTAGGCAAATTTCACTTTTTTACGATTTTGAACTTTTTTCTCGCCAATTCAGGTGTTTTTGGGCAAATTTCACTTTTTTGTGATTTTGAACTTTTTTCTCGCCAAATAGGGGGTTTTTAGGCAAATTTCACTTTTTTGCGATTTTGAACTTTTTTCTCGCCAAATCAGGTGTTTTTAGGCAAATTTCATTTTTTTGCGATTTTGAACTTTTTCTCGCCAAATAGGGGGTTTTTAGGCGAATTTCACTTCTTTGCGATTTTGAACATTTTTCTCGCCAAAAGCTGCGGACTCTGCCTCCATGCGTGATCCCATTGATGGACTCTGGATAGACCCATGCATAGTGAAGACCTACATAGTGGACATGAGGTCAAGTTAAAAACTGCAGGTCACTTGTTTTGCAACTTGCACTGAACTGAACCTAATAGCCCTTGACTGGATTGTCAACAATCAATTAAACTATGACCAAACTCCCTCTATTTCGGAGACCAAATACACTATCAAATGATTTATATTTTTTCAAAATAACACCCTGTGTGGAATGGCTCGGTATTCAGGAATCCTACTGCGAATAAAAAAATGTCAAATTCTAATTCTAAATACATGAAAATTGAGAAATGCTGACGTTCACGGGTTATGTAGGAAATGTACTAAAAACAGCAAAAAAAGGCAACAAAACCCTAATTTACTCAAAAACTGTTCAGTAGGATTTTTTCTAACTGAGGTTCCAGTGTTTTCTACCCTCATATTACACATTGGCATAGAGAATACATTGACACCTAGTCAGGATTTTGCGCTAGGAGCAATCTGTGAGGCGAAAAACAGCCAAAATGAGCCACTGGTCTAAAGTATAAAACTGGGCATCGATCACTATAGAGCTACAAAGAGACAGAGAATCGATGTCCAGTAATAAGTTGCTTAAGAAAAGTCAAGACTTAGGATCAAAGAAAGTCATTGTTTTGAATATGATTATAACATGCTGAAGGAAAGTCAAGACTTAGGATTAAAGATTTAGGAACTGGATATTAGCCAAGCCTGCAGGGCTCTATCTGTAGAACGCCACAGCAGTAACACGGAATGAATTCCCATTCTGTATAACCTGAATACATGAACGCCTTTGAAGCCAGTGCAATGGCAGCTCCCTAAGCCACAATAGCAACATGGAGGGGCCTGGAGAACTCACATGTTCAGGTTCCCTGGGGACTCTGGTATAAACCAGACAGAATTATCACGCATGGAGCAGGCCACATACAAAAAGGCATGGGCTCGAGTTGCAGTGCCTAAGAACTACAGGTACCAGGAAAAGATCGAGTCGGTGTGCCTTAGCCATCGTGTATACACAGCGCCATGGATCGGTACCACTCCTCACAAAATAAGACATGGTACAGAACCTCCCCTGATAGCAGCGTCATATTTTGAGGGATACAATTAAGACGGTGCTTACTGCCACGTGTAGGTTCCGGGATCTGGCTTCTCCCGTGGCTTCTGTTTCTAACCCAGCATCCTGAGCGGTGCAATGTGTGTACGTGTGAATGTTGGGGCGTGGTAAAAAGCCCTCCCACAGTAGACACCGTAGGATCAACAGGAGACAAGCCAGCATCCAAGAGAAATAGCCCCCAAGCCAAAGACTAACCTAGGCCAAATATCAATATGAGGTTTGTTTCAGGTCACCCGACCGTGCCTAGCAATTTAGACTTTTCTTTGCATGGGGATTTTAGGATAACAGAGACTTTTATTTACCCTGGACAAGTTACCTTAAACAGACCTTAATTTGTTGGCCCGTAGCTAGAAGCCACTAGCCCTGCACTGCAGCCATTAATGCGCCACGTCGGTGTCACGTAGCCAAGCCACGGAGGCGCCCTGGAGGAAGCTATGTCGCCGCAGGGTTATCACCAGACCTCCAGAAGGGTGCTGACCAGCGGCCAATGTCATCGTTATACTAGGTCCTTTACTATAAGGATCAAAAGGAAAACCAGACCCCACATGGACCCCACCCTGCTCTCTACCACGGACTCTCTACAGAATACCCGTGGGAACCCACCGCCCACACGTCCCTGCAGGCTTCCTCCTGCTGCTCCTTTCCTCCTGGGTTCCCCTCTTGGTGGCTTATCGCCATCTCGAGTACACTGCTCGGGTTATCAGGCCGGGCCAGGTTCACCACCTCGTCCGTGTTGCCCCGGCGATAACGTGTGTGTAGTTTCTAAACATTGCTTGCTCCCGGCTTGAGTGGGACTTGGACACTGGGGGATAGGACGGCGGGGCCACTTTGAAGGGCAAGGTGAGAAGCTGGCTCTGCCTTAGAGTAGCTCGGATTTCCTCGTACTTAGGTTGACATTAACATGAGATGAGGTCATGAGTGGGAGATATTGAGTACGCATGTAGACTTAGCCATTTTGAACATCTTTGTACAGTGACTAAATGAGCTGTTCTTCATTACTTCAAACCCATGAGATTGTCTACAGGGTTGAACCTAGTGACAGACAATCTCTAGGCACAGGCCTGGTCAGCATTGGTTCACTCTTGGCTACAAATATGTTTGAAAATAGACCTTTGCATTCATAACACGCTACTGAACAGTCAATCACATTCTTTTCATGCAGCTTTTGCAGTGCCTTAATGTTAGCAAACTATATTGCACTCGCAACTCATCACCTCCAAAAACCTTTTCCCATGGCAGGGAAGTTAGTGAGAGTGGGGGCTATTCTGCCATAGGTGATCCTCTAACCCCCACTGGTGGGTGGCCTTGCCACATCCTCTCCACACTTGAACTGGCAAGTGAACTCTGACACTTGGCATAGTCTCAGGTCGACTAATTTCTCTTCCTTCGTGCCATCTTACAAGGAGTTCTTCTCTCTTTGATACCAGACACCCTGCAACCAAGTCTAGCAAGGACAGCGAGAATATAGATACCCACATTATTGCCCAAATGTGATCTGATAGCAGGTATGTTCCACTGTTTCTGGGTATCTTTCTAGGTTTTAGTTGTAATCAAAGTCATTAGCCAGTTCACTCATGTTACCATGGCGAATAAAGAGAACAAATATTCAGTGTCATGACTGTCTGTCCACTCTCTGCAGCTGCCTCCACAATTAGCACCCCTTACATGATGTGCCCACAACCAGAATCCTGCAGGTTGACGCTTAGTGTGTGGATGAAGCAGTGTTTGTTCCCCTTCTTTGACTTAAAAATGCATTAAAATGCATAGTGGCACCAACACAACCACCAGTTCTCGCTGCGTGTGCAGGGTCTTTTGTTCTGTGCTCACTACCTTAGCCATCAAAAGCAACCATGGCTTGTACTCATACTCTAACTTACTATAGTGCAATACATTTTGAGGATAGTATTCCTTACATCCAGGTTATTTGCCTAATAAGCCGTATAGAGCTTTGGATGGTGGGTATTAATAAATGGGACTCAATGTTACACATGCGCGCTTGTGTCTTGATTTATATATCCAGGTTCTAAAACCCTAACTGTATGTATGGCTATATGGGTCATCCCTGTGGTATATTTCTATTCCTAGTATCCTCAAGGTGGAGTGACCTAAGTGGTAATAGGCTGCGTATTTCTGTATCCCAGGTGAGTTCAGCTCGAAATATCTTCCCAGAAGACAAGCTGGCTTCCATGCTAGCGCCCATACCACCACGTGATCAACAAGGGGATTTGTTTTCATGATTGTACTTTATGAGATATGCCAATAGTAGGGAGTTGGATAAGCTGTAGAACTGCTGCCGCTGCGGTCCGCGCGTTTCAGTGACCCGATTTTCAGCCTGCCTAGAAGTGGCCTTTCTGGTACTCTGCTTTAAAAATACCTTCATGACCTCAATTTTTGGCCTATAAAAACGGCTAGCCCCTCATTTTAATCACAGCAGCATGGCGGTCAGCATGGATACAGATATGAGGGGAGGAAGATAAGAATCTTTGATTGGTGTGGAAGATAATATTATGGTGACCTAAATCATATGAAAAAATGACCAATGAATATAGACTGTATAAGTATGGTAGCATGGGGAACTTGGTAATTGTGTTATGAATGACATATGTGAAATCCAGGTATTTCTGGCCATGCCTAATGTTGCCTAGATCCATGTTACCATGACCTGTGTGGTACTGCCCCCTTCAGCCCCTGCTCAGCCACTGCCTACTGCTACTGGTCCTGTGGGTGAGAGCCACCTCTGCCTATATCACAGAAATGCATTCAGCCTAAGCACTGCCTGAATAGCCTGAATAGTTTTGGTACGTTCATCATGATTTCTCCGGACCTATGAGTGATAGGAAGATGATTCAAACAGACCTGAAAAGCTATCACAATGCTCGATATGGCTATACAAGATTTTTTCTCTTTTACTCAAAATTAAAATTTTATCCAACTACCTACCAATAGAACACCTTAACAAATTCCCCTTTAAAAAGCACAGATCATTCTGGCTTGCTGCTTCTTCCAAGGAGATCTTGGGGTATCATGTCGAGGTGTGACACAGAAGCCTCACTACTGAGATATTTGTTTTGAAAAGGGGAGCTTTTATCACTGGAGCTCCCACGATATATTGCTATGGGAGAATATTACCATGAATTTGGTATAATGAGTTGGCATTTAGACCATGCAATTGTATCAAATGAAACCAGATAAGGTCCCTTTATCAAGTACTTTATAGGAAACATTGTACAGCTATCCAACCACGTGGAGGCCGTTGTTTGCCCCACGATCATAGTCCTGTGACGTAGCAGCGGAGGAAAGTCTAACCTGCCCTATATGTATCATGCAAGTGGTGCATATCACAGTTGTAGGATTGAGCATGTAGTGCACACAATTGTGCCGTTATGTTTGTTGTGGGCAGTGCCATTGCCGTACCGTATATAGCAGTGCTCATGTGTTATCACAACAAGTAAAACAGTATCGGCTGCTGTAGTGACCCGCAGATTTGGCAGGTGGTCGGCGGCTGGCTACGGACGAGATGAATGGGCTGTGGTCACTGTAGGGCTGCCAGAGCGCAGAACCCTTTCACAACCACTCCAAATATTGGTGGCTGAGTGCCCACCGACAGGCACCGTGTCCACGCCCAATCCACTCAATCTGTTTCACGCCCATTTCACTGTTCATAATGACCACCCTCGTCGTACGGTCGTGGGTTGCCGACACAACCACTGGAAGCTACAACCACGGGTAGTGGGCGTACGTCATCAGGTGTTATTATACGATCGGGCCACTCATCGTGCTTTTTCTGTGATATCCCCGTGCTGATATCTAGTGATATCGGCACCCTTCCGGTGGATATCAGCACGTTTCCGGTGGTCCTGAGCAATTCCGAAATTTCGTCCCCCATAAAATCCGAGGTTCTATGGAGACTCGAACACGCTACATCAAGACTTGAAGTCCGATGTGCTAACCACCACGCCGTGAAGGCGCTGGTAGAGGTGGGTGGCGAAACAAGGAGTCTACAGGCGGATTTCCAGCCCTGTAGGACCATTATTTACCGAGTTACAGAAGAAAAGGCATTTTTTGGTATAGTTTCTTTGAAAATCCAAATTTTTTTCTAATTTCTTTTTTACTATAAAGGTAGAAGTTGGACTTTACTTAGCCTTTCGTTAAAATAATTCTAGGGATTTTTTTTCACATAGAAATAGGCATTTTGAAAAAGGTTCGTTTCCACCCAGGATCGATCCAGGTACCCTTGGTGCGTGAGGCGGAGACGCTAGCTGCCATGCCTATCCGGCTGTGGTGAATGCGGGGGGGAAACGCTGGTTAGTATATAACATAGCCCCAAGCTGGCCCCCTCACAAATTCTATGTTGAACTCAGTGTTGGAGATTGAGGATATGACGTCACCAGGCTCCACCAATCAGCGAGCAGGGTTGGTGGGAGGTCAAAACAACATGGCGCTACTGCTGTACGAGTGATATCCAGTCAATAATCCTTCAAAATGGCGAAATTAGGACATATTTAAGGTAATTAAAGACATTTTAGTTGAAAAATCGTATAATAAACCTAATAATGTATGGCTGAGGGTCGCACTCGGGGCTGTATCGCTGGATATCGTCACTCGTGCTTCGCACTCGCGCCGATATCCAGCGATACAGCCCCTTGTGCGACCCTCAGCCATACATTATTGGTTAAATGACGGGACAACGCTGAGGTGTGCCACCGCCTCATACATCTTGGTATTGTTCTGTGTTAGTCTTCTGTTTGTTAGGCTTTAAACCTATCGTCCACAGAGTTAGGTTGAGTAAAATCGGCGGCAAAGACAAGGACCGGGGCTGAGGACCTTCTCTATAATACTCCCCTATGTTAGGCAGGTCGGATTAAAAGGAAACATTAAGCCCATCGTACGCAGAAGTATACAGATTAGAATGACAGATAAAACTACTCCCTCCCCTCTTCAAATGCATATGTTTTGAATGATTGTGCTGATTCATTCGATATTCTATAGTGCTTCCAAAGTCTGCAATACATAAACAAGAAATGTAAACACAGAGTAAAATGTCCTACTAAGCATGCTAAATTTCAAATCAGCCGTTTTCCATCGACTATATTGACTATATTTGATATAGTCAGTCGTTACAAATTGGTGGGTATAATTGGCCCAATTAAAATGTTTTTCATTAAATCATCTGACAAAGAACCCCTTTCCAAAGTTCACACAACTTGCAACAGGTTGCAGCACATATCTGTCAGCTGATTAAGGTAAATTGGTGCTTTAAAACAGCCGATTAGGCCTCTGTGGACGATGGGCATTATATAATTGGAGGGGAAAACGCCCTGTTTTGCAGATAGGGTCGGGTTTCCTGAAACACAACTTATGTTGGCTTATATTTGATAAAACAGATTGGTGTTTACAGTTAGTTGGTCATGGTATCAGTAATCTGCAACACGCACGTCGCATTACGAAGGATCCTAATTGGTCAGTGTGACAAGGCACAGTAATCATGCTGTGTGTCAATTCTCAGAAGTAGAGGGACTTTATTGGGATACATGTACATTGAGATGGTACTGTGTCACCTGTAAGACTCGTCAGTAATAAGACATGTCAGTAGTAAGCCTCGCTTCTGTATCATGTCACCAGAGCCTTCCTTCTGAAAGACCATATCCGGAGGTTTTTAATTGGTAATTTCGCTATTGTAATCAGGTACCTGGGTATGATAACTGACTTCCTATTTAAAGGTAACTCCTGTAGAGCTATATCTATTTATTTATACTTCATTTAGTTGGGGGGCCACTCCATCAGACCTCAGATCCAAAATATCAGTGATTGTGCTGTCCCCAGTGAGAAGCACATAAACTACAGTCCCAATACCCAATGTGATTTCATATTGGGTGACAACCAACCCAATGGGGAGGCCTCCCCATATATCTTCTATAGAAACTACATGCATTTGCGAATATCACTTCAAAATTGGTACCTTCATTACAAGAGGTAAATCAATGAAATAGCACTAATTTAATGGTAAACACCTCTCCAGCCCTTACCTATAGGGCCTAAAGAGAGCCTAAAAATATACCCTTTCCTTTGAAATTGTGGTCACATATGCAGGGCAAAGCTAAGGGAGCGGCCCCCTGGTCCCTTGCAGTGGTCAGCCGGCCTCAGGGATTGAGGGTGGATCAGAACGACCGATTGTATGAGGGGCTGGCAGGGAGGGGGGGGGTGTTTGTAAGGGCTATTACGGTATCTGCTGGGAGGTGTAGATTTCACCCCCTTTTGGCAGCATACTCTAGATTGGCAAAAATTGGACAGGTGACATAAGTAATGCCCAGGTACAACCCACTCACAATACTCACACTCTGTTTGTACCCTAATTTCGGACCTGAGATTTGACTGAGCTGGTTGCTGGAGGTTAGACTGGTTACATTGGTACCAATCAACATGGCGCTGTACACAGGACATCTTGCTAATGCGGAATAGCCAACACACAGCCCCTGTGGCCTTCAGAAGCACAAGAAATAAACAATACATGAAGCACAAGGGCCGATTTAATACACATACGAATATAAAACATATTTGATTGAAAAGGGGAGGGAATATAGAGGGTCCCTACTTCTTTTATCTGTTATTTTCATCATTATACCACTGTGGACGATGGGCTTCAGTAGCCATGGTGCACATACTAGATTAGTTGCTGACAATAGGCATCATTAATGGTCATGATTAGTCTGAGTGATTAGTCAGGCAAATACCACATTGCATGTCACCCCTGTAAACACTCGTGGATTGCCAATGCTGGGGGTTACAGAATCACACCACCCAACAATCCAATTAGTCGTCTTACTCCGTAGTTAACCTTACTGTGCAGGGCACGACTGCGGCCTATTTTACCCATCTCTTACATCGATCTGTTACATAACCTACACTGGGCTGATGGACCTCTTCTTTTCCCAATGTCCTGGTCGCCACAGACGCTCTGGGTGTCAGGTTACATGTCCCAGCCTCGGACACTCTGAGACAGTGCTTAGAGTAGGGACGCCTAACACACTGGACCTGACTGGACCCACTACTCACACACCTCAGAGGGGCACTCACTGGCCCCAGCGGTGGTAGTATATGTGTACTGGGGGCTCTGTCTTTGAAGTCATTTCCTTGAAAACTATGGATCTTCCCATCAATATTTAGACCATAGGAACAAGTAAAATTGACATGCGGTCATTTCGCACCTAGGCCCCTTAAAATTGGACAAACAGGAAAGATTCTATGCAAAAAAAGAGTTTTATGTCCTCCAATTCTACAGGGAAGAACTAGGTATCATGAAGGGGCCTGTGGTTTCCATAAATGGCATTGTGCAAGGTACAATGTATCATCATAATATCAGAGATAGACACATGAGATTTTGAAGGAAATCAAAATAACTACTTTTTTTCAATAGTGGGGTGCATAGTGTTTCATAAAACTATCAATTAATGTGATTTCTCATAGAGGGCCTTTAATAACTACAAGCCTTTCATTATGACTGATAATTTTTGGGAATATGCAATGAAAGGCTTGTAGTTAAGAAAGCCCAACTATGAGAAATCAAAAGCATAAGCAGTTGTTATGAAACACTATGCACCCCAGTGTTGACTGTCATGCACACGGGCACCTACTTAGCTAAGCCTCTGGGAGGAGGTCAGGTGTTTCTGTTTACAGAAACAGGGTAGTCAACTCAAAGTCCCCCCTCTGCTTTGAGCATCATATTCTGGTGAAAATGCATGCATTTGGATGCATTAAAATGCCATAACCTCATGGATTTGCATAATAAATAATATTACTGGGATGCAGGACACACAATTCTGCATTAAACTGGAGATATACCCACATTTAGCTGCTTTGTGTCAACATTGCTGCGGTCCTTAAAGCACATGGCCTGCATATCTACAACACTGTGGGGAGCAAGGAAAGTACAGGGGTCCATGCACAGTAGGCACAGGTATTCAGTGTAGTCACCACAGTGGCTTACCCTGTTCCAATGAATTGGAACACTTGATCTCCTCCCTGATGTTTAGACCACTGCTTATATTCAGTAGTTGCCCATGGTCATGCATGAGCGGCCTACGCATAGTGTACCTGTGAGTGCTACTGATCATACTACAAAGTACTAGGCAGATTGGGGTTTGAAAATGCACCTTCAATCTGCTTTTTCTCTTTACAGAGATAATGTATTTTCTTCTGGGTTGTGGCAATGGACTTCTCAGAGTCTCCTTCACCAGATTCCCATATTACATTATATATTTTCTTGTAAACAAAAACCACTGAACGTCCCTACTTGGGGCACCAAGTACTGAGGAATATGACAAGGATTGCGTTAACGTTTTTCATATTTTTACTTCAGCAAATTGGACACATGGACATCACATGGACAGCCATAGGTCACCGATACCAAACATGCCCGTATGTGTCCCTTTTTAAAATTGCGATTACCGGGTACACATTTTAAAAGAATAAATAACATTATTTTCATTTTAGGGGCCTTACAGGTAAGGTGAACCTGATCCACGTCTGTGACAGGGGTGGTTATGGGTACCTGTAAATGTGTGGTAGTGAAAATTCACAATTTGTTTTCTCAAGATACAGGTGGACAAAAAACAGCAAGTCAGGGCTGAACATAAAGGTGAAGTCACTTCAACACAACATAGTCACTGTAGGCCCTATCATGTGCATGTTTAGCCAGACCTGATGTATGTAAACTATACTAGGCACGTGCACGCAGGGATTGAGCAGTACATTTGTGTCAATACACTCACCATCTGAGGTAATATTGCTAAACCTCAGCGTGGCAGTGTACTGACCTATACCCCTTATGCACGTGATACTAGGACTAAGCCACTATATTTCTCGGTCTATATACGTGACATGTGGGTGACATATAGTAGGAAATGAGACAATTATTGCATCATCTCCTCCCAGTACATGTCCCTTATACAGATCACGTCACTCTTGGTCTAGCGTGAATGTAATATCCTCTAGATCAGGCTTAGGCCTACTGGGCATTGTCAATCTAGCATGATAGTGTCCATTAGTCAAGCGTGTGCTGTAGTGGCAGATCAGTTGCTATGAATAGCCTGTGAACTACGTGCATATTGCCAAAGAGGCGATCATCCTAGACACCTAACTAACCCCAAGCAGTCCGAGTGAACGTACAGTAGGATTCTGACATAAGCTGTTCTCATACCATCCCTTTTAACTCGTTATCCATAAAGGTACGACATTGGTCAGGGATGTGATGGTTTAACTTTAAAGCATGTGTAGTGAAAATAAACCAGGGGCTGTATAGCAGTGTTTGAATTTCCCAGCATGCCCAGACATTCATATCATATTTACCTGTAGAAATAAAGAGAATGCTGTGGCATAAGGGCTCCATTATAGGTCGTGGTTACCGTTCTTTGGCACCTTGCCTTCACAGAAAAAATCCAGAGTCGGCAAACCTGGCACTGCCTTGTCAATTTGACAAGGAAAGGGGCTGGCAAGCAAAAGTCTTCACTTAGAAGACCCAACCAGCTCCACCTGGTACATGCCAGCCCTAAACCTGTCCAGAAGTGATTCACCATTTCCCCTGCAGGTGGCCATTGTCTAGCATAAATATGTATACACTTGGGAATAAATTGATTAATTCCTATCTTAATATAATACTGGGTATTGCCATACAATATGGAGAATTCTGTGAAGTATCTATGGAAAACATAAGATAATGTAAAGAATGTATGGTTTTGGCAGCATTAAGGATGTAGGTGATAGGTGTAGAGTGAACACACCTCTTTTCTGTCATTCACCAGGGCAGAAGTAGGTACATGTCCCTGCCACTGGTATGATCCACACATATGCCTACAGCCCATTACTGATGAGTAGCCTATTCTCAGTAAAGACTTGGTGATACATTATGTGAACCCTTGGTGGCACTAGTGTATTAAATATCACCTCTATGTGTGGTTATGTATTTTAGCAAATTGATAAAATAATCTTGTCATCTGTAACCAGACCAAGCTCAAAAATTTGAAACCTTAGACCTACCACCCTTATGCAATGATGACCCCCAGCTGTGGCTAATCTAGGCCGGCATCAATTATCTTCGTTTGACGACCTTGACAAGTCTAGGGTCGTCTCATGGGATGGTAACATGGCAGGTTGTCAATTTGACAAGTTGAAGCTCCTTAATTCTATGCTGTTCACTTAAGACCCTAGGGTCGTCCTGTAAGACGACCTTACGGACTCTAGAGCTCTCCAGAGTTTTTCAGTGTTGATACTCCTCATTTTTCTGTTTGTGGAGGTGTGAGTCCAACTCGGGTTAAGTAAGCTGGAAGGGTCTAATACAGAGACTTAGTGGCATGTCATTGATGACAAGTGGCTACTCTTATCACATATAAACGTGACTAACCTAAGCCTGATAAGCTTACGCTAGATTCTTCCAGCAAACACCACCTCTAAACGGACGGTATTGATATTCATTACTCTACCGTTTGTATAATCCCAATATGTAAATAGAAAGACCTTTAGACTCTAACTCAATGTTAACATTCACAATCCTCGAAAGTGTGTGTGTTCTTTTGCACATCGCGCCAATCTGATTGCCAGTTGTTTTCAAATTTCTGCCAATACACCTGTTTCAATAAGCTACAACCAAACAGAATAATTACAATACAACATGTATAAGAACAAATATGGTATTGCTATAGTGGCGGCCATGGCCAGAGTTGTTCAGTCATATATACACTGTCAGAGGTTAGTGTAGCTGCACAGTGAGATACACTGTAGATTTACAGTATAATAGGAGGTATTTTTGGTTTCCAATATCACATACTGTTCAGCTACACTCAACTACTGTAAAACCCAAACACAGAAGGTAGTGGGATCGAGTCTCACCATGGCACAATAGGAAATGTGTCTTTCTTTCCATATTTCTTTAACCCATTTGACACGCACCTCCACCAATATTGACATATATAGAAATGTTAGCTATTGATATTTGCATATGTACATTTGTATAATTTAGATGTTTTATGTACATTTCAACAGTACTACCTATTGTGCAATGGTGGGACTCAACCCCATGACTTCTAGATTGTGGATTACAGTAGGTGCGTTTGTAGCTGTACAGTATGTGATACTAGAAACCAAAAATACCCCCTTTTATACTGTGCAGCTACAGTACTTACTTCTAACAGTGTAGGCTCTATAACCCAAGAATGGGTTGTAACCATGCCAGGGGAATGGGATGGTGAACTTAGGAACCATCAGACCCTTTATATCATCCACTCGTGTTTACAATTGCCAAATTGGTCGCCCAGTCAGTTACCCCTATGTGTTTACACCACACCCTTCAATATCGTGAATGCCTTAGAAACCGCGCCCTCTACTATCAGTGAGAATGCTGGAGATTCACCTCAGGCCCTGCTTACAGGGTGTATAAGTTATCTCCTCCATGGCATGCCGTGACTGTAGAAACCATAATCATCAGCAGCGTGGAGGCAAGCAGTATATGGAGCAGGAAAACACAGAGCACCCTGCTCTTTCTATCTAGTGTACCCTATACAGTGTGGTATAGGGGTGAGATGGAGACAGACCGGCGGACAGACAGACATGAGTTAGAGTGAGGAAGAGATATTTAGAGAGAGTGAGACATAGAGAGAGAAAGGCTGGGGCAGGGACAGAGAAGGCGGAGAGGAAGGATAGACTGCATTAAAATTTGTCGAAGCCTTTATAATTATCTCAAATGCTTCCTCAGGATAACAACATGATCTGTATGGAGAGGCGATGCTGCTGCTGATTCATCATCAATAGCGGTGAGTCTCAGACTACAATTGCAGGGACTCTCATTACCCTGTATTACATTGCAAACAGGAACATAAAAGAACCACTCAAGCCGAAATAAAATAAATTACTAAACGGGTGACCCATTTAAAAAGGATCCACATCGAATGACTGTGATCCCTGGTGGAGAACTCATTCGGAGAAATAAATCTATAACAGGAATGTGTGTGTGAATATTACGGTGTTCCACTTCCTATGGCTAGGCAGCCCACACGGTAGAATATTCCAGGTGGGTGGTGGGATCAGTATACGTCAGCCCTAGACAGGCTACTCAGAGATCAAGGTTGACGTGGGCTGGATGGTATAGTGGAAACACACGGCTGTAATATGGAGCTCATACGTCTGTATGTGACCTGGTAATACTGCGGGGGAGGCAGGAGGAGGCAAGCGGGGGTGGGCGGTGCAAGGCCAAGGTCGTATGAGAGGAAGGGTGCCTGGTGAGCATGATACAAGGTAATGAGGGCATCAGGAGCAACTCAACGAGTACAGAAGGAGCTGCTCCAGAGGAGCAGTTGAGTGCAGGTCCCGGGGGCAACAGTATAGACCTGCCCAAGTCTCCCACTAGTATAGCCTACTATTATAATAGTTTATGAGTATTGAGGGATATATCTAAGAATGTAATATAATAAGCTGTACATATACTACATGTAGGTTGAATAGCCTTCCTACAACCCATGGCAAGCCTTGAAGGGAAAGAAGGGCAGGAGGCTAGACGACCATCTAGTATTAGCAGCAGCGAGCATGCATACAGTGTGGGTGGCTGAGTCAGACTGAGTCTGCTCCCCCTCCCCTGTGCTGCAGCATGCCCTCCCTCCTCCCTACCGCCATACGGCCCTGCAGCTACATGCACACCCCTCCTCCAGTGGGAGGTGTGTTTTATATTGGGGCCAGGTGGTGAGGAGCAGAGAGTGGGTCAGTATGTAGGTAGGTCTGGATTCCTGTATAACTATCAGTACTATATAGGTGTGTGTGGCAGGCGTGTGTCAGTATGTGTGTAGGTGTGTGTGATGATGATGATGCCTCAACACCTGTCAGTAGAGTCTATACACCCTCTCCCACCCAGTGTATGGCCTGGTCCACATCACATCACACACTGGACATAAAAAGATGTGCTTTGTATGCAGCTGACGTCCCTAGCTTGCAGCATTTCAATTGCTAATTTGCAACTCCCCTACACACTGACCTCAATGAAATTAATTTAGTTTTAAGATGCAACTTAGTCCACACCAATCACCTAACATTGTGTAAGGGATTCTGATACTAATTGAATGCTAACTTAAATGTCAGTCTTTGAAAAGAGATGGACATGTACACAGCAGGTACACATGCTTATATTACAGATGTCGCAGGGGGATCTGGAGAGTCAGGGTCCACTAGGATCCAGGGTGTATTCAGCATGGAGAGTCAGGTTCACTTATGATTCAATGTGTAGATAAAGGCACGTACATGACACCTAGGCCTCGTATGATATGACCCAGGATCCAGCGAGTGAGGAATAACGTGAACAGACTATGCTGGGAAAATGGCTGGGTCGGTCTCTGTATATATATGTGAAATCTTTCTAAAATATGATATTAAAATAGCATTGATTAAGGTAGTTCGCTGATGCCACAGAGTAATATTCTGGTGGGACGAGGGGTGCATGGGATAGCCGCCGTCAGATAGGTCAGTTCAGTACTTAAGCATAACATTCACCATGATCATGTAAAATATGGTAGTGTAGCTGTGTTGATCAACCTGCACCAATGGCAATGCCTCTCTGCATGGCCTCCCGTTCGGTTTAGTTGGTTAGGCCATTAGACCTGGTTGGGTACAGTCGGTAATGGACGGGGAACGTACTTAAAGTTTAGTTTCATTTCAGTCAGAGCTTTTAGATGTTTTTATGATTGATGTAGCATCAGCAGAGAGATTGGAGCCGTCATCAGCTGTACGGTTGGTGTGCCTCTGAGACTCGTCGTCATCCACACGTCTGACCGCCCTGTACCACTGGGTGCACGGATATGTCTGTCCACAGTGATACGGACAGCCAACAACAATACGTAATCAGATGTGTTTCAGGTTACCTGGTCAAACGTGTAGGATAGCTAAACCAGAGGTGCATTTTATTACTTCAGATTTGTACCTGGGAAGTACGATAAAAAGGGGCCCTCACGATTTTCCCTTTGTACTGATATCTTTAGAAATTGAATGAATGATTATGGGTTGGGTATTGTTTTACTAGGTAGTGGTGGGTACCTAAAACACACCTTTTAACCTCACAGGTAATTCAGGTGCATATGTATTGTATACATGCATATGGCCAGCCAGCCCGGCGCCGCTACGTCGCCAACCCCTGCACAGCTTTCACCAATCGGATATGGGCTGCCATGGCTGGGGTTTACGCATCCATCCATCACATCAAAGTGAACTATTGATTCTTCAAATTCATTGGTGGATATTGGATTCACAGGGATGATACATTAACAAATGCCATAATGCCAGCCAACCCGCTTTATTGTGTTATGGGGAGCGCAGTTGGAATCAGGTGCAAATGGGGGCGGGGGGGGGGGGATTTCAGATGACGCCAGCGGGCATAGATACTCAAGGGTATCAAGTACCACCCTAAAAGGACGTCCGTCTTGGAGAGGAACCAGGGCCTATATTGCTGGGCATTCTCACTTCACAGAGTTATAGTGCATCCCCTAATGCTAATACGAGCCAACTGCCTGTGTGTATATGTGTGTGTGAGGCACCACAAAGAAATTGCTCCCAATGTAGAGGCTCTGCCACATATATTCACGGCTTATCAGGCTGCACGATACAGACCCCCAGCCTGCCTCCCCCTGTACCAATAGAGGATGCTGCTGACCGTCATGCCTGATAACATTGGCTCAGGAGGAGAGGGGACATTGGCCAGAACTACTTGGCGGACTTAGAGAGGCAGTGGTAACAAGATTATAGATTCCTGAGCCCCTCTGATGTCGCCACGTTCTTTTATATAGGGCCACGCCCGCACCGGTACGCACCGGCTCCTCACTTTGGATCCAGATGGATCAAAGGCATATACCCTGCCAGGCCCAAGGCAACCTACAGCAGTGTACATTAATATATCAACGGCCCTGGTATCTATATTTATACATATATGGGCAACACATATAGGTATGCCTTCCGGCTAATATCCAGCAGTACCTTGGTTGCTGCTCCTCTCCAGCATCATTCCTGTCATAGTGAAACTCGTTACATTCACATTACCACCATAATACCGGTGCCATCGCTTACATTTATACCTGATTGTACAGAAATGTGAATGGGACAATGACAGACAACCCTAACGTTAACAGAACATGTCTATGATAAAGGTGATATCGTCCATACTTCGATATAGTTTGAAGCTTGATTGCATAAGGAAGTCCTAAATGATTGATAAATGTTATTTGCGGTAGAAATGTACATACTAAAATCATTTGTTGCATATACATTTGGCTATACGATGGAGACAATTGATTATATTTTGACTTTGCCACCTCAATGTATGTATCATACCGCCATATCACCCATTGCATATCTAATACGCGTCACTGCAAGGTTCATGGTATACTTGAGATACGAAACTACAGGTGTGTTGCTTCTTAGAATAACCCCACACTATATGGTCTGTGATAAGCAGGTATGGGTGCCTTTGGAGTTCTGTATATAGATATAACCTTAAAGGTGGATGCACCTAATGACGACGAGTACTGGGGAGCAGCACAGAGCAGCTCAAGCCTTTGCTGACGATGAACAGCTCAGTATGGCAGCTGCTGCTGCTCACCATACCTGACTCAGGCTAAAAACAAACACACTAAAACGGTGTTTAGCGTAACGTGGCAGCATATATATTCAATTATCATATGCAAGGTATCTCAAACAGTTTTTCTTAAAACGTTTTATTTTGAATATGAAGTACACATTGGAAATTGCTTCGGGAAATTGAGAATATGTGTTTCTAATCCATTTCTAGGCCTCTTTTGCTACGTACCCTACCTAGACATGACTTTAGGTAATTTAGTAATTTTACTAATACAACCAAGTGAGTAAGTGGAAAGCACTGTTCTTGTCATGGAGGTGTTATGATGGCAGTCCGGACACACTAGCGGGGCGGCATAGCTACAGTAGACAGATGGATTGTGCGTTTTTTGCAGAAGTATTCATCTTTTGCACACATGTAGACTAGCATGTAGAGAAGCAATTTTCACTAAGAGGCAATTGAGATCTGCCACAGGGGCCCTGTGAGCCCACCAGGAAAGTTGATTTTAAAAAAGGTTCTCTAGTCTACTAAAATGCCTACATGTGAGTGAATATTGACTTAATACACGTATAATGACACATGGCTTTATCTAAGATCTGCCCCTATCAAGACCCACACAGACAAGAAGTTTGCTAAAGGTCAAGGTCATTTTTCAAGGTCACCCATGATAGAAAAGTTAAAACGTTATATATGTGTGTATGCCAGAGTTAGTGTTTCATGATATGGTCAGCTGGTCAGCTAAGCTATAACAATATCGTCCATATTATACATTTGGTAGAACCAACAAACTTTAGAATTACAGACCCCCCTCCCCCCACCAAGAAAAAGAAGGAAAAAAATAAAAGATATTTGTGAACTCAAGTTGCAAGTATTTTTCACTTTCATGATTATCAAAAACTAGTTGTGTGTGTGGGGGGGGGGGTGATATTTCCAGGTGACCGGGGGGGGGGGGGGGGGCTTTTGGCTATTTTATCTATCTTTGGTCCTTGGTTCAATTGAATATACAGTATCAGCAACATGTATTTTGCTTCTCTGTTGATCTATTTAGTGTTACCTTAACATTACCTATACACTGAATTGCAAGGAATGGATTGAAATCATTTTGTTTTCACTATGGGGCGGGGTGGTTGGCTAACAACTACAGTTTAATCAAAATGTCCTGTAACAACAGGGATACTTCTGATCACAGTGATGATACATCATTACCTAACTCCTAAATTCACCACATGGATTTCAATAGTGTCATCATTCACTTCATAATGCAATATATTGCTTAGCAACAGCAAGTTTATTCTATTATCCCTAGCAACGATTATACATAATGACCCTAATGCAGCTGTACTTTTGTTTTGTTCTTGGTTTGGCTCCACTCAAACTCCAAAGAAAAGCCAATGATCTATTTTCATACATGAACACTTAATTTCTGCAATTCAGTTCACACCAAACTGCAATGAGTGTTTTGCTTTGTGATGTTACTTTTATGACATCAACATGTTGATGTTGTATTGCTATAGGCATGGAAGTTGGTCCGCAATTTCCCATGGATGTTGCACCAGACCATAAAAGAACACAATTTCAACCCTCTTGGTAGTGGCAGATGATATCCAGCCGTTATCTAGATCTCTCAAAAGTTTCAATTGCAAGCTTTGTATTGCAGTTCATTTTCCTGTGTGAAGTGTGGAAGTTATTCATGGTATTGAACACATCATTAAACATGCATATCATGCTGTCCCTGTAGCACTGATCGATTTATGTCAATAGTAAATATGTGATGGCTAGATTACCTTTAGTACATCAATTTAATATTTTGATCTTGGTTAATTGCATTAATCAATTAATTATAAGCTATTAGGCTGATTAAATAGAATAAAACGTATTTTTATGCCGTCCCTTGTTTATATATTGTTTGCATATATGTCTGTAGATGCCATCAAGATGACTAGGTGAAAGTGACTGCAATTTACTATTATGAAATACAATATCATATCTAGAACCGAAGTGGTTTGAGTTGTCATGGATACTGTGCACTTAATCAAAGAGCATCTACATTTCCAAATAGTATAAAAGAATATCTACTGCTGAGATGAAGGAAAGGTGATATATGGTCCTGTTGAATATTCCTAATTTGCAACACCCAGTATATATGCATAGAAATGAATAATATCCATCAGGAAATTCCATTTTTCTGGTGTTTGACCTTGACAAATGACCTTGACCTTGCCTCTGCTCTTAATCTTTTGGAGGGTCATTAGAGGCATATCTAAGCTATCTTGTTGTGTTACTGCAGTCAAAGAAGTGGGATATTTACATACCCTCAGCAGTTCAATTGACTAGAAATGCAATCATAAATAACCCTTTTTAAAGATGGCCGCCACAGCCTTCATACACCAAATCTAAATTGCCTCTTAATGAAAATTTGTTTATCATATATCAGTCTATGTCTGTGAAAATTTGGTAACTTCTGCAAAAAATGCACAATGGATTAGCTATGCCGCAGGCTGAACATACAGTGCTCTGGAATATTAATATAAAGATCTCCGAATCATTGGCACACTCTTATTGGCACACCATATGCCCATATCAAGAAAGAGTAGAGGCCGAAATGTAACGAACTCCATCACCTTTATGCTGTATCTCTGTAACCTGAAACAGCTCTATCTTGCTTCAGTGGGTTGTAGAGGACCACATCAATAAGAAGACCCTGACACAGCTCCAGTGCCAACCCCAACCCCCTCCTCCTGCTGCTCACATACGCGTGTGTTCACCTGTATATGTCGGTATTAATACACGTGTGCAGGTGTGATCTACATTTCCAGACCTAGATAATACACACTATAACAGGGGCTTGTGTAAAAGGTTTCTGTATGTAGATGTATGGGCTCGTTAAGGTGGGTCAATCCCTTGGTGTAAAAGTAGCTAGATTTTCATCAGGTTTTTGCCATAAGATCATAATAGCATACACTTCCCAACAAAGCTGAGAAAATAGGAGGGTCCCGAGCTGTTTTCTGAGATATCCAAGCCTTAAGTCAATGTGTCATATAATAGGAGTACATAGTGTTTTGCCACATAATTATGTACATGAAATATAGTATTGCGAAGTAGGTAAATTTCTATATAACTCTCTCAGGATATAGGTTTTAATGACTTATGTTCTCTCTCTAGAGAATCCCTTTTGAACATAATGGTCCCGGGCATATTTCTAAAGTTTTTGTTCATTGAAAAAAAATGTTGAAAGGAAATAGAAATATACTAAGCGCTAGTTATGTATGACTTCTGAATGAGAGCCACCAGCACAGACTCCATAGCACAGTGGCAGAATGCATGCCTTCATATCCAAAGGTTGATGGTTCTCACCTGGGTCAGGCAACACCACTTTCCATTTTAGGACAATTTGAAAAAACTTGTTCCAATATCAGACAAAGGTCCCCTGGTGGTCTATGGTCAAACTAGAGAATGTATCTGCGCAGAAAACTGCACAGTAGAAGAAAATTACATCATATTGACCCACTTTAAACCCCAAGCGCCTCTATATGTAGGGCTGAGTACCTGTCCCGACTGCACTCTGACTGTTACTGGACGTGCAGTAAGATCTGCGGGTTTAAGGAGGGGGGGGTGGTGGTAGATTTTGGGTACCAATTTCACTGCAGGGGCCTCAAAGCCACCACCAAATAATAACTACTCCCTTATAATGTACCTTACCGCAGTGTGCCCTTATCTATAACAAGGGTATCATCATATTGTCTGATGAGGCCATGTTTGCTAGATTATAGCTGCACACATGGACGTGGGTAGATGATTGTGTAGAATTTCATCTGGAGCAGTGGCAGTGCCCTGCTCAACCCCTCCCCTAATGCATGCTGCCACAGGCATCAGCACTCAGTGTATTGCCAGGCAACTCTCAGCCCAGCTATGTGCCATTGGAATCGGCTTCAATTAGCTGTTAGGCTAGGCCACATCCTGTCATTCCCCTGGGGCAAGACTAGATATGTAATGAGTGGCATGCATGCTGCCCATCACGTCTGCCTATGCCCAATAAGGCTATACATTTCAGGTAACATGGTCAGAGTGTATCAGGTAACAGGGGTTATTCACATAGAAATATGGGGGAAACTACTTTTGGTATCGTCAACATTCGTTTCACTTCAAATAATGGTAACGTCTTTACAACCATGTAAATTTCATCAATATCGCCCAAAGTAACTCTCAGTGTTTGTCCCTCGGTCCCGGCCCTGTGACATAGGAGCAGAGGAAACTCTAATCTGCCCTACTATGATGTAACCCTCACCATCGTCTACATCTGTACAAAGTGTCATACGTGTGGACTTGAAGATCGTCCTTTTAATATTCATTTTAAAACGGCTGGCCATGTGTTATAACATTGGAAACGTTTCCTGTCATTTGTCATAGTGTGACGTTGAAAGGCCATTGATTGGTCTAGACATGATTACAATGACTCTGTGGATGTTTGATCGGTATGTGCACCATTCTCAGTACCACTCAACAAATAATTAAGGGCCAAGCAATGGCCAATCATAGACCACTGTTAGTGCAGTAGACGTGTTGTGTATTAAATTTTTGTTAAATCTATGTATACACTATTGTGGGTGTATTGGTTCAATTTTCACAGCAAAAGAGTAAGAAAGGGATGGAACTGTTTTGTAACGACAATAGACAACTTCGTCATCCTATTTTGGGGCTTCTCTATCCCATCTCAAAAGGGTATATTTCTCCTCATTTTCGCACAATCTTTTGGTACCCATATGCGCGGACACTGACACATATATTCACCTGTCAAATTGATTCTGATGTATCCTTTTCGCCATGAATATGACTTAAGCTTTGGAAATGGCATTAAATAGCCATAACTCACGCACTCTTCAATTTTTAACTGCATGTTGTCCAAATACACTCAGGTGAATCCGTGCAGTACAGGACAACATAATTCTTGACGTAAAGTAGGTCGTTGTCATTTCTCTGAATATATCTATACGGAGGGTGCAGCAACAACATCCTGAGGATTGTTTCATATGGTTCACCCTAAAGGAATCGGGCCAATGACTTAACATACTGTTTGGCTGTCTCAATTCCCAAAATTTGCAAATGCATGAACGTACAAGTTATGGCATGTAGAGGTGAATTAATGCGAATTTACTTCCTAATGTATACTAGCGCTGAATGTGTTGTATGTAGCAAACCCTTAGAACGTATTCAAGTACTCTGCTGTTCACGTAATAGTATTACCCTGTAAGAAATCAAGTACACATGCATAGGTACATAATATATTCTAGTAAATAGCAGAAAGACCCTTCGGAGTTTATCGTTGTGAACTTGGATGTTAACATCCACAATACTCCATAGAATGCATCTCATTAAAGTAAACATACAGCAAACCACCTGCAACACAAATCAATCGATTCAGTCATGGAAGTGTATGATGCATATATACGGGTATGTGTACATAATATAGGTGAATGTTAAGGGGATCTTCCTTGTAAATGTGTATATATACAATGTATATCTGTTTCTGTGGTATTCGATAGTACTGTACAGGTAATGTACTCTGCGTGATCTTGTGTGATCCCAACATAAATTGGAGCATTACCACGCACCATAACACCATTCTCACGTGTGCCATGCTGTGTGAATCTGTTTCAGATCACAAAACACCAGACAGCGTACACACTTCCAGCACACCTTTAATTACTGTATACCCACGTTTGACGCAGGATGACACAAAGTTTGCTGGCTAGATTATAGAGAGATTATAAGGAGTAGGTAAGTGGTACTCACCCTAGCTGCTGTGGATGTGGTCGGCTTCTCCAGGAGATCCCATACCTTGGATCTCCAGACGGCAAAATACCCAGTGCCGAAGTCCTCCACGTCCCTATCCTGGAGGCTCTCCTGTTCCTTGCGCATCTCTTCAAACACATTCTCCTTCTTTTGGTGGTATTTGTGTTGGCAGCAGGACTCGAGGTAAAGCTCGTCAATCCCCCAGTACTCCAGATCGTCAGAAAAAGACAGGACACACATCTCCTCGACCAGGTGCAATTTCCCTGTCCTGTAGAAGTTGACAATAGCTGCAAATGATCTAGGATGACGGTCGAAGAAGAATTCCATTTCCATGAGGTTGTAGTCATCACAGAGCTCCATGATGGACTCGTGTGTATTACAGAATCGGAGTTTGCCGAGGCGAGTATGGGGCATACGGTCAAGCGTCCTCCATAGCACTTCATGCTTCACTCCCCCGACGTTGAGCACCACGCGCTTACTGTTCTGTTTACACCGCATTATTGTGTAGGGGTCTGGCGGTGGGCCCGTATTGTTCTGCAGGGTGCCGTTCTGCAGGGAGGAGTTACTGGGAGCCCTTGCTAGGGTGTCCACCTGTTGGGGTGGGGGTGGCGAGATGACGGTAGCCACCACCCCTGCGTCTGTAGGCCCCACTCCTCCTCCCACTCCGCCCGTGCTCCCTCCCCCGGGGCCCCCGCCGTCCTCTCCGGCCAGGCTCATGGCGCTATGCGGCCCTCCTCCAGGAGCGACTCCTGGTTGGTGCAGTTGGTGACTGCCACCTCCGATGCTACTGCTGCCCAAGGCACACACGCCTCCTGCCATAGCAGCAGCCGGCGTGGGCTGCAGCTGCGGATTGGCGGCTATTTTTACCTCCAGCTTGGCGGCGCTGCCCTCGCGCACTGGCGGGTGCTTGCGGTGCTGCAGCGACATGTCTGGCATGAGTGTATCAGGGAAGGCTCCTACAGAACTGCCGTGGCAGGCGGCGGCGGCGGCTGCGGCGGCCGAGGCCGTATCCTGCCGGAGCGAATCCTGGCGCTTGACGGCCTCCCGGAGAGAGGCCGCCCTGGAGAGGCTTAGCTCAGATGGGCCCTGCCGTGCCGTCCCAGCGCTATGGTAGAACATAGTGATTTCCTCACTTTAGCTAATAAGATCCACGGACTACCATTAACACTGCACTCCAGCGGACTAGGCACAACATACACTTTCACAACATGAATTTACCATCACCTAATACACCCATTTCATTATCGTTTATCGCTTATTCTAAGCAACAGCCTTACTATTCTGTTATAAAGAAGCTAGAGCTATCATCTTCAGAATAATGGGCACTTTGTGAAGCTCTGATGGCAATGAGTGGCGGAGGCAGCTACTTTGGAAAGAATCAGGAATTGATGCTTTCTCTTAGAAGGAGGATGAGGAGGCGGGCACACACTGCAGCAGTAACCACACACAACGATGAGAACATCAGCCACCATGTGGTGGTGGGTTGCTGCTGCGTGGTGGGGGGCAGGTTAATGCTACAACTCCTCCATGGTGGGGGCTGTGGGGGGCGCGTGGTGGTGGTGGTGCCCCAATCTGGACGTTCAACAGGAGGCAGTGGGGCAGCAGAGGTGTCACCGGCAGACGCCGCTGGGTGGCCACCCCTTGCCGCTGGTGCACAGCAGGTCTCTCACCATGGCATCAGCAGCTCGTCACCACGCTGCAGTCTCCATCTCCATGTGGCACAGCCACTGCCATCAGTAGTAAGAGGAGGCACATCAACGGACAACATAGACAGAGACTTGTAGTGGACGCATGCATACACATGTGCCACTGGTTTCTACCAAATAATGCCTGTTTTCTTAGCGTGCAACAATGAGCAGGTTGATCATCATAGTTAGAACAAGGTATACTGTCCACGAGGTGTCCGTCATAAGGGGCAGTGGTCGCAGTACGTCACCGTTTATACCAAGATTAAGCCCTAGTGACCAGCAGACTTATTTATGGTATTTGAGGTATTTTACCAGGGGGGCGACAATACCAGACCATGGGGTCATTTGACCATCCAGGTAATCGCCCCCGACTTAACAACCACTTAACCATTATAATAGCGTCCATCACCATCGGAGGGTACAGGCTTTTTATATATCAAACACTTTTGATCATTAGGTTCTTTTGAGAAATACCATTGGTAATAATTGTCATCGTCAGCCAATCATGTTCCAGCTATGACGTCATCGTGACACAGTCATGACGTAGTACAGCACCATATATGACGTAGGCGACGACAGTCATGTGCCACAACGATATGGAGGGATATGTCAGCAGGTCACGTCTGTTGAGGGAAAGAGACAAGACACCAATGAAGGCACAATATTCAATAATCAATCATACACACAGTATTCATAATTGCACATCAGCCAATGCTGCATGATGCTATACCAGACAGATGCTTGAACAGTGGAAGGTGAACATGGCATTTACTTATCGAGGCTGCAGTCGCCGAATCGTTGATATGTGGCAGCTCTTTCCAATATCTATGTTTAATTGGACAGATTATATTCGCTTCATAACTGTAAGAAAATAATCTAAAAGCCCTTCTTTAGTATATACATTTTTGATTAAAGTACCCTAAACCTCGTGTAATTCGTAGATGTCATGCATCATTTGACACAGATATGTTGAGACTATACATATTATACACCAAATTGATCATATTTAATGTTTCCATCAGATTAGTTCCATTTTGGAAGTTTTTAGAAGCCATGGAATGCAAATGGAACAAAAACTTTCTTTTTTCTTTGAACAGCATTATGGGATGGAAAAAGAACACTTTCATAATATTTGATGATTGGGGATACATCTTGATGATATTCCCTGGGGACATGTTTTTTCTTTTAGCTATATCTCAATTATTAAGCTCTACAGAGCTGTTCAATGTAGCATGCATAGTAACTTGAAAATTGACGATTTTATATTTTAAAAAATGGCCAAAACCCCCTACTGTCGCCTGTTTTCTCCAATTTGCATGTGACTATGCTACTTTATACAGCAGAAAAGGAGAAGAGAAGATCGAACAACAAAAACTATCAACGATAAACATGAATGCATCACATGGTGGCATTATGATAGACATTGCATCTTCAAATAGAATCACAATATCAATACAAATGTGTTGTTGCCGAGCTGCATAACTCCTGTAGGATATGGCAGAACAACATTAAAATTGGATGGAATCATATTTTTATACCTCTATTGAGTATCACAGAAAAAAAGCACTGATTACATTCAACTCATTCCACATCATGGCACATCTTTAGTGCCCCCGCAATAAGGTAGGGGAGCCCTGGGAGAATTGGGACACTAAATTAAATCATAATATGTTTGCTTGTGATTTCTACAATGCCAATAATAACCAAATGGCTTTGTTTCATGAAGAAAGGCTACTAATAAATCTTTCATTTGGACTATTTAGATTTATCCTAGCCTGCCATGATTCCCGTCTAGGGCCTTTTGAAATTTTGAGAAATTCCAGGGAGAACTGGGACACTTTGAGGAGAACTGGGACACCACCTGGGGAGAACTGGGACACACCAGGGAGAACTGGGACAGTGTAAATAGTGTGATTATTAACCAATGAAACATCATTTTGCTTTGCTTTAAGTTCAATATGATCATATGTAGCATATTAGCTTCAGTCATAGGTCTGAGAAAAAAATAATTAAAGCGCAATAAATCTTCACCTGGAGTGTCCCAGTTCTCCCCAATAGCCAAGAGTGTCCCAGTTCTCCCTGCAATGAGTGTCCCAGTTCTCCCCAGGTTGAGATTTTTAAGCAAAATGTTAATACAGTTCAAAATATACTTAACTGTGTTTTTGTAAGTAGCTGGTCATTTTGCCATCTATCAATGCTACATAATGCAACACAAAAATATTTTCTCATCAAAAGGTAACACTATGTAAATTGAATCGTCCGAGACCTGAAAAAAAAACTTTTTTTCCTAAAAATGTTATAATCTGTTATAGGTCTAAGTATAATAACATCACAGAAATTTTTTTTAGCATAAAAAACTTAAATATTATTAGCCCAAAAAATAGCATCGGTGGTTATGCATTTAAGTTATTGGTTATGGGCAGAATACACAGTGTCCCAGTTCTCCTTTGTCCCAATGCTCCCAGGCCTCCCCTACCTCTTTACAGATCATGTCACATATCATCTACACAGCGTGGGTTAGGAACATTTAATAACCAGCGTTTTTAGGAAAAAAAACTATTAAATCTAGCATCTCACGCAAATTTCACTTAAAGGTAACAATGGGATTCTGATTGATATGATAAATGTCGAAACCCGACTACTACTATTGTTTCCCATGTGGAAAGGTTACATGGGCGTCTAGGCAACAGGAGCGTTAATCCCGCAAAATGAAAATGTTTGAAAATTTCGGCCAACTATTGGTTGATATTTACATCGATTTTTCAGAAAACTTTTTGAAAAGTGCAAAAAACATTTAGAGTCAGTTATGTATATTGCTATATGTATAGTAAGGCTAGATTTTAAACACACCTTTCATCTGTTGGTCTTAGAATGAGCATACTGAATCTATAGACGGTATTCAATTTTATCACACAGATGTATAGCTCGGTGTATATCACATTGTCTTATAGCCAATACGCTAATACATGTATAAGGAGGCTGTGTCTCACGACCTTGGGACAATGTTTTTGTCTCTGATCGGGTGCCGTCTCTGACCGGCTGCCGCCTCTGACCGGCTGCCGTCTCTGACCAGGTGTCAGAAAAAGGTGCTTTAAAAAGAATTATACTCATATATATAAGGATTTGGAAAAACGTTATGGCGGTTGTTATATAATCATAGTTATAATTATAATTAGCCTCCTGCTGTTAGTATTTTGACCTTATCAAGCCAAGCCGGTCAGAGACGGCACCCGGTCAGAGACGGCACCCGGTCAGAGACGGCACCTGGTCAGAGACGGCACCCGGTCAGAGACAAAAACATTGTCCCAAGGTCGTGAGACACAGCCAGGAACATGAACAGTCAAAAAGTTGAATTGACGTGGAATGACAGTTTCAATCGTGAAGAATAAAAAATACCATCGTCTATATAAACCCTAGCTACCGGTACATTCCAATTTATTCCTGAACCCCTAAATAAGTGTTCTATAGCGGTTACTGTAAGTTCTGCTCTTCCCATTTAGATAACATACACAGATTGCAGGCCATCTTTATATTGAGTAGGACATAAAGTAGACGTTATTAGCATGAGAAGAGCAAGCCTGTGTGTGCTTATGGACCCCCAAGTGGTATGTACTATGAATACAGACTATATGTAGAGTCTGTGCCGTGACGCTCGAAGAGTGTTTATTTTGAATACCAGAGATATAGGGGTGGGGATGGAGTGGCGGACGCGAGTAGGCAGAAAGCAGGCAGGGTGGATGAGGGGTATCTCTAGGGTGTTGGCTGTATGGGGTAGATAGCTAGGACACGGAGATATATGGCAGCCCTAACGTGCAGCATCCCCCGGTCAACAAACATCCTCTCCCGTCTATGTAAACACAGCACGAAAGCCCTCTCCCAACCAGCCACTTTCCCTAGCCACCCGCCCATACGGAATGTTAATATTAATTGTCCATTTGTGCACTAATTAGGCAGAGTGGCCACTGGCATTGGCAGCGTCAATATTACATGAGGCGCCCTCTCACGGACGCTGGCCTCATTTGGCGCCAGCGTTTGATGTGCGCACAATAAACGTCCGCGCAGACGACAATGCATCAACAATTGAGGGCACAGTTTCATGCGGCGCAGTCATGACTGGAAAAGTGCATGGGTCGCGTTTCGCCGCCAGAGATTGTGATAGCCATATGCAATGAGTCAATCATGGTTTTGCATTCAGATGGGGTTATTCCAGTACTATCATCTACAGTTGATGCTTTGATAGATTCAAACTGGCAGATTTTACCCGTATACGAACTTATTACTCGTTAGATAGCATTTCCATACTCTGACAAAACTCTGCATGGTTTGGACCTCGACTGTCTCCCAAACTAAGTCTTACATGGGAGGGGAGGGAGCGGGCTGCTGACCGGAGACTAGATCCTTTCTCCTACTTCCTACTTAATGAATTAATGGACATTAGTCAATGCTAACTAATGTTGAAATTGACTAACGTATCACACTTAGTAAATCGAACTAAGAATTCACTAACTTCTGACTAACTTTTAACTAACCAGCTACCCCGCCAGCTACCCACAGGAATTCCAGGCAGCACAAACAAACTATGTGACTTTTTTTATATGACAGGACATGACAAGCTTGTGATTGCACTTGTTCTCATGTTTAAAGATAACCTTTTCTAATATTGAATATAATGTGGGGTGTAACTCAATTCAAGCATTATCTACTTAGTCAGAACTCTTTGTAATGACAGAATAACATATTCCACTGGGCTTTTCTGAATGGGACACCTTTTCTGTGTTTTCAAAAAAAAATGCATAGACCAAAGACAGACTCAAGTCTCTATGAGGCTATTTCTAGAGAGCTGTAATTGTTATGTGGACAGACTGGCCTCAGTGGATGGGGTTACTATTGCACAGGTAGCTCATGATGTGATTGTTGCATATTAGCCAGGGCCATGTGCTACTGTCACTGATTGGTAATAGATCTACACTGTAAGACCATTAATAAGTAATAATTACTAATAAATTACTAGTATTGTTTTAATACTAATCAAGGCTGCCACTTCCATAAGGTATTTTATATGTTTTAATCAAATTGTGTACTCAATAGAATATGTCTATTTTTGACGTGAACACGTAGATTGCGACAGAGACACAAGCTAACAGAGTGAACATTGCAAAGTTTTCATCCTCAAAATACCATTAAACAAAGGTCTATTTTCACAAAAGTCTCCCTATGTAATGGTTCATTTTCTTTCAAAATGTCTGTAAAGATTGTCAATTTTCACCAGAACCTCCCTAAGTAAGGCTAAGAGTAACAGTTGTCCAGTGTTCAGCTCCACACCCGTGCCAATAAAGAACGACCTAAGTGCCCCCCCCCCCCTTCCCCCGGCCCCGTGACGAAAGCATAACAGCAGACGACATGTACAATACTCGGACAGCACGCACGTTAATAAGAATATGCCATATGCCGCTGCCTGGTCCCATCCCCATGTATGGTGATCGTGTATAACAGCCCTGCATAATACACCAGCCTCATAACCCGCTCCATGGAGGCAAAGCAAATGAACGCAGGGCCCTCCACTCTGCATAGGAAAGACGCCGCCAGACGCCGGATTGAATCGTAAACAACTGCCTCTGCGCATGCGCACTCGGACCCCCGAGCAGGATAGACGGCGCTGGGACCTGTTCGTGGCTTGTCATATTCCATGCTGTCATTATCCACTTTGCCTGGCCTTTTACAGGGCTGGCTAGATAGATCCCCGAGGGCCATGCACCGCCCTCATTCATCAAGGGGTCTAGGAGGTGGCCCAAATAACCACATCTTGCTGTATCAGCAGTGGATAGTATTAGCCTTGACGTTGTACTAAGTGGGCCGTTATGGGCGCACCCACCTTTACTGCCCGAGGTTCCCCGTGCTATTGGTCTGATTTCCATCATGGGTTAATTGGAAGCATATTGATAGAGCTTAACATCTAGTCCAATTGTAGTCCAAACCCGGACAGCCATGTATGTTCTTGCCTACTCCCGACCACAGTACACTATTCCAAACAGCTCGGCATTTCTAGCCTATGTCCCTGTGTAGGTGATTTGAATCCCCCCTCCCCCATTTTCGGTTTTCAGCCGTTTTCCACGATTTGTCTGCCTTTATGTACACTGAAAGTGTTATGGGTCTAGAAAGTCTTTAGTGATGACTTTATGGTGATCACTGTGATGGGGCTCTCAGGGAGTACCCGGTCATCACTATAGGGTCATCATTATCGTATATGATGGCCCAGAGTCATCACATTGATCAGCCTTTGACCAAATTAGATATATGATAATATGAAAAATCTATAAGCTGTTCTGTTGAAGACCCACTTAGCGGAGATGGAGGCCACTAACAAAGAGATTGATGTGTTAGACCGGCTGCGTGTCCCGGTTTCCCAGTCCAGGGAATGGCACCTGAAGGTGCAAGCAGCTCTGGATCCGGTTCCGATGACGATTAGACGGGTAGCCCAGACTATGGTGACCCGTTTCCGGATAGACTACCGGTGGTGGGCTGACGTAACCAAGCAAAGGGACTGTGTTTGTGGATGTGAGCAGTTTTCTGCTGTCCACATCCTCACATCCTGTCCAGAGGCAAATTACAGGGCTCTCCTTGGAATGCCGCCAACCTCTAGAGCTGACCAGTTCCCATCACTCGATGATTTGGCTTTGGCCACATTGAGTGGGCTTCTACGGAGGACTACGAACCCCTTGTACGGTTTTGTGCTGACAACAGTACCCTCCTGTGGTGATGTCCGGCGTCCCTTGGGTTTGTTCCCCTACATGATGGGGGAGGGGTGACAAACACTTGTGTATATATGTATATTCATGTTGGAGCGTGACTCCATTTTTCCAGTAGAGTTAGGTTTTACTCCTTCTTATCTTTGGGCTTTTAGCCCCACATTCAATATATACAGCATAAACAAAAAAAAACTACCAAAAAAAAACATATAGCAAAAATACCTAGGAGCAACGCCGACCTATTTAGACCTTCAGTGTCATCCACATTACATTTTATTCTATTGTCTAGGTGTCTCTAGTGTATTCTCCTTTTTCCCATTATGACTGTCTGTATATGGCTCACTCTCACCAAATCAGTGCAACTGAAAATGTGGCCGTACATGATCGGTGGCCGTACATGATCGGTGGCCGTACATGATCGGCAGACTACAAAATCCACCCATTACCCCCTGCACTACGATGTTTAACTCTCCTAACCATATCTACGGGCTTTAATGTATCTTTGGGTAGTTGATTAGAAAAAAAAACTCCCAAAATATTTATAGGGGCCAAGGGGGGGGGGCTCAATGTGTAACCGATCATGTACGTCACATGACGTACATGATCGGCTTGGAATGTCATGTAAAATTTCCTCATTACCCACTGCTTCACATGTCTATGATTACACATATTTAGACCTACATCATATGTACACCTTACTATGATTGATTTATGTTTTAACTATGGTAAGAAAGGGTAATTAAGGCAGTCAATAAATAATGGCCGATCATGTACGTCACATGACGTACATGATCGGTATTTTAAATGTCAATAAAAATTATCTTAATAGTTGCATCTAGACATTTCTGACATATTACATGTCAAGACACACATCATATGTACATCTTGGTAAGATTTATTTATGTTTTAACACGGTCAGAAATGGTAGAGCAGTCAATATTCACTGATCATGTACGTCACCAATCATGTACGTCACATGACGTACATGATCGGTATTGAAATGTCAATAAAAATTATCTTAATAGTTGCATCTAGACATTTCTGACATATTACATGTCAAGACACACATCATATGTACATCTTGGTAAGATATATTTATGTTTTAACATGGGCAGAAAGGGTAGGGCAGTCAATAATTCCCGATCATGTACGTCACCGATCATGTACGTCACCGATCATGTACGTCACCGATCATGTACGTCACCGGTCATGTATGTCACCGATCATGTATGGCCGCCGATCATGTACGGCCGCCGATCATGTACGGCCAAATAATAGTTGCATCGATTTGGTGAGAGTGAGGCATATTGTTTTTCTATTTTCCCTCGTTTTTCTTAGTGTATTCACCTTTATGTGTTTGTCTGTGTTGTCCCTCATCTCATTTAAGTGTTAACCATGGAACCTGTTGTCCCAGGTTCGGTCCGTATGGGCCCTGTGGACCTGCTGACCAGCCTTCGGCTGTGTTGGTTTTAAAACTATATCATCATCATAATATATATCATCAATAACGCTGGGTAATGAATTTGATGACTTATGGATTTTTGCATACTATTATATCTTATACAAAACAAGGTATCATTTTCAAATATCTTTATTATTACCCCCTTCTCCCATCATCAAGCCTTATTGAGAGTGCTTTTAAGCCCTAAAAATCTACCCATCATGTGTGTGACTACAATGAGAGTCTGTACCCAGACTTATGCATACAGTTTTAGAGACAGAAAGTATATACATACGTATGCTTTTCGTAATTTTGCTTGAACTACACACAGAGAAGTAAAGGTGTCAACTGTGTCTCCCACGTGGCTCTGGTAAAATAGAGATTCAAACAGCTAATGACTCTGCTAATATGAAGGGTCAACACTGGATTGACACTGATAGTAGAGAGTCAACTCAAGTTGACACTGATAGTAAAGAGTCAACTCAAGTTGACCCTTCATATAAGCTGAGTCATTACCTGCTTTACTCTCTATTTTACCAGAGCCACGTGGGAGACACAGTTGACACCTTTACTTTTCTGTGTGTATTTATTTAAATTACTTCAGTGTCTACTGTAATAATATTCTTCATAATGGTTTGGTTTATATGTATCTATGATTAAGGTTATCACAGGTGAGAGAGTCTGCTGGACTGTCACTTCCATTAAACAACAGTGGGGATGAGCCTCCTTTAATAGTCACAGAAAGATACTCCCTTTTGAGAGTCAGCCTGATCCTTAAATGACAGCCAGGCAAGACAATTCTTCATGCCAGAGTCAGCCTGACTTCCGAATTCGTTCTATAATGAGGCAATGCCTGGCTCTGAGATGAGGGTCAGTTAGCCTGAGCCTTCTTTGTTTGCTACCAGCTGGGGACCCCGGCGGGGGCCACCCCCTATATGATCTATAGTAACTATGTAACTATGTAACTATGTAACTATGTACAAAATCCCAGGAAAGGACCCCACTGGTATTTTTAAGCCAAGAATATCCAACCAAAAAGTCCAAAAATTCCTGTAAATAGGGGTATATTTTTCTTGGATTTTGGCCCAAAATTAAGGTGGTATCCCGCCAAAAGGGGTCCAATTTTGGTCAATTTAGAGTACTAAGTATCCTGTCAAAAGGGGGTCGATTCTGGCCAATTAAGGGTTGTGTCCCACTAAAGGAGGGCTGATTTCTTTTCACATTTTAGGGGGTTATCCCGTCAAAATGGGGGTGTTTTGATAGATTTTTGTCCAACCCAACGGGGTCCAAATTCAGAGTGATGTACGCACCTGGTATCCATAATTGTGCCCCCCGGGTGGGGATATAATGCAGTATTGAACATAATAGAAGGCCTAATATAAGACACCATTCCTGTGAATTTGGAAGTTAAATACATTGAGATGCTGGGATCACCTCTGACACATGTGGGTACATGTATCTCTATATATACCTAAATGACTTGTGGTCTGTCATAGCACAACCTTCCCTATTCAGGACAACAGTATTATTTTGAATGGGATTTCCAAGTGCTTCAGTAAGGGCCTAGTGAATATGATTTATAGTTAAATCATAGGTCTACTCCCTCAGGTCATAATTATAATGCTCAACTATCACTCCAAGACAAGAGTCATACACTGCTGGGGATTCTTTGCAGCAAAGGTTAGGCAGTGCCTGACCCTTTCTGTGACCAAGGTTAGCTATGGAGAGTCCAGCATGGCCTGACTTTCACTCCAGTGAGTTAGGCATTGTTCTACCCTCTTTAGGCCCTCTTTAGGCCATGCTGGACTCACATTGGCATGAAATTCAGGCCATTCTGGACCCTCCTAACCATGAAAGTCAGTCTGACTTTCACATGAGGGTGCTTTTCACGACACATGCCTGACTATAGTATGTGAGTCCAGCTGACTTTGACTTTTTTCTCTGTGTAATAGGGCCCCTAGTGGCAAAACTATCTCCTCAAGATAATGACGTTTGCAATCCATGTCAGCTGTTTCCTATTGCACCCACACCCCCACCAATTACATCTTCTACGCATCACCCCTCTATCCATCCCACCCTGACCTACACCAGTCCTGCTGATACCATACCGGTACAGAACACATAGGCCTGTATATTATCTGCATCTGATGCAAATAAAATACCTCTAGGCTCTGACCCAGTGTGTCCCTTCATATACACCCTGAACACCCAGTCCCTCTCCCCTCTATGTCATCTTGTCATTGTAGATATTCAGTTTTTTTATTAGGTGTCCCCTGCGTTCTCCCATTTCCCTGCATATGCAACCATCCAATTTATACTACAATCTACATGAAACTCCCATTGGTATTGTAACCCTCTCACAAACCATGAGTTATAACCGCCATTCAATACAGCTTCTTCCTGTCTGATTTCATCAGCCTGTCAAAACTGGCATACATGAACACCCCTTACGACCTCTATGTTTACTATTTACTTAAACTTTACAATCCTTGTAATCCATAAAAAAAATACGAAACGTGTACAAACTGCCGTAATAAAGCAGTCTGGGTAATTGGACTTCGCTTGGTTTAAGAATCGCAGCATTTAGATTTGTCTAGAACTAATTGTAGGTAAACTAGAGCTAAGCTTCCGTCGCTTTTACTATTCACTGGTATCACTACTTAGAGCCAATATCAACCCCAAATGCCAACAATTCACTAGCAATCTGTCAAACCAGCTTCGATGGCTACATTGTATGCAATGTACAACCACCCCGTCCGCACCAATACCATCTACATCCCTTCTGGGAGCCTGGGGCGCAGAGTGACCCAGGTCTGCCCTCTATTGGGCATCCCTGCGAAACCAAAATGCTACTCGCCATGTCTTTAACCAATCCCAAAAATGGAGGTGCATATAGGGAACACCTTAGAAATGACCTCATATATCTGGAAAAGAGGGTTAGGGACAAAGATAAATCACCGTTCCTATATCCTACGCAGAGTGTCTATGTATGGTCATGCTAAAATCACCATTGCTATGACATATTCACAGGGTATATATGGCCATGCTAAAATTACTATTTTCCATTCATGTGTCTCTCTATACATGGTTGGAAAGGTCTTTTCGGGATTAAGCCATGTTAGAATCACCATTTCTATATCCTACTAAAAGTGACCAAATAAGGCCATTCCAAAATCAACATTCCTATATCCTGCTTACAGTGTCTATGTAGTGAGACCTCGATAATCCGACCACCCCTTTCAGGAAAATCATGACCGGATCTTGAATCCCCTTCACAATGTAAAGATGGCCATTTATCATTTGGGCGGGTCTTGGTGAGAGTATGACATACAACGATGAAAGTATGGGATCGAAAAGCGTGACAAGGGGGTGGGTGGGTGGATGTTGAAAATGGTCCATATTTGTATGACGTAATTCATGGACGGCCCCAAATAAGTCTATATAAAAATCACCATTTCAATATCCTACTTACCGTGTCCAAATAAGGCCATCTTAAAACCCCCAATTCTACACCCTACTCACATGGTTAAACAATGTCTATATAATCGCGTGCGTATTACCCGTACTTTTAAAAATCACTTGTATATCACGTTTCGTTCAGCCATAATGCCACATAATTTACATACATACATACATACATACATACATACATACATACATACAATTAACTGTATAATATCAAATGCCACTAATAATAGGGTATGTCTATTCAAACCGAGGTGAGAGCACCTTTATGGCCAAACGGTACACGGATTATAAACTACTAAAATCTTAATTCTTTGTAGGTCTCCTACTAGCATTCTCTCACAATGTTCATGGCTTACTTGGCCCCAAGTTAGTGTGGTGTATTTTATCCCTTTACTATGAGATTCAGATACCCCATACTACTGTCATACTACTGTATATGTATATATGCGTATATACATTGTATATATATATATATATATATATATATATATATAAATATATATAGATATATATATATATATAGATATATAGATATATATATATAGAGATATAGATATATATAGATATAGATATAGATAGATAGATAGATAGATAGATAGATAGATAGATAGATAGATAGATAGATACACATATATAATCATATTATATCCCTGGTGTCTATATACGGTAGACTATTGTTATAATACTACTGAGTACTGTTATAATACTACTCATGATGATCAAAACAGATAATTTAGAAGATCTTAAACTCATCATATGACATGGCTTCTCAATCATTCTCCAAAGACCATACAACTGCAAGACTAGATGTATACTCGAGGGGAAGATATCCATTACTAGCATTTCCCCTTTCCCTAATAATATGGTTCGATGATAAACCAGCTCCTACCCTAACACACTTTAAAGCTACTACCTATAATGCACAGGTACAGTGCATTGGCACCTGCGAGTGGAACCCTCTGGAAGCACTGCATCCAGGGGGTGGCCTGGGTGCGCCCCCTTGTGTAAAACAAGGGAAGCTGCTGTGGCTGCTACGGCCTCCACTATTACCCCTTGTAGGCTGAGCTGCTCGGTGAGCTACTCACTTTCACATACCCACACATTATAGGGTTGCTCACCATTGTCTAACACACCGAATCTATTCCTATTCCATAGGTACACTGAGGAAAGAGTGGGCGTCACATTCGACAAAAGAACTCTCAACTGAGAGTAAGGGAGGAGTGTGCAATATTATATGAAGGTAAATTGCATCACAATCATTTCATTGACTTGTACTTTGTAGGAGATGATGGCCGGTCGGTCTTAGGGTAGTAAGGGATTGGGTGTTTTGGTAATCAAATTCTAGCTTCTGGTGATACGTACCGTGCAGGTGATTTTCATGCGAACTGAACTTTAGCAGTCCCCATGGTCAGAAACACCATTCAGCTCCCGATTGGAAATTCCATCCCATCTCCTTGCAACAGGATAATGTCTGGGGACTGCCAACTATTGTGATACGTTCGTACAGTACGGCATTTATGCGATAAATATATCTACTCCTATCGTTTAACCAGTTATATTGTTGAGTCTATATGGTATGTCAGTGAGATAAAGCCTACCAAGATACTTGCATGTCTGGTGGTTACACACGGGACATGGTGGTACACGCCCAGACCATGCCCTACCCCCTGACCTCATCAGGGAGCCGCCATCTCCTTAAAGTACAGGAGTGGAGTGGTGGATTTGGGGCGTGTGAAGATTTTGGCCTCTCTTATTAATGAAAGTGGTGCCATGGAAACCAAGAATACTTGGATTTCGCTCTCACAAAAATCTCCATTCCACCCCCTATTGTTAAAGATTTTTAGCTGCCACTGCACCGTGAAGTGAGAGTCCTCCTGCTGTGGGAAGTATCTTATTCCCTTAGCACTGTGACGACTAGAGGAGTGACTGGGATGAGCTGCTCTCACGGGACTAATCCAGAGGTGTCCATTAGTTGATTAATGATGGGGCCGAGGCTAGATTGTAGCCTTCATCCCAGACGGTCTACTCCGTCTCGACACACTAGCAGACTGGTGTGGTGAGTGGAGGGGGCAGTATTCGGGGGGGGGGGGACTAGCAACGGATTAGAAGTTGTCATCTAGTCTCATGTACACCTCCAGTGGGGGGTCCCCATGTCCGATTGAGCGGTACATCTCCTATTATGTGAATTAGTCCCCTTTTTTTTGGGGGGGGGGGTATTCATCCACACGATATTGGACAAATCTGCATGCACTGTGCTTACTTCAGGAGTCTCTTGGCATACACTGATAAAATCATAACATCAAAGGTTGTCAAATATTCGTCTTATAAGAAGACTTTAGGGTATTCTCAGTGATTGTAATGAAATAAACAAGTTAACAGTAGTCTATCTGAGGACCTACCAGGTTACCATTCCACAAAACAACACTAGGCTCATCTGGTTGACAATGTAAGCCCTGGCGGTGGCCAACTCCAAGTGACAAGTCTAGGGTTGTCAAATTCACAATCTTGGATAACCCTTTAATGGCTCCACCATACCGCTATAGATATGCTTTACCGTATTCGACGTAATAAGCGCCCTACCCCTAATAAGCGCCCCCCTTTTTGGGCCATCTTTAGACTAGAACAAAGGCTCAAATTTCACGATTTTGGAGACAATTAAGCTCTCCAGTACTGAAACTACCATAAAAATAGTTTTATAATAATAATTACGTCGAATACGGTATGTCTTTTGTCAGCATGATATATGAATATAGCCCTTGTGTGTCTATCCGCCAAGCTTTCATTCATACATCATCTTCCAACCAATTAGAAATTCTAGGGCTGGCATATTGCCGAGTCTTGGGCTGGCAAACATCAGGCTTTGGGCTGGCACATGCCAAGTGGGTCCTCTATTGGACAGCCCAAGCTAGAAGACCCACTTTCTTGTCACTTAGGAGAGTCTGCAGACGAGTTTACTTTTTCAGTGCACCCTAGCCCCAGGTCCGCCTAATTCATCTGTTTACTTCTCTCCAATGTACATGTAGTGTTCACTGCACTGTGTACCGATAGTTCTATATAAAGTATTAAGGCTCAACGACCCAAGGGTGAAATGTACCGCAAGAGCCCAAAGTACAGGGGCTTATTGGCCTGGAATGAATTGGCACCTGAGGTGCAGAGACTGGGCAATTATAATGCCTTCATGTGTAAAATAAAATAACTGTGATTTAGGTGGATTTCTAAAAGTGTGATGTAGTTGAGCATTGAGATGTTTCATACAAAGAGTATTACTTAGTCAGCTCTATATATTTTGTGAGAAGGTATATTAGCTAAGCTGTGATTTATCCTTTTATTGAATTTATTGAATGACGAAAATCATATACAGTGTGCACTGTTATTGTTATTATAGGAGCCGCTTGTTATAATATGACTATAACCTGGCTCGGAGTATATTGAAATCTATGAGACTATTGAAATCTATGAAATGAAATGTTCTAGTGAAGTCTACCTCTTGCTGTATTGGACTGTATATGATGTAGCTGCTGTGTTGTGGAACTGTAGTCTACCCTCTAAGTGCGTACGTAAATTCTCACCTATTGCCCGCTGTATAATTTTCGTCGTTACCTGGTTCTGCTCATGTTTATATGGTGACTTGTCTACCGGAGCCGGTTGTTGGCTTAGTTTGAAAAACTTTACTTGTAGAGAAACTTCGACCAATAAAAATGATCAAACTCAACTCTATACCTCAGCCTATCCTATGTGCTCTATGTAGATCAGAAGGCATCCTACCGCCCCCTGTCTTAAGGTCTTTAAACGCTAACCTGCCAAGCCCTACTTATCACGGGGTGTATGGTATTGCTATAGTGTGTATTGTGTTACTCTCTTCATAAATAAGTTGAGTGTACGGCACTGGCATCAGGCAGTATAGCACCATAGACGGAGCACTCTGGCATTGGTATGGCCACATGCCCTGCTCCCTCTCTGCCTGCCCCTTCTCTTACCTCCGATTATCCCTAGTTGATAAGCTAAACCCCTCGGCGACGTGACGCTAATCCGGCATCTCGTGCAGGCGCGCCCTGCTAATCCGCAGGCAGAGCACGTGCGCACTTCCCACGGCCCTGCCCCGCCCGGGCCAGGATTGATGCAGCCTTCAGTGTGGTCAGTATACCGGAGCAGGACCCAGGAGGAACTCGGGGTGATTTGGCTCGCCACGGTGCTTCACTAAAACAACGCTGGGCCGCCTGGGATGCCTCCCCAGGAGTCAACCCCCAAACTCACACCTACCCCACGCACCCCTCTACCCCACCTATCGATTTCTGCCTGGAGGGGTAGGGGCGCTTTTGACCCAGGAGGACGCTACATGTTGCCCGTCCCGCCTGGGAGGAACTCACTCTTTTATCTAGGGTAACCAAGGGGAAAATCACCGGGGTGTTAGAGGCTTGGCTGTTTGCCTACCATATTGAACAACAGATGGGATTAATAAGCTAGCAGGACTTGGAGGAGGTCCCTAGTCGTGTCGCTGGGCGTTTTGGTAATGATAAATGCACCATCGGGCGGGGGGCACAGACCTTGGAGATCCACATCCTGACTGGTTGCTTCCTCCCGCAGGAGCCTGCGCCGCCATGGAGGAAGATGGTGTGATACGGAAGGAGCATGTTGTATATAAGGTGTCATGTATTACAGGTACCTGGGCAGATAACAGCCAATATCCAGACCCCTTTGTACATTGTATATGTACAATCAAATAATTCCCTAGATTAGCTGCGGACTTCTTTGGTGCAACTGGTACCCATACTTATTTAGCAGACACTATAATACAATTTTAGTATATGACCATACTTGTTTTAAAATGGCGAAGTGTTCACACTGCGCTGTATAGAGCAACGTAAGTAGTATATGGCTAAGGGGATTTTAAGATGGCCGTATGTTGACACTATAAAGCAGGATGACCAGTAGTGCATGGACAGTAAGTAGTATATGGAAATGGGCATTTTAAGATGTTATTCTCTGGACAATTTAACACTGTGCAAGTAGTATATGGAAATGACCATTTTAATATGGCATATTGTGTTGACACTTCATGATCGTGTAAGTAGTATATGGAAATGGCCATTTTAAGATGGTATTCTGTGGACAATTTAAGACTGTGTTAGTATTATATCGAAATGAGTATTTTAAGATGGCATCGTGTTGACACTTCAAGATAGTGTAATCATTATATGGAAATGACCATTTTAGGATAATACAATGTAGACACTTTAATTCCGTGTAAGGTAGTACATGTACATAGAAATAGGCATTTTAAGATGGCATCATGTAAGCACCTCAAGCCGTGTAAGTAGTATATGGAAATGGGCATTTTAAGATGGCATTCTGTGGACAATTTGAAGACCACATCCGGAGGTTTTCATGTGGCTATTTCGGTATAATAAACTGGTACCTAGGTATATTGACTGATTTACCATATACAGTTTAACTCATTGGTGAATATATTTAGTTGTCTATTATTTGGTTAAGTTCACACAAGTTGGGACAACTCTCAGGCCTAAAATATCAGTGATTGTGCTGTCCCCAGTGAGAAACATATAAACTATACCCAATGTGAGCTCATATTGGGTGACAACCGACCCAATGGGGGGGCACTCCCCTTATTTTTTTTCTGTAAATGCATGTCTGCATAAACATTACCTGAAATTTGGTATCCTTAATACAAGAGGTAGCTCAACAAACTAGGACCCTTTTGGCAGGAAATACCTATGGGCTCTTGCCTATATAGGGCCCAGGAATGGAACATTTCTCTTGTAGTCATGTTCACTGATGGTAACCAAATAGGAGAGAGTGCCCCCCCCCCCCAACCGCATAAGCCTATGTAGTGGTCAGTAGGCCCCAGGAGCTTACCTCTCACTGAGTAGGGGAGGGGGTGCCTGACTGCCAGCCCAGAAACACAGCCAGGCCGAAATCAGGCAGGGGTTGTGAGGCCCCTATCCCTCAAAGGCCCCTATCCCTCAAATATTTGTGAGATAGGGGCCGTTTGAGACTTAGGGCCCACCTCAGGTCCCTATATAGCAAAAAGTCCCTATCCCACAAAATTTTGTCAGGCCCCTATCCTACAAACAATCCCTAAGTATCAAAAGCCCTATCCATCAAAAACCTTTGTAATAATTTCTATGACTATTTCTTGCTTCTGACATCCAAAAAGCGACATCCAAAAAGCGAAGAAGGAAAGAGGCTACTAGCTCTAGTGGAATTCCACTGGATTGAAAAACTTCGTAGTCATTCACCCTGGGGAATGAACACGAAGGACGGCAGCCATGGGTGAATCGTCAACCCGTCCTCGTTCACAACGCTACACAGCATACATTTCGACGACTCACCCTACCAGGACCAGTGTCCTACCTAATTGATCCTAGAATCCCATACTTTCACCTAAATAGCACTAACATCTATAAATAATGCAAATTTTATAGAGTTATGATCAATTTATTTGTACTTTAAGCCCGGTGACCCCGAGTAGGACCACCCGGTACAAATACCTATCCACCCTAACAAATACACATAGTGCCACTATGCGATATTTTGAATCCCGGTAAAATCCACCTGACGATGATGCCATAAAGGGTCGAAACTACAAAAGTAGGCCTAGGACTAGTGAGGCCTAGGCCATTAGAATAACAGCACCGTATATTGAGTTATACATAAATGTTATCTAGCCCAACCACCCCTTACAAATAGGCCATAGGCCTATTAGACTCATAGGTTTCATGAAACCATAAACAGTTGGTAACCAAATACATAGTACAAGTAAGGTCCTAGTACCTGCTGACTATCAGTGGTTTTCAATACACACAAATCTAGGCCCCACCACAACAGGTGCCAGTGTCTAGTAAACTGCACTTGCATTAGCACAGTGTCAGTATGAATAGGTCAGGGCTTGACCACAGTGTGACCAGCTGACCACATGAACAACCAATGAGATCAGAGGTGGGAAATTTGATGCATAATTTAGTCCAAGTGGTGAATGTCAACAGATTCTAGGGCACTTTTGTAGTCGTGGTCCTTCGGGAAGCAACACTACTCCTCGTTTTCTTACCTTTCTTGCTTCTGCAGCAAGGAAGTATGCCTCACAATAAGTTATGGGTACCTTCTGGGGTTAATATCTATAGCCTGCAGACTGATACCTGTTATCACTTTGTACTCTCTAAAACCATGATGAGGTATTTTCCAACCTATAATGCTCTGAGAACCCACACCGCCTCCCCCTACTCCTGCCTGTACCGACCACAGTATGTTGATGTCAACCAGATGGTCAGTCACTTAAGGGGGGGACGTAAGGTTGATGTACGACCACCAGGGCGGTTTGGTAAGATGACAAGGGGGGGGAGGGTGACTGGTCAGTCCCATGCAGGGAAGGTAATAAGTGACAATAAACATGCACAATGGGTCTAGACCCTGGGGTCTGGACAGAATGTGCCACTGACTTAATTATAATGTACCAGTGGCCAGGTGAGGAAAAACGTACCTCCAAGGGGGAAATGGCTTTTCAAAGTTTATGTTACAAGCTTTAAAATGAGATATCTTGAGCTGAAATATCCCAAGTAGTTTTGCTGTAACTGCCTGTCAAACCGGGGTTGGTGTGTACAACTGAAAATGGCAAATAAGCTCTAAATGTGCTATTTCCTATTATGAATACTAATAATGTAAAAAGTACAGTTGAGTTGAAAAATAACCAAAGACATCTGATTTTTTTTATCATAAAACTGGTTCTAGAGGGAATTTCTGAGGTCTGTTTTCAATTCTGAGTTCCTTGTGAAATTCTCAAGAACATTTGTGGCAAACATTTTTCATTTGGAATAATGGAGTATTTCCATGGCAACCAAAAATTGCCATATATGCCAATTTTCCATGTTTCCATGGCAACAAATATTCCTTTTGCATTCCACAAAATAATGGGACGATTTCAGTGGAGATGGAATAATTGTAAGCATATCACTGGATTCCCCATGAAAAATTGGTCTCAAGCATCTTTTAGTATATTTTTCAGTGTTTTACCCATATACTGCCCCCCGGTGGCCAAAACTAGTACTAAAAATCCCCCCTGGAGGCACTTTTCCCTCACCTGGCCACACCACTGTCTGAATGTACCTGGTCGTGCAAATGGTGCATTGCGACCACTGCACGACCACTGCATGACCACCTTGGTAGTATATTGTGACTGGTACATTGTGACAGTGATACATTAATCATAGGATTTGAGGACAGCTTTCACAGACCTCAGCCAGTCTAGCCCCTCCCGTTTCCCTTATTTCAGACCATTTTGAGGAATAGGGACATGGAAAAAATATTTGTGGCTTTGGGACTTCACATCGGCCCTATGTCTCAAACCGTTTTGAGGGATAGGAGCTGTTTGGCGTATAGGGACTTCACCTGGTCCCTATCCCTCAAACGGACCAATTTTTTTAGGGATAGGGGCTTTTTCAGGGATAGGGGCCTCACACGTGTCATGGCTGAGAGGTGGTGGGTAGTGGGAGGCTAGACCATACCTCTACCCTATATAAACGACACTACATACAGCACCCCTCCCCTTCCCCCCCCCCCCACACACACTTCCCACATGCACTTCTGTCCTTAGCAACGACTTCACATATGACCATAGGCAGCAGTGCCCCCTTGTGCAAAGTGAAGAAAGCACACATTGACCAATATAATATTTGCAGAGATTGACTCCTTTTGCTGAAAATACCACTATATCCACATATATATGCAATATGTATTAAAGGATTATTTAAAACAGTATGATTGCAGTGGACTATTCTGGTGTTCTCATATTATTCAAAACCTCCGGGTGTGGTCTTTAAGACTGTTAGTACATGTAGTATATGGAAATGGTAAGTAGTATATGGAAATCTTGATTTGGCACTGTGTTGACACTTTAAGACCATGTAAGTAGTATAGGAAATGGCCATTTTAAGATGGTACGATGTTGACAGTTTAAGACTGTGTAAGTTATATATGGGAATGGACATTTTAAGATGGCACTATGTTGGCACTTTAAGACCGTGTAAGGTAGTATATAGAAATGGGCATCTTAAGATCTTAGTACTTGCATACAGTTTTAGCAGTATATGGAAATGGCCATTTTAAGATAACATTATGTTCAAACATCAAGGCAGTGTATATGAAATATGGAAATGGGCATTTTAAGACGGCCTCATCTCGATATTATGGTGGAAATTTAGTAGTGCATAGAAAACGAGCCAATTTAATCAGATTCATCCTGACACCCGTTGTGCTAGGTGCGTAGACTATGGAGCTTTAGGGGAATATTCACCAAGGAAAGCACCAGTTAATAGTGTCATTGTAGCCTATAGAGATTTGTGAAATATTCACCAAGGATAGCACAAGGTAGCAGGGACATAGTAGTCTATGGGGATTTCACCAATGATAGTACCAGCTAGTAGGAACATTGGAGAACATTCCATCTTATTCCCAAAACACTGCAGCAAAGACGTGTAACAACTTGCAGCAGGTTACAGGCAAAAACTGATCAGCGGATTCCATATGTACCTAATTCCCAAACGCATATTGAAATCTTAAATATGTGTCGGATACATACTAGTTCTAAGAGGAGAGATGGAAGTCTACCTTAAGCCCTAGTATGCTTGTCAGCATACTATGACCTAACATGATATCTAGTAGTGCGTCGATAATGTACTAATGCAGTGTACGCATGGGTAGAGGCGGCCCGACATGGTGCAGCGATTTATGGCCTCCTTCATAGTCTACAAATGTTGGACTTCACACGGGATTTATGGCCCATATTATTTCTTCCCCACTTTCTCTTTAAACAAGCCGCCACCTGTGGCCGGCCCATATGCAGTCTATGGGCGTCCATGGCGTCCGACGCGCGCTATCCCCGCCCCGTATACACTGTAGGCGGCGCTACTATGGACGGGGCACGACACTGGCGCCCCCAGCGGTGATCAATCACGGCCCAATCAGACCCAGACCCCAGGCCGCACGCAGGGCCCAGCTCAGATTGAGCTAACGGCCGATAAGCACGTCCCCGACCGCCAGATGCCACTACGGCAGCACCCCGCAGGTACCCCGCCCTCCCCGTGGGCGATAAACGGGGTATCTACCAGGTCCCAGTACAGGGGGTGTCAGGCACGGGGATGGGGTGTAGGGTTTGGAAGTCAGACGGGGTTCTTATGTATAGGACTATAGCTGCTGATGTTATCGGAGGATGGGACTGGCTGGGCCCACTGTTCCAAACCCAGGCAGACCAATACCAGACCAGCCACGAGGACATGGCCACTCGGAGCGGTGATGTTTAAGCAAGGATTGTTAGTATGTTACACTACACGTTTGGAGCATGGACTGCATTATAGCCCCCAAATCAGAGCGCGCATATGCTTAACATAAACCTTGATGCATCTGCTGACTTTCAAAGGTTTATGGGGTGCGGTATCTCGGTTTAAAATCATTATTAGAGCGATGATGCCTACAACATGTGCTGTCTATCAGATACATATATGATAATTTGTACGACATGAGTAGAGTTAAAGTCTCAATGTGCCAATGCTAGGGTAGACAGTTGTATAATATTCCCCTATCCTACCCCTTCTCCCTGTGGCACAAAGCTAGTTCAGTGCCCCAACAGAGAGAGCCTACTCCTAGCCTGCTGTATTCTATGTAATCGATGTCGACAGTCACCCGGGAACGACCATATCAGATATGTCTCATCTAGAGAGAGGCGCCTGTGGAGATCTGTGGCGACCAGGCATCTAGAGATACTGCCAGTCAATAGTAGTAGCGTCGGGGCTGTGTGTAGTCTCAAAGCACAGGCCCCTCTGGGCACTCAATGCCCCTCCATGTATAGTAATGGGTCCTTATATAATGCCCTTCTCTATGGAAACACTATAGATATTTCAGATATACTTCAAGTTCAAGTTAAATGAGACTGTAAGCTAATAACGCGGATTTAAATATATATATATATATATATATATATATATATATATATATATATATATATATATATATAAATATATATGGGTGGGGGTCCAGAAAATGTCCATTTCCAGTGAAAAACAATAATATTTCTGAATTGCCCAAATGTTGTAGCAGATTTGTCTATATATAAAGGAGGCAATGAACCATCACATTCCCAAATTTTGTGATACTAGGATTCTTACTTTTTTTTCTATGTAAGTTTGAAAAATACAATTACTAATGAAACAAAATTGTGTTACGTTCACCAGATATTATCATAAACATGAAAATAGTGAAAAAATATGATGACATATTTTAGTTATGAACTTGATTCACTGAATTAGGGCAAAAATGTGTCATTTCCTACCATGTAACAGGGTGCTGTACACTTTTTCTCTATTTTTAATTCCCCATTGTGATAGTTTGATAGCTAGAGTCAATTGAGGGCCAGTTGGTTTCTGTCCAAATCGAACCTATAATCTTTTTAAATAGGGAAAAGTACTAACATGGAAGAGTATTAAACTAGCTGTGAAACCCAGATGAAAGTATACAAAGTGCTCTAACATATCTGAAGATATTTTGTATTTTCTGCCATTCTATTGTGTTTATTTTACTATTCAGAGGTGTTCAGTGGGATCTAGTGAACGTAAAATAGCAGAAAAATAGAGGAATTATAATGAAATATTAGTCAATAATAGCATTGTTTTCAGTTGCTTGTGGTATAATACCTATGCAAAAAAAGGTCACAGCATGTCCCAGATATTCAATATGAGAAAAATAAGACAATTAGACCAAAATTCTTTTGTTTTGATATATCTAGTGAACGTAACATCTAGTGAACGTAACACAAAAATTGAATAGTTTCTAGAATGAAATATGTTTATGATAAAATGATGGAAACAAGTCAGTGTCATTTGTAATGCTCAGATATACTTGGACAATTTGTGTTACGGCTATATTTTAATTGATTATGCATATTTCTGACTTTTTCATATATCTGGTGAACGTAACATTTCATAGAATAAAGGACATGTTGTTTTGATAGTTCTTAATATTACATAAATCATGCATTCATCCACATACATCCTTGCTGATAGGTTTGTCAAACAGACATACATGGGGCCTATCAAAATAAATTAACAAAAAAGGACATATTTTCGTGACAATTTACTGTCTCCGTGGAACCAAACATAATTCTAGTGAACGTAACATAATTCTAGTGAACGTAACATAAATTGATACCTTAATTTACAAAGACAAAGACATTGCACCGAGTTACGATTCTTATTGTATATGGTGCATGTACTATGTAGGCACCACATGGATATTTCCCTTCCTCCTTAGAGGACATTTAGGCTGATATTATTCAAAATGTTTAAATAAATCTAGTGAACGTAACATCAATCTGGTGAACGTAACATCCAGTGAAAACAATTGTTTTTGCTTGTTAAATGTAAAATAGAAAAAATCTATCGATATGGGAGTGTAGAGCTCACACATACGCTTATCCAATGCAGGTAATATGTAATTTTATGCAGGATTTGTATAATTAATTACCTTTTCCAGAAACTTGGCTTAAACAGGTTATTTTTAATTCCTTCTTTGGGCTCTAATTTCACCAAGAAAATGATCAAATGTCTTAAATTTTATCATTCTGCCCAAGAGTATAGGTGTCCGGGATATGCCTAATGACACAAAACATCCATCTAGTGTAATATTTTTCCAAAAAATTCAAGTGTTTAAAAAGATATATGAGATTATGAGAATAATTGCTATTTTAGTAATTTAAACAAATATTTAAAAAAAAAAATTTAAATATTGAAATAAATGGTGTTATGAAGAAGTATCATTTGTATGCAACACATATGAAGCAAAAAGTGTAAATCTAATATCATTGGGAGAAAATTTCCGTTAAAATCAGATTTTTTTCAAGGGGACATCGATTTTTGGTCAATTTTTTCCCTGAAAAGTAGCTAAAATCTGAAAAAATCATGAAATTATAATTAATATGCATATTTTATCTATTAGTACTCATTGCACTTTTTGCAATTATGTAGTTATCCCAATACATTCTCTTCATTTAAAATGATTATTTTTTAAAAATAACTCAATTTGTGAAATGGACATTTTCTGGACCCCCACCCATATATATATATATATATATATATATATATATTATATATATATATATATATATATATATATATATATATATATATATATATATATATATATATATGTGTGTGTATATATATATATATATATATATATATATATATATATATATATATATATATATATATATATATATGGAGCCGCCAATGGTTATTATTGTTCTATGGTCTACCGTGAGCAGATATAGTCGAAAAGAAGAGAATCGCATCTGAGTGGACAACTAACATCTGCGCCAATTTCCATAACATCAGGAGCCCACCTCCCCCCTCTCTCTCCCCGCCCCTCACTGATACAAAAACAGCATCAAGCAGACGACGTTTCTTTTGTAGGTCGGTGCATGTTCGCCAGGAGGTGCTGTCATGTAATAGTGCAGGGAACATTACACCAGCCTTCAGTGTAACACTGCTTCAGTGTTCCAGCAATGACCCTGAAGCAACAGAGCAGATGGTGACATCTCTCACTACATGGTATAGCTTTTATGCTTTCACTGCAGTGATGAGTTACTCGTCCAAAGTGGGTTAGGGTTTGGGGTCAAGGCTCTATGTATTGATCTCTGCCAAGTCACTAATGTCCACAAGTAAAGCTAACTAATGTTCCCTGCACAATACGAGTACCATCAACTATTTCTACCCTGCACACTTGGGGTACACTATTGCCCACATTTCTTCTATGACACAATATCTGAAAAGTATCTCAAAAAGCTGTATAATGTATGTAATTTTCACTATCGTACATGTAGTAAGTCAACATACCTATTTTACTTCACCTCCAAATAAACCTCTCGGCACAATAAAAAAGGAGAAAAACTAACCAATGTACTATTAATGTGCCCTTACACTGCCCATAGACATGGCTGCTATACCCGGGCTTTAGGACAGGCAGTATAGTATTGACGTCCTCGCTGCACCCAGGGACACTCCCCCGTCACTCTCTACTCCCTTTGATGTGACAACAGGAACGTGCTGCTGTCAATGAATATACTCGTTGCCGTCAATGGTTAGACTGAGTGGCTCATGTCCTGCCCTCAAAGTACCCTCATAGCTGGATATTTACCGTGTATGCTGCCCCTGCCACATCCCACCACAGGTGATGTATAATATAGTGTCCTGAATGTTACAGTAAAAGAGAAAAGCAGCCTGAAGTTTAGAGTCAATGATATCAGTTATTCCTTTTATAGTCACAGAAACGGAGGAATTTATTGTGTGTAGTAACAACGATGCTAGTTTGCGGGAAGAGCAAGGAAACAATACTTTATTGAATTTAGAATCAATTAAAGGCCACGAGAAAATGGTTTCTCTCAGTGCATCTAGATCATGTTAACCCAGCCATATTAGGCACTAGCGAGATACTGGTGGCGTCACCATGTATCCCTCTGGTACCAATTGTATCCCCCTAGTCACTAGCAACCAGCTCAGCCAAATCTCATGTCTGAGATTAGGGTACAAACAGGGTGTGAGTGGGTTGTACCTGGACATTCCTTATGTCACCTGTCCCTCGTGGAGTAGTGGTTAGCATGGTGGATTAATGCAGAGACCCTAAGGTCAAATCCCTGTCAAGTCATATTTTGGTGACCATACCATGCACTTATATTCTTATATATCAAATATATTTTGCTTTGATAGGTAAAGGTGAGTAACAACCTTGAAATTATATCAAAGAAATATCAATAGTGTTTGGACCAAATTTGTATTCCCATTTCTTCAAAGGAACTATATGTATAAATAAGAAAATGTATTGGCTGTTATTGGTATGGTCACCAAGATATGACTTGACAGGGATTTGAGCTTAGGTCCTCTGCATCATGAATGCATCATGCTAACCACTACTCAATGAGGGACAGGTGACATAAGGAATGCCCAGGTACAACCCACTCACAATACTCACACCCTGTTTGTACCCTAATTGGGGACACAGTCTCTAGATGAGCTGGTAGCTGGAGAGCAGAGGGAATACAGAAGGGTACAATTGCAAATGGCGCAGTACACTGGACATCTAGCTAAGGCGGAATACCACCTGCACGGTATTAGCAGGTACCTATAGGATACATGAAACTAATCTTGGAAGCGTGAATGAGGTATTGTTTACATGGGGGTATTACAATTAGGGGTGGGGCGTGGTCTGATTATATTTTCTGAACGTAAATCTGGCAATGTTACAGATACTGATTCACTGATATAGGTTTAGTAGCTCACAGGGTAGAGAAAGAGGCTATTTTGGATGCAGCACGGGATGCTTCTAACTGAGATGGCATTGCTCGGAGCCAGGAGATCATGTCGTGGGTGCGAGGACGCTATTGCATGCTAGAAGCTAAATCTGAACGGCAAAGGAAACCAGTGGGCATATCATTTAGTCTAACACTGAGTCGTCATTGCCATCTTAGTGATTGACCAACATCGTCTTCACCATGTGGTGCAGGGTTTATATATGACATAACCTTGAAGAGGTGTAGGTTAAATAATACATCTCTTGAATATAGATGATGTAGACATTAAGAAATAGCTGAACCTGTAGGCAAGTCATTGGCATTGGCGATACTCGTACACAAAGCTCAATACTAAGGGAGTGCTCATTTTTTAACAACAGGGGGGGGGGGGGGGTGATGGATTGGGGGGGGGGGGGGTAAAAAATTTGGACCCCTTGACCGGGGGGGGGGTAAAAAAGAAAAATATTCAACCAGTTTTGAGGGAAAAAGCCCGCGCGTTACTATGCTATAAAGGGACGCGAACGTGCGCGATTTTCGGCCTGCCGGGGGGGGGGGGGGGTAAAAAATGTTGACCCCTCTAAGGGGGGGGGGGGGAGGTGAAAAAATTTCTCGCGAAATCTCACCACCCCCCCCCCCCCTGTTGTTAAAAAATGAGCACTCCCTAACTATAACAATATAGCTTACACAACGATGACAATATATGTCTATACAAAGGATGTAAATATGGACTAGCCTATATCATCTTTTAGATTCACAGTCCGATTCTAGATCCTTCCCCCAAGGTACCTGCTTTATTTCTGATAAACGATTATAATATGGGCACCGCAAGGACTATCTCAAATCTAAGAACATATTTTGTCACAAAAATATAATAGGACTGCTATACCTTGGCACCAACACGGGATGGGGAGACGTATACGTGGAGATAGACACGTGTATATATGTACGGGAATGGTGATAGTATGCTCCTCCTACCGACTTCCCGGGCACAACCTTGAATACATTGACCAAGAAAGGTCGCGGCTTTATAGGCTATAACAGCTCGACCACAGCGTCATACTAACACTCAATACCAGCGGCAGAGATGGGAACTAAATTTGGGTCAAAACTTGTCTTGTTACCATAGGCAGCACCCCAGTCCCAATGCTAACATGCAGGAACCAGTCATGGGCTGGTTGGGGACAAGATGGCGGCTGCGGGGAGTGATGCGTTAGCTGAGTGAGCAGGGGGGAGACTGAGCTGCTCGTGCACCTGTCACTACAGGTGTGCTGAGCAGCCTTAACAGGGTAGATAGTCCTCAGGTGGGTGTGGACAACAAGAGATGAGGAGGGGATGTAAGATGGCCTATAGCCTAGTGTATACTAGAAACTCGATACTCCTGTTCCCACCTCAACCTATACATCATTACATGTTGGCCTCATTACGTATAGCTGTACAAGTGGTGAACAAAAACAGGGTAGAGAATATGTTATCGTGCCCGTCCTTATCAGCAGCAGACACGTCCTGCATACAGTGGAAGGAGGGGGAGGGCAGCCGATAAGGTTGACAGGGTTACACAATTGACCCGTGCCACCATAGAGGAGATGTTTATTAAGGCATATATTATACGGACGATAAGAGCCGAGCTGTAGCCATTACAATTTGTATCAGCTGCTGCTATAGTGACTGCATCCGTCCGCATGCCCTTCATAATATTGTTTTGATAATGGATTATTTTAATGTTATTTGAAAAGGGGGTCTTGTACGTTTACACAATTACCATCTTATAAAGTAGTGGCCCTATTACACGTAGCTATACTATATACTCTACATATCTACCTTCTTTGTGCCTAGCACATATACCTATTTAGGGTCTGTCCATAAAGTATGTCACGCTTTTTTGTCCATTGTGGACACCTCCCGTAAGGGGCCATAGAGAAACGTTATATAAATTCGCATAACGTTTATCGTTTACTGGGGGCCCCTAATACCTATGGCTTGTCAAAGGCCATACTCAATCAACATTTCGAACCGAATTAGGTGAGACTCTGGACTCTGATAAGAGCTTAGGTTGATACTGGTAACACGCTTAGGAAATATCTACTTGAGGGATATTACAAGTAACTATGCAAGGGTCATGATGGGGGCTATAGTTATTTCAAGGCAGATACTACAGTAAATACCTTACCGAAAATCCAGCCATCACAGAAAATCTGCTTCTGGGAGTGAATGAAATAACTAATACTTATCATATCATGGCTATGAGTGGTTCAATAAATCAGCAACAAGTAACTACAATACACAGTAAGTAACATGATGGACCATCTGCCACATCAGGTTATAGTGGGCACCGCGGCTATACTTAGACCACGAGTGGCTCAGCTCTACAGGCTGATTCCTATAGGTGACCTGAGCTGAATCATCGGCTTTTATATTTCCCCTCCCACGCCTCCGTGAGCGTTTTGTTGACCTAGCTCCTCGGCGCCACTTCTCTCTGTAATATCCTAGATAACCCAGTCATAATGATCAACGCACGGCTAGCGTGCCATATGCACAACAGGTAGGCTTGTTAATGTGCGGCCAATATTTATAAATAGCTACATGAGAACTAAAGTAAATGGAGCTATGCCAATTAGGGGCAGCAGAGTGATTTGTGAACACTTCATGGAAAGTAAATTATGATAAATAAATTACCACACATCATGAACAACTGGATGTGAATTAAATACAGACACACCATTTGCCTATACATCCCAGCTAACAAGAAAACGTTATTTTACGTCAATATAACGTTTTAATACTTCATATAACGTTACGCCATAGTAAGGAGCCTTAGAGGAACGTTATATAACGTTATATAACGTTATAAAATGATGTATAACGTTTTTTGTTTACTGGGATACCCAGTATAAATAAATCCAATTCAATCAATGGGCATGTAATTCGTGAATCGTCAGAAGTCTGCATTGACGAAGCGCTTTCATGCTATATTTTCAACTTAAAAACACACTTAGATATTCCTGATAACACCTAATTGATCCTGGGTTTGTATCTGTTATGTTGGAGTACACTTTACTCCTTTTTAAGTTTCTCATATCGATTGGGACTAGCACAGGCTATAAACTGCTTCCACCAGTTGCCAGAGAGAACGGCCACTTTTTATATACTACTCGGCAACGGTAGCACAGGTCGTAGGCGGGCTGGAGTCCCCTTTTTTTGGAGTGAAAGATTTATTGGTTTCAACATGGGGTGTTAATGGGACCCCCGATACAGGCTCAATTTGCTTTACAGTATTAGGCCTGCCATGTCTGTGTCAATGACATTCTTGACTGAATTGAAGCAGGATAAGAGGAGATATATATACATTGAATGTGCATGCTGCCCACATGAATTGATTAGAGTAGATATAAAAGTAATAAAAGAAGAAATATACCCATCTATTCTATCAACTTTATTCTCACTCCCCTTTAATTGAAGAAGAGAAATGTGCCACCCCCTGCTATACAGCAATCGTATGTTTAGGCAAAATAATGAGTACTCTCAATTAACAAACTGGCCTATATTTGATCACTCCCTCTAGTCAGCAGGATTATTCCATCTCCCCGCCCTTGAAGTCAGCCCCCCCTCACTGCATAGCCTACCTTTCCAAACTTGCACTACGTTACTCATTCCTTTTATCATACAGTGAATACGAGAATCACTCCGTTTAAGTACTCGAATTGCCTCCCAGTGGGCACAGAACATTGAATCAACATTGATTGATGGTTGTCAATGTTGATTCAATGTTGATTCAACATTGATTCAACATTGAACTGAATTTTGTGCCCACTGGGCTCACCACACCCTGCCCATGAAACACAGTGTAGCGTCTTTCCACAGCCTGCGATATCACTAATTTAAAGCTATTTTAGACTATGTTCACACTAACAATTTCAATTGCCTACTTAAGAGAGTCTGTTTACATCGCTCTTCACTCGTTGCCTATGGCCTCATGTGATACTACCCAGTGCCAACCCATGAAGAGAGATGTACACAAACTCCATTGTCGTGGGCCTTTGTCTCTGTATTGTATTGTATTGTATCGGTGTATGGGGTGTATGTGCACGTATCTGATTCTACATCAGCATCTTTGTCGACCCCAAGTGGCGGGGTATAGTCAGCCGATAGTGGATAAGCAATCACACTTTTAATCTGATCAGTGCCCAAACCAATCACACCCAGCAAAGACTGTCCCTAATGGTATGTAGATTGAGTCAGCACTGGGGGACAGCCGGCCGTATAGTGTAATGTATCTGAATTAACTGTCCCATAACCCACCTCCCCCTACACCCAACCATTGAGCAGCACCCGGACTCAGCCCAAGATTTTGTCGACATAAAAGCCCTCCGTGTTGACGGGGAACGTTGCATGGAGAAGGGCCGCTCCCACTCACCCCAAAAGGGCCGGTGGGAGGTGTTGATGTGGTCAGGTAATGGCTGTTAGAGGGATCGATACGGGGTCGTGGATCCCGGGAGCGTTATATCACACCTAATGGTCACTCAATTGGTCAGCGTGGAGTGGTCAGCAAAAGGTGTGGTCAATGTGTGCCCGTACTAGGCAGTGCCCACGTCCTGGAGGAAGCCGGGCCAACACTAGATGTAGTAGGGTGGGGCTAGTCTCAAACAGCCCTGCGACGGAACGATGTAGGCTAGGGTGGGGCTGGGGTTGGGGGAGGGGGGGGGGCGTCGATAGGCGGACACAACACCGACAATGTACCTGTCAACAAGAATAATATTCGTTTTAGGTAAGCTTCATATTCTACTTATGTTGAAATAAATATCCGACAAATATGGAAATAATATCAACCCCCCAATAAAATGTATGAAGTAACATGATGAGGGGGAGCCCTGTTGTGCTGACCGAGGTCAGGTGACTAGAAACACATTATTGTTCTTGTGACCTAATAGTAATAATGTCCAGCACCGACGTGGGTGCGGCCACGTATCATCTAATTAAATGACCGGAAATCAACCAAGCCAATTTATCAGAGCAATGTCTGAGACTTGCTTTCTGCTGTCAAACCTGTCATGCCTCGGTGTGTATTAGTTGTAATATGTTCACGGCCTGTCAGAAGGAAGCAAGAGCAATGTCGATATTAAACGACTAACGTTGTTGGTAACACGCTATACGATGCGATTTGTTATACTACCTTAAGGGTGAAGGCAAAAATACATTTTAATATTTTAAATACGCCATTTGAGACTGGTCTTGGAACAGCCAATCCAGATGGGATTATTACAATTGAAATCTTATATATCTCTTAGAACAGTCCATGCAAATCTCAATATGGTATTTGAGAAAAAGTGACTGTCTGAGAAAGGACCGTCCATACAATACAATCTTTCAGAGCATAATGATGATTACATATACGTGTCTGGAATCCCCTGATTCAGATAAGCAATTATGAGTAAGGTGGGTAGAATGGAATAGGCTGGGGTGGGTGTAGTGCGGTGGTGTTGGGTGTGGTGTGGTGTAGTGTAGTATTGGTGGGTGGAGTGGAATAGACTGTAGTGGGTGCGGTGGGTGTGGTGGGCTGGGTGGGTAGAGTGAAATAATCTGGTGGAATGGGGTGGGGTGGGTAGAGTGAAATAATCTGGTGGAATGGGGTGGGGTGGGTAGAGTGGCATGGGTTGGGATAGTGTGGTGTGGGTTGGGGTGGGATGGGGTGGGGTGGGGTGGGTTGGGGTGGGGTGGGGTGGGGTGGGGTGGGTAGAGTGGAATGGGCTGTGGGTGAGCTGGCGTGGGTGGGGCGGGGTGGGTAGAGTGGAATGGGCTGTGGGTGAGCTGGCGTGGGTGGGGCGGGGTGGGTAGAGTGGAATGGGCTGTGGGTGAGCTGGCGTGGGTGGGTGGGGTGGGGAGAGTGGAATGGGCTGATGTGCGGTGGGATGGGGAACGTGGAATGGGCTGGGATGGTGGTGTGGGTGGGGTGGGTGGGTAGACGGAATGAGCTGGGATGGTGGTGTGGGTGGGTGGAGTGGAATGGGCTGGTGTGAGGTGGGGTGGGGTGGAATGGGCTGGGATGAGCTGGGATGGGCTGGGTGTCAGTGGGTGTCGGGGAAGGTATAGCGGCAGAATAACGAGCAGGCTGTGGTATAGGCTGAGGTATGAGGGGTGTCCGCACGTAATGGCGTCCGTGTATGGGTCGTGTGGCCCGAGTAATCTCGCGCCCCGGCCGTCTGCCACACACCCTATATGCCACCGTTTACCATTATCTCAGGCCGGAGATATGGCGCATCGGTCCGCCTGCCCTCCACCTCCACCTCCACCACCGCCACCGGCGCCGCCAAATCGGATATTGATTCGGCGTCTGTTTGCAGCGGCATCTGATGGCTTATAATAGGTCAGGACGTTTGGGAAAGGTCAGGGCGCAGGGGCCACGGTCGGGGGCGGGTGCTGTGTAGGTAATTGGTCTAATTTGCCGCCATCCTCTGTCACCTCACATGGCTGCCACCTAGTGAGCTGCTCTCCTCCTGCTCACAGATGCTCACGGATGGACATGGCTGCACGGTATGGTTATAGAGTGGGCTGACCACTGTGTGGGCGCGTGTCGGAGTAAAGTCCGCTCAATATAGCCCTATCTGATAGAGGTAGGTCAATATGAATACTGACTGCATGAATAAACTGCATGAATAACCTGCAACTCAAACAAAACAACCCAACTGCATCATGAAACCAGAAATGTGTGGTATATATGTGTGTCCCTATATCGATATTTTTCTCTTCGCATTCAACGTGTACACTGTAAATAAACATTTTTTATTTAGTCTGTGGTTAATGTGATGTGCATCTACCCAAAAAAAATCAAGTCGCGCTTGCAATATCGAGATGGCTATATAGTACTATATAGGATAGACTGTACCGTTATGCGTGTACATGCATTCACCCGATGTACCCCCTCACCCTTATATACTTCCTTCCTTTTGCGAGCAGCTCGGCTATTCCCGTCACTGGGAGAGCGGCTCATGCGAAGTTCATATCTGTCACTTAGTGAGCTGCTCGGGTGCTCTGCGCCGACCTGATTGGAGCGAGCAGCTCGTCGTGCCAGAGCAAACCAATCATGCCGCCTCACTTGTCTACGGAACACCTCAGCCGACAGCTCGGAGGGCAGTTGAGAGGGCTGCCCAAGAGCAGCTCACGGGGCAGCTAACCGGTTAGCCCACAGAGCAGCTCATAGAACAGATCGTGTGGGCAGTGCACAGACGCAGAGGGCAGCCCATGGGGCAGTCCGCATGGGCAGCTTGAGCGGAGAAGCTCACAGAGAGAAGCTCACGGGAAGAAGCACCTCACCCAGCACCTCACCCAGCACCTCACCCAGCACCTCACAGAAGCAAACAGACCAGCCCACACAGCACTTCACACAGCACCTCACACAGCACCTCACACAGTATCCCACACACCACCTCACACACCACCTCACCCAGCACCTCACCCAGCACCTCACACACCACCTCACACACCACCTCACCCAGCACCTCACCCAGCAGCCTACATAGCAACTCACAGAGCATCCCACAGAGCATCCCACAGAATAACTCATAAAGAAGTCAATAAAGCAGCTCCTAGAGTACCTGAAGAATGGCCTGAAGGGCAGTTTATGGGGGGGGGGGGGGTAGTTCCCCGGGGTAGTTCACATGGCAGCTCACGGGGGCAAGGCAGGTTTCAGAGCTTCCAATAGAGCAGTTCCAAAAATGGCTCACCAGGTAACTCACCAGGCAGCCCAGACAGCCCGCACGATAGTAGTACTGCTACTAATAGTAGCTCACATAGTAGTTCACGAAACAGCTCAAAGGATAGCGTATAGTGCAGCACAATCCCATAACGTAGCGTACAAAGCAATACACAGGGCAACCCACGAGGCAGCTCCCCAGAGCACTAGAAAGACCAGTTGACAGAGCGTCTAATACAGCAACTCACAAAGCAGCTCACATGACAGCTCAGAGAGTCTTCTACCACACCCTGCCCGTGAGTAACAGTACACATCCTTAGATCTGCACATCATTGGCCCTGTAAACATGCCAGTGCTCCTTTCCCCTATGTTACAATATGGAGTTACTGTGCTCTTCCGTGCATATGGCAACTCATCTATTGTCAACCCAGGTTTTCAATGTATACTTTTACATGCAATGGGTGGGACATCTCATGTGACTTACACGTACATGTATACTTCGTCAGTATGGGGTGTCTCTTTTACATAGGGCAGGCAGATGTACATCTCCAGAACAAAATCCTCTTGGCTGCATCGTCTGTATACGGTTGGTTCTCATACTGAAGACTATACTCATCGTGTACGGTTTCCCCAAGCCTGCAGGGGTGATGGATTCTATCCGAGTATCTACAGTATGTAAACGGCGGTATGCAGTGGCGCACTTGCCGACCATACTATCGTGTCCAGGCAGCTAAAGGAGGGGGCATCCACCAGATATTGACTTGTGTTGTACACAATGCAGGACGGTGGTCAGTATTTGGACCAGTGCCTTCTACGGAACCAGGATTCCCCCTCAGGATATCGTGGTACATGTCAAGACAGATATTTGTGTATACCCCCAGTTAGTAAAAACGAAATTAAAATAAAAAGATGACCTTACCAAGATTAACTACAATCTCAAATATCAGGCGTATTGTGCGAAATAGTTGAATATCTTTGAATGATGAATTGGACATAAGTATGTTCTCAAATGGTGAATCATTTTAATGTATGGAAAGCTTAGCACACAGCATGAAGAAACATATGGATTCATCACCAATAGCTAGTCGCAACAACTGGAATCACCATTGAATGTTACAACATGTGTAACAATCATCCAACATTGCAATGTATATTAATATATTCATCACTAAACGTCATTTATGTGTCCACCACCAGACCCCGCAACATGTATATTCATCACTGACCATGGCAACGTGTATATTAATTCATCACGACAACTTGTGTATTTATCACTGACCATGGCAAGATGTGTATTCATCATGACAACTTATGTTTTCCTGACTGGTTATGGCAGAATGTGTATTCATCGATAAGCATCCATTAAACGTTGCAACATGTTATGTGTATACATACATATATATATATATGTCAATACAGTTTAGCATTAGCTTTTATTCTGGTTGGTGTTGTATTTTAATCGACATAGCTATTATGGCATATGAATCGCTCAGTATTTGAAAACTGTAGTGATTCTTGCTGACACTACACATTGCAAGCATTTCCATATATAACTTTCACTTATAGCTTGACTCTGTGAAGATAGAGCTTTTTATGACAATCCATGTGAAGGTATTTTTGTCAGATCGCCAATGGATATGGCGAAGCTTTTAAATTAATCCCTTTATACTGTGTGTAGACTTATGCATGGGGTTGCTGTCAATGTAGAATGTCTTACGTCAGCATGCCAACTCACGTGCAATTTGAATTGCGGATACTGTAGGTAAATGTAATGGACTTTCCCTGATAAAGAGATGCATGCTAGGCCTTGCTTGCTTGGATTGCTTGTCGATCTGATCTATTCCCTATAAGTCGGCTACTCAGAGAGGCGAATGACCAGTGGTATCAGTATAATTACATGGTAATAGCCCTCTATCTCGGCGTCCGTCACAGCAGTGGCCGGCCCCAATCCTGCCACTTATAGAGGACTCCTCTAGTCCATCCATCCTTAGACCATGTCCTCTGGCCCATCCCAATCCCACTCACTGTCCCCATGGACAAGACGTGATGGCTCAGCTCATCCCTGATCCAGAAAAGCAATGATTTGAGATTACCCCTTAATCCCCAGATCAAGGAGGAGTCGGTGGGGTTGGTCTCCAACGCAAGGTTCTACCCACCCCAGTGCCTCCTCTGATAGACCCCCTGGAGGCGACATGTTTAATGCTTGGTCTGTTAGTGCACCCTGGAGAGGGGGGAAACTAGAGGTCACGGCCGGAAATCAATGTTGGATGGCGATGGTGAGATTCAGGTTGGTGGGGAGAGACACAACACGACATGACCTCCCGATACCCTCACCGCCTCCCTCCTACTCCCTTCTCCACCGCCATTCCTGCCCCTCCATTTGCAGCATCCAGGTGAATTTATTGGGTATTTTATGGCGGCATAAAGGGTAGAGCCGCCCCCAGGTTCATCCCGGATGAGTAAAGAGGTGAGGTCTCCCATCTAAAAGCTCTGCCCTGGAGTAACGCGTTGCTCCTCCAGACAGTGTTCATTAAGAGCCCCACATGTCTTATCTAAAACAGGTGAAGATTACCCTGTCAGATGCTAAGACTATAACGTCACCATATTCACATTTACAACAACAAACGTATAGTTGCCTAGATGATGAATGCGTCTACGGGAGGGCTAGGTGTGAGAAGCAGCATCATTTAGATGTTAGAGGCAGGTAGGGGAGACGGTCTAAGATATGATTCACCCGGGGAGAGCACAGCAATGATTAATGTTAACGGTTAGGGGTTGGCTGGCCCTATAGGAGGTAGAAAGATGCCACAAACGTCGTTTCATTCTTCACCAGAGGTGCTGATCAGGGCCAATACCACCTGTGAAATATTGATGGATTCACGGGGGCCTCCTCCCTACCAACTCAGCCCCGCCCCACCACCCCCTACCAAAACGCCGCTCCAGCCTTCCAGCCGCCTACTCGCTTACTCTGGGCATGATTCGCCCTACCCCACTCCAGCAATTTAGCCATCTATGTATTCTGTCTCCAAATCCTTCAATAAAATTTTAGCCCACAGTCCAGAAGATCGATGGTCAAGGTTAGACAGCGAGATCCATCATTTGAGGTGTTTGCGCATGCCTCTGATCATGGGCAGATGTATGAACCACTGGGTACCTCCGGTCTCGCTAGGAGGGACAACTGTGACGGGTTGGGTAGTGTACAGCAAGTGAAAAATAACAGTAATATTGTCAACCCTATAACTTGAAAATATTTGATTCATGAACGGTTGTTAAGAAAATACGACAAGGTAAGCACGATTTTTAAAAATATAACCCAAACAAATCGTTAATTTCCTTTATCACAATGATTGTTTCGTTGTTAACCATCATCATATAATTGTAACTTTGATGTGCTGTAAGCAAAGGAATGTTATCAGCTATTCTGTAACCCAATGGAATCAAATGGAATAGTTTTATAATCTTTGTTTATTTTTGTCGCATTAGCAGAATAAATATTTGTCGAATTGAGATTGATTGACATTTTGAATAGCCTATGTACCTTTATCTTGAGCAATAGGCACTATATGATGTAAGCATTTCATTTTTGGGCAATCTTTAGAGTAACAGGTCCAGTTTCGGACACTTAGTTTTTCAGATTTCATCAGCTCAATATAGCTTAAATATTCCAGAAATACGGCACAAGAAGTGCAAACATATTTTCTTACATCTGGCTTACAGTCAGTATTCCCCTATGTTACCTGTAAACATGAGAATGAAAAGTGGCACTAATTCCGGACACTTAGCGTTGTTTTTTCTTCACCTCAGAATCTCTGAAATCTTCCAATAACATAGCACAAGAAGGGCAAATATTTTGCCTTACATGTGGCTTACATGTATAGCCATTATTCCTCTATTATTCCTGAAAGCATGATAAAGAATAATTAAGACCCTAATTATGGACACTGGACCCCAATTTCGGACACCTATCAAACCATCAATTTCGAAACCAGAAATCACAATGCCAGCCCCTTACCATAGCTTATCATATTTGTTTAAAATAAGACATGAAGTGCGGGTCTAAACAGTAAAATTAGCATTTTAGACCATTCTGGTGGCAGCGTGTCCGGCGATTTGATCTGTCCGAACAGTGGACCCCTTGCTCTAGATACATGCAATATTCATGGCTACCACACACAAGGGTGATGCTACACATCCTAGTGTGATAACCAACAGAGATATCCTACAATGATTGAAGCTAATAGCATAACAGTCCCTAGTCTCTGAAAACTACTGGAATGCTACTGCCCCGGTTGTGGGCTGAGTGTGGCTGGTGCTCACACATGCCAGCTGCCGCCCACAGACATACCTGCACAGTGCTGTGCAGACGTCCTGCTGCAGCCGGGAGGGGGGGGGGGGGGGGCAGGAGCCACTCAGCACCAACCTGCTCTAATCTACGGGCTTCGTTTTGAGGACACGCTATTTTTCTGTGGCTTTGCACTGCATCTATGGTGAATGGAGGCCGCCCATGCCCCCGCCCCGTGCAGCACATGCAGTGCTGAGCACCAGTAGAACGGCCATGGTGCGGCGCCTGGAGGAGCCACATCCAGGGTCCTGCTGCCTCCTTCTGCTGGCGGCCCGTGCTAACAACCCAGGTGCTGCTGGCATGGAGGAGAGCGGTGTGTGTGTGGCTGAGGGTGTGATTGCCGAGTAATGCATTGCACAGTACTGGGGAATGGATGCTGGAGGTGGCCCCAGGCTGGGGATGATAGGACCATTATAAGCTGTTCTACCCAGGAGGAAGTTAGCTCTGTGTAGTATGACGGCACACAAAAAACACCTCCACCAGATGTACTAACTAGTCACCATCACAACCAGTAGTTAGCACTGCGCTCCCTAACGACACGCGTCTTCTAATTATAGCCCCCTTTTTGGTGCTGCCAAGGCTGCCCTGATATGGTCGACCTTTGATTAATTCATTTTATTTTTGACCGATTAAGAGTCAACCTTTGTGGCCACCATCCCAATTCTCCTCAGTGGCGAGGTAAATCAGCCGGCTCTGGGATTTCTATTTAGCGCTTATTCCTCAGAGTCGCATGTCTGACAATTGAGCGAATAAAAATACTAGCGACAATTAATAAAATGATTTACATTAATTAAAATACTTTACAGTGAAAACATTGGCGTTGATTGACAGTGAATATCAGCCATTACGGTAACAGCACATCTCAACAATTCCTAGTCTAGTACCAATATAATCCTAGCCACCAGGGAGATACTTTAGCTTCCCAGCCCCTCCGTCTAAAGGAGGTCTGTGTCTACTCACGCGGATGGCCAATTGTAAATTCCTCATGCCCCGTTTGGGTATTAATTTTTAATCACCACAAACAGAGCAGAGCCCAATCAGCCGGGGGAGGTCCCAGGAGGTGGATGGGTGGTGTGTTGAGGCCCGGAGGGGTGCTGCTGCTGCAGTCAATCACAGACTGAGCTAATCGGATGTAGGACATACACTAACTCTAGCTCCTCAAGTCGTCAGTAATTTCTCTGGTCGTAAACATATATAATGTTTATAAAGACCTTAGTATTCTAAGGTAAAGTTAGCAATGTTGACATTTTGCTGTGTCGTTTCAATGTTGTTGACCCCCTCCCCCCGATGTCTGTGTTTGTGTAGTACTAGTACTAGTGCCAGTGGCACTGCCACTGGCACTAGTACTAGTACTACACAATTCATGTATGCATATATAAACCTGTCGTGACAAACATAAGAAAGGAAGAGGATGAGTTCACGGTAAATGATTACCAATATTAAAAGATGCAAAATACTTTAGGCACACTAGATATCATATGTCCTATATCCGGATACGAAATTTACAAAGACTCGGGCATACCCTGGGAAATAAACAAACGAGCAAGCCTTCATATGTGTTAGTCTGGTATTATGCGGAAATTTACGCAACCCAAAACACACCAACTAGTATGTAAAACAGTAGTTGAACCCAGGTGAAAACACATCAGTGTCTTTTACTTTCTTAGTCAGATCTTAATGCACCCATTAATAATATCATTATCTTTATAAGAAAGGCGAAGAAGTCCCACAGAACAGGGACACGAAAGAAATGTCCGCAATCAATACATAGTACCACATTGACTTCCTGGTGATGTTAGAGGAAACATTCAGGGAATGGCAACGATGCAACACAAAGAAACACCAACGCTCCTTTCACCTTTCTTCTCCCTCTACCTCACCACCTTGCAATGCAGTCTATGAGGTCGCGGCAGCAGCAGCAGCTGCAGCGTGTGAACCGAAATGTCAACAAATGCAGTGTCTGGAGCATATTGCCTCCTGGAGACGATGCAGGCAATGCTGGGGTGGTGCTGGTGGTACTAGTAGTGGTGGTGGCGGCGGTGGTGGGTGGTGCTGTCGCTGCTCCTGGTGCAACAGCACCAGAATGCTGCGTCAGCATTTCTGTCGGCGGCCCCCACTGGAGGGTCCTTCCTATACTGTGGCCGCTAGCGCCTCCAGGGCAGGGGAGGTGGTCAGCAGCACGTATAACGGCATGGGGCCGCTGGCGTGCTTGGATTAGCACGTAGGGGTGAGCAGCTCTAGGTAGGTGAGCAGCTCACCCTGCTGTGTGGTAACTGACCACCTCCTCCATGGTTACAATGACGGCCAGGCACGTGAGGTGTGTGCCTCCCATGTGTGTAGTCGTGTGTGCTCCATGTACACATACCACTACTTCTTATCGGTTTCCCACGGTAATTTATCACTCCCCATGAACCACCCTACCATAGCTTATTCACATACACTCACACACGCCTCCCCCGACCCCGGCTAATATTGCCTGCCTCCAGGGAGTCAGGCTGGCCTTTATAGTGGCTGCCCTACAGGGTGTTAGCGACTTGCACGACACCAAATAAATTTGGGTATGAATCAAGGGTTGTGGTGACAGATAGAGAAATATCTAGGCTATAGCACATTGCTCATATGAGCAGCTCCGCTGAGACTCTGCTCTATTAGGCAGGTCGCTTGTGGCAGGCACCTTCCCAGGTAGCAAGGGTATATTGGGCCAATGTCGACAATGATCGACTCCATCGCAATCGTTATACCAACCATGGCCCATTGTAGGTAATGCACACATTGGTTCGACATACAAATAACAATGATGGCCCACCATTGGCAATTCCTATAATGGGCCATTGCTGGGTTGACCGCTGGCCCAGAGCTGGCCCATGCTTGATATTGCTGATATTGACCCACTGTTGGCCCAGTGTTGGAACATTTCAGGGCCATCATATTATTTCTGATGTTGGACCAACATAAATTCTAACTGCACTTGTCCAATATTGGCTGTGATCTACACCAGGGGGATTCAATGTTGCCTGAAGAATATCTTACAGGATGGCTCCAACTTTGCCATCATATTGGGTTATAAATGTGATCCCCAGTGTGCTCTACATGGTTAAAGGTCAGAGGACGTTTACCGATGAAATTTGATATCTAAAAGTGCCATTTACTGCATGACATCAGTGGGAATTTGTCAAAAGGAACTTGAAGACACCTCATGTGTGGGTAATGGAGTTAGATAAGTCCTAAATCATAGTAATACAGTTTGTATTGTGTCTAACCAATTTGGGATAGAGATCAAGATGGATTAAAAAGACAGAAATGGCTTTTTCTAAACTGATGATACTTGACAGTCATGTCTTAAATGTGTTTGTACATTCAAATATACACATAAAAGTAGTATTGCTCAATATTTGTGATTGTTGCAGTTGTCCTATATTGAGAATTATATGTTGGACCCACATATGTATTTCAAGGTTGCCCCGATGTTTAATTTGTAATGTTGGAAGAATGTAAAAACATTTTAATGTTGGCCCACCATTAGGCCAATATGAAATCAATATCCCTTTTTCCGAGCATGGGCCATTACAGGGCCAGCGGTCAAACCAGCGGTGGGCCAATATCAAAATGCCAATATTGGCCCATTTTTAAGTGGTATATTGGCCCAATGATGGCCCAATGTACCTATGTTACCTGGGTTGTAGGCCAAGGCGGCTTAATCCTGAGCTGCTCCAAATAAACCCGTCTAAATGTATATCTGCATGTACTGTCATTTCCCTATAGAATCATTTCGTAATATAGTCTACGGGGATTGGTATATTGCTTAATAGATCATTCTTTTTAATCTATGGTCCTGATCAGCTGGAGTTAAAGCCTCATGTCACAGAAGACTCTCTGCACGAACGTCATCTTCGAAAGCGTTATACGTGCAACATTCCGAGAGCATCTATAATGAAATGCTATTCAAACAAAGGAACAGAGGCAACATATATTTTGTCAGACCTGTCACAGCACCAGACAACCCCCTGTCAGGAGATACCTCGGACGGAAAGTGACCACGCCCTACAGCTACAAAGATGCAACATCTAATAGGCTCCTATGATGTGGGATTAACCTAGATAAATATGTGAACAAAGCACGCAAACCCGCAGGAAGAAACAATGTACTCATATTGAGCCCCACCCAAAGAGAGCACATTCTGAGGGCTGCCTCGACGCCAGCCTCTCAGCCCACAGGTGCACCTCCCACCCACACGGGAGGCTGCCTCGACGCCAGCCTCTCAGCCCACAGGTGCACCTCCCACCCACACGGAGGGCTGCCTCGACGCCAGCCTCTCAGCCCACAGGTGCACCTCCCAACCAAGCTAAATTCCGTTGTTATCTTCATTTCTAGAAAGAAGGGGCATGTAATAAATGCCACTCAGAAGGTCATATTATTTACATCGTTCCTCGCTTGTTGCACCCTGGCTTGTGTCGCAGGAAGCCGTAAACAGTCCAACTCGTCAACTACGATGTAAATGCTTAACCACAGCATTGAGGATTGATTCATTTTAGACTGACGTTAGATTCACTTTGAAATAGGGCCCAAGGTGCATTTTAAACTGCCGAGGACTGTGAAGGGTTACACTTCTATCAATTACTGGATTGCTTACCCTCAGCTCGCCGTCAGACCTGTATACTTTACAGATTTTAGTCAATCATATGATTGGACAAACTGTCTGTTTTTCTAACGTGACGATGTCGATGAGAGCAGAGAGTTACTGCCCACACAGACCAGTGCCCCTTGTGAGCTCTAGGAGACTCACACCTGTCACCAGCAGAACACCCTTGGTGCAGGAGCCTCCAGTCTGGTAGTAGTACCTGTATATACAGATACCATGCAGCCAGTCTGGGCTGAGGCCATCACATCGATCCCAGCACCAAGACTTGGGAAGTGACCTTTTGCTGAATGAATTAAACGGTGACTAATGTCGGCACTGACTAACTAAAAACTACACACCTAACAACACAGCATTCAGGTAATCGGTGCTTCGTGCTTCTCTCCTCTCTCTCCGCCAAAGTGATGGCTAAAAGAAACTGACCACCGTCGGCGTCCTTTAACCCTTTAATTAAGGAAGAGTATTTTAATGCATTATGAATTTTGTCATCGTGATGCATGTGTGCAGTACAGGCCAATAACTCGCCGATGATGCATTGATGCACCATACCGACCCTACAGGGTTGTATGACTGCCTACAGGGATTGCGAGGTGCTTGCAGGCGTAACTGCCGGCGTGACGACAAATGAACAGGATTCTTTGAGATATCGCGCTGTCCGTCGGGGATTAACGATGTGGCTTACCATAGTCACGGGCTGGTAACAGTATGGCAAACGGCGCTGGTCAGCAGGATCTGTGTACGCCACTTGTTGAGGAAAGAGCGGTATCCTGTCGGACCCCACACCAGGCAGGTATTGGCACAGACATGCATGCATGTAGACAAACACCCTCTCTACAATCAGACTTTAGCAGTCCATTGGTGTTAACAATTTACACACTTTGATTAAATTATATTTTTTGATTGAGTCCCACCTTGAGTGTATTCTGAAACATATATTACGATGAAAACCATGTCGTTTTTCTGAATGTCTACCCATTCAACATAATTGCTGGCAACGAGTAACTGTAACTTGTGATCGACTAACATGTATCTGCCTTTGCGAAAGAATAGACCAAATGTACTTGAAGTTGGAGGTGATGCCATACTTCACAATCGTCTATCCATATGGGGCCAGATGGGGCCAATATTACGTTTGTTTTACAGTAACACCAGCAATCACCATAGGGATAGTGTTATTCACCCAGGTGAATACTGGGGCTATATCTAATTGGTCTACAAGTGTATATGTCTCCCGGTCTGATATGTATGGCCTTTTGATTAAAGTTATCCCTCACATGTTTTGTGATACCAGAAGCCAGGGCTTGTTCTGAACCTGTTACGTCGATATTAGAGATGATGTGGAATTATATTTCCTCAAAGAAATGCCAAACTTGTCAGATAAAGCCTAGGACTGTTTTAACGCCTAGATGAGCTGGGTAGGACAGACGTAAGCAAGCTCTTTCCAAAATGACCTAGTCAAATAAATACATTTATAAACCCATGGTAATATTTCAACAAGTACTGCTCTGCGCTGCCTGTGCGGATCATGGTTACTGTTTAGCTACTTACAATGTCGCCTTCATTGTCACATATAGTGGTGGGCCTGATAGATATAGCTGCGTTCGTCTGTCCTACCCAAGAAGCATGTGGACGGCTTGCCTTTCCGGTTGGGCTAATGGCCGACTTGTCTGTTGTCTGGGGATGTTTATAAACGGCGGCAGTGACAAATGTGCCGTGTCAGAAAGCGGCCAAAGGCGCATCCATTATGGCCTGCCCAGTGGGTAGGGTAGGGCCGCGGCATGGCATAACCCGGCGCTGTATGGAGATAACAGGTGCCGCACGTACACTACTGCCAACCTAATGTGATTTATGATATTGGCAACATAGCCCTGTGGTGTTTTTCTTTTCATTAGCATCAACCCCTTTACATCCACTGGTTTGATTGAAGTAGCAGGTCTCGTGGGAGTTTATTTGGAGAATAATATGAGTATCATTGCTGAGGATGAGATGATAATTTCTACTCCCATCATCTGATCATAAGGTGTACTACCTATATAAGACAGATGTGAATTCTGAGAGTTTATACGGAATTTTAGAGGGTTGTGTTACATCCGACATCTTTCATTTGTCAATATACTCAGTAACGTATAGTCATCATTTAAGGATAATTCAATAATCCAGTACACGGTCAATAACTAACACCATTATAAAGCTTAGCATCCAGAGTGAACCAGTCTAATTGCTCTTTGGATATAACCAGATCCCTACAAGTAGGATCATGGCATAGTATCTGAAGTTTTAAGTGGTGTACTTATAAAGACTGCATAGTGCTTCAATGCGGCATGCTCTTCGTCAGCATTGAAGTAACATGCCGACCCTACGAGATTGGTACTCTTCCTAACGGTAGACATGCGCTTGAGACTTACCAGAGCTGCTTTCATGTATCATGACAACAAAATACATAGCATATTAAAATACCATGCAGCCATCAAAATCAAAGTTCAGCCGAAACATTTTTAGGCCACTTGTACTGGAGGCGGCCAGCTGGGGCTTATTAAAGGGAATTGCTAGTTCCTACACAGAAGCCACCTGGTGGCAAAAGTCGAAGCTCAAGAAAAGTATTCTTTAAGCTGTATTCATATTCCTACACAGACCACTTTCCCTGAATCAACTATTGGTATATGCTATTTGGACAGTACACCTCCATTGTCCACATATATTCACTTCTACAACACCCATAGGGTCCTATAGTTAAGGCAAAAGAAATATTTTTCCAAAATTCATACCTTTCTCATTTCATCCGTGACCCTCTGTTTTATTGGTCCTAAAATGTTTGTATAGATGTCCATTATACATTCCCATGGTTTGGTTGCAACCTCAATAGAAGAAGGGGATTATCCATGACAGATAATGTGAAAATGCTGTTTTCCCATTCATTTCTATAGTTAAGGTACTCCTTTGCTCAAATGGCCGTATCATGAAAGTTAATACCGTGACATGGCAATTTCTTTTGGGTTTCAGTAATCCTGCGACAAGTCCCTTTAAGGGTATAATACAGCGTGATCCGACTCATTCTGAACACCCACTAATTTCTACAACGTCTGGATTCGGTTGGATGAACAACAACAATAAATGACAGATAGCATTTCACACTTCTTATCACATAGGTCACTAGTGTGTACTATTACCGGTATTCTAAAGTTTGACTTAATGGTCTATATCTGCTCGAAATCTTACCACCAGAGGGCACTGGCCTTCCTCAGATGGTCTCCCTTTAAATATGCAGTCAGCGTCTATTTGTATGCATAGAGTGCGTCCATCGCCTGCTACTGTCAAACATGGAGACCTGTGGCCTCCTGCCCAGAATACAGCACTCAGGGTGTTATGTAGCACACTCTATGACACCACTTTGACGTCATGCCTGGTGCAGGAGGCCTGGTGACCCTGATTTATGCAAATTTTTGCCAATCAACACTCTACTTTGTAGCCAACATGTAACGTAAACTGTTTCTGGTGGGATTAAAATGCAATCCAGAAGCAATCAATAATATATTACGTAAAATATAGAAATTCTGTTATATAGTCATATATAATGTCTTATCTGTAGTAAATGGTACCTATTAATTATTTATCCATCCCCTTACCTTTTCTTAGTTATGACTTCAACTGGTTATTGTGTATAACCGAATACCAGAGCATTTATTATACAAAATATAGCACTATAATCAAGGCAAATTAAAGTAAACGAAATGAATTTATCGAATGAGAAATATATTTTGCTTGGAGAAAATATATTACATATTGCCTCAGGAATCGCCGCAAGTATATCATATAGTTTCCTCGATCTTCTTTTTGTATTAACATATTGACAGCATACTGAAATACTGACAGCAACATCTTTTAGTCTTTCCCATTTCCATTTGTAGATGCTTTGAAATTTTAATGTTATTTTGGTCAATAAAATAATACTGTATGATAGCAAAGGGAAAGTGTTCAAGGTTACATAACAAACTTTAATAAGTGAGAATCAAATTTAATAAGGAGATCGAATAAAGTAAAAGGTAATGTCCTGTAGTGTATCAATGGAAAGAAGACATATATTTATCTATGAACTGGCCGATTTTGTTTCAATACCTACAGTTACTGATATTAAATGAGCATGCATTGAGCATGCACTGTTAGAAGTAAGTAGTGTTCCTGTACACCAAATACTGGGGGCAACTTTGGTTCCAGTAGATTGTGCTGTAGACCTTCAGCAAGTGAGCTTTTTTATATTTACAGCACTATGTACTGTACAGGGACAGCAGAATCTTCTTTTACTGTACAGCAAAATTGATTGTAAATCATAGTCTGAAGGCCCCGGGGTCGCCTCCCAGTGCTGGTGATATTTTTAATCATCCACGTGAGGGAAAAATGAATTTTAGGTGGATGTAGGTAAAACAAGAGAAGTGGCTCCACCAAGGATTGAACTCACCACCTGTGGTGTTGGAGACGGGCCCTGATCCATTGCACCACAGAGCCTGTGTTACAAACTTTCATATTGGGATATATCTCTACTCTACTTCTCAACTGATTAATAATAATTTGTAAAGGTCTAGGGTTCGCCTCCCAGTGCTGGTGATATTTTTAACCATCTATGTGAGGGAAAAACGAATTTTAGGTGGATGTAGGTAAAACAAGAGAAGTGGCTCCACCAAGGATTGAACTCACCACCTGTGGTGTTGGAGACGGGCCCTGATCCATTGCACCACAGAGCCGGTGTTACAAGCATTCATCTTGGGATATATCTCTACTCTACTTCTCAAATGATTAATAATAATTTGTAAAGGTCTGGGGTTAGCCTCCTAGTGCTGGTGATATTTTTAATCATCCATGTGAGGGGAAAACAAAGTTTAGGTGGATGTAGGTGAAACAAGAGAAGTGGCTCCACCAAGGATTGAACTCACCACCTGTGGTGTTGGAGATGGACCCTGATCCATTGCGCCACAGAGCCGGTGTTACAAATGGTCATATTGGAATATAAGCTACCTCTGCCATGTCTGTATTGAATGAGCTACATCCTTGTTGCTAAAGATCCCTAATGAGAGGTGGCTAGACCAAGGATCGATCCCACAACCTCTCGTGTACATATTACAGGGAAAAGTACTGTAGATCTACAAGTCACTATCGTAACCTGCATCTACAGTAACAGAATTGTACATGTACAGTAGAATTTGCTGTATTATTATTTACAGCTAAAGTACTGTACATTTACAGCAACTTTTGCTGTTCACAAACAATAACTATTTACAGTGTGATACATTCATGAAAGTCTCTAAAAGAAACACCCAGACATTTCCAATGTTTCTGTCTGATTTGCTAATAAAACTAAACACGTGGGGTGGTAGCTCGGTTTTGAAACTCGTCTCCATTTCGAGGGGGTAATGCCATAATTACGGAAAATCATAAGGAAAATGTAGGGCTCCCTCACCCACCCATGCCCCCATGTTTGGTATAGATAAGACCCTTTGTCTACTGTGAATAAAGATATGTTACCTAATTGGGTTGTACCTGTATTCTGGTAAAGTGCATGGTTCTGGGGAATACAATTTATGTATATCAGCTGGTCGTGGTTTAATTGTCGCACTTGATGTACTAGTCTAACTGTACGCCCCAGGATCATGCAATGTACATGTCCTAGAATACTGGTACAGCCTGATTAAAGGACTCTACCGAAGTAGTACCAACGCCCCACGTCTCTTACCTGATGATAAGGTTCAATGCACCCTGTCTCTATAATCTTGAGAGCGGTATCCAAAATCCAGGTATAGATGCAAGATCTAAAAATGAAGCTGAATCATATCTTGTAACACCCTATGATCTCAGGCCCATGTTCTAATGATATCATCCTCAATGCAATAGAATGAACTAAATGAAGTCTAAGTAAAAAGCTAAAGGAATGGTAGGGTACATTTTGAAAATACTCCAGTTGAACGTCCAATTGTCTACTGCCGACCTTTGCCACGTGCTGAGTGGTGGGTTAGAAGTTATTGGCTGAGCAGATCTGACAGAACTTATAAGGCGACATGAGCAGCTAGGGGCACTACCAACAGGTGGCGGGAGCAACTCACCCCTGACCCCTGCCTTATAAGGAAAGAGCTCACCGCAGTTTCTAGTCTAAGATAGAGACTACTCGTTGTCGTGTGGTCCAAATCATGCATAGACAATGATTCACCACGAGTCTGCTTCATTGGAAGCTTTAACAAGACTAACGAGTGAGAATTGTCCATCAGCTCCCCATTCCATACTGTCACAGTAGGTTCACATCTACTTAACAGCGTAAAAGGGAGTCTTGGTTGCCTTCAGAATGACTCCCCTCTCTAGGGAGCCCAGGTCCTTATGTGACTCCCTTGGGTGAGTCAGGGAGCTATGCTACTCCCCCAGCTTTAGGTCAGCCAGGTAGTCACCTAGACTCCCTTGGGCAGCCTGGACTCTAAAGCCCTAAAGATAGGCGTATCTCTGCAGGCAACCCGGATTCCCTTTGGACGCTGTTTCTTCTCTCTGTGTGTATACCGACCTAGCGGGATACGTTATTGACCAATGAGATAAGTCCCTTCATTCAGTGCAGACTTCTTAGGGTGCGTTACAATCTTGGATTACGGGCACTCAGAGCAAATATTTTGGGGGGCGGGAGGGAAAAAAGAGCTTCCCTTCAATTTTCCAAGGGCGGGAGGAAAACGAAGGAAAACGAAAGAAAGAAAAAGCATGCAAAAGTCTTGTTTTGGCTATTAGATGAAGGTATATTGAGAAATATTTCCAATTTTGAAAGCCTAATTCTGGATGTTTGCTAGTCAGCATGTACTTTTTTTCCCTTTTATTCTTTTGCTTAAATTCTCAAAAATATCAGCGGATAGGGGTAATAAAAAAGGAATATATATATTAATTTTTTATTTTTTTTAATACCGGCTTGATGGTTATTCCTGTAACTGTAATTTGCCTCGTTCCCACAGGAGGGCATTTCCATTATGGGCCACTGCAATGTGGCAGTGCTCATGGCCTTACATCAGTCATCAGTATAATAGACTTCCTATAAGTTCGGTCTCAGTTCTAGTCCAGATGATGAATCAGTGTCAAGAAGAAGTGTGTCACAGTAGACATCTCATATAGTTCTCGACGCACGCACCATCCAACCAAACACTCAATTAATGAATCCGTTGGTATCCCTCCAATCGTCCCATTAATAACATGTGTCATCTCGTATATACCCCCACCCCTGTTCTTCTCTCTATGTACTACGTCTCATATGTGTACCATGAAGCAGAACGGCACACCATCAGCTTACCATGAGAGCTGTCTCACGTTGTGTTATATTACCATGACTTTCATGACAATATCACACACAGTACTAACGTTTAAAATATCAACTAGTGCCGTAGAACGGGTAGCACACATCAACACGTTTTATCACAACACGCTACTGGGTACGTCCATGAATATCCCCTAGGCATGTGTTGGCTCTTACATGAATTTCATTCCCCCCCCCCTCAATGATCTCTGAGATTCTATCATAAAAGACAAAACTTGCGATTTCTATAACAAACGATGGGTGTAATAGTTTAACCCGTTGCATACAATTTCCTGGCTATCATGATATTTGTCATGCCAGCTTCCCACCTTTCGAAATTAGGTGATCATAGGTGAGTATTTATGTGTCATACATTTTATACATCTGTCTTGTTCCCTTTCTTTTTCACCTCATTCGTCTTTCTGTCATTACTTCACTCTATCTATTTACCCATCTGATTACTAGTTATCCCTCACTCTCCCAATTCCTCTCACGTGCTTTGCCATTTAATTACTTCCCTCAATTCTGTCACCCATTCCCTGTCGTTAAAGATCCCCCAACCTGAAGTCGCTATCTGGCAAAAAGTCCCCATGCATGTTTCCTTTCTCTATAGATAAATGGACCACATCCAAACAACCTGTCTCACAACTATTTCTGTGATAGGGACAATTTATGACATTTTGTGACATATCAGGACCCTATGTCTCAAAATGTCCCTTTCTAACAAAGTACCTATCTAGAAAAGCATATTTAATTGTATCTAAATCACGCCATATATCTATTATTCCTCCCTCCTACCTCTAATAAGATAAAGATTAAATATCAATATCGCACATTTAGTCATTTTTATATCAACTATATAGTGGGACAACACACGACTATCATTATCTTTTGCTTTCATTACTATTCCTAACATTCTAAACATTACTAAACCAAATTCTGATCGATCCTAACCAGTTTCATATTAGGGTACCTATTTCCGACCTACCACCGTGAGTCGACCACAGACTGCACCACATTGCCGATTATCTATACAATATAGGGTATCAGAGAATTGTTGGCATGCAAATTGGAGTGTTATTGCCTCATATTACACAATTATGTTTTACATATTTATTTGTTTTCATATAGATTTCATGCCATGAAGTGAGGCTCTATGACCTGTTTTGAGATGAGAGAGATCAGGAATCCTCCATTAATATCTGTCTTTCATGCTTGTTTGTCTAAATGTGCCTCATTCAATCCATTGCATAATGAGTTATATGAATGAAGATTTATCTATAATGAACATAATGAGTTATATGAATGAAGATTTATCTATAATGAACAAAAGAGTTTTTATGAAAATATTCATTTGCATGCATTTGAGAAGTTACCCATCTAAACTCACTAATTTTGATTGAACATAAATCTGGTCCACTCTAGGTAAGTGTTTGGTCGACATTGAGTGACAATAGGCTATATGAAAGTCTGTAATGTAAGGCCAAAATGTATATATAATATTATGTATGGGTTTATCAAATATGGTTTGTCCGAATCCCTGAACCATTATTTTCAGTTTGATTCAGCAGCTATGATAGATATCATAATGATTCCACATCACAGAATTACACTTATCCTAATGGTCATGAAAAACTGTGACGAGAATGGTCGGCTTAGTGCATCTACCCTACTACATTTAATACACATGTACTCATTTGGCTTCACGTATTCTTTCCTATACTTCACTATAGCACGATTCCTCATATCCCTTGATAAAATAGGTTACATACTCAGAACTTTCTATTGAGATGATTTTACTGCCATCATTGTCCCGACCAAGTTCTTGATAAACTATTTTCTAATATATGTACATCATATACAATATATGTACATCGTATACATATAGAATTATGGACCTCGCATAGGCACTATGTGACATGATTTGTGACACAGGGAGCTTTTCATATATAGGGACCTGATCTGGTCCCTGTATCACAAAATAGATAATTTTGAGAGATGCATGTTGTGGCATAAGGGCTTTACAGATTCCCCATCCCGTCCTTGGTATCCTTTCTAACACCGATACAAAGATAGTTGTTTGAGGCATGACATAGACGATGGGATTTTGAATAGAGCCTCAATGACGCCATTGGCTCCGGGTGGCTGGGACAGCACTAGAGGAAGAAGGTAACTGCTGGCCAGTGTCATTAGATGGGGTGCTGCAGCTGGCAGTAGGGTAGGAGTCGGGGCTGCTAGATGGGTGGGAGGAGATGGGTGGGAGGGGGCCATGAGCCTACACTAGGGATAGTGGTAGTGGTGCGGTAGAATACTCCTCCTGTAGGCGCCAGCACCCTCCCCCATTCATCTCCTCCTACTGCCCACAACCTGTCAGCTGTCAGAGGGTGCCAACTTACTACCCCCACCAACAAACCACCCCCCTCCGACACCACAGCCGCCATCCGCAGCGGGGAGGAGCCATGACGCCCGGAGCCAATGGAGCAGCTCATGAGCAGCTCATGTGCCTGTTTGTATGGCGGCCACAGAACCAACACAAGAAGGACAGCGAAGGAGAAGGTGACGGAAGGGGAAAATGAAAACAGATAGGAAAGAAGTGGCGCATGAAGCTGTTTACTCACAATAAATCATGTTAATACTATGTAGATGAATGTACCTTTACGAGGGTGGGCGCGGGCTGGCTGAGGCAGCGGCCCTACGTGACGATGGACTCATGATGATGATGACGACGATAATGATGCTGACAGGAAGTTATTAGTATTAGTAGTTGTAGGTGTAGTACTGACGGTACTATCCTGGGTAATAGCACAAGGGCACAGCTGCAGGGTAGCGAGCAGCTCGCCTCTGTTAGCGGTCGGCGCTGATGGGGGAGACGGCTTGGGGAGTTGCTTGGAGCGCCTCACAAGAGGGGCTGCTGGTGACGACGACGGGGGGTGGTCCAGCAGCCGACGCGACTCGGTGACGACGACGCGAGCTACTGGAGACAGTCTCACTGCCGTCCATACTGGCAGGAATGAGCTTATAGCGACTGTAACCAGCCGAGTAGGGGTAGCTTGGAGATGAACCATAGCTAAATCCCACCACCCAGGCCCACCATGTTCCTGGTGGTTCTATCCCTGTACCTTTGGACGGTTAGCACTGCACTGGTGGGCACAAAGGGAAGACACCGGGCCTGATGGTATTCATAATGATAAAAATGCTGGGTGAACCGCATCCATGTGCATGGGCTCTCAAACTGCTTATCATCTTAGAGTACCCTATCCACGAGTAGCTCACAGGTATAGCAGTCAGAGCCACAGCGGTATGACAGCCACATGGGGCATTCCTCCACGGCCGACACGTTAACTGGTTATTATGATGGCGCCCACACTAGAGGAGGAGCCGTAGAGGAACCTACCATCACCCTGTGCAGGCGTGCCAACAGGGCTGCCAGTATGACAGTGCGGGCAGTTGCTGTGAGCTGGTGACCCCTTGCTGTGCTGTGTATTGGTGGCAGGGCCTAGCACAACGCTCTCACCACCAGGTCACCTACAAGGGGACGGGGTGTCCAGGCAGCAGGGTCATGTGTGTCTAATAATTATTCAATCTGGGGACGACACGCTGGAGGATCCAGCACGCAGAATGCGGCAGGATGAGAGAAGGCGCGTGTTGCCTTACTGGAGGAGCACCATCAGGAGTGGCGCAGAAATCCAACCGTGGTCAAGCAGCTACCCCTTAGGAGAATATTCACCCTTGGCGGAGAGGGGACAGGGTGTCCATGAAGGGGTGGGCTGCTGTCCGGTAGGCTGACTCCAGGGGAGCAGCTCAATGTACTATACGAGTCATCGCTGCAGGTGATGAGGTTATCCAACAGTCCCGGCGGTAAGCAGCTCCTGTGCTATTGAGATGGGTGTTGGGCAGCCGGCGGGATGGACGGCTGGCTATATGTGGCGGCGGGAGGGGGTGTCTGTAGTAGGTAGCCTCGGCTTGGGTCGGGCGACCTGTATAGTAAAGGGTGGCAGCAGCTGGGTCCTCCTGTCCCTGCTGTCCTTGTCGTTACTGGTCCCCTCTTGCTGCTGCCGCTGCTGCTGCCGCTGCTCCAGGGGGTGGTCGTGGTGCTGCGACTGGCCGTGGCGGGCGCGGATCGAGGTGTCTCGGGCTCCTGGCCCCTCCTGTAGGCACCCCAGTGCTGCCGAGGAGGACAGCAGCATCCCGTGCATAATGGCCTTATACAGCAGGAGGAAACCCCCTTCAGCCTCCGCGTGGGGTGTGCTTGGGGAGCCGCGGGCAGAGCGGCCCGCCACGCCACTGCGTATGCATGAAGACAAGTGGGGCGAGCTCGTGTGAACTGCTCCACCCGTGTGGGGTATTGCTGATACTCGTATCTAGGCAAACCCACCGTGTTATATACAATAACAACACCGAACATGCAAAGACGATGAAGTCAGTGTTACATGTTATATATATATATGTATATATATATATATATATATATATATATATATATATATATATATATATATATATATATATATATATATATATATATATATATATATATATATATATATATATATATATATATATATATATATGTATATTAACAGCTTGGATTGATAGACTATAATAGGGTTCCCAATGTGAGAGCCTCCCTACCATAGCCCAATCCTTCAACAACCATCCCTCTCCCTTGGCTGAACACTTCATGACATTCCCTATAGGTGGAGCAACACGGCCTGTAGGCGTCATGCCAACCAGGCCATCAGCCCCCCTCTATAGAGCCTTCCCCGGTACAGAAATAATCGTCATATAGGAACCCTGTCCCAGTCGGCTACATGACTTTATTTAGAACAAGAGGTGAGTGCTTGTTGCCTGGGTTGGGAGAGGGCGGGATGGGAGGAGGGAGCGTTATAATACACCGGAGAAGACATGTAAATCGGGACGACTGATTGTATAGGTAAACAGCAGTATGGGGACATAGCAGCATTGGCCACCAAGTGTGCAGTGCTGTGTACTGTCGGTAGTAGTGGTGACGGTGGTGGCTATAATGGTGGTCGGGGTGGTCGGGGTGGGGGGTCACACAACCATCATTGCTGATGAGCCACATAGGCTAGCCACCACAACTAGCACCACCACCGCTATCCGTGCTGCTGCCGCCATCACACACCTCCCGCCTCTCCACCATACCTTTACTATGTGCCCTGTCTACACACACCGGCTACACACACCCATGCCCCATTATTGTCCCTATACTCACGCCCTTCCCTACTAACCCCTCCTTCTTCCTTAGTCCCACACGCCCCCCTGCCTGCCCCGAATGCCAGAGTTACTTCCGCTCGGCCTACATACTGCCGTTATCTTAATATTGAACATCCGTCACCCGGCATGCACTCAACAGGCTACATCACCGGGAGGAGTCCAGGAGACGCACCCCGGCCTGACGTACACACCGTAGGGGCACCTCTCTACCCCCCCCCCCCCCCGTGCAGAATAGACACACCCATAGTGAGTGTGTGTGTGTGAACGGGGTGGGGAGGAGGAGGCGAGGGGCAGGTACGGCGTTGACAGCCGCGTCACCTTGACATAATTCTACCAGCGCGTCCCCTGGCGGCGGCCTGCGACGTCATTTCCTTCGGCCACCAGATGTCGCCCCTTAAGCTCTGTGTATTTCCGGTGCTCCGACTGCTAGGAAGACTGCATGGACTGACTGGGGCCGCTCAGGGTGACGTCAGGGTAAATGATAATGGTGTTTGGCCTTTGTAAGACGTGTACACATGTGAGCCATGTAGACCGTCACAGTCCCGTCATGAAAGTGTAAATAGCCGTCATCTTGTCGGCCATTCTGGTCCAGAATGCATTGTGCTGCACTAGTAACATCCATTGTCCGTTACATCCACTGCTGGCTACATGTAATCCAGGGAGGCTAGGATAGAGTAATCCACTACCTAACCAATAGGAACAGAATATATGTCTAGGTGACCAACATCTTCCACTGGCAGAGTACCCGCAGGTCTCATTTTGCTGAAGCTAGGAAAGAACCCAGAGATGGAAAGGGTACAATCCAGATGTGATGCATTATAAATACATCAAATCCAGGAATTAGGTCTAGTCCAAGTACACCATACGAGGGAGTGGATCCAACAGGGGTCGCTCCACAATAGTCACATTGAAAAAAACATTGTATCTAAGGGACTCACTTGTCTGTGAATGAGTTTATGTCAAAACTAGGATGGATTCTATTATATAACTTTTGGTCTACTATTACAAATGTACATGTATGAAATGTACATGTATTAGACTGAGTATCTCTGGTAGCGGCATGTCAACCCCATGCAGAAACGGTTATAGACATGCATCAATTACCAAAAGAAACTACTGTGTAAGTGGGTTATTATGCATCTCTATGCTTGCTGATCTGGCTGTAAATGTACAGTTTTAATAGATGCAGGCCACCCTTACCATTCACTTGAATTGAGACAGCCTTGATGGGTTCATTGCTGACTAGGAAGTGGGTACCACCTGTTTCAGGTATATATAAAAGCCGTTCGGCAGGCAGTGCTACCTGGCCGTACTACGTATGTGGGCCTGTTAAATACTGCCACAACACTTAGGCCACTCAAAAAAAAATTCTCATCACCAAGCTGTAAAAAATATGACAAGGGCGTTTTTTATTTTAACTTTTTATTTTTTTTGTTGATCAGCAAAAGTTGAAAGCAATTTATTCTCAGCCGACTGCATTACTGATAGCATAAGCTTTAATTTGATACCAAATTTGCCAATATTTTTTCAATTTTAACATATTTTTTATAAAAAAAAGTTTTAAAAAAAAGAAAAAAAGTTTTCTTCAGATCGTGATTTTTATGATGCGCGTGGTGATGAGAAACAACTTTTTTTTAAAGTGGCCTTATAAGAAATGCCTTTGTCTATAGAAACTACTTATATGAGCATGGGGAACACCACTATTTACCAATACTACTTACATGAGCATGGGGAACAACACTATTTGCTGATACGGTATAGATTATTGTGACAGAGCGTACTAATGTGCCTAATTCTATGTCAATTTATGACTATTTATGCATTGAGATAATCTAATATGCATACGCCATACTCATGTAAAATTAACTTCTTTGCCTATATGAGCTCGTAGAACAGTAGTACTTGCCTTTTTACTACCATAAGCCTGGCAGATAAAGTGCTTTACCAATATGACTGAAATAAGGCTGGTAGACTGCCCTTTTTGCCTACACTACTTACATGTGAGCCAGGTAGACTTTGCTATTTGGTTATACCCGGTACTATTTACATGAGCCTGGTACACTGTGCTATTTGCCTATACTACTTACATGTACCTGATAGACTGTGCTATTTGCCGACACCACTTACATGTGAGCCTGGTTGACTGTGCTATTTGCCTATACTACTTACATGTGAGCCTGGTAGAATATGTTATTTGCCTATACTACTTACATGTGAGCCTGGTAGAATATGTTATTTGCCTATACTACTTACATGTGAGCCTGGTTGACTGTGCTATTTGCCTATACTACTTACATGTGAGCCTGGTAGAATATGTTATTTGCCTATACTACTTACATGTGAGCCTGGTAGAATATGTTATTTGCCTATACTACTTACGTGTGAGCCTGGTTGACTGTGCTATTTGCCTATACTACTTACATGTGAGCCTGGTAGAATATGTTAATTGCCTATACTACTTACATGTGAACCTGGTAGAATATGCTATTTGCCTATAGTACTTACATGTGAGCCTGGCTGACTGTGCTATTTGCCTATACTACTTACATGTGAGCCTGGTAGAATATTTTATTTGCCTATACTACTGACATGAGCATGCGAGTCAGCGTTTTTGAATTTACTACTTACATGTACCAAGGACACTATTTATCAATACTACTTACATGTGCCTGATTGACGGCGCTATGTGCATATGTTACTTACATGTGAGCCTGGTAGTCTGTGCTATTTGTTAATACGTGTGGTCGGGGATGGTGAATCTGTGTAATAGCACGGTGTTATTATTTCCATTCCCTGGTGAAACATCCTCCCCCATACCAGACTTCTCTTTTCAACGACCTGCCTATGTTATACATACAAGCATGCAGACGTTGACGCAAAAGGTAATGATATTACTCCCCCCCCCCCCCTCCTTATAGGTCTAAATTGTATTGTCCCCTCACCTACTCCCTGAGAATGATATTTGCCGAGAATACTTAGATGAAACCCGTGACTACCTGTAATATAAACCTACAACACAGACTCGTCCCCTATAGGTTGGGTACCCTTTGACTATGAACGCCATGAATTGTCGTTAGATCTAAGACTGACCTGCTAATGACTGATACGTATGGGAAGTATAATAGTATTATCATTTATCTACCTGATGCGGCTGCTCAGAGTTAGGGGGCAACCATGTTTATTCATTCATAATGCATAAATGCCCACGTCTATATAGATATGTTGGTGTACCAGTCTGCGCTATGGGTTGGGTGAATGTCCCTGGGTACTCGAGGACGTTGAATGTTTGGTGTGTCACGATGACTGTAGAGGTGATGTTTATTACCCAGATGGTCGGTGGACGGCTGAGGTGTAGTGGCCATGTTTGTAGTGCCTGGGTATCGATCCTCCTCCAGTAGGGCGTTTTACCGACGTCCTGCTCGGTGGCTGGATGGGTGGATGAACCTCCGCACACTGCTTGGGTGGACTGGTGGCGGGGTGTGGCACTGTCAGACGCAGAACTCAGCGAGACATTCTTTTGTTATAGTGTACTGGCGTTGGAGAAAAAAGGCGCGGGCGGGGGGGGGGGGGGGGGGGGCGGGGGATGAGGGTTCGTCATAATCCTATACAAATTCCTATATGCACCCAAACCGAGACCCCGTCCTCCTGCGCTCATTAAAAGTTGCTTCCCACGTCCGAATAAAGTGCATATTGTTGGAACATTGGCCTGTCATGTGTTTAGGTTGTGGATGAGGCTACAGAGTTCCCTCCTCCCCCCATACTGCCATTCCCACGCCAGGCCTTCCTCCTCTCCTCGTCACGTCCCCCCAACCCCTAGTAAGGTCCCAATCCGTCAACAAACCCGACCTGTAGATTTTACATCCAAACCATCAACGGCCCTCATCGTGGGGGTATCCGACTGCTGCTCCTAGGGTCTACCCCATCCCCCACACACCGCCGCCCACAGATTATCTACATCTTATTGGGTTGTGAACCGCGAAAGGGGTTGTCTTGTAGAAGCAGTCAGATGGATTAATATCGTTATTGATTCTGCACGCTTAGAAAAGTCAGAAGTCATCGTAATTTTCCCTCCCATCGCACCCTTCCCCTAGTTCCATCCTATGCTTCATGCGCAGGTATCTCCAGCCTAGCGTCTTGGCGGGCGGAATCGATCGGGGATTCACCTGTTGGCATGGTTAAAGCCATGGAGGTTATCACTGGCGATATTTCACACCAAATACCCCTTCGTGCGTTTGGTCTTCTTGGCTCCATCAGGGAGCGATTGTAGTTTGCATTACTACCTCTTACTGTCTTGCCTGCATTGTATAATATTTACATATTTTCGAATTTCCGAAGAATATAATTATCGGGCGTCCCTTGTCTATACCGGTATCCCATGAGTCGAATCTCAAAGAAGCAATAGACAGTCCGGGAATCCCTCAAGAGCAGCAAGATCTATAGCATCTGATAGGGACACACCCATACTGGGAATGACTAACGGCAGCAAGATAACACCTGTATGGGTATCAGGATGTGACCCCAGACACCCCCCCCCTCTCACTGAGAGATAGGGTTGATATTAAAGGTGAGGGCTACGTTTAACAGGGTATTTGGGGGAGTTACCGGGAGATGATCTCGTATACCCTTTTACCGGATAGAGCTTCAAGGGGGAGGCTTTCTTTTATGGACCATAGTTCAAAAAATGGCAATAGGGGAATACTGGGGCTACAAGTGAAAGGTGCCTGTTATGTCATGGCCCCATGACACGCCTACGTCCGCCCAGCATGGCTCTGGAGTAACCCTTATCTCGGCGTCAGTCCGGGTTCTACACGCAACCCGGGGTTATCAGGCTGATAGCCTGCCTCCTTGGAGGCCCTCTGACTCCTCGCCGATAAGCCCACACGCACTGATCATGCCCGTCCCTACCTATTGTAACACGCGTGAAACAAGGCAACCCATCTCCACCCCTTCACAGCCACCCATCCGGGGACCACAGCAGCGCCACCAGTGGGTACTGGCCGCACCAGTGACGTCACGTCACACGTGGGGACCACCTCTAATCAAGAGAAATTCTTTTTCTCTCTACTGAAAGTGTTGTTAATTGTGTAGGGCCATCTGTAAACTGTTATGGAACAGGTACTACGGGTTATTCTAGCCAACATATTTAGTCGATGAAGCAACAATGTTCAACATCAACAAAAACAACAACAGCTAATGGGAATTAATTGATTAATCAAATGGCATTTAAATTAAAGTTGGAAAACCGAAAAGGCTATACATTGTATAGGCTCTACAGACCTGCAAACTTTCGACGTAGAATTATGCGGTCGACTTGAAATGTGAATATTCTCCATTTCGAAACATTCAAGCGGTACTAAATTCCTTGAGATGTATGTGGATCGATAGTGTGCTCGCAGGCTGCGTCCTGCCCTAGATGGGGACAGGGGCCTTCCATATAGCAGTAATTACTTTAGTCACGCAAACTGTGATCCGAAATAGCATCCTAGCAGATGGCATAGGGTGACATTAAAACCATTACCATTACCATAAGGGCATCCGTGGTACGCAGTATCACATCGTCACCCTCTTATCGGAAAGTGGGTGGCGTGGGATCATCTAGAATCATTTCAGTTTTAATTACGTTACAGTCTATTCCACGATAAAAAGAAAACGCGCGTGATTTATCACCGGTGGACACGGCAGTTTAAAATAATGCAAAGCCATACAATTCAACAGTTGGTAATGTCCACAACTAATGGAAGGATTCGGGTATCATGGAACTTTAACCCCAATTTTAAAAGCACATTCAGCTTTTCTACGTTAAAAAAACCGTCTCTTAAAAGATACAAAATGATCAGTGCATGTCAACACAAGGCCAAAGAGAGGATGTGAGCGAGTGGTGGTTTATATGCCCTCTTTAACATGTTTATATTCAGTTTTGGTAACCTACACAGAGAACTCAGAAGTAAGTCAACTGCGACTCCAACGTGGCTCTGGTAAAATAGTACAAAATAGAGAGTCAAACAGCTAATGACTCTGCTTATATGAAGGGTCAACTTGAGTTGGCTCACTAATATCAGTGTCAATAGCAGAGTCAATAGCTGTTTGACACTTATTTTTTACCAGAGCCACATGGGAGACACAGTTGACACCTTTACTTTTCTGTGTGTAGGTAATGTAGGATATCGATCCCTCAAGACAGTTCTAATTTAAATATGTTATGATGCTGTGTTTCGTATAGGGCATAATTAAGGAAATTGAGTCTGTACAACTGATAGGGCCTCTAGACGTGTATGTTGGTAATCGGTCCTTTCACTCAGAGTGAAGCAGTTGATTCGAGCAAGAATTGTCAATCTAATCAACGGGATAGATTTTACATGATATTCGTATGTATACCTATTGTGATTGATGATACAGCAACAAACAGATACTAGTCATAATGCCCCATCCTAACATGGAAGTCGCATAATGGAGGATTCATAGGAAGTGCTCCTATCTCGGCTAGTAGATAAGACTAATGAATGGTTAGGTAATGATGTGATTAATTGGCCCAGCAGCAAGCCCCCCAGTCAGGATGCAGCGTGAGATAGTGGCGGTGCCCTGTAAGTGGTCTGGACACTGGCACGCTACGTTGCACCACAGGCGCCTTCTACCGGTGCCACCCACCCCTGCCCCGTCATCAGTCGTCCTTGACCTTGGGCCTACTAGAAACCCGGATGTAATGACCCGGATGATCGGGCGCTGTTGATGACATGGCGGCCGCCAGGGGGAGCGCAGGCCCAGTGCACCCTTATTGATCCTGGTTCCGGTGCGCATGCGCTGTGAGGATCTAGTTTTGAAAAACCGGAACACCGTCGTCCTGACCTCCTTCGTGGGAAACAAGAGCAGAAAGAATAAGGAACACCGACCACACGAATGTAGCGCTGGCCATCGGCGATAGTGTGTCTGGGGCGAGGGAGTAGGCCATTACTGGGGTCTAACGACGTCGCGTAGCGTGTATACTATATAGCAGTGCTGTGGGAATTAAAATTAACATACCATGTTGATCCATCACGAGCACTGCTCATACCAGTATGTAGGCCGGGGTACAGCCACGTAATGATGTAGAGTCTAGCATGAGGTTCTTATTTTTTCTTTCATCACCCCCCTCCCATCCCTGCCCATCTCTGCGTAGAAGCAGCCACAGACGCAGCCCACAAATGAGTATTTGCAGACAGCTGTGATATATTTGATGTTGGTTTTTGTCTCGTGGAGATGCAGCAGTCAGCAGCGCAACCACTATATCGTGGTTTTATGGGTGTATACATAGGGTCTTGTAGTGTTAATTATGGTACTGAATCAGCTACTTGAGGTAGGCCTATGAGCTGTTAACCATATTGCTGTAGGGGCTGATACCATGTGAGCCTACGAAATAGAGCATGTAGGTATATTTTGGCTTTTAAGCAACTGTTGTTAAGCTTTCATTTTAAAGCCAGCGGCCTGGGCCTATGCCTGTGTGATATGTAAAATGCATGATACGAAATAAAAGAAGTGGGTTCACAAAATCTATGGGTTAATACCGGGAACACACTGTTGTCCAATCACGTCCACTCACGACCACAATAGCAGGGTTGGTTATTGGAAGGCGACCGGAAGCTACACAACAAACCTCCTCCCTCGGGCGTATCCTCCACCCCTTTCACGCCTCCAGGGGCGGTGCCCGGCGTCTCCCATGTCGTTAGCGCCCCTTCACGACAGGTTGCAGCGCCGCCATTGACATGCTGACGTCAATTACGTCCTCATTACGTCACGCCGAAGTCGGCCATTGTCAGCGACGGCGCCCTGGACGCAGGCTTTGTTTCCGACGTTTCCGCTTCCGGTTTAGGGCGTCTGGAGCGTGTGGGAGCGGACGGGGGGACGGTAACCGGAGGAGGGACGTTTGGAGGGGCTGTGTGGGAGGAGGGTGTGGAGGGTGGTGGTGAGGGGAATAGTGAATTGGGATCACCGCTCTTCACCGTTACTTACACGTGCGATATCAGGATAGGAGAGAATTTATAGAAGAAAATGATGACAGAGGATAACAGTTCACGACAACAGAAACAGTATTCTTTTTAATTACAGATGGAATATCTCACACCGTCCTATAACAACACTTCTACCCCATTTAGAATGTTAAAATTTGCTTTATTGATCGTTCGCTATACGTAGATATACAGCTAATATGGACTAATATGCCATGGTCTAGCCGACCAGATTCCGACAGGGTATCCTTCAAAAACGCGAGTAATAGGGGCCGAACTGTATTTTAGCAGAATGTCAACAACGAACTTTGGAATATTCATACTCTCGACAGTCACTATAAAATGTATTGGTTATGCAACTAGTATGTATACCTTAGTTTAGCATCAAGGGAAGAGGTAATCAATCTGCATATAATCACACCAAAATCAATCACTTTTAACAAACACGCAGATCATAGATCTTCATATCACACATGTGACACAATCTTATGCAGATATTTGTCTTTTTCCAAGGGAAACACCTCATGAAACATATTTCTCTCAACAGCTTTTCGGCTTTTTTTACTCTTCCTCTCTCCACCAAACAAAGAATCCCTGGCATCTATCATATCCGTACCCAGTTCCTATGTTTTATATCTTAATCTTAGAATATCAAGCGAAAACTGTAAGTCTTGATCTAAATCATTCCATAAGGCCGCTGAAAAAGTTGTTTCTCATCACCCGGCAGTGAAAAATATGATGAGGGCGTTTTTTATTTAATCTATTTATTTTTACTCAGGGCTAAAATGTATAGGGAAATTTAGACTTTTCGCGAATGATTTCACATTTTAGTAGTTAAGAGTTTATTGATCCACAAAAGTTGTTGTATTGTAGGTTATTCCTAGATCACTGCATTAATGACAGTATTTAAGCTTTAATCTGATATCACGCCTGATTCAATGGGGTGGGTACCAGTGGCAAACTAATGCCGTTTTATATATAGGGGAACCAAATATGCCAATATTTGCCCCCTTTTTGACATGGTTTTCATGAAAAGAGAAATCACCCAGTCACGATTTTCATGATGCGCACTCCCAGTAAACACGATACGTAACTCCAACGTACCTTAGAGGTTTATCTAGGTTTCTTTCCAACCAAAGGTCTGAATTACGACTTTTGGCAAGGTTTCCCAACGTCAAAACGTGAAGGTTTATTTACGTCCAACAAACGTCTACGTCTGATTTACGTTTATTGACGTCATATAGACGTAATTTAACGTAGTAAAACTACGTAGTAAAGAGGTTGAATTACGTAGTGAGAAAATTACAGGATTTTCCCAAGTCCAACAGGTTTGAGTCCTCATGGTCAATACAACCTATGCCGTCCAGTAACAAGGCTGGTTAGCTCATGCAGTAGAGCATGGGACTAGTGATCTGGAGGTATGGAGTTCGAGACTACATAAAGACTAAAATGTATATATACATATATACATATATATAATTATATGGCTTTATGTTTTTCTATATTTCATCATATAAAAAAATATATATACACACGAATATATTTAGATAAATCTAGGACTTGAATGCTTAATATGGTGGGATGGGGGCGGGTGGTGCAATAGATTTGAAGCCATACCCCTTGGCTCACTTAGATATATTTATTTACATGAAAAAATGTAAATCAGACTTGCAGGTTTGAAATAGGTAAATAAACCTTCACGTTTTGACGTTCATAAACCTTGTAAAATTACGTAGTTCAGACCAAATATGGACGTAGATTTACGTCTGAACTACGTGATTGTGTTTACTGGGCTGTGATGAGAAACCAGTTTCTTTTTTGGAGTGACCTAAGAATGCTCGTCTATAATATGGTTCTTTTCGTACCCTTGAAGAGTAGGTCTGATCGCCGGAAAAATTCTTTTACCATCATTTCTAGTTCTGGCTCTATAAATAATAATTTTTGATAAATCGTATGGTGCTATCTATTTTTTTTGTATGGTTGTTTTCTTTAGAAGGTAATTAGAATATATGTGTATAGGAGTATGGTTAGGGTGTAAACCCAGGAAGCTGTAGTTTCTCCCTTCTCTAAATTGTGAAGTCATTAGATATCATTATTAAATATGGTAAATATAATAAACAGCAGTCCAACATTATAGCACTCCAATGCACTATATGGGTATACCGGTATATCTAAAACTGGACATCGACATCCATGTATCAGAGTCCTTCTAACAGAAAGCTATATTCAGTCTCATCAAATTAGAAATACATAGGTTGCTATATGAAGGAGAAGGCCATGTTCATGCCTATGTGTATGTCTGTGTGGGTGTACATGAGTGTCTGCATTCATGCTACAGTCATAGGGTGTTTTTAAGGCAAATTTCCCTTTTTTGAGACTTTGAACTTTTTTCTCGCCAAAAAGGGTTTTTTAAAGCAAATTTCACTTTTTTGAGATTTTGAACTTTTTTCTCGCCAAATAGGGTGTTTTTATGCAAATTTCACTTTTTTTGCGATTTTGAACTTTTATCTTGGCAAATAGGTCGTTTTTCGGCAAATTTCACTTTTTTGAGATTTTGATCTTTTTTCTCGCCAAATCGGGTGTTTTTAGGCAAATTTCACTTTTTTGCAATTGTGAACTTTTTTCTCGCCAAATCAGGTGTTTTTCGGCAAATTTCACTTTTTTGCGATTTTGAACTTTTTTCTCGCCAAATAGGGGGTTATTAGGCGAATTTCACTTCTTTGCGATTTTGAACTTTTTTCTCGCCAAAAGCTGCGGAATCTGCCTCCATGCGTGATCCCATTGATGGACTCTGGATAGACCCATGCATAGTGAAGACCTACATAGTGGACATGAGGTCAAGTTAAAAAGTGCAAGTCACTTGTTTTGCAACTTGCACTGAACTGAACCTAATAGCCCTTGACTGGATTGTCAACAATCAATTAAACTATGACCAAACTCCCTCTTTTTCGGAGACCAAATACACTATCAAATGATTTATATTTTTTCAAAATAACACCCTGTGTAGAATGGCTCGGTATTCAGGAATCCTACTGCGAGTAAAAAAATGTTAAATTCTAATTCTAAATACCTGAAAAGTGAGAAATGCTGACGTTCACGGTTTATGTAGGAAATGTACTAAAAACAGCAAAAAAAGGCAACAAAACCCTAATTTTCTCAAAAACTGTTCAGTAGGATTTTTTCTAACTGAGGTTCCACTGTTTTCTACCCTCTTATTACCCATTGGCATAGAGAATATATTGACACCTAGTCAGGATTTTGCGCTAGGAGCAATCTGTGAGGCGAAAAACAGCCAAAATGAGCCACTGGTCTGAAGTATAAAACTGGGCATCGATCACTATAGAGCTACAAAGAGACAGAGAATCGATGTCCAGTAATAATGGAATCCACCTAACCAAGTATTGTAGGCAAGGAAATTAAGTGAAACATGCTTCGTTTTTGTTTTAAATTAATCTTATGTTTGTAATGGGAGATATGGCTGTAATGGATCTACTAGTATAACATATAGGCCACGTGTTAAAATAAGTGTGATATATGCTGGAACAGTTGACATGGTCATGCTACAGATTCCTGTAATAACCCTATTAGACAGGTAATCATGAACCACAGTAAAGCAATTGGTGTAATCACCAGTATCCAGGGACTACACGCACCATTAAACAGAACTATGTCAGGTATATAGGTGCATACTTGCAGCCGGAAATGTCTACGTTTTATTGTGCTACGTAGTTATATGCATGGAGACACCTTCTCTGAGGGTGACCTCTTCCTGTCTTGTGACTAATTACCCACTGTCATTGAACATATGTAAATAGAAGGGGCCTTACAAACAGACCAGGAGAGCACGGGACAAATACTATAGTGAAAATGAACAATAATCATAGATCGGAAAGGTTGTAACCAGAACTCCCCGTCACACCTTATATAGCCTATCCTTCATTATCACCTCTACAACTGTTGTCCCCATCAACTCAACAGAACATTGCACTGTATATCTGAAGTTCCTGGTTGGATTTACGTAGAACCAGAGGCTTGTACACAAGTGTGAGTTTGTCTATGTGTATTAGTATTGTATTTGTAATATTTATTGTCTAAAGAATCTTCAATAATACAGTAAGTTTTTCATCAATTAACCAAAGGAAAAGAAGACAGTATAGAGTCCTTAAGCAACACATATGATAATGAGTATCTAAGTTAGAGATAGAAGCACAGTCTCAGTCTACAGGCCTTTTAAGGCCTTCTGGAATTTATGGGTGTCGCTCAGATATTGTGTTATCCAGTTTCATGTTCGTATTTGATATGTTTTTAGCCTTTGATTATTTGTTTATTTGTCTTTTCTTATCCTTATATATATATGTGATCTGTATTGTATTTTCGTGTAATCAGTTTATCAAATGATCCGATATAAATATGTTTTTATATATGATGGTAAAATGATTGATCAACAACGGAATATCCAGAGATTGTCTGTGATCACGTTTTCAATTGTGGAAGACAATAAACACTTTTCAAACCAAGTCAAAATCTTGATACCAAACATGCCTATACGAGAGTCTTTATGCGTATAACTGTATTCCACAGTACCAAATAAGCAATGTTCATACCCCCTCTGACGCTTATGTAATTTGCCAGAGTTAGAGGTGCGGCTTATACCAAAGTTAGGTTTATACGCGAGAATTTAGGGTGTGGGGATAATGCGTGGTGTCTAGTTACCCGGTGAATTCGTCCCTTCTTGCTAGAAATCACACTTCCAGAGGCGCCACATTTAAAACTCAACGTTTGAGTTTTTCCCTACTAGAACTCCACGTTCGGCTTGTTCAAAGCCTGCTGGGGGAGGACCATGGGACAGTCCTTTAAATCAAAAAGAGTAATATGTGACCCAGACAACGAATTCAAATCTAGGGGGGAGGTGTTGTCACCAAGGGGTTGAGAGCTTGAATTAGCAGCAGAAAAACATTTTTTGGACAAACAGCAATATTTGACTACAGAGCTTTTGACTTTTGTGTCAAAACCCCTTTTTGCAAGATATAAAAGTATACTAGTTGTTCACACATTGCCCAAATATTCACTGGAGAGGAGTTATGGCATGCCCCCCACCCTTCTTTTTCTTAGCTAAAGTAAAATAGCGGTATGTAGGCATTTTCTGCACAGTCATTTTCATCTTCTATCTTCATGAGTTTACAGTTATCATAGATAATAACCACCCTGCCATTCCAAACGATGTATACATCAATCATTAGAGGTGTCTTCTGACTGTGTACTTTTAATGTTATCTTGGGCAATGTTTCATAAAACGTTCTCAAGTTAATTCTCTGATGGGAAATATTAGCTTATTAGTATTGATCCCGACTCGTAAAATGATTAATACGAGAATTGTGAATAGATTTCTCCATATTGACAAGCTAAGAAAATGCCGCATAAAAATGTGGAATATTAGGAGTGAAGTCGGACCCTACCCTGGAGTACCAGTGCCTTGGCTGATCAAACAGGGGACCATCTGATAAGCAGCGAGTAGTGCCTCAGCAAATGGCGTTTTATGTCAGACACAGATCGATGGGAATCATGCGACGATGCGGCATGGTTCCGGGTCTACCGACAGGTTCCTTCCGTAAATCAAATCAGGGTGGCGTTGTGCAAACAGCTGTGCTGCCTGCGGGTAGCGTGTTTTGTGTTTGTTGGGGTTGGGTTGGAGTGGCACGGGGCTGTGGACACGCAATATGGGCACCGATAATGGCCCTGTCTCGGTCCTCTATGGGGCGTGGGGATCAGGATTCATCTTGGGACTTGTTTTCTATCAGTCCTACATAGTCTATTTAGGTTCCCCAAACAAACATACATGTAGATATGTGTTCAGAGTCAGCAACAATACCCCCTCCTACCAAACCTACACACTCTTAAGACATTTCTAGTGAGACGGCGGAACAAAAAGAAGGGGGTGAATAAGAATTCTTTTTATATAAATGTTTGATTAAATACGTCTATATGCGACTTTGGTCATTCTGGGGCGGCATTCTGATGTCTTCAGGTAACTTGAAGAATTCAGGTGTATACATGCACTGCTTATGTTTAGCCGGTTACTGCGGTGGGCCAAATGTTCATCCTCACTATCGACGTCTCAGTATTTAAACATCTAGTTGTTCTAATCAAACAACTATAGTTCTTCAAATGTAACTCTTTTATACCAACGCGAAATGACAGTCAACTGCTTACAACTCACTCTTAACTGACTTTTTTCTACTAAAAATGAGTTATTTTTAACGCCATCGCATTTCGAAACTTTCTTAAGAGCTCATGTGCACAAATTAATCAACAAAAATCATTTCTAAGTACAATTGATTAAAAATGTGGACAAATTCTGATTTTTATAGCTAAGTGGGTGTTTGGGACAGCCTAAAATGGGGGGGGGGCAGCCTAAAATGGGGGTTATTTTGACCTACACAGGCCTATATGCTGTCAGATTTGTAACTATCTGAAGCATCATATGTGCCCCAACAGATTATTAAAACTATTTGCATCAAACACATAGTTTGCGGCTATATTGCAGACCGTCTTGGCTTTCCAAAACTGTTTTAAGTTGAAAAAATGGGCTAATATTGCTTCAGTTATAAGGCAAAGTGTAACAATTAGTTACCCTTTTTTTTAGCACTTTTTGCAAGAAGGCACCACTTAAAGGGAATGTCTACCAGTTAGATGATCTAGATATTCTATTGATATCTGCAAATAACTGTGCATAGAAATAGTTTATCATAATTATTAGGAAGTAACAAATGTAAAGCAAATGCCATGTTACGGTGCTCAATTCTATAGGAAAGCCACATGAAAACTAACTCTTAACTATGGTTGTTGGTTGGTTGTTGGGTTGCTTTACGCCCTAATTAACAGCTGAGGTCATTTCAAGGGCGGTGATGGTTATCGAATCTATGTATGACTGAAGGTAGAAAGCACGCCCCTACACTTTTACCGAGGCAATGGTTCTTTTACATCCCACACTACATAGGCATAGTGTGAGATGGACAGGCCTTTGATATGCTGTATGTCTACCACAGCAGGGGGGAGGTTGCAGCTCAATCAGCAGGGCGCTGCTGAGTCTCGAACCCACAATCTTGTGTGTGCTAGACAAACGCTCTACCTCTCAGCCACGTCCCACCCCCTTAACTATGGTTATGGGAGAACTTCTGGTTGGTGGTCAGATGAACATGTTGTTCTATTGCCATCTGGAAATCACTTTGGATTATACTAGTTGAAAACATAATCAAATAGGAAATAGAAAAAAAATCACATGTCACAGTACTCATTTTTCATAATACTCATTTTAAGGGGAAAAAACTTCACTATAGATTCTATACATCTAACCAATGCCAATTAAGTTGGCATGTACATAATAGCATATCCTTTGTTATAGTCTAGGCCTATATGACAATTCAAAATACATGCAGACAAGATGTGCCCCTCCCCCTTTTTTGGGGGGAAAAGAATCACAACTTCTTTCTGTCAAAGAAAATCTCTTGGGACCTGCCGGGATTGAACACCCAACCTTCTGATTTGAAGGCAAACTTGGTAACCACTATACTACCAACTCTGGTGTCAATGACCGAAGCTAGTGGGATAGTGTACCATACATATCTTACAGACATATGTCACGAGAGGGCAGCACAAGCCACGTAATGTAATGTTGTTTTTCTGATATACACCAGGTTCCAGCACAGACTTTTGCAGCAAGTACCTTTAATTCTTGGAAGCCTGTTTCATAGACCTAATTGTCAGATCCCCTATAGTAGTACACAGTGGGATGACAAAAACTTAATTTTGGCTGCCAATACAAGGCCCTACTAACCTCCCCACTATTCCCCCCCCCCTCCTCCTTTAGGATTGTAGCTCTAACTATGAGCTTGGGTTTGCACCTACTACAGGGTCTCTGAGCATAACAGTTCAAGAGATTCTCACGTATTCTGTCCAATGGCAGGCATAAAGCTTGTTTTGCCTCATTCTGAAAATCTGTTTAGAGGTTCGTAATTTCCAAAGTGAGGGTGCTAGAGTTATCAAAATAGGCTCAAAAGAAGTGGAATTTAGTTTTACCCAATCTGTGAACTTCCCATGTGCACATTGTGATTAGTTATCCTGTAATGGCAGTCAGAGTGATGAAAGCTAGATTTAAAAAACTAATTTTAGAAAAAATTGTCATTGTTTCCATGGCAACCGGTCACATGATTTTCAAAATATGGGAGGACAATGCCTGAATTATTTAGCATTTTACCTTAGCTTTAACCTGATACCTGGATCACTATTGTAGGTTGAGGGGTCGCAAAATTACCAATGACTCCTCAAAACATACAGGGGAAACTTTAAGTTTGGGTCCCATATATAGTGGAAAGATCCCACTTACCGTCTTACGCCTAATTTTTAGACCTACGGCCAGTGTTGGCATTAGAATGCATCACAGGTAAAACATAAGACTGGTGGCCTTTGATAAACTCTTTCATAAAAATTAACCCATTTTGAACAGTCCTTGTGAAACACCTGCCTGGGGATGTCAGTGAAGACATACCTGGTTTGGGGGTCAAAATGGTAGAAAGGAATGTATGGAGCAAAGCAAAGGAGTACTGTTTTGTGCAGTTAAAAATAGCGTTTATTACATTATGTCTTTTCCATAGTCAGGGTGATGTTGGAGTTGCTCTGAACAACTCTGAACAATCAGGGGTGAACAAAGTCGCTTGCAATAGCGGTGGTTAGTGAGCATCTAATCAAGCTCCTTTTACGTTCACTACGATTATCCCTATGCTAAAAATATGGAAATGAAAAATGGGTCTTAGAGGTGAAGTGATGTACTTCGATGCATCCTGGATAAGGGTATGTAGGGCTGAGATCTCACACCTTTATAGACTCGCCGAACCTGTACAGTATTAATGAATCATGCTTATAAAGGGCATAATGCATTAAAACAAGGCGGCTCTAAGACAAGTTCCCCCCAGACATCTACCCCCTACCATTTACTCTCTTGGACATCTACCACCTAGAACATCTCCCCTCTAGGAATTTTACCCATTTTGACATCGACCCCCTGGAGTTTTACCCTCTCAGGACTTTTACCCCCTAGAACATCCGCTTCCTCCATACTCAATCCTTTGTTTGTGTTTCAAGAAGGCAGAGGTGTCCTGGTTTATAATCTCAAAACTATTGAGCTGACGAATATTTACCCTCTGGTATCTAGCCCCTAGGATATCCACCCCCCTGGATATCTACCCCCTTGAACCTTGACTCTATAGGACTAGCTACCCCTGGGCAAATCCACCACTAGGGAAATCCACCCCTACCGCATGCCTATATGGTCGAGTCACATCATGAATACAAACAAAAAAGTAAATAAGTCAATTGTATCTCCCACGTGGCTCTGGTAAAATAGAGAGTCAAATAGCTAATGACTCTGCTTATATGAAGGGTCAACTTGTATTGACTCTCTTCCATCAGTGTCAACTGTCAGTATCAACCTAAGTTGACTCTTCATATAAGCAGAGTCAATAGCTGTTTGACACTTCATTTTAACCAGAGCCACGTGGGAGACACAGTTGACTCCTTTACTTTTCTGTGTGTAGAGGGCATAGATTTCCCCAGGGGTAAAAGTCCTGGGGGGTAAATGTCCAAGGGGGTAAATGTCCAGATGGTAGATACCAGGAGCTTTATATCCAGGAGCTAAATATCCTTCCACCTGCTAGTTTTGGGGTTACCCACCAGAATTCTGCTTCTTTCTTCAGCCACAGCAAAAGGATTATGGAGAAGCGGATGTCTTAGGAGGTAAAAGTCCTAAGGAGGTAGACGTCCAGGATGTAGATGTCCAAGGAGGTAAAAGTCATAGGGATGGATGTCCTAGGTAAATGGTAGGGGTACATGTCTGGGGGGTCCTTGTCGTGACACAAAACGAGGCACACACTCTCCGTGCAGGTATTTCAGTAGGCACCCGAGAGAATGGGTTGGAAGTGGGGATATAAACCTAACTAGTCGTGTTATATAGCGCTACATAATAGCTGTAATGGCTGGAGTATAATCACTTTATTACATCACATGGTCTGTAACCGACCCAAATGCACATGACGGAATATCAGAGAAAAAACGCTGAAAAGTTAGAACTATGTTGCAGGTGTGCGCTTTATGGGTTCCCGGTTTTATGGACAGTTTTGAAGAGGAATGGGAGTTTGGACCGTTTACGATGATTACGGTTGTTGTCACGCGAAACCCGCGAGGGACTCATGCGATCTACACTGGGGGAACGTGTGAAAAAAGTCTCTATGAGCAGAGACAAGCGCGGCTTCACATGAGGTATATGGCCATTAGCATGCTCAAAATAAAATAACATCAAATCTGGTGGGTTGAAAATGCTTTTACACTGTAACTTTTTGTCCTTTCGTTCATTCTGTGGGTAGGTTTGAAAATACCGTGCAGGGTGACAGCCCGTCAAGGCACGTCAAAAAGCGTCACATCTATAGACCGGTAGATGTACATTGCATACCCTGAATGGTACTGCATAGGTTCACCAGGGTATAATTCCCCTTCCCCGTATAGGCCTACTACTTACATGACTACGACCCTAGTCGTTACTAAATATGAGCCACTGTGGGTGATAGGTTGTCAGCCCCTGCCCATGCGTTGTTTGAATCAAAAATGAGTCACAAAGTGTGAGTGATGACCCAGTCTCCTACACTCACCCATGTGTCATCACCTGGCCTCACTCACACTCACCCATGTGTCATCACCCAGCCTCACTCACACTCACCCATGTGTCATCACCTGGCCTCACTCACACTCACCCATGTGTCATCACCCAGCCTCACCCACACTCACAAAAGTCCCATGATGCAGCCTCACCAGCACTCACAGATTGTGTCATCTTGGGTGATGATGAGTCATGCTGAGTGAGAGCTGCCAGGGAGTGACCCACATTCACTCATGTGTCATACTCTGCCACACTTGATCAGACGTAGCATGTGCCCCTATAATCACTCACTGCAACATCTGTTTTACCTTCATATTAAGTATTCCTAGCAGTTCCTCATGATAGTGTGTTACCATAATGGTCACTGCACATCATATTTTCAGATTCCCGATAGACTAAGGTAAATCAATGTCTAAATACTGTGTACAATGAAGATGTTTCCAATTCAATGCTAAATTCCATAGACAAATGAAATTGTCTTTTATGATGTCTTAATGATGAATCTAAAATCATGTTGTTGACTATCATACTGTTCTCTTTTTAAAAAATGTTTACAATTATATAAATAAGCTGGTTCATATGTGGGCTAAGATCAATCAAATCAACTGAGGTAAAATTGCCGATACCCATGAGTATTATGGGTATTGATTTATTTGGTATAGAATTGACAGATCTACTGGTGTCCTTTCGGGGAATAGCACATCTTGTTGCTCCTACAGCTGGTTGTACACAGCACATGATGTGTAGTAAAACACTGAAACACGAATCTACAACGGATAAATGTTAGAGATCTACTGGAGCTCACTTGCTGTCAATATGTAGGCCAATATATACAGACAGCATATATGCTGAGACATACTTATGTTAAATCCCAGGCCAGGGCTGGGTGAGAGATAGCTGCATGGTCAGTCCCCTCTGCAGGGACCATGGGAGGACACTGACAGGTCGACTTGTGGCTATCTCCACTGCCACCCGCCACTGGGGATGTCCACTGGGGAGGAGTGTTTGGCAGATGGACCATTGCCGGCAGTTAAGTGCTCTCTCAGAAGGCTCATCGAAAACGAGATGGTTACATTAAATATACCCCTCGACAAACGTGCGTCGCATTTTCACATTCTACAGGCCATATCAGAAAAAACACTTTGCCTACCCACCCCTACACATTTACACTAAAACTCTCATACAATATACTCATCATTCATCTTATTGTGCTTTCGAATGAAACTACAAAATTCGGATAAAGCTGCAATGCCTAAAACAAAGTACAAAACATGCCCACTATACCGCGGTGTGGGAATCTGGACAAGTCAGTACAAAAACTTCCTGACATAGGCCTATACATAGTCATAGCAAAGGTCAAGAAAAGTATATATATTCAGCACCGGCACTTGACTCCATTATTATGTATCTATATCTAACTAAGGGAGCGTTCATTATTTATGGCGGGGGGGGGGGGGGGGGCCTTTGGCAAAACGAATCAATTAAAAAAAAGACACCCCCCATATGGATGGGTAAAAAAAAAGACCCCCCCCCCGAACACATTGAAAAAAAAGACCCCCCCTCCGAATAGGTTGAAAAGAAATTACCCCCCTCACCATAGACATTTATAAATATACAGCAGTCCAACATTATAGCACTCCAATGCACTATATGGATATATATCTAAAACTGGACATCGACATCCATGTAACAGAAAGCTATATTTATTAGAAGTAGAAATCCATGAATATCTATATGAAGGAGAACACCATGTTCATGCCTATATGTCTGTGTGTATGTTCATTTCGAAATTCAAGATTGCAACCATTGATTGAATGCCACCATGCTTTCAATGTAATCTCGAATTGCAGTTGCAGTAGTTTGATACTAATAAAAAAAAATCTATTCTATTTTTCTTTCATGAACAGTTGGCATCCCATAGATTCAAGATGGCTATCACTTATTGAATGTCCCGATGCTTGAAATGCAATCTTGACTTGTAGTTGCATTAATTTGATACTATCAAAAAAACAAATCCTATTTGATTTTTCCTTCATTCAACCCATTCAAGATGGCTACCATTTACTAAATGCCACAATGCTTTCAGTGCAATGAAGAATTGTAGTTGCATTGATTTGATATCTATATAAGAACATTTCTATTTGATACCTTTTTCAAACACAGTTGGCACCCCATAGGTTTAGGATGGCCACCATTCATTGAATGCCACAATGCTTTAAATGCAATCTTGAAATGTAGTTGCATTAATTTTAAACTGTTAAAAACATCCAATTTAGTTGTTTTTTTCATGAAGAGTTGGCACCCCATAGGTTCAAGATGGCCACCAATCATTGAATGCCATAATGCTTAAATGCAATCTTGAGTTGCTGTTGCATTAATTTGATTCTTAAAAAAAAAACTTTCTTTTTTTTCTTTCATGAACAGTTGGCACCCCATACATTCAAGGTGGCTACCAGTCATTGCATGCCACAATGCTTTAAGTGCAATCACAAATTGTAGTTGCATTAATCTGATACTAATAAAAAAACTAATTCTATTCTTTTTTTTATTTATGAACAGTTGGCACCCCATATATTTAAGATGACTACCATTCATTGAATGCCCCGATGCTTGAAATGCAATCTCGAATTGTAGTTGCATCAATTTAATGCTAATAAAAAACAAATTCTTATCAATTTTTCTTTCATGAATATTTGGCACCCCATAAGGTGGCCACCATTCATATTAATGCAAATAGAATGCTTTAAGTGCTATCACGACTTGTAGTTGCATTAATCTGATACTAAAAAAAAAAAATCTATTTGAATTTTCTTTCATGAACAGTTGGCACCCCATAAATTAAAAATGCACCCAGCACCCAGGTCAACAGCTATATACAGACACGTGTACCTCCCCTGCCTGTTCTCCCTCAATGCACAGTGAAGAGGGTGGGAGGGGGTGACCATCAACAGTGCATAAACACTTTGATTGGATGACAATGCAGTTTTTATATTACAACCTAAATTTGTGCAACGAAAATCATCAAGAAATACTAAGTATTTTTTCCAAAGAATAGCTTTTCTAGAATGGCTCGGTATTCAGGAATCCTACTGCGAATAAAATAATGTCAAATTCTAATTCTAAATACCTGAAAATTGAGAAATGCTGACGTTCACGGGTTATGTAGGAAATGTACTAAAAACAGCAAAAAAGGGCAACAAAACCCTAATTTTCTCAAAAACTGTTCAGTAGGATTTTTTCTAACTGAGGTTCCACTGTTTTCTACCCTCATATTACACATTGGCATAGAGAATATATTGACACCTAGTCAGGATTTTGCGCTAGGAGCAATCTGTGAGGCGAAAAACAGCCAAAATGAGCCACTGGTCTGAAGTATAAAACTGGGCATCGATCACTATAGAGCTACAAAGAGACAGAGAATCGATGTCCAGTAAATACTTAATAATGGCATCAACGACATACAAAGTCTACATAGTCCTATACTATAACCTATTATAGCATGTGCTCAACCATTTTTTGAGGGAGTGGCTACAGGGCATAACAATATGGTTAATATTTTTGCATCTCCAACATGTGGAGAGCACACATTTTTCTGGTTCCCTAGCGCATTGGATTTTTTTGTGCTAAAAATGGGTATAATTCTTTTGGTCCCCACCTACAAGTCCTGCTGATACTGGTTGGAGAAGTACCATGAAATAGCCCAGCTTAAAACAAAGTTTAATGTTTGATGAAGGGATACTCTGAATGTTTTAATAGTGGCAAACCTGAGGAAATTTGTTAAAATCCAGAGGTCAATCAGACCATTTTAATGTATCCTGGTATATATAACTTGCAGTAAAATGAACAAGATCACTATTTAAACCTACCGTAAATTCCCGCGTACTACCCGCGGGTTGTACGCGAACCAAACTCAGCTTTCATTTGATACCAGACATGCCTATACGGGGTGCGGGTTATACAAGGGTTTTTATCATTATAGAACAGTACTAAAATTGAAATTTTCAGATCCAAAAATGGGTTATAGGATTCGTGGGTTATACGCGAGATGCAGGTAGTACGCGGGAATTTACGGTAGTTTGGTTTTCCATAGTCTAGGATCAGTAAGAAATAGAGAGCTCAAGGTGAGAATTTGAAGTTGAACAAAGAGTCACAGGGGAATGTGTTCTTGGTATATACAGTAAAATTCCGCTACAACGAATTCGGTTATAACGAATTTTCGCTTATAACAAACAAATTCTGTTACCCAAATCCAGTCCTATACTATTCTATAGTCAGAAAATGCTGTTATAACGAATTAGTTAGGATATATATTCGTTTATAACGAATTTTTATTGGCCAGGTAAGCGATTTGGTAGTGGAAATAATCCATTCAGAAGAAAATTCTCTTCATTGTCTGAGCTCTACCCACCCCTACACCCCGCCCAATACAGGTGTGTGAGTGGCTCTGGCTTCCCTCTGATGTCCAGGCTCTCCCTGCCGCCTCCCTACCCCCCCCCCCCCACCCCGCCACACACACACAGACACACACCCCGCCCTATACAGGTGTGTGACTGGCTCTGGCTTCCCTGTGATCTCTGCTTGCCGCCTACCTACCCCCACACCCCCGCCCTATGCAGATGGGTGAGTGGCTCTGGCTTCCCTGTGCTATAGACTGCATAAAGAGTGGACATGTCGGACATGAAGTATGTTTTCAGTTTTCAAAAATACCCTCTTATCCACAAGTTTTGGAGTAAAAAAATACCCCTTATTCCAGGAAGCATGCTTTTTCTGAGGCCCAAATAGACCGTTTATCATAGAAAACACTGAGATATTTTTATACGATAATACCCAGAGGGATTAACCCGGGGAATTATGAGGAATTTAGTGGTGCATGCCACCTGTGTCTACCCCTGTGTATATAAGTAAGGGGTTAAGGACACATTTCCAATGTTTTCTGATGATTTTAATGCCTCTAAAATGCTCTGTTTGGATACTACGAAGTTCGTTTATAACGAATTATTTTGCTGAACCAAAGCACTTCGTTATAACGGAATTTTACTGAAACAGCACAGATCAATTACAATCGCTTAAGTCATCAATGGCATGCATGAATGTTACATGCACCACAGTTGATAGCCTTCATTTGAGGAAAGGCCAGCCATGCAGATATTTCACTATTTATGTGCCTATATACTTCACCCACTGTTAAAGTCTTCTATTATCACTAGCTGTTGATGGGTCACTGCTGACCATAAGCAGCTGCCACAAGGTACAGGCCTTAAAAGTTCTGGTGTAAGGTACTGTTTGAATCCTGTCAGGTGGCTCTATAATTAACATTTGGTGTGGTCAGTATGACCAAGCCTTGGGAATACATTGACTCCAAAAAGGTAAAGCTTTAAAATAGTGATGAATAACTCACTGATAACCCTGCAGAGCATCGGAAGCAACTTGACCAGAAACAAATATAGATCTGTAAAAGTTCTGATGAGGTCGAGGAGCAATGATAATTGAGTGCCTGATTTCTGTTGAAGCCAAAGATGAAACTAGAGGGAGATTTAGAAATTGGGAACAGAAAGAGTTGCATCCGCAGCAGAAAATTCTGTGGATCTAGTGGCTATTTGCTACATTTCAAGGCATTTGGTACACCGATTTATAGTGGGATGATCACGAGCTATCAGGGAGATGGTGAAGTTATTCCAAAAAATTTGAGAGCTCTGCAATCAGAACACTGTGGCCCATTTAGCAGGGTCTGGTACAAGACACCAAGGAAAAGTGTGCATCATGACTGGTGTAAGTGGACCTAAGCTACAATGTATCAATACAAGAGGTAGATCTGCATCTCGCATATCATGCATGTGCTCCGCTATTGGTAAGAAAGGCAGGGTCTAGACATGTAGGCAAGTTCACCCAAGGGCATATGGACACCAAAACGTGAAAGGTCCAATCAACCCAAACTTTTTCAGATACCGTACTGTCATATCTCAGCATCCATCTAGCTACACACTGATAGCTTTGCTGTTTAGACCCCCCACATTCTGTTCTCTTATTATTGTATTGAATTGATGTTCTTTCCCCAGTAATTGTTGATTTAGGAAAAGAAAAGTAGTGAATCATTCAAAGTGTCTATGGGTAGGCAAGAAATTTAGCAGAGAGCTGTCTTTATGACCCTAATTCGCGACATGTGTTGTGAAATTCACATCATGCTGTGTCAAAAAGTACCCCCTCCCAAATAAATACCCCTAAAAAAATGACCCTCAGAATCGGTTGGAAAAAAAAGACCCCCCCCACCCCTAAGCAGGGGCGTGGCAACTGGGGGGGACGGGGGGGGGACATGTCCCCCCCACTTTTGACCAACCCTAAAAAAGGGTCAAACCAAAAAGGTCAAGTGAAAAGGGGTCAAAAAGGGTCAAAATACCCCTCAGTCCCCCCTACTTTGAAACTGTTTGCCACGCCCCTGCTAAGAATAGGTTGAAAAAAACAACAACTTCCGAATATCCCTAAATTTGACCATATGTGTGCAAATCCTTCCGAAGGAAGGCTCTGGTAACCGCCAAATGACCTTGACCTTGGGATTTTGCTGGGTTTGGGCAACCCCTGCTGGTAGCTGGTACTTACTCCTCTATTAAAATTAATACAGTGAGAGTTGAGCAATCTATTGTGCCAGTGGATACATGGTGCACTTCTGTGTCATAATAATACTATTTTATGGGGAAACTATAGATACCTGTTTGTGATCATGTAACTTCATGATTGTACGCGGGTTGCACTAGGGCTGGGAAAGCATGCATGGGACTGACTGCATGCTATTATTTATGGGTATGTGTATCTGGATACATCCAGTCTAACCGAGCCCATTCTGCCCAGAGGCTGGATGAGGCTGGATAGAACTGGACCCGACCAGAAGGTACTGGTGTGCCCTAAAGTGCCTGAGACCAGATAGGACTGGATAGGACTGGACAGTGCTGGTACCTGCCAGCCTGCTCAGGTTGGAGCAGTCCCATCTATGTTGTTATTGTATGGAGTGCACATACCACTGGTATAGGACTACAAGTGTACTTGTAAAGCTTTTGATAATGATGAAAGTGGTTTACACATATTATGATATTATACAATATATATACACCTGACAAAGTAAAGAATTTCTCTCAAAAAGTAATGGAAAGGGCATCCTAATAGGTAAAAAAAAAGATGTATAGCAAATGTTGCAACAAAATATTCAGATATTAGTCAATCTGCCAATGATGATGTAAATAATTGACATTCGTCAAATAATTCTGGGCATGAACGGTTTAAAAGCACATTTTTATCTTTGAAAGGTCTATAAACTATTGATGAAATCATGTTGATTTTCTGTCAGGTCAAGCAGATCTTCATACGAGTTCGAAGGTTTAGAGCAAGCTCCAGTGCGTTGCGGCAATTCCAATTGTTATTTATAAGGGATAGATATCTATTAGATTCCAACAATAGTTTATGCCAGGCAGGCAAGCCCTGACTTGGACACCCACGCTACTAGCAGATATCTCACTCCGAGTCTATGCCTTAGTACCGTAAGGGTCTACTGAGTGAGCAAGCCCGTGACCCAAGCCTCCCTATGCCGTGGTCGTGTGCGAGGGAGGGGGCGGCGGCGGGGGCCAGGGCAGGCAGTCCAGCCGTGACTTGAGCAGGCGAGGGGGGGGGGGGAGGGCTGACGTGAGTGGGACTGCGGTGATGGTGTAGTGGGCGGGGGGGGGGGGGAGGGGGGGGGGGGTCACACAACAACAGTCAACACGTCTTCTTCACGGCCTTCTCTGACCTCTTCCCGGCCCTTGCTGCCATCCCCACGGCCCACTGTTGTCTTTAGGGACCCCTACAGAGCTATTTTGGTGCTTAACTCACCTGCAACTCACCATAAAGTGCAAATTTCCCATTGAAGTGAGAGAAAAAATGGTGGCCATTTGTTTATGGTCCAGCCCTGCACATAACCTTATATGGGCATTGGATTGCAGCCATAATGTATTACAACAGACCAAAAAATGCACCCCATGAGCAGGAGTATGATATGAGCATGCTCCTAAAAATTTATTATACATTAAATGACAGTTTCTAATTTCAGGTCCGATAATTACAATACAAATTTATATAAAATAAGACTTGGACAATATTTTCTAATCAAGTTTTCCCCTATTGGACCACTACTATATTTTGGAAAAAAGCAACCTGCAGTTTATAAAATAGCCCATTTTCGATCACTGTTTCAGCATTGTGATTTGTATTCAGACCGATTTCAGTACTTAAGCATTACGAGTCGCCCCCTAATCAAATTGCGTTGCATAAATGCAACACAAATAAAGAGAAATCAAGAGAGCCAAATCATTCAGGTTGTCTATGCATTTATGCATAATCATAAAGGAGGAGTTAACCCTTTCGTGCCTAGAACCCCTAAAATGCATGCTCTTACACCTATATATCTTCAGGAGACCACCCTGGGCTGGCCAGAACTCACAACAGAACATTATTGGTACCTTGTCCCTTGTGACTATAAAGGGACAACATGTGCATAGGATTAGTTAGCCTAGTCATTTCTTCTCACAACAGACTGAGTTAGCCTAGTCACATCAACATGGTTAACCTGGTCTTCAATCTTACTTTCAGGCTGATTTCTCTATCATCGCATTGATTTAATGAGGCTAGCAGTTACCTACATGACCACATATACATAAACTAAGATTCTACCAACTATCATGTAAGAATATCAAGTATTTACAGTACAAATAGACAAAATCTGTTAGCATTGCTTAACCACCGGCGGCCATCATGGATCGGTTAACTATACATTCCAGGCCCAGTGTTCCTACTGTTTGGGTGCCGGGTTGGTGAAGTGTGCTGAAATAGGGTGCCGCCACAGGCCCCATTCAGTATCAGTAAAAAGATGCACTACCCTGCATGGCCTGGAAGTCCTGGGCTTAATGTGTGTGAGAATAATTGTGAGTTCTTGCAAGGAGATGGGTTCAGCTCTATGGTCCACCTTGTAATTTATCCTCGGATACTACATGGGTCAAAAAGTAAAGACAGGTGGATGTTTGCCTCCTGTACTCATGACATCACAGAGGGAGGAAACCTGGACTGATCCCAGCTAACAAAAAACGTTATTTTACGTCAAAATAACGTTTTAAAACTGTTAATAACGTTATGCCATAGTGAGGAGCTTTAGAGAAACGTTATATAACGTTAAATAACGTTACAAAATGTTGTATAACGTTTTTTGTTTACTGGGATGTTGGTTGGATGTGTTACGCCTACATATGTAGGCTACAGCTTTTCATTTCATGGGGGATGGTGGTGATCAAATCTATGCAGTGAAACCAAGGTTGAATATATTATAGGCAGCTGTCTATGAGCATGCGAGTATAGTTGGGACAATATGGGGCTGCATTCGTAAAGGGGAGGGGCAATCCCGGGGGGCAATATAGTCTTCATTGGATCTACCCATTCAATACTGCTACAGAAGCAGGTATTCTTTTATTTGTGAACATCGTATTATAAAGATAGACCTTAAGTGCCTTGTTTGGTTGTGACAGCATTGAGAGAACTGAATAGGTTGCAAAAAGGCTCTCCTGCCCATCTATCCGGACTGGCAACATCGATTACTTCAAGTACTGGGCTCATTTAAACAGGATTAATATTTTATTTACTACACTGTACTTGTTTTAGCCCAAAGGAAGCCAAATATAACAGTGCATGATCGGTACCATGGGTGTGAGGGGTGATTCTTTATCAGGTTGGTAATGGTTATTTGTGCTATCAATTACAGCCTCTAAGGACTGTTCATTCCCATTGGGGTCTTCTATCAGTTTCTCAGTGTGACCTTGCCCGCCCGGTATACGAAGGTTGTCAACATTGAACATGAAACTACCAGCAAAATATCCTCGGATCTTCTCGTTGAGTCAAAAAATGCCAGATATTGTCTAATGTGCTGACTTGGAAACGGTCTACTGTATCTATGATTCACCCCGTTTTGCTATAGCATAGACCTAAATATCTTTATGACACAACCAGACAGAATTTTTTGAAGGAAAGGTCCATCGTAATTTCCGTTGTGTGTATAAGTGTGTGTTAGGAGGGCCATATTGGGAGATACTTTGTTGCGGAAAGCCTTGAATCTGACAAGGCGATGGGGGGGCGGGGGTGTTACATTAGCATAAATAATGCTAATATCAAAATCAGTCCTCTGCCGCAAAATGTCAACTAAACCTAATGAAGGTCTTCCGAGATGTGGTGTGAACGTTAAATATTGGCAAAATATGTAAGGAGTTGTCGAACAAACCTAATTTGGAACCAGGATACTTTTTTACGGGCTTCAAGACACGTCACCAATAAATAATCTTCTTTTCATTTCCCTTTGTTAAAATGGTATTGTTGAAGGAAAGTCTTCAGACATCAAAGCTGCCTAAGATATTTGATTTAATTGACAAATACATAATCTGCATTTCAATATTATAATTTATAATAATTCCAGAAACATGTGGGTCCATAGCCGAAAAGTAAATAAAGCACTGGTAATATAAACTATGAATACATGCATCTAAGAATGTTACATAGCCAAAGATTAAATATATAGCAGGAAAATGTTCATATAAGTTAGTAAGTATATCAAGAGGGACAAGAGATCGGTCGGCAGGTTATGAGGTATGGCCTGTATAGATTTAATGAGGCGGTACATAGTTCATCCTAATAGTGCTTGTAGAGTACACTGAACTTAGGGGTGCCATTCCGATATTGTAATAATACCACTAGTAGATGCTGATCTCTGATTCGAGTAGTGACAGCTGCATCTTGGGCAAGCCGTAGTTTAAAAAATTGCCATGGATTTAATTGATTACACAGGGATTGAGCTTAGTGCCAAGTCTTACATCGTTACATGGCTCAGTGTAACCGACTCGAGAGGAATACTTCTGTGCATACCTAAATGTCAAACCGTCCTCCCTTTACCCCACCCATAGACACACAGCTATACAAGGGGTCAAATTCAAGGATTTTACGGCAAAGCCCTAGTGGCTTTGGGTTTTTATAGGATTGTTATGAACTACAGGTGAGAAAACGAAGGGGCATAGATTTATGCTTTTTGGTGTGTCTAAGGTTCTAATGCAATTCAGGTTTGCAGCAATACTGCATGGTCAGTTAACTTACATGCACTTAGCTAAATCTTTTTGATTTTTATTGGTTTTACTGCTGCTGGTATAGTTTTTGGAGGCCATCTTGGCAGCCATCTTGGAAATTTCCCAGATTGAAAATCTAAGCCTGAAAATGGATTCTACATCCTAGAAAACCCTATTATCCATGTATCACACAAGGAAATCAGGCAATCTTGAGTTTTTGGCGGCCATCTTGGCAACCATCTTGGAAATTTCCCGGATTGAAAATCTGAGCATGAAAATGGATTCTGCATCCCAGAAAACCCTACTATCCATGTATCACACAAGGAAATCAGACAATTTTGAGTTTTTGGTGGCCATCTTGGCAGCCATCTTGGAAATTTCCCGGACTGAAAATCTAAGCCTGAAAATGGATTCTACATCCTAGAAAACCCTATTATCCATTTATCACACAAGGAAATCAGACAATCTTGAGTTTTCGACAGCCATCTTGGCAGCCAGAGGGAGGGGCAGAGGGAGGGGGCAGAGGGAGAAGGGAGGGCAGAGGGAGGAGGAGGGGGCAGAGGGGGAGTAGGTAACAGGAAGGAGGAAAATGGGGTAGAGGGGGGAGGAGGGGAAAGATGGGGTGGTAGGAGAGGGCAGAGGAAGGAGGAGAGGACAGAGGGAGGAGAGGGCAGAGGGAGCAGGAGGAGGAGAGGGAAGAGGGAGGAGGAGGATGGGGCAGAGGGAGGAGAAGGAGGGGGCATAAGGAGGACTTGTGTTGGCAACATATTATTTTAGGGTTGTTGCATGTGGTTTCTTGCATGTGTGTGTGGGGTAGGGAGGGGTAATCAAGTTGGACTTCACAGTTTGTCTTTGGGCGGGCTTGAGCGATTTCAAGAGCCACCCTGGACCACTCAACTTCTAGTACAGGTCCTGTATGTGCATAGTATGGGAATTGGCATTGACATTGACAGCTTGGCTTGACATAGGAGTCAATAGTTATTAGGCTGGTACCTATCCTTGCCATTGACAGCCACATTAGAGAACTCAAAATATGGCTGTTCACAAGATGTCTAGGCCTTACCACAAGGTACACTGGTACTACATGCAGTAACTGAAAACCAGATCTAGGTTAAATTAGTCTTGCACACACCTGCAAGGACACATGGGGATACCAGTCCTAGGCAATGTTTAAGGGCCAGCTAGGGCTTAATTTAACAATGAACAAGGGGACCTATGCTAGTCTTTTCTTGCTACTTTTTCCAACTCTCTGTGTGTGGTGTCAATGGCTTTGGGGACAAGGTCCCAAAGCCAATAAGACACAAGTGGTGGTGCGGTCTGTTGGCCAATGTACCAATGCGCTGGTTGTTAAGGTGTGAGTGGCCATGGCAGCACCTGTCTGCAGGGTGGGTCAGCAGCAGCGGCGGCGGCAGGACGAGACCTCAACACCTCCTCCTCCCTCCGCCCTCCTGCCACCACCTCATTACCTCCTGTGTCTCACTGGAGCTGCCCTGCTGACAAGGACCGATGTCCTCCAGCCTCTGTCGTAGTGGAGGCTACATGGCATACCCACACCATAATGGTGGGGAGGCTTAACATACTCGGTCTTAGCTAACATGCTTGGAAAGCAGGAACGACCTGACACACCTATTTTGTTCACTAAGAGACTTCCAATTAAACAGATTATGAAATATACCCTAATTGACTCAGGGTTACTACCCTGGATTATATGCGCCACCCCCGCCCCATTTTAAGATGTCTCTGAGCCACAGGAAAACTCATGTATATGTCCCAGTATATGACATAGACATGGAAGAAGACAGTGTACTCCTCCATAGTCAAGGCCGGGTGACAGATGATGGCAGTAAAAGGATCTCATCCTTTCATCCTGTGCAATTATTATTTTTTCTAAATTGCACTTTACTCCTATACCTGCAATGTTGAAGTGCTGCCATCTAGCTCTGGGAAAGTGGGTAGTTCAGTGCTGATGCCAGAAACAACTAATCTTTAGTTAGAATTCGAGATGAAAGTTGGCTATTTCATCAATGTGAGGTGCCATTTTCCCTCTAACAGACTATAACATATGGTATAGCATTATAGATTTTATATGTATTAGGGACGACTTTACATTTATTAGGGACGACACTACGGTCGGTCCAACGGACCAGAAAAAGGGTGTGCGGGCCCCCAATATACGCAGCAACTTGTTGGTATGGTAGGGGTATCCGGGCAAGACCTTGTGTATTGGAAATGATATGCAACGGAAGATTGGGAAGAAGGGTGGCGATTACCGGAAAAGTGGTCTTTATAAGATAATTGATAAAATGGGCCGCGTTCGTCCCTTTGGGTTAACCAAGTCATGAGCTCAGCCAATTTGGTACAATTTGGCAGCGTAGTTTTTAGATGATTTTTGTATTTCACTCTACAGTCTAATGCCTCCAGCCAAATGTACCTCAATGTATTCTAATCTGTTCACCATCCACAAGACATTCCAAATGCACCCCCAACAAATATGATCCTAGCTTTATTGTTTCATGACAACTCCACTCCTCTTGGGTACTCCACCCTCCACCACTCGTTGCGGCTGAAATCAAAACATGTAATAATCATTTTAAGGCACTGACAGAGATTACATGGTTGAGAACAACACCTTGTTTATTCCCATCATAGGATCCCAATGTAGCTGCTTTCTGGTGCAGTAGCGCCAGATGTGTCGGACTAGGCTGATTTAGCCAGTATGGACCCAGGGGCCGGGTGGTCATGGCACTGGAGAGACATCTAGTGTTAACATTTGAAGATGCAGCTAAATTTGGACAAATTTCTGTAACCCTGATGTGTGTAGTGTAGGGGCAACATTCTCGCTGTTTGCAAATATGAAATAATTTTGGTACCTCTACATCAATGAAAACCAGATAAAATTTGATCATTTGAGTAACTGTCCGGTGGACCCAATTGCCCCTGCCCATACTGTAGGAAATAGAGCAGGTACAGGTACCCACAAATACGGGATAGCTCTTCCAGGTGCGCGGACAAACGTTAACAGTGCAATCTTAATTTTACATCTTAAAATGTCTTAATGTAGGGCAGTCCTATTTTGTATTGAGACTTGCATCAGCCACCTAGTGTCACATACCCACACTATGCTAGCTGGTCTTTGCCATTATAGTATATACCCTACACCCAGATGAGACAACACAAACATCTAAAAGGGAAAAAAGGAAAAAAAAAATATATATATAGTGGGTGGGGTTTAAACCCCGGGCCGCCCTTTATAAAGGGTTGAGCACCTGCCATGCCTTCACTCTGCTTATTGCAGTTGGTGTCGAGTTGTATAACTATGAACTGACCGCAGCACTCCATTCCCCTGTCGCCCATTAGGTAGCCCCAGATTCAGCTGCTGAAGCGTTGTCAGAGTCTACCGAAAGGTACGGGCACGCTGGTTCTCGTAATCACGAAAGTAATTATTTTGGCCCTCCCCGAACTCACCTTTTGTCATTTCCCGGGGCATGCACTTCGGTTTCTATAATTAGAAGCAATCAACAAGTGTAACGTTCCCTATTGCGGGTAGTGCTGGGTAGCCACCCCTCTGTGGCGGCAGTGGTATGACCTTCAAATGGGCTCTGGTGGAGGGCTAAGTCAGTCCAAATGTTACCCCCAAAGTATGCTATACATTGGAATGAATGAGCGCTTGTTTCAAGTTTGACTACAACAAACAAGGCAATATTCAAGGCGATAAAACTAAAATAGGGGAGAATTTGTCAGATAAAGTAATTCACATTTGAAACATACTACATGTACAAAATGGACGGGAGATGATATACATGAATAGGAGTATAATTATGTCAGTATGTTTATAATTCACCAGTACAACAGCGCTAACCTACTTCTTGTGTATTCCAATTGAATTATCGAAGGACTGATTAAAGGGGCATTCTCACCACCCACACTTAAAGGCCCAGCGCCCCTATATATAGGGCTGAGTACCTGTCCCGACTCCACTCCGACTGCCGCCTCTCTCGGTACCCCTCCAGAGTCCAGCGGCAGTCGGAGTGGGGCCGGGACAGGTACTCAGCCCTATATATAGGGGCGCTGGGCCTTTAACCACGTAGTAGACTAGAACAGTACTATAGATCTTCCCACCATATATGGGACTCAAAACTTAAAGTTTCACCTGTATGTTTTGAAGAGTCATTGATAATTTCGCAACCCCTGAACATACAATAGTGATCCAAATATCAGGTTAAAGCTAAAATAAAAGGCTAAATGATTGTGGCGTTGTCACTCCCATATTTTGAAAATCATGTGACCGGTTGCCATGGAAACCATTACAATTTATAAATGAAATCTGGGATTTTTAGCTATCTGTCACCACTCTGACAGCCAATTCACAAAAACTATTCATAGTATGGACATGGGAAGTCCACAGAATGGGTAAAACTAAATTCCGCTTCTTTTGAACCTATTTTGATAACTCTAGCACCCTTACTTTGGAAAATATGAGCCTCTAGAGAGATTCTCAGAATGAGGCAAACAGGCTTTATGCCTGCCATTGGAAAAGATGCTAGAAACTCTTGAACTGTTATGCTCTGAGACTCGAAAGTCAATGCAAATCAAAGCTAGTAGTTAGAGCTACAATCCTAAAGGGTGGAGGGGGGACTAGTTGAGATGCTAGGGGCGTAATATTGGCTGCCAAAATAAAGTTATAGTCATCCCACTGTGTTCTACTTTAGGGAATCTCACCATTATCTCTACCAAACAGGCTTTCCAGAGTAAACTTAGTGGCGCTTTCTTGCAAAAAGTGCTAAAAGATAGGTGACAAATTATTACATTCTGCCTCATAACTCAAGCAATATTAGCCCATTTTCTCAACTTAAAACAGTTTTGGAAAGCCATGGCAGTCTGCTTCCCAAGGAATTAAAATTGCAAACTCTGTGTTTGATGCTAATGGTCTTGATATTCTGTCTCGGACACATATGATGCTTCAGAAAGTTGAAAATCCAACAGCATATAGGCCTGTGTAGGTCAAAGTAACCCCTATTTTAGACTGTTTCACTCACCCACTTAGTTGTAAATTTCAGAAATTGTCCTCATTTTCCATTGGTTATACGTAAAAATGCTGTGTAGGGCTTCTACTGTATGATCAAAAATAAAATGACTGGCAAAAACACATTGAAACTCATAATTTCCTTTCCTGAATACACCTCAATTGTTGAGTGCCATATATGGTGGGAACATCTATAGAATGTTATTAAAGTGGGAAACACTCGGTGATTATGCCACTTTAAACAAACCAAAACAGCTGGCATGTTCATATATATGTTCAAAAATCACACTGTAAATTCTCGCCCAGAAGCTGTGGCTTGGACGACAGGTGCGGCTTATATGGTTCTTCCAATGTGGGGTGCGGCTTATACAAGAGTTTTCGCTGATAAAGCATAGGCCCAGTAAAGTAGAAATTTTCAGACCCCAGGTGTGATTTTTGGGTAATTTGATTAAGAACAGTATAGAGTATAAGCCGGAGTATAAGCTTCTTGATTTGACGCCGGCGGCAAGGAAACGACTCTGGCGGCCCACCAGCGTCATTTCATTATGGGGAGAACCCGGTATATCAAGTTACAACAGGATATCTAACACCCTCCCCCCCCCCCCCCCATAGATTATGTCGTATGTACATGTAAATGTAAATTATCGTCACTGCATGGCTTATTAGGCAATGACGTGAAGTGCTGAAATATGCTTATACACTCAGCACAAAAAAAAATGCATCTATTGATTTATCAAACCATTATGTCAACGTCAACATTAAGACCATGTTATTCATATAGTATTAAATGTGTGTTGATGAATGGTTGGTTGACTAGCGCTCGCTTTGGATTGGGGTAATCAATGTAAGCGGGTTTGTCTTGAAGTATGACCTGGCTCGTGTCACCTGGGCCCTAGAACCTAGGCCCTAGAAACCTTATGTCGGCATGTGGAGTGCACAGGCCTGCTGGTAGAAAGCTATTCTTGTGACGTGTTTTGCGAGAATGGGCCTTAGTGCAGGGTGTACCCATGTCAGTTTTCCCAGTACGTATATACATGTATATACCCAAGACACATCACAATACTCGCCTCCTACCATGAACCGCATGATAATTCTTACATTGGTTCTATTAATAGGGTATTTTATCGAATGAAGCTGTGACAGTCTGGGTAGTAGTATAATGGATTGGGAGATTGTTCACGGTATATAAACACGTAACAATGTGACCCATCAAAACTGTGTGAATTATTGTGATTTATGTTAAGTTATGTTTGAACCAAACGTCGTACATAGGACTACACCCCGGCTACACTCTCACATGGCGTGCATTCTATCTAGCCATGCAGATACAAACTGAAGGCATTAAACAACATTTAATTGTACCTCTATTTGTATACATGTATTTACTCAGTCCGTTATGGCTCTAGACCCCTAAATTCGATATGGCGACATGGGCATTTCTTAAATCCGACATGCGACGTGATGCCTAGTGACATGCGACATGAGGCTTAGTGACAGGGGACATGGACATTTCTTAAGATTGACATGGGACATGAGCATTTTAAGCGAAATAGACATGCGACATGGTCATTTCTTAAAATCGACATGCGACATGGGGACCCCCCTATCAAGGGCCCCTCCGTTGGCCCTGTTACGGGGTCAGCAAGTGCAGTGGAGAAAATAACAGTCGATTCCTCAGTCTGCTGGTAAATTTTAAAAAAAGTCCATTTTACTGCGGTTACTCTAAAATTCGCTCGGACAAATAAGAACAGGTATTTTGTTTACTGTATGTTTAGTTGAGATTTACCTGAATTCTCTGTGCACTATTCTAAACCCCTGGTACGCGGGACCTGTGAGAACGGCAGAGGACAACGCCCCACGTGTGTGTGTAGACCTGAGGGGGGTTCATTAGGCCAGGGAGGCTCATTTTTGCCTAATGAACACACGGCTGGGCGGAGCGCGTTCCTTGGTGGACGGGCGGCACAGGGCCGTGAGTTGGAGTGGTTTCGGAGTACCTGCTACTCATACTGAGGGCATGGTTTAGAATTGGTTTTCACCATATATGGCAATGTTACCGAGGAGAGGTGAGCCAACCGACCAGGCCAGGCCTCACTATCACGTCGCCCTATTGTATAATTTTATCTAAATGTAAATATTTGACATTCATTGAGTCCCAGTTAGGATATTTTCCATCACAAAAAATGCAGCAATGATCCAAAGTCAATTCTCTAAACGATTTGATATGTAGGCCGCTTGACCAGTAGACCAATCACGGTGGAGGCTATTGTCACGTGGAAGGTAATGTACCAATCACAGCGATTGGCGGGGCTTTATGAATAATTAGAGGGCCAGGTAGGTGAGACCGGTGACATATATAAAGGCCCTGTACCCTGACTCGACAGCGCAATTCTCCCAAGTCGTCTTAGCATCTCAGTCCCTTCGTTCAGCGTAGCTCTTACCTTCGCTACCACCCTGACCTTGTTCACCATGCCTGCCCCGACTACCCCCACCGCTGCCGGGAACGGAACCCCCTCCACCCCCTCGGCACTGCAGTCCTCATTTGTTCGGAACACCTTTACGCTTTCCGACGGCAAGCCAAGGGAGTTCCTCTGGTGTAAGTACAATTAATCTTATTGCACATTACATGATTTAGTTAATGCACGGAAGAGCTCACTGTGTTTAGTATGTGTTGTAATAATGGTATGAGCGTCATCAATTAAGGATTTGGCGAAAGTACGAGACCGCTTTGTTCTTTTCATTGTATCGGCACTTGACCTTTGGGCAAGGATTCTATAGACACACGTTTCATGCTTTAGGCTTCTACCTTTTCAATTTGCTTTACTGTGGATTTTTGCATTGATTAATAAATGCAGTCCGCTTCTATTGGATATGACGTTTTATGAGTTGGCTTTGCCGATAGCACCACATGGTCGGGTCGCGCCTCTACAAACACGTGGTCACAAAGGCTATAGCGTGTGACCAAAGACTTCTACAATATAATTAAATAGTTTTTTTATGACTGGGCATGTATACATAAGATAATCCTGTATATATTACAATACTTGTAGTTTTGATAGACCAAAGGTTTATAAGCCAGGTGATTGACAAATCAATTGCATTCCCTTTACCTGTATTTCCCTTCTGACCCCCTCAGCGTGTGAACTGTCGAAGGACAAGCCGGAGATAACGTGGCCGTTGAACGAAGCGGACGATGACGACGATGGTGACGACCTGGACTTCATCGACCACACCTTGTTCGTCAGAAATGTAAGCTTGATTGTTCTACCAAAATAGTAATGCCGTGCAACGGAAACCAAGCCAATGGATCCACCACTGAGATTTGCAGGCAACGTCATTTGATGGATCCACCACTGAGATTTGCAGGCAACGTTATTTCAGATCTCACTACTTATAACAAGCGAACTGACCATAGTTCTGTGCATGTTGCAGGCCGTCCTTGGTGTTAATGCGGCGATGGATGAGCGGTGTGTGGTTCAGGTGGAGACCAAGGACTACCTGCAGAAGGAGATGAAGGTTCCCATCGCCTCTCTGACTCTAGGCAAAACTGACATGGTAAGGAAGCACATTATTGGCATATATTTATTCTCGCAGGAAATGTTACAGCATTATAGCTGTAATGTTGTGAAGAAGCTTATTGTGGTGTAGTATGGGTTTCTTTAAAACTGGCGCTTATTCAAAATGCATAGAGATAATTTTGAGGCATCATCGGGCTTCTTACAAGAAAGCGGGCTGTATGTCGGACATACTTCTGGGGTCTCGAGTCAATGTCTCGAGTCAATATAAGCCTCTGCCTTCAGCCTTGGCTTATATCAATGGTATTGCCTCTCGACCCCAGGAGTATATCCAGTACTAGCGAGCCAGCCAAGTATTGCGATACTTGGCTGGTTAGAGATCCCCACGTTTTGACTGTGGGTGAACTACAAGATCTCATTACAAAGTAAAAGGTTTACAGCGCCAAAGAAGGTTCCATGCTTATCTCTAGACATTTAGCTTTCCATATTCACTCAGACATGTGCATGTTATCATATATTAGTTAACCAGTGGTTTGCAAGACTAACCTTTTGCTCACACTAGGCCGGACACATAGCAGGACCCCCAGTGATTAGAGCAGGGTCTATCATCAACTGTACATTCATACAGTCGATTCCAAATTGACTAATCCAGTACATAACTCTTACTCACCAGTATACTGTGTTTTGATTGCAGTGCCACCTGGACCTCAACTTCAGCCACGAGATCCCCGTCACGTTTAAGTTGATTGAGGGCAGCGGGCCCATCTTCCTAACTGGTCAACACCTTGCAGGTAATTGAACTATTCAGGACTTGTGTCAGATTTGGTTCTGCAGTGCAGCGATATACCCCCATGTGCAGCGCTATCTAACCCATTACAGCAATGGATTGAATAGGAGCACCTGCTCTTATAAATTCCGATAGTACCATTTACCCTGCGCTTATTCAAGTTACAAAAGAATGACCTAAATTTCAAATATCCTCATTTATCCTGCGTTTATTCAAGGCTGATACAAGGCCTGCGCTTATTTGTGACCCTACGCTAATTCAAGCCACTACGATATAAACGCTTAATCTGTTATTACCAACAGTATGAAGCGCACAATCTTCAAGGCACTGCACATGGAACGCGTGTCCATGATTTAGTGTACGTTGGAATGATTTGATAAGCAGTACACTGTTCTCTGGGGAGTGCGGAATATCAAATCTACTTCGTCTTTTGTCAATGAACCTGTGGTGCGGACCCAGGCCCCTGTTAATGAGATGTTGTGTTTACAGAGGTGCCACCGCCTCCCTCCACCGAAGACGAAGACGACGACATCGACACATCGTGCACGGAAGGCGACACGACACTCGACACAGAGGAGGAGGACACTGACACGTCCGTCACTGACAAGGAGAAGCCCAAGAAGAGGAAAGGATCCGCCATCTCTGACAAGAAATCCAAGGTAGATTACGAGTAATGCCACCATAGCGCCCTTAAGCGAAGTTAGGCCACCCATGTTTGAAAAACTCATACCTCCCATAATAAGATATTTGCTTTATCGTGTCGGTACTGCGATCTAAGATTAAACATGTGGACATTCCAGGACCCCCCCCCCCTTCCAATTAGGTCTACAATTCCAAGTGTGTTGACAAACCAACTCCTTCAGTTCGTGACCGAAGTAGTCCATTCAGATATTTACAACTCAATGCACCTTCATAATCATCCTCAGATGCTGCATTCATGCATCATACACTCATGAAGCCTGAGTTGACATGCCGTCCTTAAAAGGGTCACTTTAATACAGTCTCCATGTGCACCTTGTCCAACAGCGCGGTAAGACCGACTCTGCAGCCAGCACTGCCACAGAGGACGACGATGACGAAGATGACGAGGAGGAGGACGAAGAGGAAGAGGAAGAAGACGAGGAAGAGGAGGAGGAAGAGAGTATGGAAGAGGTGAGACATTTTGATGTGTATTGAAACCTACCCTGATATGATTTGTTTAAAACCTTGGTAGAATAAAAATGGCTTTTTCAAATCAATCTAATGGAGTTTTGACGAATATTATTCGTTTGTTACTTTCAGGAAGAGGAGGAGGAAGTGAGCCCGTAAGTAAAGTTGCTTTCTCTGTAAAAAGTTGATGTAGTAGCTTAACACGTACCTTGATCTCCGCCTCAATGTGTATCACAGTACACTTTAGTGTTAGTCTATGCAGAAAAGGACAAATTACTATATATATTTACATATATACCATACCATATATACCAGCATGATAAAGGTGGACTCCAGGCCAATCTACCTTAGTAAATATTTCCGACATGTAAATCGTAGGTTGATGTGTTAGGGAATCTGAATATCTGGAACAAATGTAAATATCAGGATATGTAGCATGCGTTTGAGAAACGGAATATGTGGGACACATGGAAATCCTAGGATAGCATGTATTTGGGAACACTGGATTTCCCTACCTCATGCTAATGGTTCTTTCTGTATTTTATTTTTAGCAAAAAGAAGACCAAGGGAGGAAAGGTCACAAAGGTGAGTACACAATAGTGATTAGTAGGACTTGTAATCATTAGAATTTGTCATACGGAAAGCTCAGATGTAACTATGTACTTACTATTATCGTACAAAAGCTAGAACTCCTCGACAAAATCTACATAGTATTATGGCACTCTCCGGTGAACGACTTCTCTTCTTACGTCACTGCAAAATGTGTTTACTTGTACATTTCAGAAACAACCAACGGCCAAGGAATTGAAGGCCAAGATGAAGACCTCAGGAGGAAAGGCAAGGGTCGGCTGAAATGGCCAAAGCACATTCTACTTACAATTTGAGAAAGCTCAGAAATAATGCAAATCTACTTAGCCTCCAATATAACGTAATAACTCTTGACGTGAACTCTCATACCTTAACCTATATATATAGTACTAGCATGCTACATTCTGTTACAATGAACTTGTTTTTCTATAGGTATCACCAACGAAAAAAACTTGCTCTCTTATGTGAAGACCTGGGCAAGAAGGTTACTTGCCCAGGTAATTGGCAATTTGACTAGTTCCTTGAAATCAATATAATCAAAATCAGAAACGTGGATTTAAGAATCTACTTCGGAAAGCATCTTTATGCATTAGAATTCGGGAGTCATGTAATGTCAGTCAATACCCACTTACTTGGGGAGCTTATTCAGTTTACAGAACTTTTTTCAATATTCCAATTTTCGAAACCAAATAACCACTCATGCATGAGGTCACTTTTATCCTGTTTATAAACCATGTGAAATATCTTTCTTTGGATCTAAACTTTACTTCTGTCATTTCACAGGCCAAGGCGAAGGGTCGTGCGAAGTAGAAGTCTCCTACAAGTTGATCTCGTTGAGAAATTGTTGATGGCATGAATTCGCGTTCATTTTGAAGGATTAATAAATTATTTCATACAATGTTATATCAGTTTTGTTCTCAATTACTACCCAATAATAGTTTGATCTCTGATCTCTTGATGGAGTACTTTGGCTTGAATTCCCATATGCCCGGGATGATATTCATAGGCCTACTCCTTGTAACTATCAATTTACCTAAATTCCCACGCATGAATGTAGTGTTATAATATAATACCCTGATAACATTTAACTTCTCTCAGAACATGGAAACTACAACATTGATCTATTTCCTACTCGGCATATCTGAGAATAGAGACTAGTTCACCTCTTAGGTCATCCACAAAGCCAAACTTTGAACTCATAAGAGCGAGATTTCTGCCGCTAGCTATATGTGCATGGATCTAATAAAACTGCACTCAGTCACCACCTTGTGGGAAATCTGACTAGTGTTATCACATACCTCACCTGGTGAGCGTTTGCCCTGTTCTGTATGATGACTACTCATTAGCTCCCCCTGTATGTAAGAGACTGATTCCTACACACAGAAAAGTAAGGGAGTCAATTGTATCTCCCATGTGGCTCTGGTAAAATAGTCAAATAGCTAATGACTCTGCTTATATGAAGGGTCAACTTGAATTGACTCTTTTCCATCAGTGTTGACTCTGCACTGTCGGTATGAACCTAAGTTGACTCTTCATATAAGCAGAGTCAATAGCTGTTTGACACTTCATTTTAACCAGAGCCACGTGGGAGACAGTTGACTCCTCTACTTTTCTGGGTGTAGTATTTTGCTTTAAAAAAAGAATTATCCTTAATAGCTAGAATGGTTATCTACCGGTATATGGTCTTTGGAGCAATGGGATTTAGTTGCTCTAGTTTCCACAAGGTGTCGCCTATGCTCCATGGGACATGAAATTTACTGCTACATATAAGACCTGACCGTAGGGTGTCTGGACCATTGTTATATAATCATATAAGATGCAAGTGATATAGATCTACTTATGGCACTAATATTCGCATTTTAGAAACTGTTTTTGTGTTGTTCATAGAGTGAATAGGAAATAAAATCTTGTTGGTTGAAAACCCTTCACCCTGATAAATCTTCTGACATGTTTTGAACTCGTGCCATTCCTCGATAGATCCTTCATATACAGTGTCCCCACTGTACCAGTATGCCCCCTGGGTTAAATTTGGGTTAAACTGTTGCGGTGACCAATTTCCACTTTAAGCATGAGGATAAGCATGGTGATGTAAGTCATGTGTGAACTTATTAAATCTCTGAACAATCTTTCTATACAGGAATCCCAGTTCAATAGAAAAATTATTATTGACTGATCAGTCAGAAATAGGGTAATTAACATGCTTCTCTCACTACACACAAGGTATCACCAGTGAGGAGGCCAAACCCTGAAACCTATCACTGGGAAGCATCATACAGGTACGGTAAGCAGCCTCCACATCTGTTACAGCGAGAAAACACCCCGGGGTTAGACTGTCACATACCTCGTCAATGCTACAAAACTTGAAGTTCTTGAAAGTACAAGACACATAATTATTTATCGAAATACCTTCAAGTCTACTAGCGTCAGTGATGGGACGATATGCACCAGATGACTTCTCAACTGCCCCTAAGGCATGAACACAATGAGGTTTCCTATCTACAATACTAAGTTTACCCATACTCAATTCTTTAACAAAGATATCATTCATAAATTGAAATGCTTCTCCAGTGGCAGAATTATAATTTACACATTCATATGCTGGAATATCAACCTGTGGGTCTACAATTTTAAACCCATGCATGATACCGTCTAACAGGAACAAGCTATCACGATCCCAATAATCGTCATATACATTGCTGAAGCCACCTGATAACATAGTCCTCCAACCGCAGGGTTTGAACTGAGACACAACCCTAGCTGATACCATATGCACACTGCTAATGTTCCACAAAGGCCTATAATCAGAGTAAGACAATAATAAGTCATTAATACTGTCGGAGCAAATAATCTGATCGTCCCTGATTATACCGTAAGTGTTCACATTAGGCTCCTGGGTGTAGTCTACAGGTACCCCCCCCCCCCTGCTGTTGGTGAGTGAAGGGGGATGAAGACTGGAAATGTTGCTATTGCCGAACTTGATTTTGCTGATGATAAGACTGTTGCAGTGTCCTATTCTGCTATTGCTGTGAATGCTGTGTACCGTTGCTGTAACTGCATCCCCCTTTTGCACGATGAGGACCCCTGCATACCCAGCAAACATGAAACTTATGACAGGGACTGTAATGGCAAGCTGTGAAATTCCAACTTGTGCACACATCGTCCGGGCACCAAATCCTCGGGGTGGAAGGTTTGTTGGAGCCACCACCTGGCTTCCCTGTCTGCGCTGACCCTTGAAGCATTTTCATGGCTTCCACATAGGCACGGTTATTCTCTATACTGAAGTGTGTGGCGTTGTCGGTGTGCTCGGCTGCCAGGTAATTAATTTCTCCGGAAGCCACCTTCGATGTGACAGTGTGTTCATATTTTGCAACAGCTTTAGGCATATACGTGGGACGGATTTCCTTGAGCGTAATATATTTGAAATGTTCCAGGTACCCCTGCAGGTCGAATCTGGAGTCATTTGCCTTCAGCACACACTCAGTAACACAAACCATCCCATATACCAACTCCCTGTACGACATGTCTTCATAAGGCTCAGTCTCATGAAGCCTTATGAAAAAACGTCTTTGACCGGTGCCGTCTTTGACCGGTGCCGTCTTTGACCGGTGCCGTCTTTGACCGGTGCCGTCTTTGACCGGTGCCGTCTTTGACCGGGTATGTGATTAAAATGAAGAAAAAAGTAGTATATAGTTAAGAAATTTAAGCTTCAACTTCTTCATGTAGTAAACAGTCTATGGTTGTTTTACCCAATTAAAAAATATATATTTTAATGCACATATTAAGGGTTCCTTTTGGGCTTTTTTTCTTCAGCTCTTGCGTAAATCAAAATCACTCTTGCGTAAATCAAAATCAGAGTCCCCGTTATCGAGTTTCTTTTGACCGGGTTGGAATGGCGCATTGAGGACATGCTGCCTTCCTATGGTCGTACACAAGACACAGCTCTTACAGGGCTGCATTGCTGCAAAATTTTCACAATATATCCTTGTTAGGCACAGGGTGAGCTACTAGGTGGCGCCATAGGATCCCGGCATAGGATATATGGGTGCGGGATTTTGTTCAGATGGGAGGAGGGAGACCCCCTGAGAGTTGGACTAATTGCATGCCTAATTTTGAGATTCGAATGATACCATACAACACTTTGATAGCCAGGAAAATGTCAGCCAAGAAGAATAGATAGTTGGCTCGACCAAGATTAGTTTCCTGCCCCATATTACATATTTACTGCATGTGTATATTAAACAAAGCAGAAAAGGAAGGCTTTATGACTGGGGTCATCATATGTGTGTTTTGAGTTATATTCCTGAATTCTAGGATTGAAGAGTGAGGCGTGTTGAGGCGGTGTGACCTGGTAATGTTGGTGTCTACCCATGTATAGTCTATAGTACCGAATACATGTACATCCTCCAGCATGATATCTCTCCTCCAGGGTGTTTTGTTCAACCACTATGGCACCGAATCTCTCCTCCATGGTTCCAGATATGGTACCACATTAAGCCTACAGTGTCTTCCATTTAACCCTGAAGATACTCAATCCCTCCTCCAGGGTCTTTCATACAAACCCTGTGGTAGATTTCATATCCTCCTGGGTGTCAAACACAAGCCCCATGATGCCTCATGACTCAGTAAAGACCTACTATCACTCTCATGTTGTGCCTAATACCTCTTCCAGTGTTTTCTATAATCTCCAATGCTCACCAACTAGGTGCTCCTATGCCTCCTCCAGGGTCTTCAATAGTCCTCCAGTGCCTGACATCTTGCCCATATTATATGTAATCTTTCAATGATGCAATTGTCCTCCTGTTCTTATTATAGTATATTTTCAATCAAATCCCTAACTGTCATGACATAGCATACAGTGAACTAGTTTGACTCTATGCAAAGACCAGGTCCCAAATCACACTTTCAGAGAGCAGGTGCACTACATTCCCTAGAGCAGAAAACTGATCATGTCCATCATTTCAAATTCAATTTTCTCAGCTTCTTCCCATGCTAGAAACAAAAGTAAAAGTGATTTGGAATATGTATTACAGGCAGGAACAGATATAATAGGAGTTATAATAGTTGAGTGCATCTTTATTCATTTTCTTCTCCTGTCCCTATCCTTGTACAACGCGAGCAGTGAGCTGGCCAACCTCTCTGGTCGGCACTCTGGCAGAAAGCAAAGAGGAAGAGTGACTAACATCACAGGGCGACTCAGGGTTCATAGAGTAAGAGGGACTGATTGACAGAGTGCCCGAAATCCCAGCCCGAAATCCCAGCCTGAGAGTCCCGACGCCCGACTCGAGTACCGCTTCCCCAGGACCATGTACCTAATTTTAGTACAATACATTATTCCTCATTTCTCACAGCAGAATCGTAATCTCCAGAAAGAGCTACCTCAACTTCATATATTACAAGTCATATATAATCGGATTCCAGGTGGTGGCTGTAGGTGAGCAGGTGGCTGTAGGTGAGGAGGTGACTGTAGGTGAGCAGGTGGCTGTGGGCGTCAGCGCCCTGCCTCCGATCGCCCTGCCCATGAATCAGTTTTAGCGTTCTCTGTTTTCGCGTTCTCTGTTTTCGCGTTCTCTGTTTTCGCGTTCTCCCTTTTCCCAGTCCCCCCGCAGGTCACAGGGTCCCGACGCCCGAGAGTCCGGACGCCCGAGAGTCCCAACGCCTAAGAGTCCCAACGCCTAAGAGTCCTTTGTCTTTTTGTGCGATTCTTCCCTCCATGTGCTGCCCGCGGTACAATGGCGGTGTGTTTTGTCCACCTCCTGTCTGCGCATGCGTAGTGGGTGGCGTTAACTCCGGCTAGTTTCACATTCCCAGGAAGCCGTTTCACCGTATCATACGGAGGGTCCGTATGTCGTTTTTTTGCGTTTCAGTTCATTTTTGCGTTTCAGCTCAACATGTGCGCATCTTACGGAAAAAGATACGGAGGCCGTATGTACATACGGCCCTCCGTATTCACATACGGCGATAATTGCGTTTCAGCTCAACATGCGGAGCACAAAAATTCCGCATCTTTGGCGTATTTAGTACAAGATATGGAGGGGTAGGGGGGGGTGCTATGTCAAAAAATGCACATATACCCTTCTTTTCATGGCCATATGTGTGTTTAGTGTGCCGTATGTCAATTCTGCACTGTATGTATTGGCCAAATTCAGCGACCTTCACCTTGACCCTTGACCCTTGACCCCGATATATTTTGGCGCACTATTTGGATAGAGCCAACATGGGTCCTAGAATACTGAAAGAGTACTACAAGCGGGTGGATCCCTTCATAAAGTATGGAGACAAGAAATTCCTACAGCGATACCGCCTTTCGAAGGAAATCACAAAATGCCTGATAAAAGACTATGTGGACAGCCTAGAGGACAAGCTGTTGCGGGGCAAACATGCTGTACCACATAGGATAAAGGTATGTACCACCCCTACACCCCACATTCCATCTATAATATATGGCTATGTATCTTCCCTTGTTCCTTTTTTGTTCTTTTTTCTCCATTTTTATTATGTTTGATTCTGGCTTCTGCCCTGCACTCATACTATGCTATGTATAGTGTTATGCTTTTTGCATATACATGAGTTATGTTCCCTTCATATGTCATATGACTGAATGTATTGAAGTATCCCAAATGAAATAAAACAAGGCAGTAATTTAAGTGTAACAAAATGATTTGTTATTTTCAAACAGTTCTGTGTAGCTATACGCTACTTTGCGACGGGGTCAAATTACACCGACATTGCGGATGTGCACGGTGTGTCCAGCAGTACAGTATGCAGAGCAGTCAAGTCAGTTTCTGACTTTTTTCATCACAACCTTGCCAGATATGTCAGCTGGCCCGACAGCACGGACGAGAAAGCTAACCTGGCGTATCGTTGGTACAAGAAAATGAAAAAACCAAAACTGTTTGGACTAGTTGACGGTACTCACATACCAATAGCCTGCCCTAGGGGGTATACCCGTGACCTAAATCAATACTACTGCTACAAAGGCTATTATAGCATAAACGCCATGGTGAGTAAAATCAAAGTACACAAAAAATATGAAACTTTGCATGCATAACATATCTTGTCCCTATTTGAAAAACAAGTAGAGCACAATCTTATCGCTATATAACAGTTGACTTAGATTCTATATGTACCTTTGAACGGGTAAACATAAAAAAAATTCACACACATGTAACCCAAAAATGGAATGTTATATTTTGTTATATTTTGCAGATGTGATCTGGACGGGATCGTTCGTCATGTGGACGCGTCATACCCAGGCTCCCAGAACCACATTTACATTATGAACGGAAGTGAAATCAAGTTCCTGGGGGAGAGAAATGATTTCAAAGGGTTCTTCCTGTTAGGAGATTCTGGGTAAGTAAAAAAATATAATTTTCCTATCCCCTGACTTTGGCATAGCAGTGTAATACTTAGTCCTTACAGTACAAGTAAAAACCAAAATATGTATATATTGTGTGACCTGACTTTGGCATATAGGGGAGCAGCAGCAGGGTCATCTGATGTGATTTAATTCGAATGATTACTGAAAGCTACAGCATGTTTTTTAATGTTGATGGGACCCTAGCAACCATGAAAAGTGATGTTGTGGTCGTGATATCTCGTGAAGGCTATATGAAAATGGCCATTGATTACACATATTTTCTGTTATTCTGGTAAAAGCAAAAATAATATTAATTTTGTCTCCCATTCAATAACAAAGATTCTACACCCACTTTAATCAACATAGATACAAGATTTAAAGTGCTATATGTATTGCTGAGATCAGGGAATTCAAATTTATGATTTATCAGAACCTTAGTGGCAGCCATTTTGAATTTTTAATGATGGCGGGCAGCGAAAATCTGAATTTCTTTTAAAAATGTGGTTTCCAGTTATTATCAACATGCAAAACCATTTCATGGTTCAGGAAACCTATATTTTTGATAATAAAGAATTGACTTGAGGCTTAGAATGATGTGGCAGCCATTTCGAATATTTAATGAGATTGATGGCATAATGTCCAAAATCAAATTGACAATTATGAGCTATCTGATCCTATCAAAATAGGAACATATCCTATCAACACTGAAACACAATTAAAGCTAAAATAGTACATTTCTTTATCAAAAGCTTTACATGTATAAGTGGCAGCCATGTTGGATATTTAATGAGGTTGGGCATTGGAAGATCTGACAGGGTGTCGGAAGCAACTTGACTTTGCGGGGGCCACAGCCGAATTGAGAGAAGTTCAGAAAGGTGTGCGATTCTGGGCATTAAAAGTGACACACTGGAAAATGTATAGGGGGCCTGGGGGCATGGCCCCCAAGAAGAATTTTGAAAATGTTGACATCATTTATGCATTTTAGGGTCAATTTGTGAGTATTTCATAATATAACTAAAGAGTTATGAATATAATTCATTAGCATTTCCAAATTCTTGGGGGCCCAAACCTAGACATGGGGGGGGGGGGCATGACCCCCCCCCCCCCCCCCATCAAACCCAATCAAAGAAGAGGGCGGCCTAAATTTGCTTCCCTTATATTAATCCCAAACCTTGCCTGTCCCACATAGGGAAAAGAGGGGGACAGGGGGTCAGGCACCTAATCAGAATTAAAGGGATATAACCACCCACAGAAAGGGCTGCCAAGGCTTAGGGAATTTTAGAGGAGAAGGGAAGCTGGGGACGCAGTGTACCATGATGCCACATGTCTACTACTCCTCCTGTTGTAAGGGCCTGGAGGGCTGCCCACAACACTAGATAGGAGCACTATCACACTATATTCTATATCAGATCTGTATTAGACTCAAAACATCACAACATTAAGGCCAAGGCCCATCGCCCCCCTGGATCCGCCAATGCTAGGAAAAGTAACCCCCACAAACATCTACCCTCTAGACATGTAGCCCCTGCCATCTAGCCCCTTGGACATCCATCCCCTAGGACATCTACCGCCTAGGACTTTTACTCCTTTGGACCTTTACCCTTTGGACTTTTACCCCCTAGGACAAACAGCCCCTCCATACTCTATCCTTTGCCTGTGCTTCTAGAAGGTAGACATGTTCCGGTTTGCAATCCCGAAACTAGTGACCTCAAGGATATTTACCTACTGGTATCTACCTCCTAAACATTTACCCCCCTAGGACATCTACCCCCTAAGACATCTACCCTATAGTGCTTTATACCCTTGGATATCTACCCCATTGGACTTTTACACTCTAGGACTTCTACCCCTTGGGACATCCACCCCCTCCACATGCCCATCATGTGGAGGTGATAGATGTCCCCAGGGTTAGTACTAAGTCCTAGAGAATAAAAGTCCAAGGGGGTAGACATCTGTCCAAAGGGGTAGACATCTGGGGTTGATATCCCATGGGGTAGAAATCCTAGAGAATAAAATCAGGGATTACATTACCAGGAGGTAAATATCCTTCCACCTGCTAGTTTGAGATTACAATCCATAACATTGCTTTGCTCTTGAGCCACAGCTACAGCATTGAATATGTAGGGGCAGGATCTCCTGGGGAGAAAATGTCCTAAGGAGGTAAAAGTCCAGGGGTTAGATGTCCAAGGGGTAGATGGTAGGAGGTGCTCATTCTGATATCACATGTGGCATTATGTAACAGGCTAGAAACTTTGATCCATTGAGGGGGCTCAAACACTACATTTCTAAACAATTCCAATGTCTAAGCGTGTATATATGTCAGTTTCTAAATCAGAACCTACACAATTGTGTAAGGCTTCTGTCCCTGCCTATCCTTCCCAGCCTATCCCCTACAGCTCTCCCAATATCTGGCTATGTCTCTAGCTATGCAACCTGGCCTCTCCTTACATGTTGGGTTAGCTGTCTATTATTCCCTTGTCTATCCCTATACCTATCCTTCTATCATCATACCTCTCAATTCTACTGTCAACAATCCTGCCTATTCCACTCCCTTCCCATCTCTTTTCTTGCCTCTCTCTTCCACTTCATATATCTTTTGATATTAAAGTTATCAATATCCAGTCTTCTTTTCCAGAACTATAAATTGGATTTCTATGATGTTTAGAACCAGGAACATATGATTTTAACTAAATCCAAATACTCTTAACAGGTCAAATCTCATTAGAAATTCAAGATGGGTGCCAATTAGATTCTCAACATTGATATATCTGAGTTCCTTGACCTAAGAAATGCACATAAATCATTGGGTTTAAATTGAGGTCTGTGTGGATCGGAACAGGTCTTAGGACTGTTCATATGTGAGTTTTTGACATTGTAACCTAAATCTCATTAAATATTCAAAATGGCTGCCACATTCATGATGCTAAGTTTTGAATATCAACTCTTTATTATCAAAAATAATGTTTCTTGAACTATGAATTTGTTCTACATATTGATAAGAACTAGAAATCACATTCTTAAAAGAAATTCAGATATTTCGGTGCCTAACCTCATTAAAAATTCAAGATGGCTGCCACCTAGGGTCTCAATAATAATAAATCTGAATTCCTTGACCTTGGAAATGTATATTTTGAACCTAAAATCATGTTTCTATGCTAATTACAACCAAAGATATATCATTTTCAAGAATTTATAACATTTTGGCGGCCATCTTGGATATTTTGGTGCCTGCACGAGCTTTCATCACCACAACATCACTTTTCTCTATCCAGAAGCCTTGGAGAACATAAAAAAATATGCCATAGCTTTCAGTATTTCCTCGAATTAAACTCTTGAAATATGGCCCTTTTGCAGGGTCTGCTGCTCCCCTATAATAGCACAGTAATACTTTGTCCTTACACTAAAAGTTTTATCAAAAATATACATGTTGTGTCTCTCACTCATTTCTCCATATCATACTGAAATATAGCACACACTTTGTTCTACAACAGATACGTGTTGACTGACTACCTGCTAACTCCGACCAAAGTAGAGTACACCGCTGACGATGTGGCCTATAACAAATGGCACCATAAGACCAGATCTTTGGTTGAGCGAGTGATCGGAAACGTAAAGCAGCGTTGGAGGTAATATCACTTAACATGTTGCATATCATATCATAAAATACACCACAGCTGGCCAGGGTAGTACCACATCACCCAATGCCCACATTTATCTCCTCTTTTTTATACACCTCATACTATGACAGTGTAGCACTGTGTACATCAAAACAGCCTGTCCCGTTATCCTTCATATAACACATGTACCTCTGTACATTCTGCCCTGATCCTTCTCATATATACTTATATTACAAGAGACATGTTAAAATACAATTACATAGCACCATACCTGATATGTCTCACATTATAAAACCCTAATACTATGTAACATTAAAATGTATCTGTTTCGTTAGGTGTCTCGATACAAGTGGAGGATATCTGTTCCACGACCCCGTACGAGCTGGGCGCATCATAGAGGCATGTGTAGCTGTGTAGCACTGAACAACTGTGCTAGAATTGCCGGACTCCCGATAAAGAAGGACTTCTACGCCAAGGATTCCTTCGTTGGATACAAAGCATCTGTTGAGCAGCCCGTGAACGTGGCAGCGGGAGAACGCGTACCCTTCAATAACATGCGTAAAGAGTACATCAGCAGGTTCTTCAACCCGGAGGCTGTTAAACGCGACAAGCAGTGAACTTATGTTCCAACATGATATACATGAATTATACATATTCTGTACCAACAATGTTAACGTGACATATATTTCGCTGTATGACAGCGCAGTGGAGTGTAATGAGATGCAACCCCATGTATTAAACTATGTACAGTTGGACACAGTGCGCCTAGTTTCACTTCGAATTTTTCCTAGTTTTAACCCGCGTGGATCTCTTGGGTAGAGTGGTGACTTCACTCTCGCTCTCCTCAGCCAATGCTAAACCTAGAACCATTTGGACGTGTTCTTCATCTGTTACAGCCTGTTCCATGTTCTCCTCTACGTCGTCCGCAACTTCTTGTATCAGGACAACCTCATCCTTATTCAGGACTTGATAGTGTGGCAGTCCACTGTCGGAATTTACGTCCTCCGTCTGTATCACTAAAAAAAAAGAAAAAAAATTAATGTAAAGCTAAGTAAAGCATACATTAACTTTAACACTGTAATATATACTGGCTCTTTTCATTTAGATACAAATGTTCATATATATGTCAAGGGGAAAACAAATGGTTGTATCATACACTGTGGCACTGGTTGTTACAACTCTAATCTTCTTTGAAGACATTGGCTATACAGAGATACAGTTGAAAAGAATGTTGTGATTTTCTCCCTTATTTATACGATACACATATGTGTGTAAATATATGAAGGGAAAACAGATATGGTATAAAGTTATACAGTGTTGATACATGTGTACGTGTCATACATATTTTGTGCATTTTACGGAACCGTACATACATACTTTAATATGGAACAAACAATTTGAAAACAAAGATATGGTATTTATCGTGCTTACCATGAGCGTTTACAACACATTTTGTTGGATGAAGCTGGGGCTTGGGGGAACACAGGTAGTTGGCCTCCTCTCCCTGTTTGGGTGGCTCGGGATGCGTCAAACTCGCTGTCATGTTTGAAGTAGACGGTACCGGGTTTCTGTTCTGATTCTCATACTGAGGTTCCTCCATGCTGCTCTTGTTCACTGAGAAAAGAATTACACATATACATTTAATTACCAGTGAAAAATAATAAAATATTGTTCTATCACATTTTGCTGTATTTAGAGTTGTACTTGAAACATATCAACGGATAAAATCATATTATAATCTCCTTAGCTCACGCTTCTTTGATTTGTGCAGTATATAAAAAGCAGAGGATACATATTGTGAGATGGATAAGATATGTCATACTTACATGAAATAACAGAATTCACTACATGTGCCCGGTTTATCTTCCCCTGTGCCACCGCGAGTATCTCAAAGTTCCTAGTCATCAAAGCAAGAGCAGAGTTGGCTCTCTCGCTCTCCTGTTTATGCATGTTTGCAACGCTCTGTACGTCCGTCATCAAGTCCTTTATACTGTTGGCTAGAGTGGTCAGAGTGTCCACCATACCCACTACGCCTGCCATCATACTTTCCTCTGCTTTCGCAACACGGACACCCATATTTGTGATAGCACCTCTGACTAAGTTCATTTGTTTCACCATAGCGGCCTGTTTACCGAGAATATGATCAGACAGTTTCTCTGTGATCAAAATAAACTCCTCATTGTTCTCCACAGTCTTCGCAGCCAACTCTGTTGTCCAGGTATCTAGCTGCTCTTTTTGTTTTTTCATTGCCTCAGCGATTTGCTTCGCATTGTCAGATACAGCTATCATGACAGTTCTGGTGCTGTCTTTCATTTCCCGGTTACACCTGGCCATATCCTGCTGGCAGTTGGCCTGGTCATCCGCCATTGTCTTCAGGTTATCTCTGAAAGCCAATGTGACTTTTTCCATTTCTTTTCTTATAGCTTCACTGAAATCCTCCTGTGCTTTTTCCTCCGTAAAAGATTTGAATAGGGCTTTCCGGTTAGCAGATGCGGTGCGTTGTATACGGGACAAGGCAGGAGTGTTCTGTGGGGTTTTTATTGGTACAAATTCAGGTTCTATTTCCTCTTCTTCTATTTCTATGGGGTCTGGTAGAACAGGCTCTGCAGGGGGGGTTTATGTATAGGGGTACTGGTTTCATAATTCCCTTTCAGCGCCAAATGTATCAGCTCGGCTACCTCCTCCTCCGAGTAATGCTTCTTGTTGGCGTCATCCGTGTCCACATGTGGAACGGGACCCGGAGAAGAGTGTTGAGAAGTTAAGTCAATCTCCTCCTCGTTCAAAATTGAAGAGAAAGATGGTCTCCTCCCCCGTACACGTTCAGTTTTCTTCTGCATGCTTGGACCAGGCTGAGCAGTAGGGTGAGCAGTATCAGGAGCAGAAGGGTGAGTAGGAGGTTTTGGAGTAGGTTTAGCAGCAGGTTTGGGAAGCACTGTAGGCTCTGCCTGGTTTGTTTTGTGAGGCATAACTTTTAACTTCAGTGACTTGAGTGCCATAGCCAATTGCGACTCTCCGCTACTTCTTCCAGTGGACATAAGAAGGGATTCAGTTTTGGATACTTTTTTCTTTTTGCTGCTTTCCGGATCGGCTGTTTTGGCATTTATTCTGGCGACTAAATCTAACATGTCTCTGCGGGAAATACGTTGAATTGGAGACCGGTCTTGATCACCGAACATGGTGTTATATGCTTCTGAACTGGACACATCGTCCGGCTCAGCTTGCAGGGCAGCGGGCGGTGGGTCTGGAACCTCGTTGTGCTCCTCCTCCTCTCCACTTTCGTCCCCAGCGGCCGTGTCTTCCTCTGTGGATAGAACAAAACATGTAATACACCATAAGTTTTGACTTGGTATATATTGTAAGTTAAATAGAACTAGCTGCACCATGTATATGTCCGATATGGTATAACATTTGGGAAAGTAGGTTCATCTCTTGCGTGTTTTTAAGCCATCTTATTACCGTATAAAAAACAGACAAACAATATAGTACACAGGAACCAATGCAGTATGAAATATAGCATAAAATAATGCAGACAAAAAGAATGTAAGAATCAGCTTTTATGTCAATGTATTTAGACTTGTTTACAGCACAGAGGTAAAACATAAAAAAGGGAAGATACATCCACATACCTATGTGGGGTATTTTATTTTTGGGTACAAAGATTCAAACATATCTCACCATCATCGTCTTTGAGCATGTCCCCATCGGCTATAGCAGCTAATGCGGAAGAGGGCAGACCAATAGCGGCATAGTCGGTTTTTGATGCTCGGTCGGGATCGTAACAGGAAACGAACCGGGGCCGCCCGCCCCCTTTTACACTGGGAGGCTGCATTCCTTCGATCCCTATAGCACAGTAACATAATACATTGAATTAAAACTGTATTCTTTTCAACTGTACCATGTGTTTTCCATATGGTATGTGGCGTTGCTTCAAATAAAATGATACACAGTACAATTGAAGCAAATGAAATCTGGGCACTTGAGGTGGAGTATACAGGAAGGAGATATATGATGCGGTTTGGCTGAATGCTCACCTAGGATTACTTCTTTTCCCGCATAATCGCATGCGGCCTGCTCCAATTCATTGAGCTGGTCTTTCTCATCCCTCTGTCCACTTCCCGTCTTGTATTTCATATCTGTCAGTTGACGCTATAGAAAAAAACATAAATAAGATTAAAATGATATAGAGGAAGGTGTGGTTTTAAAGGTAGGTAACACAGGTCATAATGAGACTGGATATTTTAAAGAAAGGCATTATTTTTGGCATCATATGTTGATATATGTTTTGATAGCTCTGGTTAAATAAATTAAAATAAAAAATGTGAGACATTTCAAGAAGCATATCTGTATACGTACCTTCCTCTTGCTCTCCTGCACGAAGTATTTGAGCTTGTTTTGACTCTTTGTTACGTCTCGGTCGCGCCCACCGTTCGCTGCCACATAGTCTGGCAAAAGGAGGAGATGAAAATGAAATGTGAAGAACATATGTTGTGCTGTGCTTGAAATAGCATGTTGTATAGTGTGACGTAGAACAGGGATAAAGGATACAGTTAACGCTAAGTATGGCAAGGGTACATACATCAGAGAGATACAACACAATCAAAATCATACGGTATACAGGTAAAACAGCTGGGGTGCATGTCATAATAAAGTGATTCACATCAAATGATACGGTATACAGCTCACAGTGCATATCAAAGGAATGTAAAGAATATTTTTCATATACTCACCAACTAGCTCGCTCCATGCCAGCTTCTTTAGTGCTACCCCATCGCTGGCATGCTTAAAACGTCCCTTCAAAACGGGCTTTAAGTGGTTTGCCCCCTTTATGAGCGCTTCAAGTTCGTCCGGTCTCCAGTGCTCACTTTTGGCCCGACCTGCCTTGAGGTATTTACACCAGAGCCGGATGCCACTGAATCGTTCACAACACTTTTTCCACCCCGCCCTTTGCCACCGCCCTTACCCCCCCGACCGCGTTTGGGGGTGGGGGCTGAGGGCTGCTCCACGTTAACCTGTGGTCCAGTCACTGGTGCAGGAGGTATGTAGGTGGGGTCATCACTCTCTCTCTTCCTTTTCTTTGTCACTGTTGTATGAGGCCCACCATTTGACGGGTGTTCGCTGGAGGGGGCCTTCCCCTTTCCACGAGCATTCTTTTCCCGGTTTCTTTTGATGAGAGCCAAGTTATAGTATATGGCTTGGTCGCCCCCATCTCCCTTGAAGTCGGTCGGACTGAACTCTTCTTCTTCCTATGACGACTGAAACTCGGGATCATCCTTCTTACATATACCCCGTCACACACTTGTATTTAAATGAAAAAAATGTAAAATAATTTTTAGAACGGACTGATATATGAACATAGCATGTAAGTGGAGAACAACTTTTTTTTCACATAGACATAATACATACATGAAATAAAGGGAAAGCAGGCTGCCCCATTTAATTTTCTGTTTGTGCCCAGGAGCAGGCTGAGCGCATCCAGATTGCTTAAAAGGCCCTTGAAAGTCCGGCCAGTTGTTTTTTTTGATTCGGCTTCAGTTTTGGTTGTGGGGGGTTGGCTGTCACTGACCTCCTCCTCTGAGGTACTATCATCCTCCTGAATTCATTGAAAATGCGATGTCAGGCATGTTGTATGGTGTAGCACGGAATGGGGGACAGTTCTATCTGAATTAGCAATATATTTTGGCATAATACAGTTGTAAGGGGTGTATAGAAGCAGTACCGGTAGTATCTGAGTTGCTTTAACGTAAAGCGGGAAAACGGACCGGCTACTTTGGGAGCGATGTTCATGTATTAAAATCAGAATAACACGCATAACAAAGTACATTGCTGGAATCTACGTGATCTGATGTATGTAATGGCACAGGAAGGACATGTCCTACTTACCCTTTTGTTGACTCTCCCCATGTTGTTTGGTTGTTGTTGTTGCTTTGGATAGCTTTCCGCACGCTTGCCCGACTCGGTGTTTACTATTGAGAAATTGCAAATGGCGGCGCCCACAAGTCACGTGTGAATGACGTCAGATACGGAATCCCCGGGTGTTCCCCCGGATGTAGCCTGGTCGATGGCACAAAATTCAAATGCGGCGGGTGAGAACAAGAACATACGGAGGTAAAGATACGGAGGGCCGCATGTTGACTGCCACATACGGCAGAGCAGGGTTGTATGTTGGAATTTGGTAGAAAAAGATACGGAGGGTATGCGGAGGGTGAAAAGAAACGGAAAATTTGCTTTGGTGATATTTTGTCCGCATCTTGACCGCATCTTTCGGCCGTATCTTGTTTTTTATATCAACATACGGTGAAACGCCTTCCAGGCGGACAAAGTCGGTCTCTGATATCATGCAGGAGACCTCTACTATTATGCAGATCTGCTAGCTGTGTGGTGGCGAGATATCTTAAAAAAGTGTCTCACCTGAGTGTCTCATAGACTTAACATAGAATTGTATACTACCATGTGAGCAAGGAAGCTTAGTTCACAGTACATTTACATAGAAGCTTCATTGCAGACAATTTCAGAAAATTTTGTGACACTCTTTGTATTGCATTTTTCAATATGATATTGATGTCCGATTTCTTCTGTTGTGCTATCAATCTCTTCATATTGATGCCATCTATCTTCTCCACCTATTGGCTCCCATCAACCTGTCTTGATGGCTTCCCTGCCTGCCCTGAAAGTTGAACTTCTAAAATGAGGGAAAAAACAGTCCGTGGGCGTCTCCCTTAGACTCAGCGGAGCCCTGAGTCAACAACGCCGGTAACCAACATAAAAAACCACAACGCTGTAGCATAGCAACAGACGAACCTAGGGGGCACCCCTTACTGGGTAACATATCAGTTTGGCGCGTGAATACACTCACCAATAGTAGAAACAAGGTTCGCTCGTTTCCAACCATTTACATGATCCCCACTGCAGACACAATAGCTCTTTCCCAATCAAGCACACATTAGTGTTGCAGATTATATACAGGTGGCAGCATCTCTTAGATTTTATGGTGGCCCATGATTGGGGCTTCTCAAACAAAGCTGTGGATATCGTAACTGAAAATGTTCTCAACTCAGTGGAGAAAGATCGTAACCGCTTTGTCTTGATCATGTCACCACAAATAGCATTTAATATGATTATTGTAATACATGTATGTCATTTTGCTAGATATTATCTAGGGGTATGAAACCACTTTGTAAATGAAGTTGAAATCCCATGCCTTCAATATTTCATTATTGAGAGCATTCCAAATATGCCTATAGATGTTTCTGAAAATAGAAATATCTCAAAAAATGAGATTTTGACTTAAGACCTTTCTCCACTGAGGTGACGATATGTTTTATTACGTTATCTTACATTTAGACCCTTGGTAACAGTAATTATATACCCATTTCAGAAGAGAAGTACATATTTAGGGGTTTTAGCTAATTATTGATGGAGGTCAATTTCAGTCACCCTAGTTGGGATACAAACTTTAAAGCGGCAGTCCCACCACTCGCGCGGCTACCACTTAGTAGATTAGAACAGTACTAGAATTGTGAGGGGGATACGCTCGGTGATTATGCCACTTTAAAAACACATCGGCTCTGTTCATGTACCATTGTGGTCAAGAGAAACCTGCGCAATGCAATGCTGTCATCTGGTGTCAGAATAAGGCGTTATTGGTTAGAATCCCCACCTTACACCCAGGTAGGTCGTTTCATTTTCATTCCAAATGCACCATTTTCAGTAGTATATGCTCCATACCCACGGCCACTAGCGTTGTGGGTATAGGATCTTGGTGCAGGAAAAGCTCTTGTTTTGGGAGGACCTTTTCCCTCACATTCCCCTGTCCTTAGTATGATTTGTATTGAGATAACACTGTGCAGTGACCATCTTAGAACTATTCTCCACCTTCTACCATGTTTTTAGAATTGTTAGTTTATTAATCATTTCTACACATTAGAGGATTTTGAAGAGGGTAGTCCTTGTATGCAGGAGGCCTTTACTGCATTCATGCCACTCATCAATTGGTCTAGACATGCCAATTTGTAAATTTCACCTCACCCAATTAAGGCCCTTAGTAGCATTACCAGCCACTCATAGTTTGTCTTGATTGGGTGTAGAAATCTACATGATTGGTAAGGATATGCACAACCATTCAGAAAACTGACCATTCTATCCGTAACTCTCAGACAGCCTATGGCCCCATCCAGGGGGGGGGGGGCACAGGCGTACTCTGAGTACTAAGCCTGTGGGCGGAGAGGTGTGTTGTTCTAAATATAGAAAGGCCCGTCACTCAAATGGCTCGATCATCTAGACACTTGGATAATGGGGTGCATATGCAGAACTGGAGTAAGATACAATTATATGCATTGCCACAGTTTGCCATATATGGAAATACAAAACATATGCAGACCCCATGAATGTATATTTTACATGACATTGTGCAGAATATCACATTTTCTGTTAGTCCCCCTTTATCTGGGTGTCAACATAGCTGCAGAGCACTTTCCACATGGGCAGTCTGCAGTGCACTGTGTGATTAAGCTTTAGGCTTATAGGAAAAATATCAATCTAACTAACACAAATACAGGCAATTTATATAAGGTAAATAAAAATATATTTATCTATTTACCTATGCTTGAGTATTTATTATATGTGGAAGAAGTTAAGTAGGGCCCCTTACACCATAGGCAACACCACAAACAACAACAATAAAAACAAAATGGCCGAAATCCAGGTGGCAGGCCTTCATGTATATACTACATATCACAGCTCTCCCCCCATAGGTTTAGGACTCAGAGTACGCCTGTGGGGGGGGGGGGGGAGTCAAGTGCTGTGGCGCCCTCTATACCGCGGAGCATATATGCAGCTGCACCGGCCTAGTAGTGGCAGTCTCAAACAGGGCAGGCAGGAGGTCACACTGTACAGTTCAGTGTGGGGACAAGGTCTTTATGTACATGATTGGTGTGAGGTGGCAGCACTGTACTGCAGGAGGGCCATGGTCATATAGCCCCCAGTACATTTGTATTGCATTGAGAGAGCATGAATGAAAGCCTCATATTGAGATAACGACAGAAGCTTTATAATGCTACATTGAAATATAAATTGGAAAAGTGGAAATCTTCCCAGGAAAAAATACAACAGAATTTAAACTTGAATAGCTTTTGTGTAATAACTGCTTAAAATATGGTTAAAAATGACTGTGTGTGGTTTCCACTCTAGCCACTCGATGCGGATGGCGCTGCGGCACTTGATTCCCCCCCTTAGCCCCATCTGAGAGTTGCAGCCGTAACTACATTTTCAGTTGATTCAGCTCTATCTTCAGTAGTTTACCGTAACTTATCAATTAAAGGGTTCTATAAGAATATTGAACTATAAAAAAATTAGTGAGCTAGTAGTCTAATGCTGCCCCCTGAGAACTGTGACTTAGCGAGGCAAACTAGATGAAAAATAGTCTATTTCAGTTTCACTTCTTGAATGTCTCCTTACGGCCTTGTGAAATGCAGCGAATGTTTAAATCATGAAATACCCAGTCAACAGACCTTGGTACGAGTCGAAATGTTTACGATGCCCTTCTCTGCTACACTGATAATAAAACCTATAGTCAGTACTGACTATACCACCATATTTTGACCCCTGTAGTCAGGTGATTACATATGTTAGTCACATATTAGTCATAAGATAGTCAGTAGTGACTATATGTGGATCACACAAATTGATGATGTCACAGGAATGTGTGCACAGGAAACAGTTAGGATTCAAAATTGAATGCTCAACTGACTTCAGGTAGGCACATTTTATTCTAGCTAAACTACTCCTTTACACATTTCCCTGTGCATTAGCTCCTGTGTTAATGTTGAGTATATTTACTCAAGGCATCATAGGACACAAGCATTCTCAATTTTGATTGAAGTATCATGTGGTTTTGTTCAAATTCTGATCATGTAACTGTGGATCTCTAGGCTTCCAGACTAGAATATACAGAAGTTGACTGGGTGAAGGGTTATAGTGTGCCAGGCATATGGCCCATGCTCATCTACTTTATCCAATGGTGCTAGGGCAGGTACCGCCGGACATCTACCCCTGGACATCTACCCCAGACATCTACCCCCAAACATCTACCCCAGACATCTACCCCTGGACATCTACCACCTGAGAATCTACCCCCTAGGACATAAAAGTCATGCTCATGATAAGTCATATCATATGGAGGGAGTAGATTTCTCCAGGGACATCCGACATCTACTCTGGACACCTACCCCTTGGGAATCTACCACCTAGGACTTATATCCCCTTCGGCACCTATCCCTTTAGGACTCTAGGATATCCACCCACTTGGACACCTACCCCGGGACATCTACCCCCTGGACATCTACCCTCTTAGACATCTACCCCTAGACATCTACCCCCTGGACATTACCCCCTAGGGCATCCATCCCCTTGGACATCTACCCCCTTTACCCTCTAGGAGTTCTACCCCTAGGGACAATGATATCAATTGGAGGGAGACGGTTTCTCAAGGGACATTGGACATCTACCCCCTGGAAATCTACCCCTTAGGACTTTTATCCCCTTGGATATCGATTCCCTGGGCTTTTACCCCCTTAGGATTCTACCTCCTAGGACTTCCACTCCCTTGGACACCTATCCCAGGACATCTATCGCCTGGGACATCTATACCCTGGGACATCTACCCCTAGGACATCTACCCCCTAGGACTTCCACTCCCAGGGGGTAGATGTCTGGGGTAGGTTCCAAGGCAGGGGATGTCCTAAGGGGTAGAAGTCCTAGGGGATAAAATTCCAAGAGATAGATGCCCATGGGAGTAAAAGTCCATGGGGGTAGATGTCCTAGGTAGTGGTAGTTGGCCTGGGGTAGATGTCCTAGGGGGTAGATAGTAGGCTCTAGGGTAGATGTCTTGGGGGTAGATGCCAGGGGGGTACTTTTCCTAACTCATTGTCCTGCCGTCTCATGATGGACTATATCTATTAGTCAGTGTGACTACTTTAGAGCATGAAAGCATTAAATTCATAGTCACTTGACTATATATCCCAAATCAGCTCTTTTAATGCATGACTATAGGTTGACTATATGACTAACTTGCTATAGACATAGGTGACTAACTTGGTATAGCCGTTTTTTCTACGTTCACGTGACTATAGAAATGTAGTCCGTAGTGACTAACATTTCCAGGGCTATTAATATCAGTGTAAGTTTACATAACACAAATACACCATCAATATATGAGCCGTCGCGAATCTAAAATACACGCATAGAGTACCTGGACTTCCCATCAATAAGTCATAACTAGGTGTCAAAGAAGCTTCGTTTATTCCTGGTTATATGACACTGTACACAAATATTTACATATTCAAGGAAGCATTCACAGATGTCTGCACTGACAAGTCTTCACTCCAAACCGCTCAATGTATAAAGCCCACAACATCCCGACAAGCAAGGGTGATGAAACTATTGAACCTAGGATACATGTATGTTACAGGTGGTATATCCTACAATACCTGATCCCATTTATACAACGTTTTAATAACCTGAAAACGTGACGAATGGGTAAGCGGGCTGAGACTGGGCAAGTTGCATAACAAAGTATAAAAATAATTAGTACTGCAAACAACGTAATATACCCCGTTTTCTGACACTCACATCGTAAGGTGAGATGCGACCTCCGTCCCTTTTGGGTACTGGGGTATTTCTTGTATTAGATTCAAACCTACTGTTGGGGATGGTAATCCAGTATTTGGCACGTTCCAGTTTGACATTGTTGACGATAATAGACATGCCAGTTGACAATGCTGCACGATGTGTGTATGTGGTGTCAGTATGCAAGATGAGTGATGCACTGTAACAACGACACCTTTATTGTAGTCTGATATAATAATGGGAAATTGGTTCTCGTCAGCAACTTGGACAGTAGTTCGAAATATAGTGCCCATTTCTTTTAACCGGTCAAGATTTCGTCTTCATCGTCATGATGCACCACCATTCATGCCGACCCTTCTAGATGGAGTATATCAACTCTGCAGGGGAATCATTATCATGATGCACGAATGCAGCAACTGTGAGTAAATCACTGATCCATGCAAAGGACATAGTGCATTATAACAGTATGCTGCCCCTGGCGTGGGCCCTGGTAGATAAATAATAATAGACTGTGTTTGGTATGCTTAGTCATGGCACCCATTTGAGCTCCAACATAAGACATCTTTATACCGTCATCTACACAGAACACGTTACATGTTTACAAAGAGATACACCGTTCTAAACCTTCAAACAGGCAACTCGATCCTAAACATGCAGAGATGAGGGAAATAAAGTTGATGTCGTAATACTCAATTCTATAAGGCTTTAACATTGCAGCAAAAAAACTGAAATAAACTATATTCAACACAAATCAGCAGGTTATGCGCAGAAACCGGTGCCATGTCATTTCAAATGACTTCTTTCGTCCTACGGAGCATAACGATATATAAAAGAATACTTATTTCTGATGGAATCTCAGAAGATAATAAATTATAAATGATTATAAATTCTGCGTTGAAATAAATGCAATAAATAATGAGGGTTTCCACCTATTATTCGGTAGTCGGTAACCCCCCTATGGAAACAAATGTCAAAGTATTCAGAGAGTGGTTCTGGTATGTTTCTGTGCAGGTATATTGTAGTTGCAAGATGATATACAGCGTGAAACAAAAGTACAAATGAATGCCTCAGCACTGAATTGGTGCTAACGTCCATAGGGACCTATGTTACCCTTTCAAACGTTGAATCAATTAAGGACAAATTAAATGTTCATGTTTTTCATGTGAAATGACGTATTATTCAGTAAACTATCATCAACTGAATGTTATAATTCTGGTCGATTCATTTGAGCTGGTTGAGTCTTATCATTCAGAACATTCTAAGTCATAATTGTAAGGTTGGGTAAGGTACTCGTTATGACACCAAAGGACAGTAAGAGATTGTGGAAGCAGGAATATTACAACCAACAAAATTACATTTCAAGGGCAGCATATTGCTTTAATGCAATGTGCCCTTTCCGTCCCCATGCAGCACTGGCGAGTAACTCACCTGTGTACTTGCCAGTACTACACTTCTGCATCATGCCAACCCTTCAGGGTCGATACATTTCTGAAGGGTCGGCATTGTGCACCAATGTAGCGCTGCCGATTTATTCATCGGCACTACAATGGTGAGGACTACGGGTGAATGTTGAGGCATCATGCAAGCCCTAAAGGGTTAACTGATGGCACATTTATACCGACGAAAATTATACCATTGCAGTATTCTGTATGCGCAGAACAATTGTGTACATACTATTCAGATGCCCTCGGGAACATATAATCTACCATTGACTGATTCAAGTTTAGCATATTGTTGGGAGATGGAACCGCCATTATGCCTATTGTAAAAAGTATCGTACTTGAGACACCTGTTGTATCTACAGGACTGCCAATGTAACCCGATCAATGCTTGAACTGACCCATGATATACCGGCCCAACTACTTACTAATAGTTTATTCCATAATATAACGGCAAATCATTAATCAGGAGAGAGTTCTTCTTGCCTTACATGCAAACGATGTGAGAATGTGCACCATGTCCTATAATGCTCAAACAAATAGTCTTGTTAAAACATGTCTACAATATGGTTTCAACTACTGTAAATTCTCGCGTAGAAGCCGCGGCTAGTACGCGATTAAGACCCTCTTAATCGTTACCAGTTGCACCTGCATTACTCTTTGTATTTCTCAACTTCAACAACTTAAATTACAAATATGTGAAAATCAAGTTCTGGCTTCCACTTGAGCCTACGGTACAACACACGCTGTAACACCTTTCCCAACACGCCGTCCTATAAAGCATCAATGGAGATGCAATATACTATTTCCAAATACTACAACTCTAATCTAGAGGGAGACTGGTTCTTTGTTTTATAAAACAGCTAATTTGCTTTTAAATAAGAAAACAACATTCTCACAATAGCTTTCTTAATTGGTATTGCATGGCACCAATCAGATCGAAAATCTCATTCTAAAAATACTTTCTGAGCAGGTGTTCAGTAGAAGTACCGACTATGGAATGGCCACTAGTATGAGATGCATTTAGCCTCTGAATGATTGGCAAATCAAACGCCATATTTGTTGTGATCAAACGCAGTTTAGATCAAGGGTCCTCATTGGGTAGGGAAATACGTTCCAAGGAGATTCAACACTACACTTATTTTGTGTTCTAGCTATGCAACAAATATTGGTTGTGTATTTATGATGACATTTGATGTGGCAGTCAGTAGAGGCGGGATTGTCACACTGTGGCTTACGTATATAACGGCATTGACACGCTCCAGTTTTATATCTCATATGAAAAATGAGTTTTGGTTACCAGAGCCTATCCATACGGCTTACAACAGAAGCCCTGCTCCTGGGTTGCCTGTGCCGCATTACCTACATGTGTGTCCTATTCATACATCGATATGTAACCCCTCTGGTTCAACACAGTGCCCAGGGCCAACAATAAAAAGGTGTGTTTCAGGTCACCGACCCTACCTAAAGGAAGAACATCTCATGTACTTGAGCTTATTTAACACAATTAAACATAATTAAACTCAACTCAACTTTTGTTTACCCAATTAACAAGTGATATGAATATCTGTGAGTCGTTACACAGATTCAAGAATTATCATAAAATTATGTTTTTAGGTACAGTTCACAAAATCGTTTAAACAAAGATCTTGCCTTGCCTACATGTTTGGACTATGTACCCGAAACACACCTTTTTGTAGCCCTATTGGAAGCTCATCTAGAATGCTACCTCTTTCTACATCACGATACGTTAGAAAGATACCAACAACAATGGGCAAATCAGTAACAATATAACAGGTGGATTGAGGTCAAACACAGTAAGGGCTTGTCCTCCAACTCCCCGATACCCATAATGGTATGCGTCACCCCTGCCTGTAACGTCTAACGACTTGATGCATGGGAGAGGATACCATATCCACATGTAATGTCCATGAACAAGCCTTTTGTCCAATTAGACGGGCTGAATTCATATAGATATATATTCATCACACAGATTTACCTATCATTCACACTTGATACGGTACAAGTGTTCCATTCATATGTATTTATAATACGTGAAAATGTGATCTCATTATATAACAGACCTATGTATACATGGTTTATGTTGGCTTACATCTCGGATAACAAGCTTACATGTGTGCTCCTGCTCCTACCCCGACTCATCACCGAGACCTCGCCTGACGACCCCAGTGTATACTAACCTGGTATAGATATGACAATATTGCTAGGTACTTGATTGGTGTATAGATCTATAAGGATGTAGAGAAGTAAGATAGATCCAGTCCGTGTGCGCCACATTACGTATAATATTGGTGCTTGGACTACCGTATCCGATGTAATTAGCACAGTGCCGTCAACAATATTGAAAAACAATTTTCTAGTAGTATACTTTAATTGTGCCCCATAAACATTATTATCTCGGCTCATTTCTAGTCTAAAATGCGACCAAAAAAAGGGGCGTAGGCTTATTAGGGTATGTGCGCTAATGAGGTCGAATACGGTAATGGTAAACAGGATAAATGTTCCATTTTGGTCTATTTATAATATGACCTTTTGTTAAGTGTCCTTGTTCTTTTAGTAGAAACGAAGAAAAGAGTCTGAGTACTTGTTACATTTTGTACATTCACGACATTGCTAACTTGGTGTGAAATGTCTGGGGTATGCCGGTTGCTGCTAGATGGCGGGTGGGTGCCAGATAGCGACCCGTGCTGGTGTGACGTCACACGTGGAGCCTTACCGAGGTTATCTTTGACTGTAACTCATCCACTCAATCATCACTTAGTCACTGCTAATGGGTTAATGTTCTATCATACGGAATCATCTGCAATATGAAAAGAATAAAGATTTAAGTTATTATGAAGAGATTCTTGACCAACACTGACGTGCCAGGGTCTCCACCCACCCAGATGCAACTTTGAGAATTAAATATACGTGAATGCTTCAACCGCCTAAATTTACCATACATGTATAGTGTTATAATCAGTTGCTCCATTGTATTTGTGTTTGATGGTAGGAACACGGGAACGATATGTCGACTCAGCCTGTTACATTTAGAGCCAAATATCCTTTCACTTACCATCTTAAAACCAGTAAATATTACAATATATAATATTTCTTTTTCCTGGTTATCTAGAATCTCTTGGACTCAGCTATTATTCTGTCAAAGTATTATATTGAGAAATAATCCATATTATGTAAGGCGTACAATTGAAGAACTCACCATGGTACCACCATTTTGTTTTCTTGGGATTCTTACTGCACGTTTTTACATACGTTGCATTATCAGGGGGGCGTTTCTGAAATTGAAAACACACATCAGTTTGTTAAATAAACAAATGGAAGCATGCAGAGCCATGCACTAGACAGAGGGAGACAGTACATTATCATCTAATTCGCTTGTAAGATCTTACAGGGGTGGCTGAGGGGTGACGTCTCCACAGACTTATATATACAAGCCGGTTTGAGCGAGAAGGGCTGTTTAGTGAAAGAGAGGGGTAGTTATTTTGAATTTTTCTTTTTTAATCATATTCATTTTCATATTAGCAATCACTCCTATTCTTATTTCGGTGTTCAGAGATAAGACTCAGTAGTGGTGATTGAACAAAGAGTAGGTAATATCACAGGAGGTTGTATAAAGATCCTACCTTTTCTTTACAGCTACTGAGCATGCTGACGATGCTGAGACAGACAGACTGGACAGACAGCGCCGGTGACCAATCCTCGGTGAGTATAGACAGGCAGATGTGGCCATTGCTATACACATGTGGATGGACTGGGATATTTAGACCTACAAACACCACCTGAAAGTACAACAGTCACAACAAAACTGCATTGTCATAATTTTCAAAAATGTCTGCAAATTGGGCAATGATAAAGGTTACAGCAATACTGAATTGTCTGTTTAGAGTTCAGCTCATTGAAACAACCGTATTCATTTTAACTCAAAGAGGAATCAAGTCACTATCAATATCCATACCTGTGGAGAGTCAAATGGATATCGTGTACCAAATTTGAATTGTAGTTGAAACTTCTCCCCCTCATAAAGTGTTCCGGTTGCCCCTTCAACATCAACGAGCCACCTAGAAATTGAGGATAACGTCCATTATTTAACATGTGAAACCTGAACAATTTCTATATATTTCTAGCAGGTAGCTATGTGATGTTCAGGCTTCAATGAATCTATATTAATGACCTGTTTGTGACACATTAAAATGGAATAGTCACGTACATGTACTTTGTCTACCAAAATGGTGAAATGTTTTAACATATATGTCATTATATGGAATAGTATGAACGGTATACTTACTCAGCAAGATTTCTACTAATGCGATCAACATCAAGGGTCACCCCTACAGGGGGATCCTTTGAGAGCGCTGCAAGTTCTTTTTGCAGCCGCTTCTACAAATAGAAAGTTATTTGGTCATATAAGACAGTGACGGATACGGAGTATCATAAATCATAATTATTTATTAACACATTATACATGGTCAACCGTCGTTTAATATAGGTTATACAGAGACACACTATGGAAACATGCATGTATACAGTCAAGTCAAGAAACCATGCCCATTACTCCCCCCCCCCCCCCAACACACACACAAGACGGGTCCCATAGTCCCGGGGGTCACTGAGGTATGGTTACCCCCTTATTTACTTTCGGTCGGCGATCGCCTGGCATATGGTGATCTCTGCAGGTGTGTCAGTCAAATACTTTCCCACTAAACTGTTTTTATTTTAAATAGTTTTCTCGTCTTCCTTCATGCTGAGAAATCTATTTTCTACTTTCTCATGTCCTCTGTCAATTATGCAATTCAGCTATCACATATCCCAGTATATAAACCCTGTTTATTAAACTATATTTATCTCCATACATTTGACTGCTGGCTCCTCAAGCCTTATCGTATCGAGGGCAAATGAACGCTGTCCGTGCAACGACGACGTCACCAAATTTCCTGCGTCCAAATATGGGTACCCGATCCAGGTTCGGCTGTGTCGGTTTTGTAAACTAGGCCCCCCTTTTTTCTTGCTTCGGCGCGCGCACAGCGACAGCTCTTCGGGGTCGTTACCGCAGTTGGTACCCATTCCTATACTGAGTACCCCCCCCACCCAGGGTCCGACCTAGATACAACCCGACCCGACCCAACAGTCGGAAGAGTTTGGCATGCACAACTCTATCAGACCGGCCAGTCAAATTTGATAAGACTGTCGGGTCTAGTTGGGTCGGATCTGCCCAAAACAGCTTAGTGTGGCCGGGGCTTTAGAAAGTCTGCTGCTCAGATGGGATGAAAGTAGAGTATTTAGCTTTCTTTTAGCCTGGTTATGGAGGCAGGCACTCCTCACAATTCCCCTCACTATAAAAGAAGGGACGGTCAATTCCCCCCTCAGCTCCCCCCATATGAAAATGAGTGGCGGTGGGCGGCAGTGGCCAGTTACCGTCAAAAAGTCAGTGCCCCCCCCCCCCCTGGGGATGAACGTCCAACGCATTAAACATGACATCCACCCATTTACCCCCATTTCTCTTTCTGCTGTTTTTAACCAGCATGGGCTCTCCTCTTTTTTACTCAAAAAAGATACTACCGTAAATTCCCTCGTACTACCCGCATCTCGCGTGGGAGGTGGCATACTATATGGACGGCCCCTAGAGGGGGGAGGTGGGGAGAAAGCTGTGACCGCCAAAGGTGCTACCTGGAGGTACCTGGCATGTGTAGTGGACATGGGTAGGTGTGACCCCCAAAGCGGCTACCTGGGAGAGGGAAGGGGTGTTTTAAAGTAAATTCTGAAATACCAATATCTAAAAACCCTCGTACTACCCGCACCTAGACTTTGGGAGGTTCCTATTACCCGCACTGGCGATTTGGTCGCGGGTAGTACGCGGGAATTTACGGTGCCGTAAAACCTCGCGTATAAGCCTAACTCGCGTATAAGCCACACCTCGACTTTGGCCCGATCCTTTAAGCCGCAGAAGGCCTCTGAACAACCTGTGGGAAAAACTTGCGTACAAGCCGCACCCCCAACTTTAGCCTACAGCCATGAGCCTGACATGGAGTCAGGGTCCTCCTGGTGGCCCTGTGCGGCCTCCTGGCGGCCCATATGGCCTCCCTGTGGCCCGTCGAGCCCCCACAAGCCGTGACAGCTTTCTTAGTTCAGGGGAGCCATTGACACTGCCTACTCACCCCCCCCCCATAGTCTCTGTTACTCCTGGAGCATTGTTAAGGGCATTTTATAGTCATGATGCAAATCACAATTTGGAAAAACTCGCGTATAAGCCGCACCCTGAGTTAGGGCCGAGTCTATAAGCTGCACCGCCGATCTGACTCGCGTACTAGCCGCGGCTTCTACGCTAGGTTTTACGGTAGTAATATTTTACCCCCTCCCCTCTCCCCACCCCATCAAGCCTTCAAGGGGTCGACCCCCCCCCCTCCCCCGCATTGTGTTGTTGTTGTTGCTGTTGTACGACTGGTACTACATTGTGTACCAGCAGTACATGGTTGATGTCTTCTAATTCCTTAATGTCGGCTAGGGCAAGCCATATTCACAATCACATTGTCATTCTACATCAGCCCTAGCATGGTATCAAAATCGGAATACGGCACTGACTACTGTCAGTACCAAATATAAGTCTAGATCTATGTGACATACTGTTAAACCTCCAGTGTTGCCGAAACTTTTTACACACACAGGCCAATTTGGCCCGTTTCGCGAGATCTTACACACACCATTTACCTTCTACACAGGCCGCATTGACCCATACATATTGATTTCATATAGCACATTTATATAAATAAATACAAATTGTAATGCTTCTTAAATGACAGCTTTTAAATTTGATTGGAAAATCTTAAAACCACAGAAAAATACTTATATAAGCCCGGGGGGTGCAATATATATTCAATAAAAATCATATTTCAGGCCATAACTCAACTTCTACTTGGAGTATTTACATAATTCTTTCGGCTATGTGACCCCTATTTACCCCATTCATGTCCCTAGCCATTTTACAGAGAAATAAGGCTTAAATTGTTAATTGCTTAAATTGTTAATTGTCTTTGTAGTTGTGGTCCGAAGGGAACATACCTAATCCACGTTACTCACTTAAATTGTTAAGAAAATTATTGTAAATGTTGCAGTAAATGTGTCGGAAAAGTAGGTAATTCTAAAAATTGTAAGAAACAATCATGGTGTTTCTACAGCTAAAGGAATATAAGCCTGCCCCGAGTATAAGCCTGCCCCGTGTATAAGCCTGGTCAGTTTACTACTTAGTACTTATAAAAGCCCGGGCTAATACACGGGGAAATACGGTAGTCATAGACCATTAGGGTTTTACATTAGCAAAATCCTATGTGCCGATGTTATTTCAGCAACATTGAACTTCTCTGATAAGCCAAACTCTTTGAAAAATTGTGCACGTTTGCGCCGCTTGGTAATAATGTGCAGGGTTTTGCACTCAAAACCGGTTAAAATGGAGGGGGTTGACATTTTTACCCCTCCAGCAGGTCAAAAAACGTCAAATGCATACACACTGTCACAACACAAACATTGACAATGTCAATCATACCAGGGAGAGTATAGTATCTACTGTACACTCCATGATCATACTCAATGCCAAAATGGACATAGACTTATAAACTGACCCCCTAGTTTGAGCCGAATTCTGGGTCATTTAAACAGCTTTTACTATAATGGCTGGATATAAAAACTCTCTTATTATTGTGAACGTAGATATATTCACGGGTATACATTTTCGCGGAGGTGGCAAAAACGAATATTTCACTGGTACTTGAATTCACGGACAGCTAGGGTAGACAAGCTGATGGTTGTTTATAAGACTGTATTTGCGATATTATGAATTCGCTGCTCTTTCATTTCCGTGAATATAGCGAAAATGTATCCACAGTGAAATAAGTTACGACGACAGTATACGTCTTATCACAGTCTGCCAACTCTAGGGAGGGGGGCGGTAATCAATTTAGACCCCTCTTGGGGGGTAAAAAATGTTTAACATGTATTGAGCGAAAACCCCGCTCGTTACTAATATGCTACAAAGCCCCTAAGGGGCGCGAACGCGCGTGTTTTTTGACCCGCTGGAGGAGGGGATGGGGGGGGGGGGGGTAAAAATGTCAACCCCTCCATTTTCACCGGTTTTGAGTGCAAAACCCTGCACATTACTACAAAGCGGCGCAAACATGCACAATTTTGAAAAGGAGTTTGGCTTATCAGAGAAGTTCAATGTTGCCGAAATAACATCGGCCCATAGCCTAGGATTTTGCCACTGTAAAACCCTAAAAAATTGTACCATATCCTTTTTGTAAACATCGAATAATATACGAATCCGTTCACTGCCACTGGGGTTCGATCACACTTAAATGTGTTTCCGTCTGTTCTGTACGAATGTCAAATCAAGTGCGAGACAGTGGCAGACTCCAGAAACCAAAATTTGATCGAAATCAGAAATGTCTTCGGATTGAGGTAATGGGGAGGGTATCAATATAATATCGAGATTGAAAATGTTTCTCTGTGTAAACCTGTGTCACTATATGTGATTCAGATGGTGTGAGATCTACATACACCTTTTGTCTACGCATCCAACATATGTGAAATGAGATATATCATACTTCTGTCACTGTATTGTTAATAATAGTGATGCTCTGTACAGGAAAACAAACACTTACCTCCATTGCTGACGCCATATTACATTTCATGCGGAGTTAGCCATTATTAATCGAAACAGGAACTTGACTCACCCTATGGCATAATATATACGCTAGATATGGACTTAATAAACTAGAAAATATCGACAATGATCATTTCCACTACATTAGAAAAAATATGATATTTATAAACGTTTATAACGAGTTTTAAACTCAATACAACACTTATCATACTAGACTGACTGAAACTCTGTACACTGGCTCTGCTCGCTGAGTTTCGCCAACATGGCAGCCGTAAGCATCCGTCTCAACCCTGCCGGGGTGTTACTTGTCGTAATACTCCTTGCATGTCTCATATTATACGCATTTGACGTGCCAAAGCTATTTAAGTCTGAACAGAAAGTTGAAATGAAAGAGTTGTTGTCGGTTGCAATCGATCTTGCAGAGCGCGGAGGGGTTCGTGTGAAGCAGATTAGACTAGACCAGACAAAACTGGACGAGCAAGTGAAAGGTAAAACCAAGGAAGGGAAGGCTGAACTGAAGACCAAAGGGGATGACGAGTCACATAAAGCCATGGTAAATGGCTTTGCCAAGGCATTTCCAGATCTCAGGGTGAGTAAATCTAAATGACTAGTTAGTGGGAAACGGCAATTCCGCCCCCCCACCAATTATAGGCGAACGTTTATATCTCGACCCCCCCCCCCCCTAGTTGAACGTGCCCAAAACTAATGGTCGCTAGATTCTGACAGATGCTCCCTTGGTGAAGCCTTGGTCGACATCGGTGACTACCCCCCCCCCCCCCATGCCAAGTGTTTTACGATTTTTTGGCCCTATTACGCCCAGTACGATTTTAGATTTGAAATTACGATTTTTAAGCATCTCTGGGTTAGGGAGTGCTCATTTTTTAACAACAGGGGGGGAATTTTTTTCACCCCCCCCCTCTAGAGGGGTCGAAATTTTTTACCCCCCCCCCCGGCAGGCCGAAAATCGCGCGCGTTCGCGCCCCTTTGTAGCATAGTAACGCGCGGGCTTTTCCCCTCAAAACAGGTTGAATTTTTTTGCCCCCCCCCCCAAGAGGGGTCTGAATTTTTTACCCCCCCCCCCCGGTCAAGGGGTCCAAATTTTTTACCCCCCCCCCCCAAATCCACCACCCCCCCCCCCTGTTGTTAAAAAATGAGCACTCCCTTACTAAGGTATGGGATAAATAGCCTGCTATGGATACACAAGGCCATACACAATGCTAAACTAAAACTAGATTTTTTTGTTATTGAGCAAACAGATCTAGAAATATAACTTTACACATTGAGGACAAACAAATGATTAATGATGTATGGTGAGCCAGATTACAACTTTAATGAATCGTTAGAATCCATTTGAGCATCATGCTGACCCATCAGAGATGCCATTTTATTGTTACGATTTTTGTTACGATTTCAGCCAAAATCTGTTACGATTTTGGGCTAAAAAAATCGTAAGAAATACGATTTTTGGGGGTGGGTAACTTGGCATCCCTGCACTACGTTTTGATTTTGAGAAATGACCCCCCCCCCCCCCCCCCCAACTGATCACACTTATCGCACGCGCCTGTGGAATCATGCATGGTCACGAGCATCTATATGGACTATATTTTATTATCACATCCCCACCATGGAGGCTTTTCCTGTATAATATGTCGAGGGCCTGTTTTTATTACCGGTATGACCCCACCCCCACCCTATATCCACCAAGCCCCCCAGCTGGCAGTAACTGACCTGGCCCTTATTGCTAATACTGCGCATAACACGCGGGTGTGCCAGATGTTTTTGGGAGATATTTAAGATTGCTTTTGTGCCAAAATGTAAGACCTTATTGTTTTTAGGTATTGAGGGAAAGTCTTGCTATTACACAATCTGTAAAATCTGTTCAAGTCATTATTGATTGTCTTGGATATTTGTCTTGGATATTTCAAATAAATGACATAGTATAGATGTGACTATACATCAGATAAAAATCAACACTATCGATACGGTGACACAGCCCTTTTAAATCTGCCATACCACCTCAGATATAAAGGGCCTAGCCGGGGGGCCTAGATAGTTCACTTTCTGCATTTTATACAGGGTGTTCTTAGGGAGTGATCATTTTTTAACAACAGGGGGGGGGTGGTGGGTTTCCGCGCGGAGCGCGCGAAATTTTTTACACCCCCCCGGTCAAGGGGTCAAAATCTTTTACCCCCCCCCCTTAGGGTCGAAAATCGGCTCGCGCGCGGGCCCTTTGAAGCATAGTAACGCGCGCGGGCCCTTTGAAGCATAGTAACCGCGCGGGCTTTTTGGCTCAAAACAGGTCAAATTTTTTTTGCCCCCCCCCCCCCAAAGAGGGGTCCAAATTTTTTTGCCCCCCCCCCGGTCAAGGGGGTCCAAATTTTTTTTTGCCCCCCCCCCCCCAAACCCACCACCCCCCCCCTGTTGATAATAAATGATCACTCCCTTAGTGCAGTGTACTGCTAAGATCCCAACCTGATTTGTGACTTCTAACTGTGCTAAATTCAAAGATATAGATTAGCAAAAAATAGAATGCTTCTAGCATTCTATTCAGCACTTGATTACATCAACAAAGTAGTGCCATTTGCAGGGTACAGTTTTGTACTAGACTAGTAGACTGTATTGAGCAATGAAAAACTTCCAGGCTCCCCTCCACTAGGGATGTCATTGGTATCGAATTTTATGAGTTATCAGTTATTCACTATTTGGTGTCGATTTAGGTAATATATCAGTTATTCATTATATATATATATACAAAAAGAGGTATATTGGCCACACCAAAAAAAAAGTTGGTCTACGGATTTCCCGCATCATATTTTCGAAAATTTGGGGGTGGCCCTTTTTCTGATCAATAGCCAGATATGGGGTCAGATTGACTTTTTACTACCTAAATACCTTAATAATGGGCCGATTTACATGCCGTAAAAACTGACATAAAGCACAAAAAGAATCAATGATGGTGGGGTATCGATACCCGTCGATTGTCGATTCAGTTATCCAATACATAAAAATATAGCGATGTATCGATACCTATGATACCATGACATCCCTACCCTCCACTCAGCACTTCCACCTGATGGCTTTTGTCAACACTAAATAACCAAACCCCACCTGAATGTAAATAATACTAGTAATTGGAATTGGAGTCTTATATTGCAAAAGTCAACACAGGCGACATGGCCCTTTTAAAAATCGATGGACACAGGAAAATAGAGCAGAATGTATAGGATAAATATAGACACTTCCCCTTAAATTTGATACGGTGACACAGCCAGGTATTTGGAGACCCATGTATAGTCACATAGATATCAACAATGTCCTGATATGTGAACATAAAAGTATGAACCCATTCTTCATTATAGGTTCATTCTGAAGAGCACAATACAGACCCTGTGGACTTAGGAGCAATTCAAGAGCCAGATAAGAATAGGAAAAGACATAACATTACCCGAAGGCCGCCAATCTATCCCGATCAGAGACATAACAGTGTGGGTTGATCCCTTGGATGCAACACAAGAATACACAGGTAAGTAATAATTATTGAGTGAAAGAAATAAAAAAAAATTAGAAAACAAAAAACGAATTTTATATAGTGTATGTTCGTCATTCATCTACTCTCTCAGTCCATATTGTTGCAATTTTATAACCATGTACCAAATATAATTAGTGTGGACTTTTAAGAGTATTTTGTACGCATGAATTATGATTCATTGGATTTTATTACTTTGGGCTTGTTTTCAGAGAATCTTGTCCAGTATGTGACTACAATGGTTTGCATCGCGGTTCGTGGGCCAGCCCAAAATAGGTGTTATCCATTTCCCCTTTGGTGGGGAAAAGGGAGAAGGAGAAACAGGTGGGTACATTTGTAGTTTAATATGAAAGTACCAGTATTCAAAGATTGATATTAAATGGATAAAAGTGTACTCTTAAAATATGATACCATTAATCAACACTAAATGCTACTTTAGACATATAATTAACGAAGGCCCCAGGCTGAAGTTTTTGGCGTCAGCATGCTAGAGGTGGTTTTGCGGGAGCGATTTTTTTTCTCTTTTTCTCTCGGTTTGGCAGGTGTATTTCAATAATAAGGGCATCCCATGCACTGTAACTGTGTTCCTGTGCGCCAAGCATTTCTGTAAAATAAGGCAATCTATAAAAAAAAAAATAGGCGTCTTAATTTAAGACTCTCGTCTTGAAGACCACATCTGGAGGTTTTGAAAAATATGAGAAAACCAGAATATACCACTGCAGACATACTGTTTTGAATAATCCTTTAGTATATGTGACATAAATATGTGAATTAAGTGGTGTTTTTTAGCAAAAAAAGTAAATCCCTCCAAATACTGAAATTGGTCAATGTGTGCTTTCCTCACTTTGCACAAGGGGGCACTGCTGTACATGGTCTGCTGTGAGAGGCCGTTGCTAAGTACATGTGTGGAAGAGAGTGTGTGTGTGTGGGGGGGGGGGGAGGGGGGTGTAGTTGTACCCACATACCCCCCGCCCCCCCCCCCCCCCCCCCCCCCCCCCCCCACCCCCCCCCCCCCCCCCACCTTGCAGGGAAACTAACAACTGTTAACTGCCCAATGGATTGCCCGTTATTACACTCTGTATTGAAGTATGGTGAGTGATCAGGGCCAGTGCTCAGTGATTGGGTGGGGGAGGGAGGGACGGCCAGTGGGAGGTAAGTGCTTCAGGCAGACTGACCACTGCAGGGGCCCAGGGGGGCCACTCCCACAGTTTTGCCTAGCATGTGTGACCATGATTCCAAGGGAAAGGGTACTTTCTGGGGCCCTTTATAGATAGGGATTAGGAGGGGTTTTTCATCAAATTAGTGCTAGTTTGTTGATTTACCTCTTGTAATAAGAATACCAGGTTTGAAGTGATATTTTGTGAAGTGCTAGTTTGTTGATTTACCTCTTGTAATAAGAATACCAGGTTTGAAGTGATATTTGCACATGCATGTAGTTTCTATAGAAAATATATGGGGTGGCCTCCCCATTGGGTTGGTTGTCACCCAATATGAGATCACATTGGGTATTTGGGCTGTAGTTCATGTGCTTCTCACTTGGGACGGTACAATCACTGATATTTAGGATATGAGGTCTCATGGATTGGCCCCCAACTAAACCAAGTAATAAATGAATAAATATAGCTCAACAGGAGTTACCTTTAGATAGGAAGTCAGTTAACATACCTAGGTACCTGATTACAATAGCGAAATTGCCAATTAAAAACCTCTGGATATGGTCTTCAAGCATAGAACGCTATGGAGAATTATGAGAATGAAAGTGAGAATGCTCGTTTCATGGTTGATGCAATTCTATGATTTTCGCTAGAACAAGCTAGAACCCTGGCGCTAAGGACATAAAACACAATATCTTAAATTTAAAACAGTTTACCGTTTAGTATGGGAGCAAAATCAAAGTGAAATGTTTCACGCATTCTCGTATTTCACAGCCGCCATCTTGCTGGTACCCATATGGAGGCTCTGACATCACACTCTCCCAGCAGAGATCTAGGTTTATATCTCTGCCTTCAACTGGACACTTGACGTGTGACGTCGGTACCCGCAGCTGTCAAACTTGATCCCCCTCCTTATGTGTTTTGTTTCTTCATGAATTCGATGTAAACATGTAGTTTAAGTTCATTATTACACAGAAAGGGAAGAAGTAATAGCAAAAATCTTACAATATCAGTGTTTTGAAGGCGCCGAAAATGTCTCAAATTGGTTTGTTGACGTTTGGGATGTACCCCACAGTGTAGTGTCCTGCAGCAGGACTTTTTTCTCGGAACAACCCACAGATATCTGAACAGGGATGAAAGTCTTCAAGTTTTTCCCTGAAATCAAGTTTTTTTTCAATCACTAAAAGTATACTCAGGTTATTTATTTGTAGGCCTTCTTAGGATATGCTTGATATTTTCTGAATACAAACTCAATCAAAACTTATTTTGTGTGTATAATCCTATGTCAGTCCACACCAGAATCATCACTGATTCATCCCCGGTGGTCCTACACATACACAGACAGGCTACATGCACCATTTTTCTCAGGCAATATCAAAGCTTGAAGCCCTCTCTCTCCTCTGTAGTCCTATGTATTTACACTCTTCATGTGAGGCTTAGTCACTGGAATAAGGTGATATGCTTGGAGAGTGTATGGATAGATTTCTCATTTTCCTCAGCAGGAGATAACGTCCATGACCAAATGGACAGACAAATGCTTCTTCTCAGCAGGAGATGATGTCCAGGAACATATAGACATGACAAATCCTGCTACACAGCATAAGATAACTGTCTATAGACACATAAACATTCTTGTTGTTCTATAATGTATGTTATATCTTTAAGTTTTTTTGACATGGTCGACTTTCATCCCTGTCTGAAGTTAGACAGATTTGTGATCCTATTTTATGTTGTAGTTTTCAAAAGGAGGAATAAATGAATTGATTTGCAGGTCTAAATGTGTTAAAAATCTGTAGCCAAATATTATAGTACCGCGTATGTAGTGTCCAAATTTTGTACGCAGCGGTCGCCTGACGTCACACGTCGGCACCACGTGACCAGGTGAAGGCAGAGATACGTTAAGTAGGCCTATCGGCGTAGACTCTGCGGGGAGAATGCTCAAATCACTGCTCACTCTCCCAGTCACTGGGAATGAGCTCCAGCCCGGAGCCTGTTCCCGGTGCTTGAGCTGATAACACTGCCAATTTGGGTGACCAACTGGTTGTCATAGAGAGGATGAAAATATGAAAGGCCCACTTGTCATAGGGACCATTGGTCACCTAAATTGGCACTGTTGTCTATATTTGCGTAACTGGCAGCACTCTCGGCAGAGATGCGCCTATGTCAGCATCGCCATTAAACTGGCCTGCCTGTGTCTTGCGCTTTACGCAGGTCCCCTATGATAGAAGCTTGGTCATAGGGTCCATGGGTCACTCGACTCTGTCGTGTTGTACTAAATTGCCTTAATTGGTGGTAATTAGTGGCCTCTGCCCCCTAAACCTTTGGAGTTTGATGTGTATTGGAATCTGCACTCTTTGTGCACAGGCTTTGTCCTAGAGCTGGGTATATATGGGAGAGTGAATTGAGGCGGTATATTTTGTACAGCACTACAAGGGGGGGGGGTTGAGATCTTTTCTTAGGTGCTGGTCGTGGGGGAGGGGGTAAGGCCTACCTTTAGTCCCCAGCACTACACCTACAGTCCTCAGCACTACATCTTTAGCCCTAAAAAAGTTTGAGCCTTTCTGGGGGGGGGGGGGGGGTGCCCTTATGGCCTTCGTTTTTTTGTCTGCTCATGCAGTTCAAGCCCTTTCATTGGGATGCTATGTCACCCGAGCCTATTGACTAGGCCTCTCAGTGCCCGCGTTTATTGACTAGACTTCTCAGTTTCTGAGCCTATTGACTAGGCCCTACAGTGTCCGAGCCTACTTAACGAGCCCCTCAGTGTCTTCGCCTCTCTGCTGTTAAGCCATGTTGTTGAAATAATAAGTTTGTCAATATTTTTACACATTGAACCCTGCTGTTTATTTCAGTCTGGGGCTGGGTCGGATATGGCTCCTCGTTAAAGCCGCCCATGCCAACAGAACACAAGACAGACAAGCAAGACAAAAAAGATCGTCCGTATAAAATCATTGTGTCTCGCTCCCACGCTGGAGATGTTAGTCCGGTCGCACAAAAGGCTTTTGGAAACAGCACCGAAATTATTTCAGCGGGTGGAGCAGGTATGTAGAACTATGTATAAAATAATAATGTTGATCTGAATCAACTTTGCTAACTTGAACAACCATACCGAGGCTGAGTAGCATAGCAACCATGTATAGATATCCTGTTTGTGGTTCGCACAATATTCTGATAAAATCAAAAAAGTAAATATGACCTATAAAGTGTCGAAATGATGTTAAACATGTATTACTCTCTGGAAAAAAAGCAGGGTACCAAAAAAGAGAAATATATAGATTCGGTTTTCTGTAGTGATATCAATGGAGAGCGTGGGTAATTGACCATTCAGTATAATAATTTAAGATGTAGGCCTACGCTTGCATCTATGTTCTATATGCCTTTCAATCCAAATGTTAATTGTCTTATTTCTGTAGGGTATAAGACAGTCCAAGTGGTGAGAGGGGTCGCCGATGCTTACGTACACGTCACAGCCATAAAGAAGTGGGACATTTGTGCGGGTAATGCCCTTATGCTCTCTGTCGAAGGCCGCATGACCACGCTTCAAGGTTCGGATGTCAACTACGCTGAATCAGGCAGCGTCAGTAATGAAAAAGGCCTCCTTGCTACACTTCATGACCACAAGACATTCCTAGACAGTCTCGAGCCGGCCTTTGAAGCAGTCCAGGAGAAGAAAAAGCTTCTTAGCGCAAATCCTAATTTGAAGCATAAGCGGGCAACAACACCACTAGCAAATAATTCTACTAAGTCTAAGGTTAATAGTAAAGTAAAGGTGGCGTCAGCACAGAAAGACGCTGGGGCATCTTAGTACTGGTACTGGAGTAGTATTGGGTTAGTACTCTTTGGTATTTTACATCTTATATATATATATATATATATATATATATATGTGTGTGTGTGTGTTGATATGCGCGGGACTGAATGTGATAGGTACTGTATCAAGGGTGTTAATATGTATAATATGTTTGCCTCAACGAGTGAAATGTGAAGACTGAAATGTGCTTTAATAGTACTCAATCAAAAACATCACGTTGAGTGTAATATGAAATCCTGTAAATAGTTATTAATCTTCATGACTAATCCGTGAACAGACTAATTTATACCCGCAATGTGCACATTTCTCTTTTGATACATTTATCAACATATCTATAGCCTATATGTTCACGCTGGAACAGTGTAATGTGTTGTAACCTATAGCATAGACTAATCATGTCAGTTAAAACATCCCCGACCTTGGGGGATTTGAGAATTGCGTCTGTAGATTTTATAAGTTTATGATGGTAGTGCATTTCTCAGCTGTGACAACAAAGGGGCCAACAAAGAACAAGGAAAACCCCTTTCTTTGCTAAATTTGATATTTTGAAGGATTGAGCTATTCTCATCTCACAACACATAAGAAGATTGTAATAAGTCCCGAGGATCCTGTTTTCAGGCATCATACTTTAACCTATTTTCCTATTTTATCCTTTTTTTGAGCACATATACCTATTTTACCTATTTTATCCTATTTTTTGACAAATAATACCTATTTTACCTATTTTCTGAGGGGTGGAGGTGATATTTTCCATTTCTCATACAAAATCATACCTGAGAACTGTGTTGGTTTATGTGATTCATCCATATCCAATGAGATATTTTCTTGTCTCCTGAAAGTATGACTCAGTCTCTAAAAGCCCCAGAAAACGCCATTTCCAAAAATTTGCCACCAAATTTTCAAAAATTTCTGGGTGCAGTATAGCTATTTCTCATCTGATTGAAATTGACATTTTCTTTGTCATTGCAAGTGCACATGTCACCATAGCTAGGTCTACCCTCCACTGGCATGCATATGTTGCTGACATTGACTTTTGACCCTTTATTATTTTCCCAGATCCATAGGATGGGTGAGGTAGCCTGGCCCTCTTAGGGAGTGCTCATTTCTTTTACGGGCGGGGGGGGGGAGGGGTTTGGATCCCTTGACTCCTCTAAGGGGGTGGGGGGTGAAAATTTTCTAGCCCGCTCCATGCAAAATCACACCATCCTCCCACCTTATGTTGTTAAAATGTGAGATATCTGAGCCAAAGTGCACCAGATTGCACCATTTCAAGTCTAGAACTTTTAGAATGCTCCAAAATCTTAAAGATAAGGGATCAATAGAGATCCAAACCTAGATATTTTGTGTCAAATTCCCATAATGTATCCCTTCAAAATGAATGTCACCACCACCCGAGCAGAAAGAAATTAACAAATTGACTCCTACCTTTCTGACCCAAGTACTGAACAATGTATACAGCTTTACAGGCATGCAAACTCCTCAGATTTCTCAGATTTCTTTTTCTCCAAATTGGTCATTCTTGTGATTCGTCCAGATCCAATGAGAACTATGTTTACCTTTATGTGGAGCGGGGGGGACTTGTAATTTCATCAGGCATGCAGATCAAAATTCATAAAATTTGACCATTTGCCTTCTTGATTTTCAAAATATTCTTGGGGGGCATGCCCCCAAACCCCCCTAGTACTACTGTGACGTGATCTGCAAATGACCACATAACTCTTTCAATGATGGTTTAAGATGGGGGGTAGACATGCTAGATGTGCCAAAATGCATCAGTTTGCATCATTTGAAGTCAAGAATTTCAAAATTTTCCAAGACTTTTCAATCCAAAAATGCCAATCATAAAGCAAAGGCTGCCTAATACAGATCTTAGCTTTGATACAATTCTGGCCAAAATGCACCAGAATGCACCATTTGAAGTCTACATTTTCAAATGTTCCCAAAAGTTTCCCCCTAAAAACAGGCTACATTCATTATTGGCCAAAAGGAAACAGAATGCACCATTGCCGGTCTCAAAACCTTTCCTTTAAAAATATGAGGCCCAAATCATCTGAGATCTGAGTTGTTTTCCCCAAAATGCAGAAGAATGCACTATTTCAAGGCTAGATTTCCAATTTTCCTAAAAAAAATTAACAAGTTCCCTGCCCCAATCATAGAGAATAATTCAGAGCTGAGCTTTAATATATTGTGTGCCAAAATGCATCAGAATGCGGCATTGCTAATCATAGACTTTCAAATTTTTTCCTCTTCTGAGTTTGAATGTCTGGCTCTTAATACATTACATGTAGAAATCAGAATACATCATTACAACTGTAAACTTTTGAATTTTCTCTGCACTCCTATAAGAATGCAGTGTATGTCTTCTAGATTTTCAAAATAAATTCCCAAAAAAATTCCCATGAGGGTATGGCCCCTGAACCTTTAGATTTGTCACTGCGCTGCACTTGCACAATTTTGGACAAAATAGTTCTCAAACTTTGTCTGCCCATTAAGCATTTTTATGCACTATAATCAGGGGGCTGAGGTAAACAGCCATACAACTGTTCTTAGGCCCTTGACTTTTGGATGTCTATTCTATATCTTCCTATTTTGCTATACGTGTCAATGGGAACAACACATCCAATAATGTTAAATGTTGAAAAAGCCTGACTAAAGTCCTAGTTTATACCTATTTTAGCATCAACAAAACTGCAGAAATACCTATTTTATCCTATTTTTTGCGTGGAAATATACCTATTTTATACCTATTTTATTTTGGAAAGGTGGTATGACCACTGTGTTTTGGTTTTGACTGCAGGTCGTCTTGCTTCTAGTGTTGTGTGTACAATCAGTGTCCTCTGCAAGGACATTATAACGCTAATTAGTTCATCTACCTGCCCATACTATATGAGTTCCATCAGAGGGATGCTATTTCACTGGGTTCGTTTCATCGAGAAAATATAATAATATATTCATATTATTAATGTTGCAAGTTTACATATTACATTCACATGGCTACACAATATTGTCATACAATGCTTTCACCATAGATTAAGGGAGAATGAAGTGTGATTTGAGTCTCAGTTATCTACCCGGTAGTTTGTTTTCTTAACATGAAACATAGGAAAACGTGTATAGATGTTCATTTACTTGGTATAATTCAGTATGCCCTCTGTGAATATACTTTGTCTAGTCAACACCATGCAGTTTACATGTATGTCAAAATGGACAAGCCTTGCCGAAAAAAAGATACAATGTTAGAAACACGATGGAAAAAATACAATAGTGGCAAACTCGCTGGAGGTTGCTGAGTTAATAAACTTGTAATGATCGAATCTAAGCTAACTTAAAAGAGTAAGGATGCCTGGTCTCTATGGTCTGCCTTGACGCAGAAGGACAGAGATGAAAGTTGCTGATGGATGCAGACTATTTTGTTATATTTTATATTTTGAAGGATTACTATCACTATTTTATAACTATGGAGTTGGTAACTTCCTATGCACCCTCAGTGGTCCAGTGTTACATCGTGTCTACATCCTGAAGCAGTAGCGAGTCATGAGTAGACTATACCAGAAAGACAGGACCGGGTTGGACCCGGTCCTGTCTTTCTGACTATACCTTCTACAAATGTACCCACCTTAATGTCACTGGTCGTTATGTTTACCATTTCAAGTATTCAGTATCTCACCACCTTCTTACTTATTTCGCCTATGACAAGTAACATCCCCCCGAGGACACAACTGGTTACTTCGTACTTTTGATTAGGCTGGTTTAAAAACGCTAGAACCAAACCAGTCACTTGTATCGTGATTCTCACCGATGGGAACATCTCATGGCCATATATAGAACTTTGACAGTGCTAATTGTAGAATAGCAGTGTAACGTCTGCCGGGGGATGCTAATGATTCCTTAACCCTATAAGGGCTTCTACCATCATGCATACAGCCCTGGTAAATACACTCAATTCATGAATTATGCCGAGTTTAATACACATCCGAATGGGTTTAACTTAATGTACATCCGAATGGGTCCGTATGATGCATGAATTCAGTCCTGATGCAGATGAGAAGGCCTAGACTCGCTAGGGCTATATTCGTGCATTATGACAAATGACCATATCATATTGATGCACTATGCCGCCCTGAAAGGGCTAAAATTCTGTAAACATCGGAATGGGGGACTACCAAGATTACATAAAATGTATAAAAGAAGCTATTCCATTATTTAAAAAGAGTATACATTTTGAAAAGCTCTCGTTATATATTGAGAATACATAACGAGTGGATGTATGATAATACCTATTTTATGTCTTCTTTTCTTTTCTTGTCCTCGTCACCTATTGTTGAAATCCCTAATTTAATATCAATGATTAGTGTCAACTCAAGAACGAGGTGCTACTGTACATAGCATGTTTTATCTTGGACTGTATTTTATGTCTCAGATATGTGGGTGATGTCTAATACTTCATTGTATGCAATAATTGTATGCAATATATTATTTATCTTTGGTCTAAACTGGGGTGTTATATATTAAATAAACATGATAGGACTTTTTATTCTAAACGGCCAAATCGTACTGCTTGTATATTGGTGATACATTAAATGTCAACTCATAGTAGACATGGGATTTGATAGCAAGGAACTATTCATGTACCAATGACCTTACCACTGAAACCATATAAATTATTATATGGGTACAGCATAGCGTGTATTTAACGTATTTGGAAATCGCAACGCCCAGTCCATTTTGTGACGCTACACTATATTATAGGTTATTGGGAGTTTTGTGGTCACTCGAGAATACCACCAGTTAAAATGTTTATAATAAAGCTTACAGGAATTAATTAACGGTGTTTTGTGGTGATGATAGTATATGAAAATATCTCAGAAAATGTTGACAGTAATCTGAACTACAGTATGGTAGTAAAACTATCAAATCCACAACCAATCGCGGCCAGTGAATCACAGCAATGTTTATGTGTCTGTCGTCTGTCTTTATAGACTTTACTTTGATGAGGCATAGAACATCCTCTGCAGTTATCTACTCTCTACTGTAGTTGTATTTTGGCAATTATATGGGTGCTTTACAACACATTACAGAGGTATTTTTTCAGCAATGTGTAATAAGAGAGAAAAAAAACGTTTCAAGTAGACCTTACAAAGAGGGAGAAAACGTGGGAACCTGGTAGACAGGTGCGAGGGCCCGAGTTAGTGCGTGAATTGAAACCTCAAGGGAAAGGTGGGGGGGAGGGGGGGGGGGCGGTATCTATGGTATGTAGACCACAAAAACCTTTACAAGGCAATGCGGGTTGGTTCTGCAGGTAGGACACCGTATATAGCTACCTTGATTAGAGTAGTGTTGCTGAAGCTGTCATTCGAAGCTGTTCACAACACACCCCTGTATCATGCTTTGAACCAGAAAAGCTGTGAAATAGATCAACCAGCCCAGTTAGGGGTCCCTGAATTACACACAAATATCAAGGAATTGTACAGGGCGGCGGTGAGGGCCATGTAAATATGGACCATTTTCAACACCCACCCACTCCCTTGTGGCTTGGCTTGCCAGAATGCCCGGGGGGTCAACTTGAATTATTTTTACCGGGATGTGTGGTTATGGGTCTGAATATATGACCCATATTGGCGTAGGCTGATTTCTGGAAAAATAGCCCATATTGGTATGATCTCTGCAGAAAAGATACCCACATTGGCGTATGACATAACAAGGATAGTATTCATGTCACCCCAAAGGACTCTTTGAGGGTAGGCTACAACTGCCCCCCACCACCACCCTCTAAGTTCCAGACATAACAATGGCAAAATTACCAATTGGCACTTTCTATTAATCAGAAAAGCCAATCAAAAAGGGCAAACTTACCAATTAATCCAAAAATGGTGTGTAAACTCAAGAGAAACTTCACACACTGAGGGAATAACTACCCCTCCTTAATAGCCTTAGTGTAGCTTAAATACCCCTGAAAAAACATACCCATATAGGCGTACGCCACTTCCCTCCCTAGGGGCTGAAAAAGGACCCATTTCCCTCCAAATCATGGCCACACTATCCCGGTATGGTTGGACCTGAGTCGACCCCCCGGGCCAGAATGTCACTCTTTTCCCCATACCCTCTCATTGTATGTCACACTCTGGTCAAGACCCCACCACCACCCCCTTCAGCGTGACGTAATTTAAGGCCGGCTTTTGAGAATGGTCCTAAAAATGAGATTTACTTAGAAGCTCTAGGCTCTTAGAATATCTGAAAGCTTGGATGAAATCGGGCCAAAGTTATTAAAGATACATCTCTTTTTTTCTCTGGATTATTTAAAGCTCTGTGTTTATATAATTTCTAAGAAGAAGTGTAAGATATTTCTTCGATAGTTGGTAATTTTGTTAATTTATAAGCTTGAGTCCAATACCAGTAAGTAAAAATCGACAAGGTGACATGGCCATTTCTTAAAATCGACAGGGCGACATGGCCATTTCTTAAAATCGACATGGGAAATTGGGACCCCCCACCTCCCCAATCCAGACCCCCATCATAGCCTACACTTACCTGTACAGGATTATGCCATATAACAGGGCCAAGATGACCGGGGGGCGGTGCTTATGTGGCATAATCCTGTACAGGTGAAGGCTATCTGACGAAACCTTCGGTTATGTCAGGGTATTCAATATACTCACTTGTCTTAGCCCTCCATCGTGGGTTAGATGAGCGGGCTGCCCTGGAGTGCAGTTTGTTTGCTATGGCGGGAAACCGTTTCTCATTCTGAACGCTAGAGTGCAGCAGCGACAGGAAGACGCCCTCTATATTTAACCTCACACACTTAGCCCTTCCTAAGAAATTATGTAAAATGTCAACTTTATGTGGAATATATGTCATAACAAATTGCAGGATAACAGGCAGTAAGCTCTACGACGATTGATGGCGTTGGGTTTGCCATTATACCGCTAATATGCTCATAATGTTGCAAGGAGCTGAAAATCGGTCAACCATAACTTGACCCCGTGACCCCGTTCTTCACACCATCTTCCGGTCGAACGTTGAAAAGTTTTCTGCCAGAAGCCAGTTCGCCGATGCAAAATATTGGTTCTAAACCACCTGCATATAAACTAAACATTTTTGAACGGACATCAAATGACCAAACAAGTGTCCTGGAAACAGTCCAACTGGAGGCAAAGTCTGGATTTGGTGAAATTCATTAGTTTGCCAAGTGTTTATATTACCTGGCAGTTGGGCTGCGAGCTTTGCAGCGAGGGAGCCGCCTTTCACAGAGAGAGTGTCAGCCGTTCAACTTCAAGAGCAATCCTCACATCACTCATCAGACAACGAATTATCAAAGGTATGAATTATTTAGCCTGGCCCTGGGCCTAACCCCTGGGTATGAAGTGAAGAAGCAAACACGACTTCAAGTACATGCAGCTGTGTTATATTATAAGTTTTCATCAAATACTGAATAGAACTACTGACACTGCAGATAAGGGAGGATTCATAATTTATTTATGGCAGGGGGTGGGGGGAGGGGGGGGGGGGGGGCGTTTGGCAAATCGAATACGTCAAAAATAATTGCCCCCCCCCCTCCTCGGAATAGGTTGAAAAAAAGCCCCCCCCCCTCGGAATAGGTTGAAAAAAAAGCCCCCCCCCCTCACCCTGGATCATTTTCAACTTTATTACAAAAACGATGTTGGTGTCTAGGCTACTAATTATAATATTTGTATGCATTTAATCATGGGCACTTTTTTACATACAATTTACTACCTTGCAACAAATACATCCATTCGTAAGGTGTTTTAAGGCCCGGTCAGACTAGTCAAAATTGCGATCCGATTTTGCTACGACTGCCAGAGTCGTGCATGCCAAACTCCTACGATTTTGAAAATCGTGCGATTTTGGGCGATTTTCTAGTCGTAGTCCTATGCCAGACTGCACGATTTTTGGTCCCGATTTTGCATGGACAAAATCGGATCGTGACTTTCCCATTTCTGCGACTAGTCTGACCGGGCCTTTAGTGTAAACGTCTCATGATACTCGCTGGTGAGTGATAATGTTATAAGCCGAATTTGGACCCATTGAAACATGGTTAAACTATAATTTACTTGATAAAAAACCTCCCTTATAAGCCGACCCCCTCTTCAGGGTTCTCCGCAGACTCAAAAATCACACCGTAAAAACTGGCGAGCGACATACCGAAGGCATAAATTTAGACTTTTTACACCAGATAAAGTGCTCAAATGAGAATTTAAAATCTATCTTCTGTTTTAATTGATGGATTTTCAAAATGCAAACGTCTATGTGTAGCTAATGGCACACCGGCGGTGATTCTGAAGGGATTTGACACCGGCGGCAGTAAAAATGACGCCGGCAGGAGTTGGGGGTTAAGACACGTGAGACTGGGAAATATTGTTTTAATCTATGTCAAACAGCACATCATATTATATATTTGTCATTGTATTTATATGAAATAGACAGGGAAATAGGTGATCTATTGACTAACAAATAGGAGGTACTCTGAAAGGTAAGGAAGTAATCATACAAGCATACGATCTCAGTCCCAGTACTGGCGTACTGGGACTGATTATCACTGATATTCAGTCAACCCTATCATGTAAGTATGACCATGCACGCCCTTTCTCATCAGTCATCAAGCAACAACCACTACAAAATTTAAAAAGGAAATGCAAAAAATCTCGAAATAATCGGCTCACCCTCACTACATGTATTTTGTTTTGTTTTAAAGGGCTCACATTCTGCTCAATGTACCAGTGCTGGAAGAGAGCCCAAATGCAGTTTCGGTGTGGACAGCAACTCCAAGCATGGTGGCGTCTGTGTGTGGCCCCCTGAGTGGTTCTGGGACTCCCTACTCGTCTGACATTGGTGTAACACAATCACCGTCTAGAAGCAACTCTACTTTGTCAAGCTGCAAACGCAGACTCATGTTCACCCAAAGAATATTCCAAGGTAAGTGATTTCATTACATATCGGCTGAAAAATGAGTTGAAGATTGATAACTTACAATGAGATTGATATCTTATGTCACAAAAAGTCAATTATGTGGTTATCCCTCTCATTACTCACCAGTAAACATATTAAACATTTTGCTGTTCGGTAGCAGTAATGGTAAATTGAATTGAAGAGGCAATCTGAATGAAAATACGGTCCATACTCTCATTCTCCCCTATACCGGCAACTCTAGATGTTCGTTTCCACTACAATACGGGTGTATATTAATTGTTATTCTTGAATAAGAAAAGTTACGATTAAAACATACACCGTCTTATCGTTGAAATATGAAAACTACATGTACAAACTTAGTTACCTTTTGAACATGATTACTACTAAGATACCTTTCAATGCTAATTTGCAGGTGAAGCCATTTACTTGGATCTGAGGACCGCAAATGGCTCTCGCCAGCGAACCAACCTCGAGACTGATCTTAAAGCCTTGGGTGCAAGAGTTGAAGGATTTCTCTCCCGGGATGTAACACATGTTATCACAGATCGCACCGATGCTGCAGCTCAACCTAATGGTGGTGCTGCAGGGAGCTTCTCTTCTCCTGTTGCAACTGGGAGTAAAGGAGGCTCGTTGAAGACTCCTAAAGCAGTACCCGCTGCCTTTTCACGAGCGCAGGCTCTCCTGAACCGGTCAGTGTCCAGACAACAGCAGCAGCAGAAAACAAACGCTGCAGCCACTGACCCAGTCAGTCTTGCCAAGCAGTGGGGAATACGTGTCACATTACTTCCGAAAGTCCTTCATATCATTGAGCGAGAAAAGGCAAAATGTGATCCCAATAGGAGGCTCTCTGACTCCAAACATGGATCTTCGAAAGGCGCAGTTCGGGTACGTAAACTGGAAGGCGCATTCATTAAAGTTGAGGATATGTCTTGCCAGTTCAGACCTTCCTCAAAAAACTTTGCAAGCTTCCCTGTGATTGACGTCAACGATCCTGCAATATGTCACAATCAGTCGCCGTTCAACCTGAGACGAAAGCCCCAGGCTACTAAGGCTGAGGACAATCACAGCAGCACAGTGAAGGGTGATGTGAACATTAGTAAACCTGTACCAGTGGTCAAGGAAACACCTAGTGTTCAACTACAGGCTGAGGGCACACCCTCCACCAAAAGGCCAGCTGTGAAGCAGGTCCCTAAGACTGGTTTTTGTGAGGTTTGTGACACCACATACAGAAATCTCAAAGAACATGCAATGAGTGATGCTCACCAGAAGTTTGCACTGGGTACAGATAATTTTAACTCTTTAGATTTTATAATTTCCGAGCTTCCCTCTTTATCACAACTACAAAGTCATTTATCTAAGTTGAGTATCTCAACAGAGCCGGAAAGCAATGAAGAACTGGCGCAAGATCTTACGGATTGTCTATCCGAAGAGAAAAGGGATCTTAATTGCGGTGTTTTGTCTGAATCAGAGAAAGGACTAAAGACGCCTGAAAGGCTAGCTCCTTCAATAGATTTCATCCAAGATGTGCCCATGGATACTGCAGAGTCTTGTCCAGCAGACCAGTCAGTGGCTCTGATGATCTCTCAAACACTAGATACAGTGAGTCCACAACAATTGAGCCCGGTGAACGCTCAAACTATAGCTCCGGTGAACTCTCAAACGATGACTCCAGTGGTCTCACAAATAATGGATCCATTGGTCTTACAAAGACAATCAAGCAATGATGTATGTCAAAGTGAGGGAGCTGAGGTTGGATGTGATACGCCTGTATCTTGTTCCACGGTTGGCTATGAACACAATAGCGGGCCCCATCACGGTAGCACCGCCCCCTATACGTGCAGTGGGCAGCCAGTGTTCATCAGTGGTAGTCACGACGTGTGCCACACGCCCACCGCGGGTACACAGAACGGACCTACTACTGACTCCCAGCACCAAACACTCAGCGAGGACAGCCCGAGCACCATGGGTGATGTCCAGCATGTTGACAATCGTAGCTTCAGCATGCAAGGTGCTGCAGTCCTTGAAATTGAAAACTTAAACAAATCCGATGGGCTGCAAGACAATCCACAAAGTATTACCAGTGACCACGAGAAGAGTGCTTTATCAGTAAGTCAAAGGTCATCGCAAAGATCACGGAAGGCAACTTCCTCTGAGAGCATCCCTGATGAGTTGGTCCAGGTTCCTAGCCTGTCTAAAGCTGAAGCAGACGAGGCCAAAGACAATATATGTGATGAGGTGCTTCTCTTGACGCCTTACAAAGTAGCACATCCCATGTCAGACCCAACTGGTATGGCAGATAGTCCACAGTCTGTTGTCATGCCTACATTGACACCCCAGAAAACCCCTTATAAAGACTTCACTCCCGGCAAATCCAATTCTGACATGCGCGTGTTGTCAGAAAGCGCTGTGCAAGCCGTGCTGAAGGAGTTGACATTCCTCAATAATGATGCCCCATTGGAGTTTGCAGGCGGTGTCTCTGGGCATGCTGAACGGGCCTCAAACCACATCCAACTGTCAGGGGATTCCAGGTCCGGCTCTGACTCGTTCCCATCCATGCCAGAACTGTGTGCTGAGGTTGGGTACAACCCTCCCGATCCCCACACCAATGACGCCACCATGCAGGAGCCCTTAAGCAGCCGCGGCTCATACTTTGATGTCTCTCCTGTAAAACTCATCACCCAATTTTCATTTGGTTGTGTCGAGGGTCCCGAGTCCTCATATGATCCTTCGAGTAGATCTCAACCCCAATTCACAGCTGTGAAAGAAAGGACAGTAGCAGAACACCATCCCATAAACAGCCATCACTCTGATGCTGTTCTTCCAGACTCTGTCTCTGACTCCAAGAGTTTCCCGACATCATTTAGTAATATCCTGTCACGAATCAGTGCCGAGAGTAGCCAATGTCCAGAGATAGACAATAGTAATGACGCCCACCCCATGGTGCTAGATACAACATTGGTGGAAGATGACTCTATGCCGGCGCTTGAGGTCTTTGAAAGACCCACAGCGACAAGGGGTCAGGAAACACCAACTGTACAGTTGGACATTAGTCAAGAATTACACGATGAACAAATGGAGTTCTCTGATGTGTCGAGTGATCGTGTGGAGAATTCCATTGCGCAAAATCTCTTGGCACGTCTTCAGGAACAAAGTTTTAGTGGTTCTGAGGAGGAGGACAATGAGAGTGCCCCCGATGTGCTCCTACATTACAACAATGGCATCCAACAGCAGGCACTTGGCAGTGATACCCTTGCCAAGGCTGCTAAAGAATTAATCAACAGTGACAATGTTTTCTGTGGCGAGTCTGTCGTATGTGACAGTCAGAGTAGAGCAATATTGCATGCCACCCTCGATAATATTTCCCCCAGTCCAAATGACACTTGCTCGTCTATGAATCGGGCCATGAACATCTCTAACTTAGTCTATGGTGATACTAAGGTAGCTCATCCCGACGTCCAAGCCCCCAGTGCCATGGGTCTACCTCAGCAGTGGATGTCTGCTCTTAGTGCTACTGCTACCCCTGCAACTCTGACCACGCAGAACCAGCCACCACCCATAGAACAGCTGTGTACAGTGGATGCCACACAGGACCAGCCACCACCCATAGAACAGCTGTGTACAGTGGATGCCACACAGGACCAGCCACCACCCATAGAACAGCTGTGTACAGTGGATGCCACACAGGACCAGCCACCACCCATAGAACAGCTGTGTACAGTGGATGCCACACAGGACCAGCCACCACCCATAGAACAGCTGTGTACAGTGGATGCCACACAGGACCAGCCACCACCCATAGAACAGCTGTGTACAGTGGATGCCACACAGGACCAGCCACCACCCATAGAACATATGTGTACAGTCGAAATACAAACCAGTGATATCAACCAAAACAAATTCTTCCAGACTGCTAACATTCTTCCTGGACTACACTATGCAGTTCCCTCTAGTGAAGTACAACAGCCCATGAGTTGCTCTCAGGAAAGCACCGTGGATTCATCAGCTTTCCAGAGCAGTTCCAATGTGAACACAGCTGAAGATCGTACGTCTGCGATTGAGGAGCCAGATGGCCGGTGGTCTCCGAGCATGATCCTGAACCCAGTTAATCTCTGGTGGACAGATATTAAAACCTCACAGGACCAGAACTTAGCTCCAGCAAATAGTGTAAAATTAAAGACTCCTGTTAAAATACCTCCAAAAGCTCATTATCAGAGCCCAGGCGAAGGTTCTAAGGTTATAGGGTCAAAGGTGCAGAAGAAATCAAAGAAAAGTGACAAGGAGCGTGTATCTCACTCTAGTGAGAAGAGACATAAGAAATCATCAAAGTCCAAAGACGTTCAAGTCGAAATAAAACCAGTGACAGGCCAAGGCTTAGACGCATCATCATCTGCATGTTCTGAGGATATGCCACACAAAAGGAAGAAATTAAAATCTCACAAAAACAAAAGCCACAAGTCAAAAGCCACAAGTCCTGCTTCAAAACCAGAAAAACACAAGGCAAAAGAACCCAAGATGAAGGAACCCGCAATAGGACAGAATCCTGATGTGAAGGCAGAAAGACACAAATCAAAAACATCGACAGCGAAGACGCTCATACCACAACTAAGCCCTCTCGCGAATTTAGAAAGACACATGTCGAACGAGTCAAAGAGAAGGGAATCCACAATAGTACCAAACTCTAAAGTGAAAGCAGATAAGCATACATCAAGAAAGTCAAGGACAAAGGAGCCAGTGATAAATGAGAAAAGTCCTGGATTGAAATCCGATAAACATAGATTGAAAAAGTCTAAGACAAAGGAATCCACAGTAGGACTAACGCCAAAGGCACGTGTTGACATAACGCCATCTGTAACTCCAAAAGTAGCAAGACCAGTACTGGGAGCTGGAACCCCGGCTACACCCACTGTTACCTGGACTGTCACGCCATCTAGAGGCTTAAAGTTAAAGCTAAGCAAAGTGGTGACTCCTCTTCAAGAGAAACCAGTAGAGGACAATCGCAGATTTGGGGCCCTTTATGAACAACACGTGATAGGTGCTACTCCGAGTACAGGCAAACACAAGCACAAAAAACACAAACTAGACAAGGGCCATAGGAGAAGGAAACTAGACTTATAAATTATGAATGTATTCTAGATTATTTATGTCTTAGTACTAATGAAATCCTAATATATGAAATATAGAAAAGTGTTCTCTGACATTGTTGTCAGACACTTGACTGCCATGACACAGTATGTGGATGTACTATTTTAATCAGAATCGACATTACCGGAAGCGTAGTCTTCTGCACAGTCTTATTGACAGTTTTAAAACTTAGTACTTAAAGGGAAACCACCTGTGATGAGATTATACAGGCTATAATGCTCGGATGGGTTATATTGATTTGGGATATCAAATGTTTCCATATTACATCCATATATATATATATATATATATATATATATATATACATATATTATAGAAAGCCTAACGCATGCATGAGGTAGCATCTCAGATATTATATACACTGTCACGGGAAAACTGATGACTGAAAAGACAGAAAACGTATTTATACATTTTACAGTTGTCCTCACAAATGCACCATGATTTTGGTGGTAATGATTGCTTTTTATGCCCAGGGTTGTAACATCATATATATACATGTACGTGATATCTTGCTGTTTCTGCAGCGTATACAGATCTCCAATCAGAATTATTGACGGAAATCAGAAATGTGCTCATAATAAAATTGTATTTATTATTGATGACCGTGTTGTCTCTTCATCTCAAGAAATGACAAGGGGAGTTCATCGGGAGTGCAGGGGTGTACAACCGCTATCTGTATCATAACCGCTATCTCAGGGTTGCCACTGTCAGGGAAAATGTCAGGGAAAATATTTTTCGTTCCAGGTCAGGGAATTTCAGAATTTTGGCAAAATGTCAGGGAAAATGATATTTTCTGAAAATGTCAGGGAAAATAATATTTTGTCAGGGAATTTAAAGGAGAAAAATATATAAATCCTCAAAAAAAAAGGGGTAAAATTTTGCGCACACGCGATACACAAAACCCCTGTTGTTAAATAATGACCACTCGCTAAGTAGAAGATAACTTTAAAAAGAATGAATATTCATAGTTGGAGGGCATTTAAAAACATTGGATTTATGTCGCAATTGTCAGGGAAATTTGATATAACGTCAAGGAAAAGTCAGGGAATTCTAAACTACCTTGTGGGTGGCAACCCTGTATCTGTATCAACTACATATTATAGCGGTTGACCATCCAACCGCTATCTGTATAAAAAAAAAACGCCATCTGTATCAAAATATGTGTATCAACAATGGGTTATAGTGGAAAACTAAAGAAGAGCAAAAACGCTTAGAAGGCATGTTTATTGACTTAAAGACTACATATGATATGGTATGTGAGGGAAATGGGGGGACGATATATATATATGTATGCGTATGTATGGGTATAGTACATATATACTGAGTAGACAATGGGAAACTGTATATACAATAGCACAGTCCAGAGAGACCAATATAATAAAGGGAAAAGATGCCGCTGTACAGAATCACGTGGAAATCGAAGAGATCTGGTACACGGGCCACACAGTAAGTAATGAATATAGTATAAATGTTTAACCCAAAAGCTGAGTTTTTAGGGTTTTGTAATGGTTTACAGCATGAGTATATAGGATTTTTTAGTTTTTTTCTGAATTAATTGTCAAAGATCAATCCATATTCTTATCTTTGCGTCAGCTAGTGGAAGATAGCTGCTGTCGTAGGTGGGACACTATGAAATAACCTAGACAGGCATATGCGGCCATTCAGTGAGTAGCTTTGAGACGATGTATTACACTATTATATAGGTAATATAGAACTTATGATATCATTTGGTAGGATGATCAGGAAGGTCATCTCAAAGACAGAGCCTTCTTACGGCCCCAGTGCTGTGTGCAACCAATCATCACCCCCAAATTTGCATCCGAGAAGGCATTCTGAGCCCGATCTCCCGTTTCGCATCCCTATCTAGATGCAGTGAAAGTGTTAGAGGCTGATTCTCATGAACGTGGGGCAACTCCCTAAATTGAGGGTTTTCCATCACATAATGAACACATCCATTATTATAGTTAATCTATTTTGCCTATCTTGTTGCAAAAGTTTAGTTCTACCAGAAAATGTATGGTTTAACAAAGTACAATATGTTTCCCATGTGAGGCCAAAAATTGCCGTCAAGTTCTACCCCTTAATACCCATTTAGGGCGACTGTCCTACATGTAGGACGTTTTTGACATATTTTAATGGATTTTTCAGGTACCAAATTACTGTGAAAAAATAATAAAAATTCAAAATTATTTTTTTGAGCTTGATCTGTGGAACTTGGTTTTTGGGGACTCCAAGGTGTCTGTGTCTACACTCTTTTCCCTTTAAGATATAGCAATGGCAACTCAAAAGATATTTAATGAAGGTTTAGCTGTATTTAAAGCAATATTTAAGGTCAAAATCATTAAAAATATCAATTAATATCACTATTTTTGGTCAAAATTGACTTTGAATATTTTTTTCATGCTGAAAATGATAGGAACACAAGATTTGATGATTTCTGTGGAAAATCCTTGTTTCCATGGCAACCAAATCTCCCAAAATAGTGATTTTTGTTGATTTCTGTTGCCATGGTAACAAAAAACACCACTTTGGCTGTGGCTACAAAACATAAAAATCAAAATTTCATTTACCTATCATCATCATATAAAATTGGTTTCAAGTTATTACAATGCTCCAAATTTGGGATATTGCAGTTTAAAGAGAGTGGAGATCTACCCAATTTTGACGTCAGGACGTCATATTTATGACGTCATATCATTGTAGATATTGTATTTATGCAAATGCGGATTATTTCATTTTCAGGAATCTTGATATACTTTGACCCATAATGGTTTCACTAATAATTGGACTATTTGCAAAATTCTTTCACTTCTGAAAAGCCCAGACAATTCTCTACAAGAGAAAAATGGTCAAAAAAGAGCTCCGCCCTAAATGGGATAACTTATTAACAGGAATATCCAGATATTTAAAAGAGTAACAGGTGCACTGCAGTTATTTATTGACTCAGGGTCCATACCCTGAGTAATAGACATCGCCTAATTTCCATTTAAGGTGGGTCAATATGATGCCTTTTTCATCCACTGCGCCGTCTTCTGCGCAGGTACATTCTCTAGTTTGACCATAGAACACCGGGGCACCCTTGTTTCAAATTGGCCTAAGTAACATCAAATGGTCATAAAATAGGATATGGATTTTCCTGACCGGGGCGAGAACCACCAACCTTTGAATATGAAGGCATCCATTCTACCACTGTGCTATGCAGTCTGTAGTGGTTGTCCTCATTGGAAGTCATACATAGGTAGCCCTCAGTATATTTCTATTTCTTTTCAACTTTTTTTTTCAATGGGCCTAAATCTTAGACATATGTGCGGGACCATGTGTTAGAAATATATTCTCTAGATAGAAAACATCAAAGCCTATACTCTGAGAGAGTTATATAGAAATTTAGCTACTTTTCAATACAATTTCATGTAGATATGTGGCAAAACACTGTATAATCCATCACATGAGACATTAACTTAAGGCTTAAATATCTCAGAAAATAGCCCGGGACCCCCCTATTTTCTCAGTTTCTTTGGAAAGTGTATGCTATTATGGTCTTATGGTGAAAACCTGACGAAAATCTAGCTACTTTTACATCAAGGCATTGACCCACCTTAAGACGTTTTTGTGACATGGGAGAAAGCTTTGCATTCAGTGTGTATTGGACATAGACATGAGAAGACAAAAGAAATGGATAGCCAAGATAGGGGGGACACATGTTTCCTTTGAAGATTTTCCTGAACTGTCTTTTCTTCCATGTGCAAATGAGCTGCGATCTTTGACAATTTATATTTTATCTTTTCTTCATATGGAAATGTACTGTTAAATGACTACCCTCTAAATCAACTGTGCATGGAGTTCAAGGTTTAAAATAAAAATACTGGAAATAGAAATGATGTTTTGTGCTAAAATATCTGATTCTCAATTTTCCATCTGTTAACTTATACACATGGAGACATCTCACTGTAGGGAGTTGCATAACCCAGCAGAGGTCCGCACTTCTGTGACCCAATTTTCACTGCCCCTGAGACTGAGAGAGCTTCCCTTGGCACCTCTCACTAAAAACCCTTTCCGGACCTTAATTACTGACCTACAAAAAAGGTTGGGGCCTCATTTTTTTCACAAAATGAAGGTGGTTTACATGAATGCAGTCTTCCTGGGATATAGATCATAGTTTCAGATTGGTGTTGATTGAAACACTAGTTTGACTTTCTTCATGTCAAAATATAATGAAAATATAGAGATTGTTCAAGATTGTACCCACGGGAAAGTTAGTTATTGTATTAGTAATGGCATGTGTGAAATTCAGGTATTTCTGACCAGGCCTCATGCCTCCCATGGATAGATGAATAGAAATAGTGAGGTCAAATGGCATTTCTAATTAGGTCAAAGGTCACTAGGCACATGTATGATTAGGCCACAATGCCCCAGTTAATGTCAGCAAAACAGGTTTGTTAAATTTTATATGAGGATATACCTTTACAGCTGGAAATTTAAAAAAATACTAACCTGATTCTCCTGTCTATTCTGATCAGTTTAGATCACAGAAATGATTCAACTTAACAATATATAATCGATCAAATATAATCGATCAATTATAATTAGGCAAGACCAATTCCATAATATTTAGCACATTTTTGAAATTTTATGCAACTCCCTGAGATGCTCAGATGACATCTGGTCTTCTAAAACTCTAAAGTCAGCTAACCTTGAACATGTCCTGTAGTTGGGGTCAAGGCACCAACATCTCTCCGTGTTTTCTTTTACATATGTCCTACATATATATATTATTGGAGGTATATTCAACATGTTGCCATAAATGAATAGCCAGATGTGTGACGTCTGTTAATGACACCGGAGACACACTGTTTGTGTGAGAACTGCGGTTACACATGGTTTTTCCTCTAGACGGCAGGGTGCTTCCCACCTCCTTTGCAGCAGTCTGGAAGTCTTCATTTTCTCAGCTAACAAGCACAGGCTACTAGTACCTGCTGTATCCCTATAGATGGCATCACCCTGTTGATGTAACCAAGTGCTGAATAGAACGCTGGAAGCATTCAATTTTTGCAACATTACCATCCGAATGGAACATTCTAAACTACATTACCAAACTATGTTTTAAACTACATACTTATTAAAATGTATTAAAGAAATTAGCCCTGAAACTACACACACCAGGGGGAGCCGGTGAGTTTCATGCAATCCTTAGGGTAGGGGAAGCATTTGGTTCAGTATTCCCAGAAATGTTGAAATGTATAAATTTCACTGCTGTACCAAACATTGGATAAAATTGTGTCCTGGGACCCATTTCAGTGTTAAATTCCCGGTTAATTGATTTAAATGTCGTAATATACTCATTGACTCAGGGAGCTTAGCTCCAAGAGTCTTATGCGACGCCTCTGCGAGACGTTTTTCAGGGGACTTCCCCCCCCCCCCCCAAATTTCTCATAGAAATATTAGGCCTATTGATCAAAGGTACACATAATCGGATAATTGAAGTGTTTTCCTACCCAGGGATGCAAGAAATAGTTTTCTACTCCTACTAGAACCCTTTGAAAAAAAATTGCTGAAGTAGACCCTTTAAAAAAACATCATTTTTTCCTCACTGTAGACAAACATGAACAGTACGAGTGTGGACATTTTGTCAATTTCGGCATTTAGTGTTAAACCTATGGGAGATGTCAAGTCTGGGTGGGTGAGACGTTTTTTTGTAAGACCAGTTTGCCATCTGTGCACATAATTGACAGTGGGGTGGAGTGGGGGTTGGGATAGGAGTATACATACACAATACACCTGCACAATACACCTGCACACTACACATGCACACTACATCTGCACAATACACCTGCATAATACACATGCACACTACACATGCACAATACACATGCACAATACACATGCACACTACACATGCACACTACACATACACATGCACACTACACATGCACACTACACATGCACACTACACATGCACACTACACATGCACACTACACATGCACAATACACATGCACACTACACATGCACACTACACATGCACACTACACATGCACAATACACATGCACACTACACATGCACAATACACATGCACACTACACATGCACAATACACATGCATACTATACATGCACACTGCAGGCCCGTAACTAGGGGGGGGGGGTTCGTCGTTTCGAACGAACCACCCCACCTCCCTAAAGCAGGAAAAGTGTTCCACCCTAGCTCAGTGGAGAGAGGACATAATTGTCTATATCTCATTTTTTACGGCTTGTCGATCAGACAACTATTAAGGATTCTAGAGAGAAAACTATGAAGGATCGATTAGATACAAAAAACTCAGCTTTCTCTTTAAATATATGACACAAAGTTCCACCTCATATTAGAAAGATCCAGTTTCACCATTGAAATAATTGAGTCAAGGTCCACCATATCCAAAAACGAACCACCCCGCGAAGAGGGCTAGTTACGGGCCTGCACACTACACATGCACAATACACATGTATACCGGCAGCCTCCCTGAGTCTTTTGTGATAAGAATCACACGCTAGATTTTTTCAATATGTTACTGGACTTTAACAGATGCCCAGTTAGAATATCCCGTCATCGAATTTAAAAAAGAGAAGATAACTAACAAAAAAATGGGAAGGCACATTTTATTTCTCTTACCCATTTTATTTAGCCAAGTAATTGTACAGCATTAAAGGAAAACAGGATTTAATATCTCTTCTGCACTTCGAATATGATATGAAAATTGAAATAGGACGTCGCCCAGTGATTTCCAGTAACGGTACGAGGAAAATTCTTTCTTCCAGTAGGCGGTCACTTAAAAAGTAAGGTTGGGCTCGTTTCCAGTTATGCACGATTAATTATATAATTAATAAGTCCAATCTACATGTTTGTTAATGTACGGTATGTAACAAATATCTTATCAAAACATTTTCTTATGGAAGACCATCAATTTTTCCTCACGATCCTTTTGTCCCTCAGGCCTGGAGGCAATGTATACAACAACTGAACCAGATAATCCATTATAGTGAACCGCATCTTGTAATGCAGCTACATGTGGATTCCACTATAAAACCACATGTATTTAGACCGTCCGCCGTCGCATGGTCTCCACAGGAAGGCATAGTCACTTTTGCAGATATATACATACACACAAGTTATGTAAAATTACAAATTTGATTTGCCCACTCATTTTAGGTTTCTACGTTGAAGGCTTTGTACATAGACATGAAGTACCAGTGTTCTACTCCAGCTCACGGAGTTGCCATAGATGGGCTTGACCCCATGACGAGATGAACTTCTCTCATTCCCGTATCAACAACTAGTTGTATAGTTGTATTCATCAAGAAACAGCGAACAATATGTGTAGGCATGGTCAGGAGCAATTAGGCTGAACATTACATCATTATCATAGCAAGTATCTACATTTGCAGGGTTTCTCCTTTTGTTGAGAAAGCTGGGAAGTTGAGAGTGCAGGATCTGTCCATTTCTATCATAATGCAAAAAAGACTATTTAACCATGAGTCCCTCTCAACTGGACAGATAACTGGTTTTTATAGTTGGCATTCCAGATACCATCAGGAAACACAGTCTACAAACGATATAGTATACATATGGAATATGTCGTATTGGGGAAGTGTGGCGCCTCGTGGCATTTTTCAAATTCTTCCATAAATACATGTTCTCTGGCATGACACTGTATGGGGATACTTGTGGGTCTAGGTTGCTCCAGTTGTTCCATCTCTGTGGAATTATTATACAATAGCGCAAATTTATGCATATATGTGGTCAGTGAAGTTAGGTACAGCTGGACAACCTAGACATAGTTTGTTGATGGGGTTATTGTAGCTAGCACCCTTCGGTTCATGGCTACTGTTTTTTTCTGATGAACATTGTTTTACCGTGTATACAATATGGGGGAGGAGTAGAATGTAACGGGAGATAGTAATCACTAATTTTCCATACACATAGTCCTGCATATGCGTTAGCTCGTGTAAGCCGATGCTCAAGGCTTTTGCCTCCTAAGACCCTCGGCTTATAAAATACATAATCATAGGTCACTTAACCTGAAGCATATAGGGGTTATTAACTTCCAATATATAAATGGCATATAATATACACATTGCATACATATCTTTGACTCGAGTTCACCTGAAATTTCGTTGATTCAGGATAAATACACACTGCTGCTGCTTCAACCAGAGGACGTACCTGGTCTATTCATTGACACATAACACTAACCGCATAAATGTATAGACTGAGCCCGCCAGTTTATATCATAAGATGTATAATATACCTCTCTACAAAACCAGAAAACTCTCCAACAAATCCAACGTCCTCTTTCATTGAGCATTCTTTCAAGTTATTGGCATGAGATTCCATCCCCAAGATAGCAAATAGACAAGACACCTGAAGCAATAACAAATAAACAAGCTATTGAATTGTGTTTTGTATGCATAATATGTGTGTACAAAATTAGAATACCTCTATATATGAACTATTGAGAACCTCACCCTTCGTTTACAAGTAAGATGGTTCCAGCTCCTACAGGTTATTGGTTTTAATTTTATTGACGCATGATTTTATTCACATTAGCTATGCCTTAAATTATAAGTACTAGCCATGTCCTGGAATTAGGTAGTGTTTCATAGAAGTGGGTACAATATCAATCATATGGGTGCACATGCTTACCACATCCTATAGTTACCGAATGAAAATCAATGTTCTGGATTAATGCCTGGGAGTTTCCTCTGTGTCTCACCAACTGATAACAACCGGCAGTTTTAGAAGCCATGCAGTATTGAATGTTTGAAGTCATATTGCCATGACGTTTTAGAGGTACAATATTAGAGGATACAAGAATAATATTCTGCACATAACATGCCGGCAATGAAAACAATAACACACAAAAAGCTGTCGCCAGAATCTATCAATAAGCACCTCATAACGAGTTAGGGAGACAGTAATAAGCAACTATCAGAGTTTTCTGTAAGTTCTTGTTGGATACCTCCAAAATAAAGACATATTCGTAGAAGAGGCAGTATATAAGTATCTTTATATCCTAAAGGAGTGGTTCATCTATGGTTATATATACTGGCTTATTTAACACAGGGGCCTTTAAAAGGGCCATGAACAACGGATTTTAATAAGGCATCATAAGAAAACAACAGGAACATCAATTTTCACCAGCCAGACCTTCAATAGTTATACATACATTCTAACGACCACCTAAAAAGAACAACAACTTAGTGAAATCATTTGTACAGGACTGTTACAAAATAGTGAATTACATCCTCAGAATATTATACAACTCCAATACAAAGGTATGTCCTGGTATCCGTTCAAATGTTTTCAAGTCAACCGGCTTCTCTAGCAACGTTTGCACATTTGATCACCAAAACAATTGTTTTTACAAAATAATATTCCATCATGGATAACATTATATATAAGCCTAGCTTGGTCCTAAATGAAGGATAATCTGCCTTTATAAATACAAGTTTATATCTGATGGAGCATAGGCTTATTTCTTGAAGAGTCCCTTGCTCTTTTGCTTCTTTTTCATTGTGGATTCCTTTTCCTCCTGTGTATATCTGATCATGTAGTTGTACACATTCAGCATGTCCGTGTCGGAGTCTTTCTTTCTCCGCGCATAGATGGCGAACATGTAGTTGCCAGGTTTAGACAGTGAGATGGTGAACTTGGTCTTCTTGCCGTTTTCCTTCATCACCACTTTGTCCCTTTGATCCTCATTAGGCTCCTTGGTCATCACAAAGGAGAGCTTAACTGCCTCCGACAGTCCGATCTCTATTGTCAACGCGCTGGGATCGCTCTTCTCGATGGTTGCCTCTCGGTGGGACAGAGCCTTGAGCCCCAGCTCCTCAAAGTGAGGTGAGGGCCCCCACCTCTCCTTGACCATCCTCTGTGAGGGTTCCACCTTGGACACGGTGATGTCCACGGGGTCACTCACACGTGTGCAGTTCAGCAGGTACTTACAGGCGTGTGCCAGGGTGTTGTTGTTGGCTGCATCCTCCGGGCGGGCGTAGATATCCAGTCCGTACTGGCCGGGTTGGGGCGGACGGCACCGCACGGTGAGCTCATCGCTCAGCACCGAGTAGCTCACGTACTTCTCCAGCAGGTAGTCATCTACACCATTCATGCGCAGCTTGCACAGGAAGTGCAGCGGGCGCGGGATCTTGAAGCGCACCTCTGTTTCGTTGTCAAAGGACACTACGCCCGTCATATGAGTGAGCGGCTTGACACCAAAGTGCCGCACGCCTTTACTGGGCCCCCACTCTCCTGATGCACAGTTGGGCAGTGGGTGCATCTTCCCTGTCAGCTCTTCACACACGACCTGTAAACAAATAGATAGACATCAGGTGAACAAGCTCCTTCCACACAGGTATAGATGCTTATTCAAAACAATAAGGTGTGGCATTTCAGTAGTTATGTTAGCACGTCCAATCCCATTAGCTCATTTTTTTTAAATGTGTGTTTCAGGTTACTTGACCCTACCTAGCAAAACAGGGCCGACCCTAGAAACTGTTATCCAATTTTGAAAAAAATTTTCTTGTTTTAAGTAAGTTTGCCTATTTCAGAGTCAATTTGATAGTCCACGAGTTTATGCCATTGTCAGCGAGGCGGCGCTGAAGTTTGCGAGTCATTTATTTAGCACTTTTCAGCCCAAAGTATAGAAAAAAAAATCCAACCTACCCTACCTAAATTGTCAGACTATGTAACCTGAAACACATCGTTTATTCGCCTTAGAACTGTATTCTATTCAAAAGTCAGTTGTTCTCTTTACATCGTGTGATGACTAATGAGGTCAGTTGGGACCAAGGTGCGGATGAGAAAATACAGCGAGAAGACTAAGTTCACAATCACACTGTCCACATATACACATATGACAATGCGACGTTGACAGGATAACTACATTGTATTACCTGATATCGCAATAGCCTTTTAAGAAAGAAACCTCATTGTTCATTCCATAAACAACCGTATTAAAGTAGGCTAGTCCTTATCTAAATGCGTTTATGGCATATCATTCTGTGAAACTAGTTCATACAACAGAATGACAATACAGTTCCACCCATAATGTCTATATATCATGGTATAGCACCATAACAAAATGGCCATACAAATGATACAATTGGCAAATAGAGCAAGATAACTACATAGATAATTAGATAATTGCACTGGCACTTACCTTGAACTTGCAAGCACACTTGAGTCTGAACGGCATCATGGTGGCATTGGGGTCATCACCAATCTTATGGGAGTCATCAATTTTGTTGGCAAAGACCTCCAAGAAGTAGGCAGCTGGTGTGGGAACGTGGACAGAGAAGAGGGCGTGGGCGTCCACGATGGAATGGAAGACAAACCTCTCCAGTTTGGCCCCGCGGAATTCAGTTTCATTGCGCCTCTCACGGTCGGCAAAGCGTATTTGGTAGTGGAAGACCAGGTCTGAGGAGAACTCCTGGGGTACTCGTACCTTCACCTGGAGGAGAAGCATTGAACATGTTTATAAGAGCTATTGGCAGCACTGGTTGTTAACAAAATTCCCTCTGGAGGAATGAATTATACCTATTTAGGCTTACGGTCATGTTACCCGGACGTCCTTTGACGTCAACAATTCTGAAAGCATGTACCGTCAAAATAAATTGCAGTTGAAACCAGACCATGTTTGATTTTGAAGGCATGTGCCTTCCACGTGTTGCAGCCAGATGCAGGAAATGAAATGGTTATCTTAATTTCCACACCAAGACTGTATACAAGACTAAGATTATGCCGGCTTGAGTAATCCCACACAAGCATGTAACAGACCCTGTATATCATGCCTCGAAAATTACGACGACTAGGTGATCCCAATCGACAAGGGTCACATATCTAAAGCTTCTTTAAAAAAAATCCTGCTCCACATATGGAATGAGTCAACTTAGCCTTATACATTTTGTATGCCACTTTCCCAGGGAACTAAATGCCTAGCCTAGAAATTGTCATTTACTTCTGGGGAACTATACTATTTGTGAACTGTTCGGATTTCTTTACTTCCAAGTTCGGCCAATCACGCAATCCCTGTCCTATTCCCAAGACAAATTCATGGTGTTTGGTTGACATGTGTGTACGATAATAACATCGAATTACACTGGATAGAGTCACGTTTGCCAGGGTTATCAGACTATTACTGCAATTACCTGGCCACTTAATTCAACAGCGTATTCAAGATGAAGAATTGACGTAGTGAATATCGAGGTTAGCAACTGTTTGATAAATAATAAGCAACAGCACGATTGCTATCATTATAATGGTACCATTACTGCTATGTATAATGTGACTCCCGGTTTAATCGTTTTAAGCTGGTATATCATGTGATACTGGTCGGTCATTCACAATTACAGTGAAAGCATACGCGCAGAACCTTACATGCATGACTATACACAGAATACCATTTATTATGTACATGAACGTGTGTAAACACGAAGCAGTTCTCTGGACTGATATAAAGCAAGAATTATCCGGGATAGGCAGAGCTATCTCTATGTCCATGTATACGGCCTTTGTCTTAGCACCAATACAAAGGTCAACCCACCTCTGTGCCGCCCTTATTGTCTGTATGCAGCACCGCCCTCAGGTCGCGCTCAAACTCCAGCCCGTAGTGGAAGAAGACGGACCTGACGAAGGGCATGGCCTCAAACTCCTCCAGGGTGATGGGTCTCTCCATGAGCTGCCACTGGGGCACAGAGGCCCAGAACTCCTGGATGAACTCGTCAGGGTCAGTGAGGAAGTAGTGCTCGTCGTACTGGTAGCGGATCTTGTCCTGCTTCTTGTTGGTAGTCTTCTCCCGTGGCTTCTCCTGTACATCCTTGTTAAGGACCAAGTGCCTGGAGGAACAAAGAGGCGTGCATTGATTGTGGATGTTAATGGTCAAGTGTCTGTTGGAGGGGGAACTTTGATTATGAGGTGGAGAGTTGGAGACAATGGCAGTGGCATGCGGGACATCATATTGTTCGTTGGTTTTACATGGTTGCTTTGTGCCCAATGTAAACGTTAACGTATTTTCAAGGCTGGTTATGGTGATCAAATCTATGAGGTGGGCAAGCATACCCCTCTAGTTCTACCGAGGCGATGGTTCTTTTACATTCCGCACTGCATAGTGTGAGAATGATGGACCGGGCTTTGTATGCTGTGGGTTCTATACGATCGCTCTATCCCATGAGCCTACTCCCGATCCCGGACATTTATTATGTAAATAGCCATCATGTATGTAGATTATCTAGCAGGGCACCCTTTGCTATATACCTCTCTGTCTGATACAGTGATAGTTGAACTGATAGAACTTTTAAAATGACAAGCACCTTCTTATGCCCCTACATAAACAGAATTTGAATCTCGGCCTACCTGGCTCCCCAGTTGCACTGGACGGGCCACCAGTCGCCGTCTATCAGCACGGCGTTCCACGTGTTCTGGAAGGTGTCATCCCGGATCTTCATGCCGGGCTCGTAGCCCACAGACTTAGAGTGGCCCTTGATCTCCACACAGGCCAGACCAGCGTAACTGTAACGAGTACAACGAATGGGGACTAGCAATATAGGATACAGTTGATCATAATGTTAAGTGTTCCGCAAAATATTGGTATATAGACCAAACCTCTGTACGCTTCATCTATAGGTGGATGTCTCAAATATCCTTATTATTTTGAGCAAATTTGACTCAGCGATGCTACTGTTAATTGACTAATTACTTGGTATTAATAATTTATTAGTTTCTCCTATTGTGCGATATTGATATAACAGATTACATTTTATCAAGAACGTCGTTTATTGCCGTAAGTAGAGAAAGCTTGAGAGAGCGATAGGGGATCATTTACTTCTTATAATTGCTATGAGTAATATTTTACCTGCAAAGCCTCATAAAGAGTGTATGGTATGTCTCTGTTCCGTACTTGATACCACGCAGTAGACCCATGGGTGTATCGTCATTTGTTTCATCATTAAACTCTATCACGTTCAGATCCTTCACTGTAATCCATCGGAATATGGCTCTGAAAGTCCAGAACAACCACATAATTCAATTAATTACCGAGACTAAGCGACATCTGTCTTATGTATTAAATTCTGTTGGGAACGTCCAGTACCAGCTTCGAAACTATATAGATCCGTAAACCGAGAAGATCTAACTGGATGCTAAGTCTCAACACAATGGACCCCAATGTGGGGGGGGGGGGGCGCACGCTCTCTGACAAAAGTGACACCTATGCTCGTTCCCAAAAACGAGAAATGAGGGTGTTTTTTCACCCTCTTCTAACGTCCCCGAAATCAAGAAAAAGGGGCATTTTTTAAAGAGAAAATGGGGTATAATTAGAGGCCAAGTTCTTGGGATTTATCAAAAAGGGGGTATTTAACACAAACTTTGATTAAAGGATGCATTGATGATTATAATTGTTTCTGGATTCTTTGTTGTACATTTCTTAACATCATCTTAATTCCAGGCCTGTATATATATATTAAGCCTGAGAAGCATAGTTGATAGCTTCCACTAAAGTCTCTATCAAACCAAGCTGCCACCTGGTGAGCCTGTAAACAATTTCCGTTGAAATTACGGAGAATCAATGCTAAATTTGACGGTGAATCACTGTAATTTGATTTACGGTGAGACACTGTAAAACTTATTACTTTTAGATTGAACATCCATAAACCAGTACAGTGAAACAATGTTTTTTCATATACAGTGCATCTCACGTTAAAAGTTTGCTCACCAGGTGGCAGCTTGGTTTGATAGAGAGACTTTAGTTAGCTATCAACTAAAAACATACATAATTGTGTTAGATTTATAAAGATATCCAACTATCTCATTAACTACACAATCAAAATTGAAGCCTTTGGCATATTAAGGATAAAAAGTATATAATTTCCTTTTTTGAGACCCTGGACACTAATACGAATAGTATAAACACCCATGTTGTGGTAATTAGAATTATATATATTGAGACTGTTGTCAGAGTTGCTTTGAAACAATCCTAGAGAACCTTTTGCTCATGGATTGTAATTGTATATTGCTATGAGGCATTCAATTCTGCTTCTCAGGCCTAATATATATATACAGGCCTGGAATTAAGATGATGTTAAGAAATGTACAACAAAGAATCCAGAAACAATTATAATCATCATTGAATAGTAGAGAATCATTGTATAATAATGATGAATGTAGGGGACCAAGCTATAAGACTAACCTCTATACACTGGCTTGTAAGTTGATACCCATTGACATGCCTACCTAAAGGGGGAATGCAAGATACGGTGACCGTAAAAAAAACGGCAAACGGTCGGCATTCAGTGATGCCAGTGATTCACCGTAATTTTTATTGGATATTTTTTACAAGGAGGATTCCCAATGTGTGGTGTTAAGTCAACACACAAGGGAAATGTAGAACCAGAGAGGGAAGAGAAATTTCAGAAAAGGGGGTGGTGAAAATTATGTCAGCGTTTTGTAGAAAAAGGGATGTAACACGTGTTTTTCTACCATGAAATATCGGTGTTTTTCCACAAAAAGGGGTCATTTTCTGACCCGAATTCCGTGGGAGAGGGGGTATTTTTTAGGAGCGGGAACGAGCATGATGTCATTTCTGTCTGACAGTGCGGGGGCTGGAGAGGGGGGGGGGGGGGGGCTCTATTTAGTAAAAGGTAAAATATTGAAAAGGTTTATATTGGAATCTTCAAAAAAAAACTCTGAGGTGGAGGAAGGCCTATTTTACGTTAAGTATTAGATAGCCTACACCTGGACAGGGTTATGTCATATAACCACTGCCCCACAAGGGGGGTGTAGATGGGGGGGCCCCCCATGTCGCATGTCGATTTTAAGAAATGGCCATGTCGCATGTCCATGTCGCTTAATAATCCCCATGTCCCATGTCGATTTTAAAAATTGCCCATGTCCCTTGTCACTATCATTTCAAACCCCATGTCGCATGTCACTAGGCCTCATGTCACATGTCGATTTTAAGAAATGGCCATGTCGCCATGTCGAATTTAGCCATCCACCCCCATCACAAGGTCGTGACGAGGTGTGATAACACCGAATCGATGACCGGTGGGCAGTGGCTATGTGGCATAACTCGGTTCAGATGTAGAGCATCTGACTTAACCCCCGGTAATGTGCGGGCATACAATATACCAAAGGTGTGAGGTCCTTTGTGTTGGCCTTCCACCGTGGGTTAACTAAATGTACTCACCTGGCTTTCTGAAGGTCGGTCAGACAATGCTGTGTCAGCTCCTTAACCAAGCTGGTGAATGTCGTCTGCTCACGTTCCGCCACCTGGTATAGCCAATGTACAGGGCAAATGTTAAACTGTTTGGTACCCAAGATTTAACATAGTAGTCATACGATGTTATAACGTTTTGACAGAAGCTTTAAATCTAATGACTTACTGGCTAGAACAACTGGATTAGTAACGCAAAGAACATATCATCATCCAATACATAGAGAAGGGAAAATGAAACAGCAATACCATGCCATTTAACAGATGACTTTTGCATTGAAAATGAAAGAGAAAATGAAGTAAATGTGTGTGCTACTTACATTGATCACTTCCTCATCCAGCTCGTGGAAGACGGAGGGGTCGTAGTAGAGATCCCTCTTCCTGCAGGTGGGTGGGTGTGGGTTGGGCAGGTCCTTGGGGGGCAGGGAGAGGGCGGCCATGGCCTCCTGTAGGGCTGCCTCCCCACTCTCATTAAGGTCTGCGTCATCTCCTCCCTGGTTAGCCTGTCGTCATAGGGACAAGACACACACGTGAGTGCTTGGAGGGACAAAGCATACGTAATCCTACATACCCGGTAGGCATAATACATAATTATATATTGGTATGTTGTATGCATAAGCATGTACATGTACACTATAGTAGGTTATTATTTCAATTAATTTGTCAACATATGCTTTGCTAAAACAAACTATCGAATAAGCTATTGAAATGAATAATAACTTATCATAAACCAAAACCATGTCACTTAAAATGATAAGGGATGCTAGCTGGGCCATTCACAATGTCATAAGGTATAGTTCTATCAATATAGTACTCGTGATATCTAAAACCGTTATACAATGTACATGTATTCGTTGACTATGACATATTCACATTATTATGTTGCCCACAAATGTGCTGTTTTAAATATAGCCTTATATAAACATGCAGTTTATCTGGACAATGAGATACATCTAACAAAACGTTTCAACAGGTCTACTATTTTCCTACAACTATGGCAATATAGCCTGATGTATTCGTTGTGCGTGATGAGGGGCAACATCTTTTCACAGAACACAGAAAGTATAGCCTGGGGTCGGAGGTTGAACAGGCAATGCGCCAAACCTACGTCCACTAGCAATCCTTTAACGTCATTACCAGATGAGTTATGACGTTATGTCATGCATGTGACATTGAAATCACCGTTATATCATTCAGACACACCAAGCTAACTACAAAGCCTGAAGGAATTTCCATTTCCTTTGGATATATCTCAATTCCCAATGATCATTTTGCATTTTCACATGACAGTACAATAGTTGATATTATTTGACTTGAAGATGCACATAAACAATGTTGTCCCTTTCAATTTACCGTTATATTCAATGTAACACCCTGACGCACACTGGTATCTAAAACTGTGTTGCCAGAGATATGGGCTGAGAATAAGAGATGACCAGCATCCAGACCCTGCCATTGGTCATAGCAGGCTTTCTGCCGGCCAGCCAACACACGTTTTTGCCTGTATGAATTCACATAGGGATGGGTGCTGACCACTATCCTCCAGGGCATTATGAACAACGATGACAAAACATCATGAGGAAAATCGCACACAAAAACGCGTGCGGCCCTGGATAACTGAATGTGACCAGTGGTCCCCATTGACAACATTTGAAATGAGCGGCCAACCGAGGAGGGTGCCCTGTAGTTATCACATCTCTAGCCGCCCAATTTCACATCCAGCCTCAGCCCCTCCCAGGCAACCATCAATACCAGGGAGGAAAAACAGAGTGACAGATCAACACATGGCTATTGATCACAAAGCATGCCTTTGGATGAGCTATCTCGGAGATTGCTACTCCTATCATTCACACACAGTGGTGAGTGGCAGCGAGTAAAGGCAAAACAACAGACAATAGGTGGTCCAAACTACCTAGTATTGATTAAGCTTTTTTTGTGTGTTAATTGATGTATATAGATAGAGATCCCCCTCTCTTTCAGCAGAACGGCCTCACCAAGAGTAAGTAACCATCTAAGCCTACAATACGAGCGGCAGGTCGCAACAACGTTGAAGTTGGCCTAGAACCATTTCATTTGAGCCAAACCACATTTTTTAACTGGAGGTTGATAGAGGATAAAAGTAACACAGATTTGTTTGGTCTAACCAGAGAGAAATGGTTTCCACAGCCAATTTTCACTGAAGTAAATTTCGGTAAATTAGTCGGGTACAATAATTAGCGGTATGTGGAAACTCGATCAGGACACAGCATCCGAACCAATTTACACTGCATTGGTTACACTCTAGGTTACCCCCCCCCCCCCGCCCCCCGTCTAACAGAGATCATCACCTAGATTTACCAGCATTACCCTTTTGACTGGGATCAGCAACAACATTTTTGCTAGTTGATCAACCTATTTGCTACATCAACAAGTATATGAAGAGTTTCGTTGCAAAACGCAACAAATCCTTTCCAGAATTACAGCATGTAGTGATTTCTCTAAGGCTCATATATCATATAACTAGAAATATTGTAATGTCCTCATTGAGTGTATTACAGGTCCCATTAAGATAGCAGCCGTACCCAAGCTGAATGTAGTTCGGTGTGACAAATATATGGTCTATTAAAAAGCAGGAAGTGTTGGACTAGTTTAGAAGGAAGTTTAGGAACGGCCTTCTCAATCACACAATAGTGAATCACGTACACCCTTTACCTGGTGGTAGCCTACATGTATCTGAGGGTGAGGGGATGGACCAAGCTATAAGACTAACCTCTATACACTGGCCTGTAAGTTAATACCCATTGACATGCCTACCACCGCCATGTATGTCACCGTAGTAGGGTGCATTCAAACACAGGCACCGGCCGACGAGACAGAGCGACCTGAGGAAACATCCTACACTCTATGTAACCCTCCTCTTAAATTAAATACAAAATGTCACTTGAAAACCCCCGAGCTCTCTATATTAAGGGCATGGTGCACGTTCCTTGAGTCTCACACATATGAGAAGCAGAAAGGATGCTCCATGCGGCCGCGCGCGGATCATTCTCTCTCTTTGGCTGCTCACACATACTCATGCCTCGGGGTGGGCTAATGTGTCTAACCTCATTCTGTCACTATAAAGTATCAAATATCCAGGTCCAGTCTTTTACAAGGACCAAGACCCAATAATATGGGATATATGCAGATGCATTTATAATATGCATATTTTCCTGGCACATCTAACAAATTACCCTGGCATAATAATATTACAAGGTTGGTTGGCTGATTTTGATCCACATCATTTTAATTTTGACTATTCCGCGGTTGCCTTTCTGCTGCTAGCTCGTACACTTATCATTATACTCAGCAAATGGATGTTAGGCTTTTGTCTGAATCAAATATATGGGGCCCTGTATGTTATTCTCCGTCTTTCAAACTGGTTCTGAAAAACGACTTTGTCTGGGGCTGATCTCCTATATATATATATATTTATCAGGATAGAGAGGTTAAAAATGACCCCGAATCAGTTGGCCATGTCTTTCCTGTACCAACCACCCACATTCCCCTCTCCCTCTCTCTCTCTCTAACTTCTTACAAAATGTAACTTTTTGTGTGACTTGACGGGACATATTGAGGCCTCCCAGTAAACGCCTGTACTAAGAAAAAGGGCAATTGCTTATCGTGCTCTGCCATCTAGGGCAGTACTGTTTTGGTCCAGATTTGGTATGTGCGGGCGTATGTGCCTCCATGCCGAACACCATAATTAAACTGGTTAGGGACTTTATATATACACTATGGTAATATGTGATTTATTGACAGCTTAAAAGAAACAATATCTGACTTCACTATGCTTGTGATACAGCAATCGCCCTTATATACTATCTAGGTATATATTATATATGTGGATATCTAATTTCCTAACAATGTATGTTTCCCCAACTATTAATAAAAACAAATGCAACCTTAACCTCCACCAGCCCTTGCAAGAATAAACATCGGCAACTAAATTGATGCATGAAGCTAGCACGACGATAAAGACTCTATATTTGCATCTTGCTAGTTCTACACATAAAGACCTACAGGTGGAATGGATAGAATTGGATCAGAAGTAAAGTGCCTACAGCTTAGTCGTGGTGAGGTCATGCCGAGTGTTTGCCATAAAAGCAGACGACATTTAGACCAGGATCCCCACCACCACCGGGACCCAGCGGCCCGAAGCCGGTCATGCCTGCCGACACACAGGTATTTGAGTCACAAACATTGACCGTGGGACGAACCTTTCCCCACCGAATATCAGACGTAGACCAACTCTATCTGTACGTGTATGGTAGAGTGGCTTTCTGTACCCCAAGCCAATTTAGACGTTTCTGTGTGTACATCTACACATATCTATGTAGTATCATATTCAGCTGGTATATACATGCGAAAAGCAGGGGTGTATCCAGGGGGGGGGGGGGGGGTGAAGCTTTAAAAAGATTTTTCTAATGATATTTTGATCTGCACATTATCAGTACTTTGGTGTTTGGTGCCTCCCCGCTTTCAAATTCCTGGTTCCACCCCTGCTATATATAATCTGCATTAGTATGCATATGCTAGCTGTGTTAACTTCATAATAGACATTACAGACAGACAAAAATAGATGCTATGGTGCCATCGCATTGAGTGCATATATATTTTATTGTATTTATGTTAAGTTGTTTGATATTTCAGTTTGCATTCGAGATACCGTATTATTCTATTCGAAAATGATAATTAGTATATTGGTCTTCGTTGTATCAGAAGATGCAAGGGGGGGGGGGGGGTTATGATGTTAACCCAATCTTCTACCACAAACACTCGACAAATAAGACCAACTTCACCCCCCTCCCAGCCCGCCCTCATGTACAAACATGACCCGACAGACACCCGCCGCCACCACCCCCTCCCCCTGCCCTGCCATGCACAGCGCCTGACAAGGAGACTGCTCTAGACTAGAGCAAGGATCCAGGCCGAAGTAGGATGATAATCATATAGAAACTTATTGACTCAGGGGGGACCCTGACTCAAGTGAGACGATTCTGGACACCTTTTTTCCTTGAAAAAATGAAATTGCTCCCATCTGGTCAATATTTCACTCTTTGCATCTTGCATGGTCTCAATAAATCACTTTCCACGATATCTATCTAATGGTATATTTGTTTTTCACAAATTTCTACTATAACCCCCCAAAAAACAAAAAATAAGATTAGGCCATAATTGGTGGTAATTTGCTTCAGCATACAGCTCTATGGGAGCGCGAAGATAACCGATAACCCCAAATTTGGATATTTCGTGACAACCAATGCTATCTCTATGGGAGGGGTAGGTGAGACACTTTTTTTCAGACATCTATCAAACACTTAAGTACTAGAGGTAATTTACAGGGGAGGTTACTTGCTTTTATTTCTGTAACAGTGATAACACTGATTCACTTTGCACTGACAATGCACATGTCGTTACAAAGACTATATGGAAATGTGAGTACCCCCCCCCCCCCCCTGCTAGATATGTCAGCAGTGGCAATTGACTGGGGGGAGTTAATCATCTGTTACACACGCCGCCCCGCGGCCAGCCGACACGGCGAAACAGAACCGAAGATGGTGTCGCTGCTGACGTAAAACGGCGGTTACACGCCACCAGGCGCTGATGCCAACAGCCACCTGCTTGCCCAGACGCACTTGCTCGCCCACACCCACCGGCTCGCCCACACCCACCGTCTCACCCACACCCACCAGCTCGCCCACACACACCTGCTCAGCTGAAATATGATCACATACTAGTGTGACACATGATTTGAGGGTAGTTTTGACCCAGGAATACATTCCTGCTCTAAGAATTGACAAATAATTCATTGTTCCTGAAATAATATTTACAGATTCAGTTGTTCAGTCCATCATTTCAATCACTTTATCACCCTGACCCTGAGTCATCTGTGATGTTTATCACACGTTCAATCTTATCCTATGGGTGTGGCATCCAATATGACGAGATTATGTATATGTAGACATACATATATACTACATACGTACACACATACAGAGCTGGCACAACTGGCATTCCCTGAGTGCTTCTTGATATCATTGGGCCAAGGCTTGCCATGCGTGCTATTATATAGATGGCAAAGAACAGTCCAAGAAAGAAATACAGGCGTGCAACTCTTACATCAAGAATGCAAAGTTGGAAACCTCTCTGACATAAGAAACAAGAACATAATTTAAAACCCAAAGCCAATAAAAATAGAATCAGGATTGACCTTGGAATCAGATGACGAGTAACATTAACTTACTTATAGAATACAAGGTGCCTCAATGTATCTTAACTATCGATTGCCCTAACCCTTCGCCTTCATAGTAAAGTGATAAACTAGAATTATATTAGCATACAATATCAAGCCTGTAGTAATAGCTTTGAGTGGTTTTCCTTGGGTGCCCGCGCATCTCTTCACGCTGCCTGAGGACCTGGGCATTACAAACAGGCACTTAACACGTTATGTACTTTCTCCCTGAATGTCGATCTCCGAAATTCGAATAATTTAAGTTTAAAAATATGATATTGATATGAAATACACAACTCATATTGCATATAGCTTGACATTCACAATAATGGTGAACAACTATATATTACAACGATATCATGGTTACATTTCAGGGCATACACAGCCAAAACAATCAAACCGAACCCAGACAAAATCTAAATAAAGTCTTATGTTTTCATCGAGGCACGTAGTGATTTGTGTCATAATGGGATGTGGCATAACATATCGTGTTAAACATTGCGAGTTGAAACTCCGTTCCAGGTGGGGGATCTAGCCATATTAAGTCTCAAAGGTTCTCCATAAAAACAGACTAGAGTTTAGAAACTATAGCTATTTGTCAGTGTAGTGTAAGAGAGGCGAAAATAATTGCGTTGGCACTAAGCCATAAGACATAAATTTTTATACTACTCACATGCCCCTCCCGCACATAGGCCTACAGGATGCCAAGTGCATACACCAACAGTTGGGTACAATTGGACCCATGATACACAAGGTAATACAAAATGTATTAGAAAGTCCTGACAGTATATCAATCATTGGTATTATTTTTTAATACCTTATCTATAAGTACATGTGATAATATTATTACAACAATTTAAATTAAGGCCCAAATATAATATCTAGGTACACACATAATCTGCAGTCAAAAAGAACAATATGATCGACTTTACGATTTGGAGAATGTGCATGAGTGCATGTCATTTACTCACAAGCTCCTTGGCTATTTCCAGCTTGACCTCCTCCTGCTTCAACTGGAGCAGCTGCAACATCTGCTCGGACTGCTTCTGTACCAGCGCGGCCGTGTCCTCCTGTTCCTTCTTCTGCAGCCTTAACGTGGCCACTTCCTTGTGTTTTTTCAACTTGACCGTGTGGTTCTTCATGAGCTCATCCTTCTCCTGTTCGTACCTCACCGTCATGGCCTAGTAGGAAAAATGTGTGAAAGAGGGGTCAGTATAGGCATGCACAGCTTCTTGAGCAACTCACCTGGAGTTGGTGATGTGAGACAGGAGCAGTTGCTCCAGGCTGTGCCATGGAGGATGCAGGGTGTTTGTGGATACATGGCCGGTCAGAGACAAAGGGCAGTGAGGACACATGAGGGCAGCCATAGGTGAATCTCTGGTTTGGTACTCCAAAGTCCAGCTCTACCACCACAGCCTGCTTGAGGACACTGAGTGGCTCATAGTAATAGGACCCTGGAAAAGAGCAGTGGAGTCTCCTCCTGCGGCCATGAGCTGCTCTGGGAACTTGCCTACCCTCCTGGAGGAACTTGCGCCTCCACATGCTGCAGTGTGTTCCAGAGACCTTAGGACTGTGTGGTGTGGTGCCCACTGCGGTAGGCAGCATAGCACTCAGTATTGTAGCAGACATGGGGGAGGCAAGTATCCCACAGACACCATTACACACAGGAGGAGCACACAGGAGCAGGCGCCTCCAGTGAGTGGGGGACCAGTAATGGCTAATATAACAAATGGCACGCCTGGTCCGGATACGTTCAGGTCGGACATTGTTGTTGGCCAATACATATAGTGATATACAGGTTTAATCATAATACATGATATATGAACTCCATCAGTGATCTATGCATACCCTGATGTCACTTATCAAGTAGTATCATGTTTCGACTCGTTTGAGCCATGTAAAGGCCTTATGATCATTACAATTTGAAATGGCTACAACCATGTCAAAATTAGAATACTGTAGGCCATACTAATAGCATTATTGACGTATGGATTATACAGTTGTACATGCATTGTTATATGACAAGAGTTATTAGTAGTACACCAGTTGTGAAACTAAAGGGCTCTTAATGATAACTTTAATGATCTATGACAGAAGAATAACCAAAAGACAAATGGCATTAAACAGAGAGCGATAGATATTATTGATACTAAACCAACTTTAACAGATGAATATTGTATAAGTCATGCCTGCAAGACGCTAGATGGCCTATATTGTAAGCCCCGGGTACATAGAGATAGGCACGCCAACGTGCATAGTGTTCTTCCTATAATACTGAGAATGTTATGTTTTAGCATTGGCGCTAATGAGTCTCATACCACCTTGCATACGTATAGAACGATACTGTTATGTAGTTGGTTTACCTTTTAAGAACTATTAAGGTAAATTTATAGGATTAGGAAAACCAAAATATCTTCCTGGTTATCTCTTCTGTGATGTCGGGACATTACCTTAGCTATACATGCCATTACAATATTAAGCCTCACCATGCTTCTGGTGGTATCCCTAGCTGAGCCAACGTATCGGCCACACTGGGGATATCCCTCAGGATATATTGGCTCGATGCTGTTTGACAGAGGCAGAGCCTGTTATAATGAAACACCAATCATCTACTTCTTAAAAACAGTGCCTTACCCATATCCTTACACGTGGATACATAGTATACCTATCATGACCTCACCACAAGAATACATGGCCAAAATTCGGCATTTCCCATGCATACATGTAATAAAACCATTTGACCGGGTTAGCCATGTAGTAGGCCTAGTCCGTTACTAGCACCCCGTGGCTTATCAAAACCACTTGGTCTGGCTCCTCATATTGTTTTTTTTTTATAAAAGTTCTGACCTTAAAGAGTTTGAAAGTATTCTTTTTGTTTCCGTCGTTGATCAAGGATTTTTTTGAACGGCGGAGAAATTCAATTGGGTTAGAGAACTGAATTGAATAAAGAGAAAATCTGGCTGAAATAAAAAGTGTGATCAGGGTCAGTAGTTTTATGGACTTTCACCACGTTCTTTCTTCTTAAGCAGTCAATATTTCCAACCATTGTACAAAAGCGACAGTACCTACACATTTAAGATTGAGAGGAGTGACTTTGTATGGTCTGCAACATGCCTTTTGCTGGTAGGGTCTCAATTAGACAACTCTCTTCACATTTCCACTTTTTTCTCTCCCATGCCGTCTAGATTCGCCATGTGTATGCAGTGGTTGGGGCGAGTGTTGGGGGATTGACAGGAGATGCATGGTGAATAGCTTACCTTATTGTTGTCATCCTACAAAGACAATACTCTACATATGTACTCTGTCCAAGTTAAGTGTTATGTGCAACAATACACTGTTGGTGTTACTAACTGTGTTAGTAAATTCGTCCTACTAAGTAGCCAGGAGTCTATTCCAATGCATAGCTATACCTATGTTTTTGGCACAGGATTGGTGTTGAGAGGAGGGGATGATCTCCATCTTTAATAGTGAATTTTGATTCTTTAATGGAAATATCTCCAACAATAGTTGTATCTCACTTTCTTTCAATCCTTGTGGAATCGACTGTTGACTGCATGTACTGGTAATTGATATATTGATATTCTCTATTAACCATTTAAACTCAAATTAAAGACAGCACGATGCCTCAAGGCTTCATGTTCATGTAGGTCCTACGTTCATGCATCATGCACAGTGCAGTAAAGCATAGGGCTACCTTTAACTGATTCAATGTGTTTAATCAATAGACTACGGTGGTTATGGGTGAGGAATCTACTTGCTTGTTTCAACTTCGACATAGATCTACCTTTACTTAAAAAAAAGCCACAGGCCAAAGTCCCAACGCACATATCTCACAATACAACCTAATTCATATTTACAAGTGGCCTGTATATACGCCTACACAGTATACTGCTTGAGCTGAGTGGTGTGGAGTGTGAATAACTGGAGTAATAACCGGCTCGGTGACTATATGCAGGTCAGCTGCAGTCATGTATACAACAGGACACAGCCAATAGATGTATGGCACACAGTCTACACCCCACATTGTGGGTGACATTGTGGGGCAGCCAAATACTATACACACCCTTTTACCTTCACAAGTATGATGGTCCAGTAGTAATCTACAATAGTGATGTGGCTATTGATACTAACCAATAAGGTTGTTTTTTTATACAGGATTCCGTTAAAAATTAAGGATATCAACCCTCTTCACCAAATGGGTTTTGCCTATTCTTGAACAGTTACTATGCACGGCAATTTAACAAATCGACCTTTTATTTACTTAGCCTATCTATATATAGCCTATCTAATGGCATCTATTGAATGACTGCATGTGCTATAAGAAGGCCCACCATGTCCTTGGTTCACCTGTGAGCCCACATCTCACAGTGCAGGATGGTGACAATGTTTTGAGGTGCTGTGTGCCATCATCCATCACCAAACTCACCTTCCCAACTACAGGTGTAGGCCTTCCACCAGAACATCTACATAAATCATCCAATCCCCACACCACCTTACTCACCTACAGTACTTTACTAAGGTTAGGACGTATACCTGCCACGATCAGTACAAACTATAGACCCATGTGACAAGAAGACCGTCATAAAAAGCTGCCTTCATATTTGGGTTGCTCATGGTAATATCATATACAGGTTATATTCAAATTTCAATGACATGATTTTTAAATGTTATCTTAACCCTTTCCACCACCTTCCTACGATATCCTCTGATTACATGGATCTAGGAAGTACGTGCTAGACCCTACACACCCTTTTAGCTTTGCTGCATACATGTACAACCAAACTTAATTTAACATGAAAATAGTTTAGAGAAAATGTACCTTTTTCTCGGTTCCTTTCATCTTTTTGTTGTACTTCTTGTTGGTAGTCTGCTCAAACTTGGAGGTGAACTCCTTGAGCCTGTCCTCCCACTCCATGCTGGCCTTGGCCTTGAGCTCCTCCTCCAGGCGCTCACGTTCCTCCTTGAACACCTCCATCATCCGGTCCTCCTCCTCCCGGTGCTTCTTCTCCAGCTCCTCCTGCGCCTGGTACACCTTCTCGATCTTTTTGTTGATCTGTGACAATGAAGGGGTATGTGGTGTTTAGAAATTTATTTCATAATTAGTCACAGGAACTGTAGGTATTGTTGACATGGGACTGTTGAATACTTCAAGGTGGAGCTGCGGCATTGAGAAATACTATTTGCAGGTGTATGCTGTAGGAAAACGTCATTTGTTACATGTGACGAAATGTATTAGCAGTCTGTACTGGAATAGGTCTTATTGATAGATAACCCCCGCTCCCCTCCACGCTCATTGGGCCGTTCCATTCATTACCCGGGGAAAACTGAAACAAAGAGTGTGAGGTAGCTACATGTATAGGGTATTACTAATATAGAAGTGCTGAATATGCAACATGCATGAGGGTTGCCAGATATATGCCAGCTATATGTTTCAAACTTACACACTGAATGTGCTAAGTTTTTGAGTTTTACTCCTATCTGTATTTATATGGTTGGTTTCAATTAGTCGCTTTAAAGTGATAAAATAAGTCCACACACATGCACACACATCAACAAACAACAGAATGAACACGCTAGACCCTGGAGAACGACACACACTGGACGCTAAAGGTTTAACATGCCCACAAGTTAGTATGTCAACCAGCAATCACACACAAAAGGCAAAGGGCAGTGCCAGTGGGTAGACACCATAGGGCATGGTGAGGTTAGGGGTCCGTTAGGTGTGTCTTGTTAAAGGTTTCTGCTGGCTGTGTGTATACATACAGGTAGTCATAACAGATGTCCCAGTGCTCTGTAGTACAAACATTATATATGGCATCCACAGGGAGCTACGGCCACAAGCAGTTTTCCATGACGGAAGTGAGGTCTGTTCATCACAAAGAAAACCAACTGACGTTATTACAGTGAACATTCCCACGCCTTGAAGCAGACCTACGTACCAGTATAGTATGGGTGCTTTGACGTGGGAGACGTGGCAATGGTAACAGGAGGGTGTGAATATCCCATCACAAATTCTACCTAATCCCCACTCCCAGATGCATTGGCCTGCTCTATCTTCAATCATCGCCTATTTCGCTTTGCCATTCCCATATGTATTGTCATACCCTTCTGCTGCTATTAGATTTCAATTCTATATTGTCATTCTTTTGTTGGCCACCTTTTACCTCGTATTACCCTCGTCTCCCCCTTCTAATCGTATTCTGTACTTTGGTAAGATGTTGGTTTCAGATTACACAACGGGGCTATACAATATGGAGGTTTCACCATACCCCCCCCCCCCCCCTTACAAAACTAATTTCATTGAACTAAGAAACAACTCAATATCAAAACCCTATCCAAGGAGAGCCCATTCCGGCAGACATATCCTTAATTAGCCCCAGAAGTGACTGCCTTGAGCTGCCTCCTACACCATGTACATGTATAGATTCTCCAGGTACCAGAGGCACTGTGCTGGGCCTGGCTGCAGCCCAGAGGTGGCCATGGTCACGCAGGTCTGCGGCTCATCAAGGTGATTACCTGCTCCTCCTGCGTCTAATATGGCAACTCAAGATGTTACACTTCCTAATTCTACAGAGTATAGTCTCTACGTTTCACTTCACATTACATAGATGTCTCTTATAGGGGATCTTGTAGTGTGGGATTCTGAAGTGTGAGGGGTATCGCCCATATGCCGTTATCTAGCTGCCAAAAGCAGGGCCAGCAGAATGGGATTATCACAGTGTAATGATGTGGATATGTTTTCAAACAGAACATTGGTGATTTATTATTAATGAGATACTGGCACTGTATACAATAGCCTCTTACGAATAGAGTGCTGGACAGAGGTTCAGATACCACAGCTTCTGGCAATCTGCCCATCCACATAGTAAGCCTCAGCTATGCACTTACCCAAATATACATTGATCAATAAATCTCTCTCAGGTCTCCAGGTGTTGTAATTACAACCCAGATACCTGGCCTTGGTCTATGGAATGATAGCTATATAACTTGGTTCAATAATTAACCCATTTTCTGCCTGTAAGTCCAGAGGCCACATTCCGGAACCCTGTCATAAACAGGCCCAAGTTCGTGTGAGCATGCACATCCATCAGAATGCCTATTCTATGACCCGTACCGCTCCAGTCATAACAAACACACACACCATGGAATTACAAAATACCATTCCCAATTTCACTAGTTAGCAGTGACAATGTTGCTCTGCCGGTGCCCTAGACTCTTATGTATACCATTGCGCCATCAATTAATTGGCATATTTTGGAACCCTAAGAGCTGAGGGATTTGGAGGGGATAGGGGCCACACAAACACAAATACACAGGGATGCAGCGAGCCGATTATGGTGGTTACTACTACATAACTGTTTTCCATAAAGCATAAGTGTCTTATTCCTTCTTTTCTTTTAATCTAGGCTAGGAAGACTACTGTTTCTGTACAGAAAGGTAAGGCCCAGTTTGTATAGCCCCCATCACATAGTTTATAAAAAATTCTAGTTATTCTAGGTTTTTGTGAAAGGTCCATAGTCCATAACTTGACTCACGGAATCTATAACTTGGCTATGGACTTCCTCAAATCACCCCCATAAACGAGAAACGCCTTCCAGATATGGTGGACAGAAACAGTATTAACACGTTCGACAAGATCAATAACAATGGATATTTGTCCAGAATGGAGACTGGTGGTGGTAAATAAGGAGATTCCCATAGACATGTAGCGGCAGAAGGATACATTGGATATTGGACTATGAGGGGCATGGTATGGAGACAGACCCGTCATTACAGTGGGAAAATGGAGAGACCGTTTGTGGCTAATCAAAGGGCAGGGTGGGATGCAGGCGGCTGTGCCCACAACAATGAGCTGGCACCTTGCCACACTGGGATCCATGAACAGGATCTCCACAGACTATGTCCCACATGGAGCAGGTCCCAAACACTCCCACCTCCCACCTCACCCTACTGCATGTACATTGTACTACTACCCCTCCCCCCCCCCCCCCACACACACAGACTACATCCCACATGGAGCAGGTCCCAAACACTCCCACCTCCCACCTCACCCTACTGCATGTACTACTATCCCTCCCCCCACACACAGACTACATCCCACATGGAGCAGGTCCCAAACACTCCCACCTCCCACCTCACCCTACTGCATGTACTACTACCCCTCCCCCCACACACAGACTACATCCCACATGGAGCAGGTCCCAAACACTCCCACCTCACCCTACTGCATGTAGCAGTTACCCCCCCCCCCCCCCAGTTGAACCTATAGGGATTCTTCGTTGATTAATGATATATATATCAACAGTCAATGCAATAAATCTCTGACACACAGTCTTTGTTCTTGGAGATATTCTTTATGTTTTGGTCCTCTTCCTCTCTACGGCCACCATGATATACTAATACTCTGAATACAAGGTCTACTTTGCTCCTATTCCCCCTTTTAACAATAGACAATGTGTATGTGGACCAGTACTCTCCTCACCAAGTGGACTGGTAGGCAGACAATATCTGCATTGACAACCATCCCCCCTCCCAGAATTGATGAATAACATACCAGAGTAGGCCTACACTACCGAGAATGGGAACTTATTTTTATACCCCTCCTGACATTTGAAAAGTATAATCTCCTAGTCAATCTGGCCCACAATGGACAAAAGGTAGCTGATGGTCATGGTGGTGCAGGGTGGTGGCCAGATTAACTGTTTTATATAGTGACTGGGGATAAAAATAGCTATGCCCCCAAGCACAGGCCTATTTTAACAGATATAATTATGATGTTTATAATTATAAATATGGATAACCATTTGATGAGGCATTCATTGAAATTCTATGGATACAACTGGGCGCTGTTGAGCAAGAACAGGCCCAACATCCTCTACAATGTCATCACCTGATGAAGCCTAATTTTGGCGAAACGTTGTGATCGTTGATTTATAAAATAAATTTGCCACCATGAACATTCACTTCAGTTGTTGTAGTTGTGTTGATCATCTTGAGATATAGAATGAGAAAATATATTCCTCTACATTTGCCAAACAAACGTCTGCACTATAAATAGTGTATGGTTTGCAATAGGTAAATTGGTTAAATGCTGATGAAAATGGAAGTCGACCTGTAGCTCTAACAAAGAATCCGTACTGCCTGAAATGTATACGAATTGTGTATGGGTGTCTAAAACTACTTACCCACCCCATTATGGACATTTCCTGCTTTGATGTGTGTGTGTTACATGGGGGGGGGGGTCAAACCAACTTTGACATTTCTTGTTGATGATCTACATCTATATACATCGTCTGTACATAGACGTACTGGATCCCCAAACTGTATAGACTAGAATGAACGCCCGGTTGGCCTCGGATGGGAAGGAATGTCACGCTTTGATGTGTATGGAGCAGGGGTTGGTACTTTATATTTGTCTAAGTGATGGGCATGACCTAACCAGACATGTTTGGCACAGAATACAGCTGATTACCCACTAAAGGATAACTACACACAGACCTAGACTTACAAGTTGGTTTTCACTCCCTAAGTGCGTCAAGTGTTACTAGCATATACATGTATGGTATATGTATAACCGATCTAATATCAGGGACACATCTACCATGATTGGGGGATGGGATGTCATTTTCGCCCGCACCACAATTATTCATGTAAATTCATAGCACCAACAATTAATCTCAATTGCACCCACACATAGGTATATTTGATTCTGATGTTCAGTCAATAGATATACAATATATAGTAAGAGATTTTTCATACATATAGGTACTTAGTACATGGAATAAAACATGTTGTTTAAGACCATGGCCCTCTTCTTCAAAAGTCAAAGAAAGTCATCCTCATTTATATCTTAGGGAGATTATTGTCAAAAGTATTTGCTTTGATAACATAGGGTACACACGACCTCATTCCGGACGCCACCTGGCGGGAAACGCGTGCTAAATAGCGGCTGGTATTTGCATTACTTGTTTACCTTTCCCGGAGAGATCGCAGGTAAATCTACCAAACGGAAGCTTCCCCACCCCTTCAACATGCCCGTTACCGGCCATGCGTTATATATGGAGAACGGACGATTATCTCGTTGCCTTCATGCCGGGCTTCATGCATCTGACTGAGTGAGTGGATTTCAAAACTGAAATGGGAATTCCTCACTGCCAGCGGGAAATGCCTCACGCGTCTTGAATGGAATAGGTAAAAAACACCAGTACATGTCTCCCGGGACATGTCTTCCCTGTTTACTTTGGTGGAGGACAGATGCATAAGAAAGTATATTGGTCTAGATATTGACGTCACTACAAGTATTTGTATGCTCCAAATAACCATGGCTCTTCATATGACAATTGAATGGCTATAAACCTACGAGTTGTGATGTAGAGACTTTTACACAATAAACTAAGGTGACATACATATATGTGAAGTAACTCTATAGTTAAAATAGACAAATCCCATTCATGGTCATGATATTGTCTTACTTGGTTTTGACAATGACTTAACCAGGTAGAGATTAGGTAACAGAGAACTGGACAGCATATTGCATTTAGTATTTTGTAGACATTGCTTTAGACTAGACGGTGTTCAGCTTTCACTGGTTGGGAAAGGCTGCATGATCCGGAGACGTACATGGGTAAACACAACAATAAGCATGCTCCATCCTGTGTGGCACGAGGATTAGCTGGGAATGGGGTCAGCATTATAAGGTGGGACACGCCATGGTACAGACAGCTAAAGTGGGGGTGGGCTGATCAATAGTCATAGACTGGGTTACTTGTCCCACGCGTAAACCACGCCATAAGATCTGCTGCTATTTGGATGTCAGGGTGAACGCAGGGTGAACATCAGGCTGAACAGCAGCTATACTTTACGATCATCTAATACGTAGTGTACACTTTCATAGACATCATTGTCTAGAGTTTAATGCTGTAAATCCTTCCAACCCCAAGGTAACCCATGATGTGGGTGTATTTGTGTATTAGTTATGGGGTTTACTGCCTCGGGGTGTATTTGTATATTAGTTATGGGGTTTACTGCCTCGTATATATATGTATATATATATATATATATATATATATATATATATATATATATATATATATATATATATATATATATATATATATATATATATATATATATACATATTGAACTTGAATTACCTTTCGAAATAGAAGGGAACTTTTCTCCGAATAACATTCTTAAAACCACAAGAGGACTGTCTTTTATTGAATTTAGATATAAGTGATAGAAAATAAGATATGAACAACCAAATGCTTCAGAAGCAACACGACAGATCCACATGTCTACTCAGCCTTCCACCCTTGCCACAAGCCGTTATCGCCCATGGGTGGACAGGACCATGTCACGAGCTGCATACCTACGGCCTTTGAAGTGTCAAGATATGTCATGCTCCTCTAGGGATTGACATGCTGCCCACACTGGAGGAACATGCCCCACCTGTTGTCTATCAACATGGGGGTGCAGGGCAGCTCAAGGTAGGGTTAGCCATGGGTGGCACGAGGCATGTCCAACAAGCCTGCAGCAGGGGGTGGTGGGGGGGGGGGGGGCCCGGGGGGGGCACTTGAATTTTTTTTGACAGGGGTGTGCGGCTGAACCTCTGACAACCCTTACCCTTGTTAGGGCGATTTTGATGCCAAAAAGTTACCCTTGCTAGGGCATTTTCGGTCAAAAGTGCCTAGGTTTCGGTAAAAAAAGCGATAAAAGGTAGATTTTGATGCCAAAAAGGTACCCTTGTTAGGGGATTTTCGACCAAAAGTGCCTAGGTTTCGGTAAAAAAACAATAGAATAACCCATGTTTGTGTAATTTTGCTGAAAAAATTACCCTCTTGCGAGGAATTTTGTTGAAAACTGCGAAATTTTTTGTGAAAACGGGCAAATCTTGGCGAAAACCCGGACATTTTTGTGAAAATTAGACCCTTGTTAGGGCGATTTTCATGAAAGTGGACCCTTGTTAGGGCGATTTTTCTTTGAAAAGTGGACCCTTGTTAAGGCGATTTTGTAGAAAAAGTACCCTTCCCGGCCGCACACATGTGTATACAAAATATACAAAGTGCCCCCCCCGGGGGGGGGGGGGGGGGGTCCTACAGCACATGGTGTCACAAGATGCTGCTGTGGCAACCTCCCAGCACCAACAATTGACAAGAATGTGTGCTCTCACGTGGATACCTGTTCTTGGGCGCATGCTACCTAAACTGGGTATACCTCACGTATGCCATAAGTGTCTTGGATGTCATGCAACAGGCGCTCAAGTTTGCAAAATGGACGAGATAAATGCCCTATTCAGCCATACTTAATACATGTGTATCTGGATAGCTCTAGGTGTGAGTTACTCACTAAGTAGACTAGTTTTACTTTCCATATCGTTCACGTTTTTCTTTCCGTATTATTCAAGTTTCAAGGCAATGAGCAGTGGTGGGCCGACTACCGAGCCCCAAGGCGCTCCTCTCTCCACTGGTCCGTGGCTAGATATTTTGTTGTTTGCCTTTCTTTGCAGGTAATTTTCTACCCAAGAAAAATAAATACCCATTTCCAGCCGTCCTCAATTCGAGGTCTAGAAGCAATGCATATATCAATATCAGCCTACCAGATACCCGGACCAGATATCAACATTACCAAATCACTATGCGTTTCTTAGAGGATACCAGCATTCACACTATTATTAATGTAAAGGATTGCTATATGGCCACTTAGATGCATTCAATTACAGCCATGTGGGTAAAATTAATGGTGGAGCCCCCTCACTGTACAGGTAATGACTTTGTAATTACACCACTGAATACCACAGGTAGGTGAATTAGGTTAATGAGAAGTTGGGAAACCTAAACCATGAACCCTGGCAGATGGATCTAAATAGTGTTACCATTCACGGTATAGCTAACAGAAGTAGGCCATTACATGGGACATAATTGTCGTAAATACAGACCAATTATGATCCCCAGATAGCATGATCTTATTAAAGGTACGGGAGGAAACATCAGCTATCTCCCCATTTCTACCCAGTGGAATGCAACTGCCATAAATATTTGCGAAGACATGTTGTCTGGAATTCTGCAATTTGATGGGTGCTAGTGGGGAGGGAGGGAGGGAGGGCCTTGCCCATTGGAATAAAGCCATGGGACGTTTCCATTGCTTGAGAAGGGATGGTGCCATGCATTAAGGGAGTGATCATTTTTTAAGAACAGGGGGGGGGGGGGGGGTTGGGGGGGGGGGGGAATTTGGACCCCTTGACCGGGGGGGGGGGCAAAAAAGTTTGGACCCCTCTTGGGGGGGGGGCAAAATAATTTTACCTGTTTTGAGCCAAAAAGCCCGCGCTTTACTATGCTTCAAAGGGCCCGCGCGCGAGCCGATTTTCGACCGGGGGGGGGGGGGTGTAAAAAATTTCACACGCTCCGCGCGGAAACCCACCACCCCCTCCTGTTGTTAAAAAATTATCACTCCCTAAGAAGGCCGGGGGGTCTCGGGTCACCTGAGCTCCATCAGCCGACCCTGTGTGTATACACCTGGCCCCACGCCACCCCGGCTATTATACACCTTCATATCACCTTAAATGACGGGAAGTGAAGAAAGGCTTAGTATGACATCTAGCGGCAAAAAAATCCTCACAATGGTATATACAACTAAATATCTTTGTTTATTTGATGAATCATGAACCGTAGAAATTCCACCGCCATCAAAAGAAAAGGCAAAAGAAAGACTCAATTAATTGGAGGTTTTTCTTTTGGTTTTGTCTCAGGCGCCAGATGGGATGTATGCCAGCCTTTCTCACTGCGCAATTCACAATGGTTATCTGAGAGTTTGTCTATTAGATCATTTCTACTGTAGAACATCTCTGTGTACGCTGTCCATCCTACTACTGTGAGATGGAGGTGTGTGAATGGCAGCATGTTGATCAGATGATCGTTTTCCTTAAGACCTGATGACCCTTAGCCCCGTCGATCATCCATCTGTCAAGTGAGATCCGTCCTATATAGTCAGAGGGTGAGTTGGGCGACATCTCTTATAGTTATACAAAGCACGTCCACGACGCTATCGCGTAATCAAACAACTGCACACAGTCCACGCCAACGTTGACTCTCCTATCACGTCGTGCCAGAATATACGGTTAGAGCAAGCCTCTGAGGAAAAAGCTTTGTCCGCAAAGAAAGGATGACTGCTATTTAATAGGTAGAAGGGGAAAAAACTTAAGTAGGGCATTTTGAGAGAAACACAGATTCAACTCAGCAATGAATACCATGCTTTGATCAGCAATGACTTTTCAAGTGCTTTTCGTTGATGCAATCTACTTCGTCTGGTGAATAGCCATGATGTCTGATCTGAACTCTAAATTGGTGCGAGAACAATTTTACTTATTTTTTCCTGGGGGATTTAGAGGCATCTACCGAAGGTATTCAATTCTAATGGTAGCCAATATACTGATGGAACCCAACACACTTAAGGTATACATAACTTTCTTTTATACTTGTTTTGCAGTAGGTCAGTCTATTAAAAGTTTGTTGTGCGTATCACACGCTCAATAGAATAAGAATAGTGTATCCACAGCCAAAACAGGAAGATACATCAGCTACCTGAAAAGACGTGTTACTTAAGATTGGAAATACATATCGTACCGGGTTGCCCTTTTTAGGGCCCCAGATACAGTGCGCACTCCATGACCGTAATTCCGAATTACGGTCATACAAGATGGCGGCTGCAGTTGAGTTCAGTCTATTTCTTCTCCAGTCCATTGTATGAAATGTTTAACATATTGAAGGCTGCTTTTTGGCCAGGCTGTAGTATATATGACAATGCTACTGACCCAACACTCGGATCTTGTTCATATGTACTGGTTTATGCATAAATCAGCCATTAAGAGCTGGATGGTATGACCGTAATTCAGGCAATGGTGTGACCGTAATTCTGTCATGAGAATGTCAGGTATGACCGTAATTCTATCAAAAAGTATGACCGTGATTCAGTGGAATGCTCTCCTACTACAAAGGAATTATGATGGGGTTATGTATGTGCCCCCCCCCCCCACCACCTATAGTACTGTAGGGCTATTTAGGGCTACACCACGTACGTGTCAGCCTACCTATATACATTGTACTACATGTATGTGCCCCCCCCCCCAACAACACCCACAACTGTACTCCCCCAAGACCAAGGTGGGTATCATAGCAAGGTAGTGTACATCTACATGATAGTGTCACTGCTGTCAGTGCCAATGACACAGTCCATTGCAAGCATGTTTCGACCCCGGTTTCGACCTGTTTAACTACAGAATACTCTAGTGACAGTCCTTTATCAAAGGTCACAGGTGAACACTGTGTACTATATTTGGTACTGAATTACGGTCATACTCTATTTGTAAGTGAGAATTATGGTCATAATGTGTGAATTATGGTCATACCTGACCACATGGTTGGCATTTTGTTCTCTAAGGATGTTTGGTTAAAACTTATAGGGAGAGGAGGTGTCCTATAACTCCTGGGCACATGTCTCATATATGGGGACACTGAACAAGGCATTATAAAGCCAGAAATATGACTTCAACTGACCATGAACTGACAGAATTACGGTCATACCTGAGGTGAATTACGGTCATACCATGTTTTGATGCAAACTGAACTACAGTCATACCATCCAGCTCTAAATGGCTGATTTATGCATAAACCAATACATATAAACAAGATCCGAGTGTTGGGTCAGTAGCATTGTCATATATATATACTACAGCCTGGCCAAAAAGCAGCATTCAATATGTTATATATTTCATACAATGGACTGGAGAAGAAATAGACTGAACTCAACTGCAGCCGCCATCTTGTATGACCGTAATTCGGAATTACTGTCATGGAGTACGCACTGTGTCACTTGTCGATCCTAAGAAACGCCAGTGTCCCTTGTCGATCCTAAGAAATGGGTTATGTCCCTTGTCAGTTTAAAGAAGGAGGTTCGTCCCTTGTCGACAACCTCAAGTATGGCCTTGTCCCTTGTCCAAAAGGCTTAAAACAGTGGCTTGTCGGCTTGTCGAATTTACCCGCCTAGGGCCCTCTTTTTATCTCCCTAAATTTCTACAGAACTCCCCACGCTGGGGTTATCGTAAGACTTGAATTAGTGCAGGTGATTTTACCTTACGCAATGTAATGTCGTGGGTCATTTCCAGACAAAGTAAGGAGACGTGTATGGGGTATAGATGTTGACAAGGTGAGGTGAACACTGCAGGATACTGCAGGATGAGTGCAGATTTATGTCTGACCTTCATGTGTCATTACACGGATTAACCCGGCATCAGGGACCAACACAATACGGCATCAAGCTGTCCCAAGCTGTATACAATAATACAGTCGTTTTTTTTAAGTTCCCAATTAACTTTCTGCGTCTGTATAAATTAATGTGGACTTCATATAACCTTAGCTTTACCCAGTACATTTGTATATGCTATGCTCATGGCATCCGTTGGTCTTCCTCTTCCATCTCCTTCTTGGATTCGATCAATTGCTCTAAAACGTCAAAACACATTGTAATTGTAAAGGCCGGCAATCCATGCCCGGTTGGTTCTCACCCCCACCTTTAGAACTGCCCCATCCCACTGTAGACCACCAAGAGGGTGGCACACAATAGAGCCTCATCCTAATCTAAGCTAAAATTACACCGACGCTCGATGTTGGGTTTGGTTAATTTGGCAGATTATTCGGGGGCTTTGGCCAGGTGGGCTCTACTCAGTGAACCCCCCTGAGGAGGAGGGGCAGGGGAGGGCTTGTTTGGGTCGCAGTAGGAGATCCCTTAGTCACTGCACCGGTGGACACGTTGGTCGTGCTTTTCCATGGGATGGGATTTCAGCCCTCCTCTAGAGGGTATCAAGTGTCAGTATAGGGCAGGTAGGCTGATGTCCACTTAGGGAGGGCCTGTGTGCATGATGGGGTGTCCAGAAGGTGGGCGCCTTACTCGGCCTTGTCCCTCCCTCTACACAGTCTCATCAATACAGGCTCCCTCCCATTTACATACCATCGATCTGCCTTCACGGAATAATGCAAAACAATAATCAATCAATACTCGTAAAAACACATTGCCTCTGTCTGCATGCTCTCAGCCTCGATGACTTCTAGGAATTCAGGTGGGGATTTTCAAGTGAGAGCAATCTAGTTATGAATACTAGCAGGTTCTTTAAAGAATATCGTGCCCTCATGGAATGGGGTGCATGGACCGCATGGGCAACAGATGGGTTAGAATACACGCACATATGTATTGTGATGACGAAGTATAATTATGTTGAATCAGCATGGATTCAGATCACCTGATCATCATACATATTTGTACCAACTGCAATATGTATTAGGAAATATAATTGTGGTCTAAACACTTTCATTCGAGCAGAGGATTGACATAAGCTAAACCATACAGATTTTACATTTTGAGGTATCAGATGGAAGTAGATTTCTCTACCACCGAATTACTATTAACTGTTTATTGAAGCAGTAATATAGAGCTGTTGAAATACTCTATTTTCTTATCTGTTGAATTTGTAGCTTCCAAACAGTCCCAGATGCTAGCGCTATAATAAGTTCATAGATGCAAGCACAGACTATAATGTGTCTTGTTTTGGACGAAGAAGCTCTATTATGAACAGTACATGGAGTGTTCACATCCCGGAGTGTGACGAGCAGAGTCTGGATGTAGGGCCACAACAATCAGTGCAGAACAGACTGCCCCTGCCTCGGCCACCCCTATGTGTGCAGCCAGCATGTGCCGCCACACTGGGGGAAGGGCACCTTCACTGGAGGCTTCAGCAGGAGATATGCATTTACATGTCATTCAAGTACGTAATGTACTTCATTCAGCTGAAATGGCGTGCAACTGTGCACTATAAAGGGCCCGTATTAAGTAATTCTTATACAGGGTAATAATATACTCTTATACTATTATATATATATATATATATATATATATATATATATATATATATATATATATATATATATATATATATATATATATATTGTATAAGAGTATAAATTATATATATATTGCATAAGAGTTCTGAGACTCTGCAATATAACTGGGGACACTGTCAGAATTGCACTAGGGCAATTCCGGAATTGTGCAAATGGCGATGTTGCGCCTAACATATGTTAAGGGGCAATTTCGGAATTGTGTTAATTAGGATTTTGTGCCTGACGTATGTTCTCATGTTACAATGTACATGTATACGTAAGGCAATACTCACAGAGGGGGCTTTGTTCTATATGAAACCATCGTTATATATCAAATATGGATTTGGTGATTATGATATACCTATGTACTATATCTGAGTATGCTCCGTTCGGATGGGTATGCGTTTGACATGAGGAAACTTCCAAACATGTCCTTCTAAAGTTACCGCCATGTAGCTTCTCGTAAAGCAAATATATACATAGCGCCTTACGAGGCATTGGGTCTAGGGAGAAAAAGTACATGCACGCACTTTTGTTTCCCTTTATCCCTGGGCACACAGATAAAAGGCGGCCTGACTATGGGCTCTTGTTCTCCGTGGAATATCTGATGACCTTAAGCCAAGACGCCATATATACCTATGAATATAAATCATTGCATACAGGATGGTATATATATATATAGGAGGTGAACGTTAGCTCAAACCACAGCTAATAGAGTCACTACAGTGTGAAGTACGTTGAGTGTTATTTCTAAAGCAGGCTGCATTTGTCGAGCACACACAAAAAAGTGGAAACGATTTGTCTGGGACTTGGGGAATTGCGTTTTACAGCTCGAATCAAGCCTCTGGGGGATGACGTTCATGCACATGGTGCACGCTCAGAGGGAAAGGTGTAGCAGGCAGAGGGACTGAGAAGCCTCTGGAGGCAAAGCCTTATCCTATAGCCACACACTGTGGTGACACGGAAACCGTCACCTGGGCTCTGGATAAAGGTATTTCAGGTATGCCTGCAATGTCAGGGAGGCAGGTGAGGTTGGTCGGAGTAAGGTGGGGGGGGGGGGGGGGGGGCTGCAGTGCACCTGATGGGACCCGGGATGGGACCTACCTACCCCCTATTACCTGCACCCCTACCCCACCTGCCTGCACTACTAATAGTATTATGTTCATGTGTATATACACCGGCCATCCACCTCGACCATCCATCGCCCCTTCTGGCATCAGCCTCCTGTTCTATGTAGCTACCTGCTGTGTCGCCATAATGTACAATTCACACTCTGGACAATGTCGTAAGTACGTCATGTATCTCTGAGAGCCAGCACACTGCGCCAATTGGATATCCCCCCAGCTTGTTTCCTGTGTTGGTATGGCTAGGTATGTATTGATGTAAAGTAGGATGGGTCAGGGGTGGAAAGAGGGGGTGTGTATATTTGGATATACGTTAGTTGGAGTGTGGGGCTGTGACACGTGATTGGAAGTGTGTCAGAGGAAGATGTATCCTCTAGTCGTGACTAACAATCAAAGGGCCCTTGATGGGGGGTGGGGGTCCCATGTCCCAAGTCGATTAGAAGTACCCATGTCGTCATATCAATTTTAAGAAATGCCCATGTCGCATATCGATTTTAGGAAATGCCTCATGTCCCATGTCGCTATCTATTCTTTTTCTCCTGTCCCATGTTCCTAAGCCTCAAGATGACCCATGTCGTAGTGTCGAATTCAGGGGTCTATTAAAGGCCATAATCAAGAATGGTTGAATCCCTGTGGGTTGTGGTATTGGTATCCGAGTGCCTGGGTGATGTGTGCTCAATCCGGACACTCACCCGGCCTCCACCTCCTCCCACCACTCCCTCTGATTCTCTGTATCTCATAACTGCCCCATTTCTTCAGCACTGCTTAAACCCCCAGCGCCCCTATATATAGGGCTGAGTACCTGTCCCGACTACACTCTGACTGCTACTGGACGTGCAGTAAGATCTGCGGGTTTAACAACAGACTTGGCCTGTCCCATATGTAGAGGTGGGACTACGCAGATCGACTTTCTCCATGGTGAGAAGTCAGGTGTGACGGGGACAGGGCTGTGGGCTACACCAGGCCATGAGACTCTAGTCCACCCAGCTCTGAGGACAAAACGCCGCAGTCCCCTTTGTGGGTGTAGGATGTCTTATAAAGCCATTAGCGCCTCCCCCGGCTGTCCTGTAATACAGCAATACAGACCCTCTCCTCCAGCCCCCACCCCTCATCATTAGTGGTATGCACACCCCTGAGGCAGTGCTGCACCGTTAGCGCAGTAGGTGTTACTTTGCTTACTTTATTCCTCTTTCAAAAACACTAACGCGGAATTCTCAGAATGCCTCTCGGATTGGGAGGGGAGCTCCGTTTTTAATTTCTTTGACATGAGTAAAGAAACAACACGTTCTAACCCAGTTACGAAGTGTACCGACACATGTCCTAATTTTCCCATGCGGCCAACTCTCTAAATTGCAAGTGATTATTTCACTTGAGTAATATACACAAACATACAATAAATGACATGTGCGTAAACCGGACTCCACTATAGAGTCTGGTTCCCCTTTCCCTGTTGTCATGACACAGCTGACACAAGGTGAATGATACCCCAGTGCCATGTCCTTGTGTATGTTGTGCAGATCTACAGAAACCATGGCACACCTGTGCATTGACTCACCTGTCAAGGCACTCAACCCAGGCTCTAAGAGACCACCTCAGTACATTAGCAAATATCAACATGACCATATAAGGAACTGTGCTATATTCTCCCCCCCCCCCTTCTCACTCGGCTCTCAAGGGTGCCATGCACCATTGTCTCCTCTTGTACCTGCTATGGAAACAACACGGTGTGGACTCAGATGTAGGCGTGGAATGCAAACACTTCTCCAGGAAGGAAGTGACAGGTCGCCCAACACCCTCATCAAATTCACAATTTCTCCCTTTCAAATTAAATTCAGATATACAATAGTCCCATAACATCAAACGGTTACAACATCCGTGTTTGGAAATGAAGCCTTCAGTATACAGCTGTTATAACTGCAGCTGTAAGAATTGTTCAAAACAGAGACACTCCCCACGGACTCATTTTGATCATCGATAGGACACATATAGCAGCCACATTCCCTTGATCCCTCACGAAGAGCGGCATTTAATCATGGTACCCATGGTGCCCGTTCCACACGTGAGCTAAATGCTGGGACTTCCACACACGACACCTCTCTCAATATCCTATAACGATGTTACGTTTAAATTGCACAATGGTGACACCATCCGTCTACAGGTCTATGTAATGTTTCAACGTGCTGCCCATTCGTCTTACTGTCATATGAATAAGGCCTAGATTCTTCACACATCTGTATGACATATATGTATGACATATACTTACTGAGGTTCTATATCACTCAGAGAAGTGGAACATTAATGCTACAGAGACCGTAGTCTACACGTTTTAACAGGTAATTCCACTGAAAAATGTATCCTTATAATGAGGTCAATACAATAACAGTATCATCATTGCGTATTGTGATAATGAAAATCAAAAAGACCTTCACAGTGGCGAATCCAGCTTTCTGGAGCGGGGGGGGGGGGGGGCGCCATTGGAAAGAATCTTTCCTTTCCGACTTTGAGGCCGAATTTCATATTTAAAACGGCAACTTCTATATCAGCTACTGCCCAAATGTTGGTTGTTATATTTGTATTGCATGTCAGGTTACAAGCGTGTTTCTTTTTAGATAGACAGAGGCCAAACATTTTAAAACGATTTTCTCAATTTCTACCGGTTATATTCTTCGATAATACTTGGTAATTGGCACGTGATTGGATTACACCTTTCACTTGTTGGGTATGTATATCGGGTATATATTTCACATGCAGCTTCCCATGCGGGTATATGGGCAATGAACAACTCTGCCAAATTGATATGGCCAATCATGGCCGGGTAATGCCACAGAAGTTCAGTGACCCTGTATATATAGGTAGGGAGGGAACCATATATAGTAACACTCTTCTTGCTGTCTGTGTTATTTTCAGTCATAGTTATTTCAGATGGCGACTCACGTTAACAGACGTAAATCCAGTCCGTGGTTCCACGCCACCCGCGTACACAGTTTGACACATAGAAGGATATATGCTCTCGGTATAAAACCCACTGTCAGTGCTCAGTCTGTTGTAATAGATATACATGTAGTAAATAACCAATTAACATTTTAGCAATTACATGTACTAGTGGAATACGCAGAACTGCAACCCCTACGCCACAGAAGTATGTACACCTCGACATTACGAGCTTGGGGAGAGCCATGTATATATGTCATGTACCAACTGCCTCGGAATGAACTGCACAACATACAAGCCCAAAGAGAGCCAATGTCTGGTCCCAAACGCTGTAACTGTATTGAACAGGTGGAACACCCTGGAGGGTACACGTTCACACAGGTGTGAAGGTCCGTCCTCCTGCTGCCGGTCCCCTGCAGGTTTGCCTCTGGCTAACACAGCCCACGCCTATCAACATACCCCCCAACTGTTTGCCGACATGCCCAGTTTAAATGCAGGTCGAGCAGATTATAGAGAATCTACCAAAATTCACCCAGATGTATGACACATGGGCTGTTATGAATAATACCACAGGTCTAATTTCTGATTGAATTTAAGATTCCCATAGATAATGGCATGACATGCCCAGCTATCTATCGAGCATGGCTACACTATTTAGGTCTTCCTCGGACAAGTGGAGATGATTTCAGGAAATTTCAGAAAGACAGCTATAACTTTAATGATAAAAATGCTCCGTTCACTTGTTTTGTGAAAAGTATTGGTATGAATGGGGAAAACTATTGGGCTAGTATCTATATAGAAAAGGGCTGAACAGACGGTGACTCACCAATGAACTAGTAGACATATATACACACTGTCTATTTGCAAAGTTACGCCGGTATGAACTTGAATCTGGACCGACGCCACATCTCAAGATTGAGAGTTGACTGAAGGCGCTAAGGTTACAGTTCCAACGTCACCTTCAACATGTAGGACATGGGCATATAATAGATGTGTGCCCTCAAATTGCCTTTACAAGCAGAGCAACATACTAAATCATGATTCATTCAAACCTACACGACAGAGCATGTTGAGATTTGAGCGGTCCAATTGTGATAAGCGTTCAATTGCAAACTGTTACATAACTCAGTTATATAGTCCTACAATGGCAAACTGTAAAACATTACTCGAATCTCAATTTGAAATTGTCCTGTTAATAGAGTATGCTGGTCATTGGAATTAGAAGACACTTTGTCAAAAATAATAAAAATGTTATTAAAGGATAGCCTATTTACATGAACTGACGGGCGCTCTATTGCAAGGTCACGCCTTTCCCAGGGAGTCAAATACAATGTATCTATAACTAAGACTATACATGTGCCTCTACATGGGTAAAAAACGACACGGGCGACACGGCGACACTGCCCTATTAGGCCCTTTTAAAAAGTCGACGGACCCAGGAAAATTTGAAATAAAAATCGACCCACAGGGATTTTTCTCTAAGTTCTTATATATCTAAAAATTGACACGACGACATGGCCCTTTTGCTTAAAATCGACACGGCGACACGGTCAAAGTTCTGGGGACCCATGTAGAGGCACATACATGTACTCAGAGAAGCCATTAGCCATCGAGTTAACTCATTTTAGCCTGTTTGATGAGTAACTATTTCCATTGGGTTAACGGCCACCTATCCTGAAGGTTCAATGTCAGAAGGTAAATTCACTTCCGCCATAGTGAGATTATAAGCTATTATATGTCCCAAAATAAGGCACCCTTTCAAATCCGTAAATCCTAATTATAGTCTCTATTTAGTAGCAGGACTGACTGCCCCTTGGAGACCTCACGACTTGGGCCCTGACCACAACCACCCCAGACACTTCCTCTTGATGTAGCATCACGACTCAGGTGGGTGGGCATTATGTCCACTGACCCCCTAACGACGCAGACGTAGGGGTTATAACTTCTTCCTCCACCCCCTCCCCCCACACATAACCTCACACCTGGAGGCATAGGTGAGCTCCCACAACCATATACCCCAGGAACACCCTACCCCCGGGCACTATCTCCGCCCACTGCCCCCACATGAGTCCAGACCTGGCCGGAAGTGCGTGACTGTCTGTCTACTCAGTGCCCCAAGGTGCCAACTCGTACACTGCCTTTTCTGTTGTTGATTTCCGTAAGTGGTGGTGGTGGTGGGGGGGGGGGAGTTCAAAGGGTAGGGCTCTCTAATGCTATTTGTGGTGTCCGTGGTTTTACACCCATAGTAACATAGACCTCACCATGCCTCAGCCAGAAACCTAGCTTAACGACACATCTCAATGTTGGCGTGACGTTATGACGTCACATACAAACTCCTGATGTCACATCCGGAACGAGGGGTTTCCCAGCCGTTTCCAGGTGAGGTTTCCAGGATACCGTCAATGACGTCACGTCAAGGGTGTCATTGGTGCATGACTCATGTGCTAGGGTGTGCTCATGTGTGATACCTGGACATGGAAGGTCGGCAGCTGCCAGTGTCTGATGGAATGTTCCGGGTTCGGGACACCATGCACCTCTTTTGACTATCAACAAAGATATCATATCTATATCAATTGTTAATTGCACCACGTCTTTATAATTTCAATACAGCTACTCGCAAGACAGTAAATCCCGTCCCATTTAATACAAGTGTATCAATGATCAATGAGGGATAATGAGCCCACCATGTACATCATGACACGGCACTAATGGTTCTTTAGTGGCTGTGTAATAACGTAATTTGGGCACTTCTGTCATGTCTGCTGATACTTTAATTGCAGGAAGGTGTCCTAACCGTGGACGGACAGTGGACTGCCGACATATGTCCCGTCCTACCTCTAAGTTACTTAGTGTTCTAGTAGCGGGACATGATTCATAGAAGGCCACAGTGGAGCTAACAAAGCATCATGACATGGCCTGCAGCCTGTGACAGCATGAATCGTACACTTCCCAGAAGTGGGCGCCGCATGCTGAGTGCAAATATGCAGCTTACTCAAATTAACGGAATTTCCCACTCACCTTAACCCAAGTTAATTATGTTATACTGAAGTATCAGATAGCGTGCACCATTCTTACATGTTTGAGCAGCCACCAGTCATGGGGCCCTTGATGGGGGGGGGGGGGGGGGTCCCATATCCCATGTCGATCTTAAGAAATGCTCATGTCGCCATATCAATCTTAAGAAATTCCCCATGTCCCATGTCACTATCTATTTTTGTCTCCTGTCCCATGTCACTATCTATTTTCTCCTCATGTCCCATGTCACTAGGGCCAAAAAACGTCCATGTCGCCGTGTCGAATTTAAGGGTCTAGGGCCATATAGTCATGACACATGACATGACGTGTATATTATGCACACTAAGGCAATGCGTCCCCTCTTGGTCAAGACCAAGAGGGGATATCAGAGAAGCGGTGACGATTTCTAAACAGAACATGGCTGTTGAGGACTGATTCTACGTTATAGACTGAACAGGAGATATGGTGTACATTTTGTATAACGGGAACGGGGCTGTCAAGTGGGCATGGTTATTAGTGGGCACGTAGCATGAGGAGATAGAGTGCAGCTGGTCAGTAAACACACAGGTCGTCATTAAATAACATGACACATAGCTGTATGGGGTGCGGGTCAGAGCTGCAGTCTCAATACAGGATACACCACTCTGACAGCCAGCCTCTCATTTCAACAGGTAACCATCCAAATGCTACACACTTCTTGTCAAACTTTTCTTTGACTCATACAAAAGTGTTTGTGAAGCTTGTATCTAGGCCACGTCAAATCAAACAATTCTTTCCGTTGACTTCGGAATTCCTAGGGTGCAACTGATACCCATGCAGTGGCGGATTTAGATTTATTTTTAGAGTTTATTTACCATTTCAGACTCTAGTTAAGCCCCAAAATATAGGGGGCGCGCCCCTCCTTTTATCACGAGAAGGCGACGCGCCCCCAGCTTCTCCAAATCCTGGATCCGCAACTGCCCATGTGACAACTTGTATCAATGCCTATATAACAGTGCACCAGTACCAGCTTAAGTAAATGGCCGCGCCCACTAGACAATATCCTTGACCCCTATAGAAGCAGACCCGTTAGACATTATGTTAACTAGGATCAAGATGTACAAGGTATTAATTTTTTTTTATTGGCAGAAATCCTCTACAAGTAGAGTCCTTAGACTACACATCACATTTACAATATTCTTAAAACACCACCCATTATATTATAACCACAGTTGTGGGACTTTAAGACGTACTTATTACCGTTTTAATTGCTACTTAATAACCCTGCTCCCTGGCCCTGCCTCGTCATTCCTGTACAATACTTCTGCTGTGCCATACTATGGTTATATACCCGGTAATCGTGACCGGGGGTATCCAGAATCGAAAATATCCCAATGACCCCACATGTTTGCACTTTTGTATGATTTGACCTTGTTTTTGCTTTTAAAGGTATTCCACTAGAAATGGAATGTTATGAAGTGGGGCAAAGCCTGAGGGACTATCAGCAGAGTAGCATATACAAAATTGCTGTTTACGCGCAGTAGCAAGGCTAGCGGTAGAATTAGACACTCAGTCACACTGTATTTATGGCCAATGCTGGGCTTGTCTGATACTTTTTACTTGTGTGACACAGATCTGGGCAGGGAGCTGGCCATACGTCAGCCTTGCTAAACGCAGGGTCATTTCAGTGACAAGAGCGGCGTTTGTCCAGTTCGCCTTGCTCTGCTTGTTTCAGTGGTGAGCTTGGCTTTTTCTCCGGCTGCCCCCCATGATTGGCCAATTTCACTGCGTCCACCTGTCGTTGTGTGGGTGTGGGGCCTTGATGTATGTGCCTCCCTGGACCCAACGACCACTGTGTTATTGGTCACGGGTCGACTGCCCCTGGACATGCTGCCCCCCATCCATGCTGGTGGTGGCCCGAAACACCGCCCAAAATAGCCGCGGGTCGGCCCGGGGCCTCCGGTTATAGCATGGAAGGTCGGAGCTGGACACGACAACAACTTCACCAGGTGCCCGTGTGGTATACCCCTGTTAGGTTGCATGCTCCTCCTGCATGGACCTCCTACACCCAATATACAGCGTCATGTGGCGGCGTTTGTAGCACAAACTGATCACATTGAGGGAAGCCACTCGGAAGCCACTTGAAATGCACGTGGCTTCCAATAGATTCTTTGTGAAAGGGAAGCTATGTTTGTATTTGCCTATAAATGAATGTGTCGATATTAGATGCAGTGTTTTCTGCTAACATCTCCCTCATAATTATCTTTGTGTTTGCACTCCTATCAAAATCCAAATTCAAAAGAATATTAAGCAAATTGAAATTGAAATTCAGGCTTTTTTTTCTTGCACTCGTAGTGTAATGGCAACTGTTATGAAATAGCTCCGATGTATTAAACCACTATTTTAGAATGTACGAGTACTTAGCCTAGCTTACGGTCCAGTTCAATAGGTCAGATGGCGAATGAGCTTTTTATAGGAAAGTCCCTGGGGGCATGGAGAAAGTAATGAGCCAGAACCCAAGAAGCCTATGTGTGTACTGTCCAACAACAAGGATGGGAATAGTCAATTATCTGAAGTATGCCTTCCGTTTAATGCATTATTAAAGGTACCAATGGTGAGTCCATCTGTTGATAGTTTAACACCTGCAGTGCCTTCTCTATAGGTAGATTAGTGTCCACTTCTACATGTATACAGCTATCCTATAACACTGCCGTCGCACTTTCAAGCATGTTCAACCCTGTTTGTTTTGCAAATTGTCTTTCTTATAGTTATTTTTCACTTGGCCAAAAGAAATTGTTTATAGAATATAAATAAGATGGAGGGGAAAATTGTACGCAAGTGTTAAGTAATAGATAGACTATGGTTATGAAAAGGTATGTATAATTAACGTGCCTCTACATGGGTACCCTCAGATTTGACCATGTCGCCGTGTCGATTTTTAGCAAGAAGGGCCGAGTCATCGTGTCGATTTTTATGTATATAGAGTATACTGGGGCTTTGTAAAAATGCCTGTGTCCGTCGATTTTTAAAGGGGCCGTGTCGCACGTGTCGATTTTTAAAGGGGCCGTGTCGCTGTGTCGCACGTGTCGAATTTTACCCATGTAGAGGCACATTAACCACAGCTTGCTGGTGGGGCCAGACGAGGGCGAAGCCCAAGTCGCCCTACCAGCAAGCTGTGGTTAATCTACATACCTTTTCATAACCATTGTCTATCTGTTTTAAACCAGGGTATGCAGTATAACCAAGGTGCGAACTCTATTGTTCTGCCCCACCACCGTGGTTTAAATATATATATTCACAAACAGCTGTTCTCTGCATGCTAGTTTAAAGCAGAACTTCATACGGTATCCTACGGTGGTCACCTTTACTTGAACCCTCTATGAGGTCATTGCACTGCACCAGCTATGCTCATAAGTTGATGGGGGCGATAGAGGGAGTCAATTGGAAAACGAGTATTGGCAAATGGTAACATCATTCAGATACGATGTCCGACATGTAGACACAATTGTATTCATCGACATTCGCCAAAGATAAGATGATGAAAACTGAGCATGTACATGATACATGGTGTAATTTAGCATGGAAATGATTATATGGGTACTTTTTACATTTTTACATTTTACTGTAACTGAGGTTCATACAAGCCCCTATAAATGCAGGATGATTATTTAACCTGACCTGTCACAAGATCCTTCATACGTCAATCATCCCTATTTAGAGACAGTTGGTGGCTAACAACCATCATAAAGAGCAGTAACCTAGACCTCCAATTAACCATAATTGTTCTTCATGAGCTTTGCCCTCAACGATCGTATTTTCTCGTGATTTTCCCTCTGCACGACCTTGAATTATTAAAGCCCTGACCTGGATCCTGGGGAAGGGTATTGGGCTGAGGGTGGTGAGGTGCAAGGTGAGGTGTGGATGGGTGGGGTGAGATGTGCACGCACGTGTAAGGGCCACGTGGGCGGACTTCATGGCTGACTGACATGTAGGAGGAGAGGTTTTGTCCTGTCATCTAGCTATAGTGAGTAGTAACATAGGACCGGCACATGTTACACCTGGGTCGTCTATCAATGGCCAAACATCATACATAGACACATACACGTATCTAGGACCACCACATGGCCCAGCAAGGACTGCACAACATGGCAACATACTCCCCATGTGGCCCTTGAAATTGTGCGAGTAACCCTGTCCAAAAGCCTCAAGAGTACTTCGGAGACAATAGGCCTCACGTAACACATTATGTGACAAATGTCAAGTCCCCTAGAGCAAAGTGTGGGAATACTTCACTCCAGTTTATAGTTTTTTTTGTTACATATAGATACACAATACCTGACACTCGTGATGATGTAACCCATTACAGATTTACAGAGCCCAGAGGTGTCTTTACATGAGAGGGACATACATTGTAGCTGGGGCATTGGGGGAAATGCAAATCGATAACATGCATGACTGATCCAATACTCCCACCGTCATCACCACCAGCGCCATTGGACTGCTCCAGTAGCTGCACTATGGCCATCAGCTGGAGGAGGTCCGATGACGCTGGACCTCCCCACCTACACGGTAACACCGTTACCATGACACACTATTGGTGCTTACCTATGAGTTATTTCAGGGCTGTCCCGTCCATATATATATATATATATATATATATATATATATATATATATATATATATATATATATATATATATATATATATATATATATATATATATAACGTGCCTCTACATGGGTACCCTCACTACCTAAAAATATATAGTAACTATACAGTGGTAACTATATAGTATTTCTCAAACCAGTTAACACTATGCCAAACTGCAAAAACCTCCCCACTACAAATGTACACAAATGATCCCCTCACACATTGTACCACATTCCGTCCTATATACTATAGGTTATAGAGAAACCAGCCTTTAGCATATACAGCTAATAGAGAGAATATACATTGTGGCTACATTATACAACTTTGTAGCCTCAAGGGTACACTATATTTTTGTGCCTTTTATTGTGACAACGTTGTCTGTTGTTGTGGTCCATGAACAAACCTCGAGTCGACCGCTAAAACATTTGGTGGTCACCTGGATTCACGTGTATGATCATTCAATATGTTCTCGGGCCTCTATTTGACTACTGTTGAGTATTTGTGCCAGGAACTATAGTGTATATTGAGAACTATGACATCAGGCTATTCGCCCGATATTTATACCTAAACATATTACTTACTTATGGTATGGGAGAGGCAATTGTACACGACCAAACATGTTAGATATGAACTGTAACAGTGTAAGCCAGATGCATGTGGTCTACGGAACATGATACACAAACATGGCGACATGGCTATAATGTTGGAACACCATGTCATGCATACGCGTGTTTGGAAGCCAGTGTTTTGCAGTGCTGTACTAAAACACATAATACAGGCTTTGTGAAATAGGTCACTGCTATAGTGGTAGCGTATTTACTCAGATGCCTGCAGATCAATGCTGAGCCCCACCTCCTGCCATCTGTGTCTGTAAAAGTGTAAGGGCTCCAACCCACATGAGCGCAACTACATGTGCTAACTCTGAATGATCATGCATACAGCAGAGATATCAAATTTCATTTGACTAGCAATAATGTCACATGTCCTGACTGTAGAAGATCTAAGTAAACTAGAAAATAGCTGCGTCATCGCCACGACTTCCTTTTGCATTCCACTCTCAGGGATCCAACTACATATCTAGGCCTGTAGATCGCCCATGAAGAACGCCAATACCTATAGACTGGAGGTCGTTTTATGTTATTGGACAGTAATCCGCGGGGAGGAGGTTAGTTAGGGGGGGTTAGGGCCAGATTAGGTAGGTCACATCGTGTGTTTGTGGGGGGGGGGGGGGGGGGTCCTTAAACTAACCCCTCCCCTCCCAACTATAGGAATATGTTTGTGTGTAAGATTATGTTTTGGGTGGACTGAGGAGAGGGGCTGCGAGGGTGGGTGGGGGGGGGGGGGGGGGTATGTGGTTCAGTGACGCACCAGAGCGTGACGAAGAGAGGAGACCTAAACATTTGACGTACACGTAGTCGTAGAAGGATCCGAATGCCAAGGGAGGTGTGGGGTGACGGGGAGACCTTAGTAGTAACCCACCGGAAGTAAGAATTTAATCACCTCGCATGAGACATGAGGGGACTCATGCCGAGCCCACGGAATGTTGGTGGGACATCCATATATGGCGTTGTACCTACATATATGTACTTGTAAACCTATGGATAATATTAGTCAGGTTTTAACTCTTTCAAAGCAAGTACACAAAGCAGCAATTAAATTAGTAGGTAAGATACACCACTCGACTCAGCACTACAACTGGAAGAAAGCAGATATATACCCCGTGGTGTCTCTGAAATAAATAATGTAATAAGGCAATACTATTATGAGGAAATAAGACATGTATATTAAATGGCATTATAGTATTATGCTGCCACAACTATGACTCACCCACTTGGTTGTGGTAAAAGGGCATTTAAATTTAGTAAACCTATTCTACTCTTGTCGAGTCTTGGTTGAGGATCCAAGTCAACAGTTCCAAAAATAAACCATGTTGGCTTAAAGTAAAATAGGTTGTCAATGATGACTTTCCCTTCCATCAGACTATTTTGGTGTGAGATTACGACCAGATCTTTGTCCATAATAGCCTATAATGATATTAGAAAATGTACAATCTACCAATACCCTTCTACGTCATCAGGGATGGGGAAATGGACACCTTTATTCCTGTTCTTATGACTTATTCTTACTATGGGGCCCTGAGATCAAAGGAGGAAAATGACTTACCACATAGGCAGGGAAATGATGGTGTTCATTATTTTGTTTGTATTTCCTTTGGAAGATATTCTGTGCTGCCATTGGACCCATGATATGCATGGCATCTGCCCCGACCTTGGGGGCTTTGCCCTGGTTTGCCATCACATTTTGCCTGTCGAAGGCTTTGGGCGCGTTGAGGGCACTGAGAATACCAAGGGCATGACCATCCAGGCCTCCGGAATGGGACTTGGGGAGATGTTGTGCACAGAAGATCTCCATTTCTTCGCCCTTCACGTGGGTAAAGTAGGTCTTCATGGTGAGGTGCTGGCCACATACCACACACTTGAAGCACATCTTGTGGAAGAACCGCCGGTTGACGGGGCCCGTCTTTTCGGCTTGGTACACGGCTTGCTTGCATCGTGCACATGTGTCCTGAAGTTTGGGAACAAACAGACTACTCAGACTGCTTGGCATCGAGACTGGGCCAGAGGCCGCCATGGTGGTGGTGGTTTTGTGAAAGGGCGTGTCGCCTTTCTACCGCCGCGCGTTACGACTCCAACTTCAATACCAAACGGTGTGGTGGCCTCATGCACACCTCCCACAACCCGGCTGTGGAACACCTGTATTCTGTATCCAGTAGTCCCACTCCTCCAGCAGCAGTAGTAGAGTCCACAGGTAACTCGAGTTGGTGAAACCCTGTTTAGGAAGTGTACAGGGGTGTAGTGGTACAGTAGGTCCTCCTCTGGCCGCTCCTTGTACAGGTAGGTACTCCTGGGTCGGCCCACTCCACAAGACTGAGTTGGTGAAATGGTGGTGGTGGTGGTGGGGTGGTGGGTGGGAGGGGGACGTGGCCGCGGTCTGAATCCGGCCTCAGTGTGTGCAGGCAGGCATAGTGGAGGTGGGTGAGTCAGCCACTATGGTAGAGGTACCTGTCCAGGTACACTGGACTCCTGTGCTGTACAATACCGCAGGCAACTCTTATTATCTAAAACTGCTGGACTGGGCAGTGTTAATTTGTGTAATATGACAAACACTTAAAAAGATAACACAGTATATAGAAAAATAGCTTTAATTTCAACCCAGAGTACCCAACACACTCTGTGTTTCTGGCTTTGAAGTTTCCCTCACATAAGTTGCCTGCTGGAACCAGAGTGCTTAAGTCCATATAAAGGTAGGCAGCAGTATGGGTACCTGGTCCCAAGTAGGCCGCCGGCCGCCCCTGTGCTACCTGTGCTGTGCGGGGTAGGGGTGGGTGTTGGTGGAGAAGCGGCTAGAAAGGGAGGGAGGCCTGTCGGCGTGCGACCACTGCATCCCCCCCCCCCCGCTCCTGCTCCATGGGCGGCGGACCGTGGAGAAAGGCAACGTCAGTGGGCTGCATGCAGCAGGGTGCAGTGACTAGTTTGTGATGAACGTCACTCACCGTCAGTATACCTACTCCAGTACCTACAATAGCAGTACCACCCTTCTACCCCCGTTGGTGCACACCCACCTGTAGGCCGCCTCACCTCCAGGTGCACAGACGGAGGAATACAACATATAATGTTCAAAACATTCAAATTCATAGTCTAGACTCTATTCTGAGTCTCCCTAGCTGTGTGGATTTATTGTAACACCCCCACAACGTTTGGCTAGTAGGGCCTGAATCGTGACTGGGTGAGGAGTCCAAAAATAGAACTCCCTCTTTTACACCTATGTGGTCTCACCAGCCATGACGAGGTAAATCGTATTTACCAGTGGTCAATCACAATACACACCTATCTGATCCCTGCTATACAGTGGTCAGTCCAGGCAATGGACTAAGTGATGTATCGGTAGATGGGGGAAGGGAGAGGGAAAAAGAGAGGGGCGAGGGAGAGACACCGAGAGAGAGAGAGAAAGAGAGAGAGAGACAGACAGAGAGACAGGGACAGAGTTGCAGCCAGTGTGACTGAGCATCATGCAGTTATGGCAATCTATAGTTGACCCTTGTCAGCAACCCCTAGCACGTGTGCTCTGACAAAGAGCGGGAATTGCCCCCAATAACCAGGTATTGATTGGATCGCTGCTCGCCCCTCCCGCAGGTAGCATGCAGCCGTCGGCCTCCAGGGCGGGCTGGGAGGGTTAATGTTTGCAACACCGTAGTGGGGTAGGTGCTGGGACGCCAGACAGACAGTTCTGCAAATCAATAATTAAGTCACCAATGTATTCCACATCAATTACCACAATGGCTATAGTCTGTTATGTGACAGAAGTTTTAAAAAACGAAAGCTGTAAATTATGGGTATATGACATTCTCAGGGATAATACTTTAAAATCCCCCCCCCCCCCCAAAAAAAAAAGGTAAAAAAAATACAAAGAGGAGAATCCACAGCCATTACTTCTAATACTGTATGCAACAACAACAAATATTTGACTGCAGTCAAATGTAACTAAATGTCTTGCACTATTGTTGCCACAAGCCTCTCCCGCCGACCTATACTTCATATTTCTCAAAGTCACAGCTGGGGCACGTTCATACAATGTAACCCCCACACAGTGAATGCACCTCATGAAAGGCTTTATGAACCCTCACAATTGACGAGTGGACAATGGGGATGTAACAGCTGCCCTGCTTCCAGTCTATTATACACCAAAACATGAGGCGCCTGGTCAGGGGTGGTGATGGAGGTCCGTCGTGAATATACGGGCAAACGTGACAGGGCTGCAGAGGTCAGTCTACCTTTAGCTCAAAACTCCCCTCTGTCCTTTTCTGCCTGTCTCTATCTCTGTCAGTCACACACAGATCGTCTGTCTGTCTAGAGGGGTGTGATCGACCCGAAAAAGGTCAAGAATAAAAAGTTAAACCGAAATGTAAACGGTTACATCCCCTCCCCTCTTACTTTGATGGCTGGGATCCACTCCTGGACTTCTGATTAAGTACTAGGTGCGTGCACGAACTGCAGGAAAAGGGCCTCTTTTTCGGCCCTGCCAACAGAACATCCAGGTCCCTCTCTAAAGGCCACCGCAAACAGCATGTTTCGATCAGATGTCTCGATCATCTGATCGGATCAGAGCATTATCAAACATGTTTGATAATGCTCTGATCCGATCAGTGGGGGTCCCGCAAACAGCGCTTTTCCTTGGTTACTGATCGAGACAGCTGATCCAAACACGTCGTTTGCGGTGGCCTTAAGGGGCACTTTTTTCTTTGTCGTTTTGGGCCAAAGTCATACCTTTTAAGAGCACATATTTGTCTTTTGGCAGGGAAAGGGGTGCTTTCCCTGATAATATTGCTTAAAAATGTTAGATTTTCCCTGGATTTCCCCCTTAAAACAGAATGCACTCGGTTTTAGGCAATTGCACAGTTATTTTCCTGGGGAAAAACACCTTTTTGAAGGGGTACCCTTTTTCAGAATATACCCAAGTATAAGGGTACCAACATTGGGTTGATGCACGGACATACCAGGGGCGGATCCAGAAGGGGTGGTCTAGGGGGGGCACAGCCAAGAAAATTTGGTCTAGGAGGGGCACAGGCAGCGTCCTGTACCACATTTCCTATAGTTAAGAGTCATACCAAGGGCCCCTTTTCCGTGGGTCTAGGGGGGCACGTGCCCCTGCATACTTACTTAACCCTTTAAGGCCGACCAAAAAAATGATTTGCTGGTGATGGGGGCGAGCCATTTTCACAGATACCTTCCCAGGGCCGAGCCTTTGCTGTTTCCCATAGAGTTATGTTGACTATAGTCGATGCTCGGCCAGCCATGGCATCGACTATAGTCGATGCTCGGCCAGCCATGGTGTCAACTATAGTCGATGCTCGGCCCTAAAGGGTTAAAAGCCCAGCTCTCCTATAAATAGGGCTGAGTACCTGTCCCGACTGCGCCCTGACTGTCGGTGGAGGGATACCGAGATCTGCTGGTTTAAAGTTAGGGAGTGGACCACCCCAGGACGTTGACACGCCCCTTCTCTGTCTCCTTACATGTCTCGTGTTTACCAAAATCACATAGGGGCGGATCCAGTGGGTGGCCTGAGGGGGAGGGGGGGGGGGGCGCACGTGTCCCCCCTCCCCTCCCAAAACCGTTTGGCTGTGCCCCCCCCCCCCCCCCACTAGACCACCCCTAATGGATCCGCCCCTGCACATATGACGACAAATTGATAAACATCCTTGTTTGGAAGCAAATATAAGTCTTGATTGAACACGCGCTTGAATGGTATAAACTAAGTGGTCTTGTATCAACCCGGGGTATTGCCTATAGGCTATAGCCTATAGGGCAAGAAAGGGGAAGGTTGGTTTCCAGTCACCCGACCGGATCTCGCAAAGCAGTGTCCCTCTCGTTTTATCCCTTTTTAAATGTTATATGTACCGACTTCTTCGGTTTGTATATCGGACAATCTAATGGGAACATCCTAAAACCGGTCCCTATAACGAGGGAAACAAAAAATGTAAGACTATGTTATTGGAAACCAACCATTCTTTGGCCTAGTTCAAAGTAACAAGCGTGCCATTTCGGACCCAATGGCCGTTTTTCCCCAATGAGCCGGACTGGCCGGCTTATCAATGTCGATTATGGTTCCTATGTCTCGGATCCCAATTAAATCCCTTGGATATCCACAAAAAAATATACGTGGATCAGGGAAGTCAGAAAACTCTGGTTAGGAAATATTGCATCCTCCTGCTAAAGTTATGTTTAATTAAGTGGAATTAGCTGGTGAAGCTGACACCCGGGGATCACAATAGGCTCTAGCAGACCGGGAACAAGCCGTAACAACCCCCCTCCCCCTCCGGCGGCAGATCGATAGCCGCTAATTAGACCCTATACGTCCGACCAGGGTAGACAATTAACGGACACCTACACGTGTAACTAGAATCCACTTCTACACAGTTCTGTAAATAACATGGATCACCACTCCTTTCATGTGGCGTTGTTGCTGTTGTTGTTTTTGAGTTTATGAGTTTTTACAATTTTATTACACTTGGTGATTTTCTAAAAATACATTTACAAATCAATACGGCCAGTCCAGTGTTGTACAGACATGAATATATCTCTCTTGAAAGTTGATCCGCAGAATTATCAGAATACACCCTTTTGATAAATTGCATAACAGTCACATGTGGGCAACTGTATTACATGTACATGAAGCATATCGTGAAGTGACTCAATGTGCTTAAAGTTTCATTATGCGTTTTTGTCCAATGTAATACTCATGCAAACACATCTCATGAAACATATATGAATGTTGTTGTTATTTTTGTTTGCAATGGACTGCAAAACTGGATTCAGCAACTGTCTAGTTGTACCCATGTTTTGGAGTTGCATCAAAGTCTATGTAAAAACACGGACCACTTACACGAACACAGACGTGCATTGGTTAAAGCGGATTATCCATGCCCATGCAGTGATTGAGTCCTACTAATAATATAACAATTTCAAACCCGTCCTACAGGTTAGAAAATAGTTTAACTGACCAAAAATGTATGTAAGGCTACCTAAATAAATAAAGAAGAAGGACACCAAGCTCCGAAACGTTTGTTATTTAATAAAAGCCACATCAACTAAACTTCTTTGACTAGCAGTTGTGATTTCTACCCCCCAAACCATTCTAAATAAATAAAATGGGTTCTCATCACCGCGCGCATCAAAGAAATCAGGTTTTGAGGAAAACTTTTTTTTGTTGCGAATTTTTCTTATTAAAAACATGATATAAATGGAGAAGTATTGGCATATTTGGTATCAAATTAAACCGTATACTGAAAGTAATGCAGTGAGATAGAAATAACTTACAACTTTCCCACGTTTAAATATCAATTAATCAAGTAATGAAATGTGAATTATGGTCACCAAAAAAAACCACATATAATTCTATACATTGTATACATGTACATACATATCAGCCCGCGAATTAAAAAGAAAAAGAAATATTTTTCAGACCTCACTAATGAGAAACCACTTTTCTATTATATTATACCTATTCATTCATGCATGTCTATGGTGATATGCACAATTACAATCAAATGCATATGTGTGTATTAACGCGCTTTGTGGACTTATTAATTACTACACACATGCATGTACATGTAGCACCCCCAGACCTATATTGACACCATTATCCTCGTTATGGCCTTTCAAATACGCCTCCTTTACACGGATTTTAGAGTGGGAAAGGCACCGTTTTCATGAGTTGAGTTTGAGTTTGGTAAGTTTTTTTATTGACATAAATTCCATAACATGTGTTACGTCTCTCAAATAAAGCCAATATTGATGATCAGTATATTTCAAGTGTCATATTTCAATCAAGATTCAAGTACATATTCATCGCAGATATAGTACACAGAAAACACAGGTGATTCACATATAAATACAGTGCAGTGGGCAGCGATTCAAGTAGACCTTTATATACATCAGGACCACAGTTAACACCACATAAGGTAGCGTAATCAGGTGGGCGCCGACACATCATGGGTTATGGTAACCATCGGGATTGAGCGACAAACATTCTCATATATTCTCACATCCGACTATATATCAAGTATTCATGCCTTCATGGCAGTAGTGACATTCAACATAGACATTGCTACTGGAGAAAAATTTAGCACCGGGCATAGCTACCAGTGTACGCTATAGTACAGTTAACTAATTAACATAGTCAATTCGCATCACTTAGGACTAGCCCTTTCATATGATCACAGTAAAAAATACACCGATAATAGCATCGAGAAATATCATAATAGAAACAATTCTTCACTAGACAAATTCAAGGTCCCTTGATTTTTTGCATAAATGCACTATACATTGCAATTTTTTGAACTTCAGGGGCCAGTTTGTCCCATAGGGCAACTCCCCTATATAGGGGGCTGTCCCTGTAAACCTGTCCACCTGGTCTCTGTAGTTTAATGAGCATCTTGGCATTACTTCGCAGAACCCTAGTAGGGACCACCAAGTTATTGGGGCGTCGGCTGTGTTTATACACCAAACCCAGCAAGCCTTTCTCCCTTCGATATTTTAGCCTATCCATAGTGCAGGCAGTGTGCAGGTCATCAACTGATATTAGCCGTGGGTCTCTGATGCCCATGCAACATCGCAGGCAGTGGTTCTGAGTAGTCTGAACCTTTCTTACTAACTCCTCAGAACCACTCTCCAGGATAAAATCGCAGTACTCCAAACAGGGCAAAATCATTTGCTTATAGAGTAGCAGCGAAAGACTAAAGTCCATATACTTCTTCAGTCGACGCAGGTTTGTTAACTTAACCTTACCAGTGTTAACCACCTTAGTTAAGTGACGCTCAAAAGAAAGCGCTCGATCGATTGTCACACCCAAGTAATTGAAACACTCCACAGAATGCAGGTATTTGCCCCCCAATGTAAGTCTGTGTGTATCTATGAAACCCACGGCAGCATCAGTCGTACACCAGAGAACCTGGGTTTTGTCTGAGTTTACCGTAAGTTTGAAATCGATACACCAGGCTTCTATCCTATCCAGATCCTCCTGTAGGAGTGTTCGGGCTATTTGCGGGTCCTTATTACAAACTGCCACAGCCAAATCATCAGCATACATGTAATAAGAACAATGCTGCAAACATGACACTATGCTGTTGATATAAATTACAAACAGAAGCGGCCCCAAAACGGAGCCTTGGGGCACTCCACAGGTAATTTCCCTGGCCTTAGAAAATAGGCCATCAACAACCGTTTGCTGCGACCTTCCAGATAGATAACTGCCAAACCAGGCTCTAGCCAAATCGCTGCACCCAATTTTGGTTAATTCATTAAGTAGCAGGAGGTGGTCGACCGTGTCAAAAGCCTTCCTTAGATCAAGGTAGGAAGATCGGCAGAATGTACCTCTTTTCAATAACACGCTGATATTTTTGAAAGGCACACCCTTTTGATAATTTTGAAATATAGACTAGTAGGCTACCTGTATACTATTCGTTCACTGTCCAACACTTGTTATAGCATGCTAAACATAGGTCTAGATGCATTGAACTCATTATCAAGAAAGATAGCTGATAACAATAGTCAATACCCCCTTCCCGATAGCATGTGCCCCTTTCTGTAGAGTCAGTGTCATTTACACCCTGGTTACACCCCCTTTACACAGAGTTCTTTACCAAGAAGCAACCTTTTCTGCTTTCCGCAGATATATATATTAAGTCAGCGCGAAGTCCATGAAAAACACCCCCTTTTTTCTGTAACTTGGATGGTACCAGACAGGAGTGCGGGGACCGGGCCGTGTTAGTACCCATCTGGGGACAGTCATGCTGTTGTGGCGCCATCTGCTGTCTTATCAAGTACACCATTCACAAGGTGGGAGTCCTTCATTTTACCACAATCTAAATATTGCACTAGTCGTGAACGAAAAGGATTTTGCTATTTATATGGTTTCATACGTGGATGCATGCGGGAAAACGGTGTGTTTTCGTTTGCCATTTTACAAACTCAAATAAAAGGGGCGTTCTTCTAGGTGTGTGCTCTTATATTGATTCTATTTAATGTTCATAACGTTTGTAATGTAACCTGTTGTGTACGGGAAGCAAATTTATATATTTTCAAGAGGTCGTTAGCATGTAGTCTTATATGTGGAGGCTCGCCTGTAACCATAATATAATTATGCTGTCAGCCCCACATACGTACGCGTCTTGGGACTGTAGCCACAACCGGGGTAAGCCTGGTTGTAGCCCGCTCCGCTCGTATCGAGGAGGCGAGCCGGAACACACGCAGGTCTACAGCGTACAACCGGGGTAACACCTTGACATTTTTAACACCTTCCATTAGTTCACACCTGTGCCGCGCGTGGCGCCACTTTGATGTCCACCTCAAAGGGCGTGCGGCGGGGCCCACCTGACCTCCGCCGTAAGAAGTCCGCCGCCGCAGGGACACTTCAAAGGGACCGCCGCACTGGGTGAGCGCCTCACCGCGCCTGAAACACTCAGCACCTGAGCAGTTCATCCCACCTGAACGACTCACCCAGGGCCTTATATACTAGGGCGGCCAGGAGGTCGGCTCATTCTGCACCCAGAACCTGACAAGATGACCACTGCCAGCACCATGCCCATCGTGAACCCCGTGTACGGCGCCTTCAGCCTCCACCTGGAGCTCACCCAGCGCCAGGAGCAGTTGGACGCCATCTCCAACAACATCGAGGTGCTCACCAAGAAGCTCAACCAGCTGCGGGTGCGCTTCACGCGCGCCTACAGCCAGAAGAAGAAACCCTTCTGGTACAGCTTCCACCTGCGGATCCTCACCCTGGAGGGGGTGCTGAACGCCTACATCACCCTGGCCAACAGGTACATGGACCGCCTCCAGTACCTGCGGGTGTGTGTGCGGATCGCGCACCAGGAGGAGGCTGACAGGCGCCAGCTGCTGGAGGAGTGGCAGGAGGACGTGCAGATGGCCGAGCCCATGGAGGTGGAGGAGTGAACTCTACCGTGTATGCCATCTAACTGCACCAACGGCCCTTGTCAGGGCCCGCAACTCTCACAAAAGTTGATGATTCATATCTCCGCAACCTATTGTTCCAAGCAGAATGTACATGTTCAAAATATATATTCTTCTCAGTCCAAAATGTATCTGCCCCCCCGGGGGGGGGACTCCATCGGATTTGGATACATATGTGTTAACATGATTCCAAGGGAAAGGGTCCGTTTTTGGGTCCTAGGCACGGACCCGCGAGGGTCCTTGATAAGGGGTGCTTTTAAGCAAATTTGGGGAGAAAGGGGTCCGTTAACCATAATGGCTTTTTAAAAGGTATTTTTCGCTTTATTTTCCTATAATATTTCTTGGTCACCCTTGATTCAGTTATTTTCTCAAGGTCACCCTGGGTATATCTTTCAGGGCCATTCATGATTGGGGTCCGTTTTCTGGTAAGTTGAAAAGGGTATGCTTTTAAGAAATGTCGCCCCTTGATAAGGGAGTGGTCACAGGGGGGGGGGGGGGGGTTGGTGGGTTTGGGAGGGGGACCAAAAAAATTTGGACCCCTTGAAGGGGGGGGACCAAAAAAATTACACCCCCTTTTAGCGAAAAAGCCCGGGTGTTACTATAGCTCAAAGGGGTCGGCCGCGCTCATTTTCAACCTGCCTAGGGGGGGGGGGGACTGAAAAATTTGTGACCCCTTCCGCAGGGGGGACCAAATTTTTTTTGACCCGCTCGCGCGAAAATCCACCGACCCCCCCTGTTGTTAAAAAATGACCACTCCCTAAGGGTACCAAATTTAGGGTGATGTTCGCACACAGTGACTATAGAAAAGATAGGGAGTGCCCCCCCCCCCGGGATCTGCCCTCCCACTATTCTGCATTTCATTCTATGCCCCACCTAGCCCGAGTGTTAGCTCCCCTACATGTGCATCAGATAGGTGCATCATGTAGGTGACTTAACACCCAGCCCCTTAAGTAAGCACCCCTACATGTGCATCATGTAGATGGCTTAACACCCAGCCCCTTCAGTTAGCACCCCTACAGATGTCAAATCACCCCACCATTTGTTTGAGTTGAAAACTATTAATATTTACCAAAAATATTTGATGAACAAACTCATCTCCTCTGGATGCCATATCAACTTTCAATCAGCTCTGTCAGAGCAGGTAGAATGCACGACTCATCGATCAGGTAGCGGCACAATGTTGACAACACATGGTCTTTTTATTCTTAAGCCAACCTGGCATCTCACAATTTTATTCAGAGAAGCGCATGTATGAATTGAAAATGCAATGAGGACATCTAGTGGTTAGTTTAGGAACAGTATGACACCACTTGTCACAGGGCTAGCTCAGATGAAAGCAACCTTATTTGGAGGAAAGGGATTTGCAATTTGACTGGCACTTTTACTTTTAACGATAAAGGCAGGTGATGTGCAGTCAGACCAGTAGGTGACAGTAGTGTGCTGTGCGCTTACTACGAAGTTATACTTGGAACCACATGGAATACATTTTGTGCCTGCCAATCATGTGCCCACTCAACAAAAAAACACGTTATTTAACTTTTGAAAACGTTTTACAGGGTTTGCAGGAGAACGTTTTTTTTAAAACGTTTTTTTTTTTACGTTTCTATATATAGTTCATATTACAAACGTTGCTATCTAGAATGCTATTTAACCTTTTCAAAAGGTTTAGAGGAGAACGTTTGTTTCCATGACATTGTATGATGTTTCTACATGGTTTAAATAAAAACGTTGGTATTCGAAGCGTTATTGAACATTTCTAAATGTTTTAGATCAAAGGAGAACATCACGTTTCTTTGGAAACATTGTTTTAACGTTTCTAAATAGTTCATATTGCAAACGTTGCTAGATCTAGAAGGTTATTTAACCTTTCTATAAGGTCTAGAGGAGAATGTTTGTTTCCATGACATTATATAATGTTTCTACATTGTTTAAATAAAAACGTTTGTATTTAAAATGTATCGACCGAGAAAACATCAAATGTTGACTTCACACAGTATTTTTCATTTATGAGACGACTTTAGCTCATTTCCCAACTAGCACCAGCCGTACTCGTTTAACTTTAGTCTAAACCACGTCAATATCACCTAATATATAAAAAGGTGGGGTTTTATTAGTAATCTCATTATCTTATACTTAGCATAATCAACGGTTTGTAGCTATCCATATAGTGATCATACTTATATCCTATGTCTGCTTATCCCCTCATGTTCATAGCCATATATACATTGAGGCTATTGAGATAACAGTTCTGTAGTTTAGACTCTAATTTAGCAACAATCTGGATTGCAGATGGAAAGATGCCACTTTCACACAATTAACATGTACACCCTAAGTTGAATTTTGACGTAAAACACGTATTTCTGCATACATTAGCAGGGTGGGAGGTGATTCAGTTTATGGATGGTCTGGGGTGTACAGGGGTGGTTCTGGGGTGGTGGAGCTGTATGTCTGTTTGTAGTTCCCATCCCTACCTGCCCTATACCTGCCGCCTAGTGTGTGTGCCTTGGTGGGTGGAGTAGAGACATTCAGCTGTTACATAGGTTGCAGCAATGAGTATATAGAGTCTATATACTCATTGGTTGCAGCCAGCGGAAGGTGCGCATTAAGGGTGGTATGAATGGACTTTTATGGGTCACCCTGTCAAACTGATAAGAACATTGATAGCCTTAGTAATTAATTGATACATCTAGCTGTGATGGTGAAGGTTCATATATGTATAACAACTAGATTTTGTACCCACCCTAATGTCAATGCATATTATGTGGAACATATATATGTTAACTATACTTCTCATTCTGTATATACATGTATATATATCACAGCGGGATCAGATCCAGTATTTGAAAAAGCGGAAGTCTAAGGGGTTAGGCTAGATAGTCTCAAAACTGCGAGATAGTCTAGCCTGAGGGTTGCAAGATACTAAGGGAGTGTTCATTATTTATGGCAGGCGGGGGGGGGGGGGTGAGCGTTTGGCAAATCAAATACGTCAAAAATAATTGGCCCCCCCCCTCGGAATAGGTTGAAAAAAAAAGGCCCCCCCCCTCGGAATAGGTTGAAAAAAAAGCACCCCCCCCTCACCCTGGATCGTTTTCAACTTTATTACAAAAACGATGTTGGTGTCTACTAATTGTATGCATTTAATCCTGGGCACTTTTTTACCTACAATTTACTACCTTGCAATAAATACATCCATTTGTAAGGTGTTTTAGTGTAAACATCTCATGATACTCGCTGGTGAGTGATAATAGTCAAACCTCAGACACTTGACTTACATACCATTGAGTTTAAGGGCCCCAGTGCTTATAAATTGGAAGCTCCCTTACCCTCAGTGCTTACATGAGGCCGGCACTTTTTTGAAGACTGACAAAACGGTGGGCTATTCTGAGTGTCAAAAGTGATGCAGTGAGAAATTTGCTGGGAGTTTGAAGAAAATTTTAGAAAATATTGTCGTAATTTGGTAAAATATAACACAGGCTGTTACCAAAATTCGTGACATTTCAACGTACTAAATTCGCGACATTTTTAGGAATACCCCTAAAAAAAAAGGCACCCCCCTAAGAATAGGGTAAAAAAAAAGGCCCCCCCCTTTGAATACCCCTAAAAAAATTGCCCCCCCCCCCTCAAATGCTCACCCCCCCCTGCCATAAATAATGAACACTCCCTAACAAAACTATAGTATTTTGAGACTACATGTGTATCTTGCAATTTTGAGACCATCTAACCTGAGGGGTGCAAGATAGTCTCAAAATTTTTGAGACTATCCACCTGATGTGTATTTTGAGACTATCTCGCAATTTTGAGACTATCTAGCCTGAGGGTTGCAATGTTGTCACCAAACCATAATATTTTGAGACTATCTTGCAATTTTGAGACTATCTAGCCTAACAGGGGGCGTACTATTGGGGTGAAGATTTGAATTGTTTTTAATCATAAACTCTCCCAAATTCGGCCATCCAAGAGTGTAGTCCTTATAACCAGGCAAAGGCTTGAATCGTGCATGTAAATATGTATGACAAATACTGTTCATTTCAGTGGAAAGCAGTGATTTATTTTCTCACAATAAGAATAACACACAAAACGTATTATGCTAATGCTTATAATGTTGCTGAAAAGGGCTGTTATTACTAAAGTAGATATCATGTACTCAACTACTTATATATCAGTTGATGTAATATATATCATAGTTCACAATCATAATTATTTTCCTGAAATCTATATTCACCAATATGACGCGAACGGCAGGCTGTTTCACATTGGCAGTATTTGGACAATTCTCAAACGTTTTTGATAAAGGCAATCCTCCATATTACAAGTGACTCTCATGTGGACCATCCTTGTTAACTCTATTAGCTTTCCCATACTTTCTCCACGTCTTTGCACACAGGATGGAGAATGTCTCACAGATGGCATCAAATAGTTCAACCAGGGTAAAGAGGGAGGCTCCCACGTACAGGCCGACTGTACCACCAAAGTCAGACAGGAACTGGGAGCCCTGTGGATGACAAGGTGAATTAAGATTACATTCATTTTTCTTTGTTATTCATGGATCTTCTTCGTCATTACAGGTCATCATATCTATACTAATACTGTAACAATTACTGCTGACCATTTGTTTGGATTTTATTTGACAGTGAAGTTGAGCTTAAGCCATGCGACAAGACACATGCAGTCCCTACCTCGTAAGCCTCTGCCTCGCTCATCTCTTGAGTCTTTAAACTCGAAAAGAAAACACGAACAGACATATAGTTTTGCCTGGAATATGAATAAAAGAGAAACAACGCCTGTTCATACATGTACATTGCATTTTTTCTTACAGCTTCAACATAAATCATCGATTGAATAGACTGTCTGAGCGGGAACCTAATTTTAGTATTGCAACCCTCAAATAGTATCCTATTATACAAGAGAATCCCAAAAGTTCCACCTCTCACCCCTTCACTCCCAACAATATATTACCTTGATTATATCAACGTGGAGAAAATAAAATAATGTAAATGTTACCTCAATATTGGTATTCTCTGATTTGAAGGTGTGTTGCTCAGCTCCTCACATCGTTCCTCCGAAATGTGTTTACATGTGTACTTTATAACGGCCTCCTGTTACACATGTAGTGAGGTAACACCCAGACAGTGTTTGTATTAGAAGGCATGAAATCATTCAACTTTTGTGAGGTCGAAATATACTATAGTTTCGAAAGCACAGAAGGGATTTAGATTAGATTAGAAAAGAATACACTGACCCATACCCAAACTAAAGCAGCTGTCAACTTTCAATTTGTTGACAGCTATATGGTGTAGACGAGGCAGCCAGTATTAATTTCTTTACTGCATATAAATACACGGCCCGGGGGGGGGGGGGGGCACTTTGTATACACATGTGTGCGGCTGGCAAGGGTACTTTTTCTACAAAATTCCCCATGACAAGGGTCCACTTTTCAAGAAAATGTCCGAGATTTTACCAAAACTTCCCATTTTTCACTAAAACATCACATTTTCTTACAAGAAAATTCGCACAAGAGTTAATTTCTCGAGGAGATTTTACCAAACATGGTCTATTTTATTACTTTTTCCCCAAACCTAGGAGCTTTTGGCCGAAAATGCCATAACAAGGGTAACATTTTGAGGTAAAAATTGCCATAACAAGGGTAAGGGGTGTCGGAGGTCCAGCCGCACACCCGTGTCAACAAAAATTCAAGTGCCCCCCCCCCCCCGGGATACACGGTGAAGGGTTTTCATTGTTAACAGCTGAAATACGAGTTTGACAGTCACACTGGTCCGTACTATATACTATTACATGTTATAGTTTGTGTAAAACTCTCGACATTTGTAATCTGATTGGGGGGGGGGGGTATGTGTTTATTACACATTGTAACATATGCATTATGAAACAATTGATTTTTGAATCATTTAGGAAGTGTTTATTTATTAATTGTTTGCGCTCCCTCATCTAGTGCACACAGAATATTTTGCACACCCCCTCCTCGCCAAAGGCTCCCCCCTTTTTCTTTTGCTAAAAAGGGGCTTAATTCTTTATGCCCTCCCCCAAGAGGGGACAGAATATTTTACGACCCCCCCTGTTGTGACCCATATTGTCCGCAGCTTAGTCCACAGCCTCCCATCACAAAGTGTCCACAAAATACAATATGTCCACAGCCTTCCTTTTTTTTTGAATAGGTTTATTGACCATTAATCATGTAAAGGTTGAACACGTTCTGCCAGTACGGTCAGGTGGAGAAAGGTACATTTATGTATGTACAATTATGATACAGGCGAGAAAAATAAATCCGTGGGCAAATACGGGGCAGAGCACACCCTCGAGAAGGGGCAACATTTTTTACGCCCCCCCCCCCCCAACCCACCATGCCCCCCAATAACTAATAAATGAACACTCCCTTATTGGAGCCAGTGTATAGAGCTGTAATCTCATTGGTTAAACAAAAAGAATATCGGTACTAAATATAGGTATGCGATTTCCATTACTTCTGGTGAAACATCCCATAAGACCATGGAAATAAAACCTACCCAACGATCTACATGAGGCCAGAGACTGCAGGAATGACGTGCATCAAAGAACGGCTCACTGTTAACAAATAAAATTGTAAAAATGACACTTTCATCCGATTTTCCTTACCGATTACCTGAACACATCTGTTAATTTAGTTATTTAGTTTACGTTTAAAACCATTTGAACTCAGTAATAGCATACTTACTGACAGGGAGGTAGACATCCACACAGGTCAGGATTGTCAGTTTTATTCACGATTACCTCCCAAATACACATGCAGTCTAAAGTAAACATTTTATTAGCAACAACGTTAGCTTAATGTAATCACCACTTATTATTCATAAGCCATATTTATAATGGTCATGTAAGTTAACACTTTTGAGTATTCAGACCAATTGCTTAAAATGTTACCTATGTATATATTGATAACTACACATACGTTTAAATTAGCAGAATAACAACAAACCATTATTGTTGCAAGGACGAAGTGCAGGAGTACCAGTATCATTAGGTGAGGAGGTCAGTTTCCTCGGATAGTTTTCTACGTAGTCTGAGCGATAACAGTTACACCTGGAGGTAATCAGTCGGTCCTCACATGTATCTAGACATGCCTGTAATGTAAACATACATTCACCAATGTAATGATTTATACCAAATACACATTTCAAAGTGTTAACTACCGTCAAATGACTTTTCCACAGAATGCACAAATCATATCTGAAGGTATAGCAAGGCTAAAGATAGATCATAATATTGTACGTTGCACTGAATTCTTATTTCCAGAAAACCTGCTATCTATCATGGACTAGCACTCAATGTTACTACCCGTTTCCATTCCCTTCCTCTTGATATTGACTGGAGGGGATTGGGTGAATAAAGAGCGAGTGTGGAAGGGTTGGAAAATAAAGGTTCACCGGGTAGATATCTGAGGACTGGCAGAACAAGCTGGTGGGAATACCATGCAAGTGGGTATAATGTCACGCAGTACACCAAGAAAAGTGTGTTACGTTTACACGCTTTTTTCTGGGAGCCACGTTCTTTTGAAACACACTACATACATGCCAAAAGTGTGTTAATGTCAATAGCGTGTTACAGTTTAAATTAGTGTCCCCGCAACACACATATACATTAGAGTGTACAATTCCTGCCAGCCGTTAGACACCTGCAGCCATGGGTCCATGGCATACTCTTGTACTTTGCATGTCATGATTTTGGTTGAAAGCATTAGAAGGATTTCAATTTAAGTTAATAATTATCAAATCATTATTACATTTGATAACATCTTGCCTACCTCTCTCGTATACTTATACCCATAATCCGTCTGGAATCCTATTTTGTCCCCACATTCTCCATATTTACCACCAAGGCGTGTTATGGTAGTCTGTGGTAAAAACGAACAATGTAATCATAAACACCAAAGACGCAATACCTGATATCGACATATGAAGTAGGTAAAACGTAATTGTGCATTTTGTGTTTACCATATGGCTCTATATTCGATATGGCGACATGGGCATTTCTTAAAATCGACATGTGACATGAGGACTAGTGACATGCGACATGAGGCTTAAAAGGATATGGTGACATGGGACGTGGCAGTTCTTAAAATCGACATGGGACATAGACATGCGACATGGTCATTTCTCAAAACCGACACGCGACATGGGGATCCCCCCCCCCCCATCAAGGGCCCCTCTCATTCAACATACTATTGAGTACCGGGTAGTCAAATAACAGTGGCATTGATTGACACCTCAGTCATTAAAATATGTGTGTGCATTCTTTTGGGTATCACTTGGGTTGACATGCTGCTGGTATATAACCAGCACTGGGACTTACCTGATTCAGTTCTGATTGAGTAGTGCTAGAGTGAAAACACCTTCGTCCATTCCCCTTGTTTCTTTTGGGTATTTCATTAAAGGGAATGAGTAGGTTGTGATCAAAGAATTGTTTGCAAAATCAAATCATCCCATTACAAACATTCGCTGCATGACAACTAAGCGAATTTGGACATGTATTGCATTTATATAATGCATTTAGATCCTAGACCTTTTCAGACATTTTAACTGAACTAGGGGAAATTGTGTGAGTTGGATGATACCATAACATTTATATAGAGACTTACCCCAGAGACAGAGATCCTATTAACCAACCCTGGTGCGATAGCATAAACATCATCTGTCATTGTAGGCATGGTGCCAAAGGCGTGGATTCTGATAACAAGACCCTGGTCAACAGTTATACGGTGCAGGTATTCGTAGTCCTCTATGTTCAGGATTAGTTCCAGCCCTTTGTCAAACAGGAATGTAAAGAGAATGTACATGAAGATAATTATCGAAATGTAACTTTATTATCCAAGATTATATTGTTGTCAAGAAATAGGTTTCACTAATACACACAGTTAATGTGGGTGCCTATGGTAGGGAACATGCATATTGTGCCATTTTCTGCGCGGCTAACTTGTAAACATGCCCTTGTATGTACAACAGTACTATAGGTAAAATTGTGAATTGACCAAGGAACGAACCCACAACCCCGGGGTGTGAGTTCTGCATCAATCCCATTGTGCCTCCGAGGCTGTGCTGCGGCTGGTTGTATAGGAAAGACTATCTTTCAATTGATTGATTGACTGTTTTTTCTTTCAATTCCTCGTTCAAAACTGATTTGTGCATGGGAGTAAATGTTAAAAGTTATAATTTTATTTCAGAAATGATCTAAAGAATGTTTTAGGGGAGTTTTTAATGACAATCATTTCACTGCTATCACTCAGAAACAATTTTCTGCTTTAGTATTCAGGAATTTCTTATTTTTTTAATTCAATATTTCAAAAAGTAGCTCGGGACCTCCTACTTTTCATTTTACTGTTTGGTTCCGAGTGATGTAAGGTATTTTGTGAAAAGATTTTAAGTAAAATGAATTACTTTAAACCCATTGTAGACACCCACCTTAACAGTTGAATCTAGATAACTAGTACAAGTCTTTAGTAGACTTTACTGTAGGCCTACAGTTTAGTGTGGGTATACAGTAGAATGTGACTATTCTGTGTACTTACAATTATTATTTACAGTGTACTTATTGAATTGGTTACACTAGCTTACGTTTAAACGGCTATTTTACGTGGTATATTCTAAATATAAATTTATTAGATCCATGTAGTATCATATCTAGTGAATGAGGGCGGTCATACTCATTGGCCTATGGTGGTGTTTTTCCCCCCAAAATGTGCAATACATTGATTAATCATAATAAGGCAGTTCAGTACTCACCAAACCTTTCTCCCCAACGCTCAGCCACAAGACTTTCACTACGGAGTTCGTTACTATTGAAGGTGAAACAATTCCCATAGTCTCTTGAAAAGTGATGGCTTAAGTTCCTGCAGATAAAAAATGTATTTTTTTCTGAGGTACCATGCAATTTATGAAAATATGAAAATATGGGTGTGACCATATTGAGCAAGTGTGATATCATGGTAAGCACTCTAATACACCAGGAGGCTGGTTCCAAGAAAATGGTGTTCAATTTGGTAAAATCCTAAATTGTTTGTTATTCTTCGTTCATAAATACCAAAACCATCCAGAATAATACCTTTGTGATGAAAGTTTCGTAAGTATCTCAATCCATGTCTTACCTATAAGAGCAGTCGCGGCCACCAAATTCACAGGACATCAGCATGTTCTCCATGTGGTGGCCTACTTTCCATCTCACATGACTTAAAATAATGGAACATTATTCGTTAGTCTCAAGTTGTCATATCCTTTCAGAGGCGTAGGGGGGCCCAACCGAACCGACTTGAAGCATCATTTTTTATGACACATACTTTTATGGGAATACACAATACTTTTATGGGAATTTTATAGAAAAGTAGTGTTTGAAGCCCATTTGGTTCCGGTTTGGGACCCGGGCCCCTCAGCCCCTACTTTTCATATGTAAGGTTTGGGAATAATATGTATTATACTATAGGGTCTTGGCAAGTTTTGTGGGGCCCAAATACATTCAGACCCCCATCCTGTGTGATTGGAGGCGTATCATATGTTGTTAATGATGGTACTTCACCAAACACAGCTCAGACGGTACTTCTATCGTATTTGCACATAGCCTCGTTTTCAGTAACTGATTTCCTATTGTTCAACAGAACACATTACATAAAGAAAGCAGCCTGTACACGTATTAAGGGTATCAAATGTAGACTATGATGGGAGAATAAAGCTTCAAATTCAATGCCTCTAAGGGTAAATTCAACAGGTTAACAAGGGCTGTTTGCACACCCAATCCGGGGTATGAGTGCCTGTGAGGTTGGTTCCCCTGCCCTATAGAAATTTATTATGTCATCGGTTGGCAAAGAGTCATCAAATACTTCTAATAACGCACACATTATATCAACAGAGAATTACATTTAACTAGGTGAGATTGTATCTTTAATGAAGGGGTTTCTTTGTATGTGTTTGAAAAACCGTTATGGATGCTTGTAGAAACATTATCTATTGCACAAGTTTTGAGAATTCAAGATGTTATCTCTACACAAAGTGACTATTGCACCTAAGGAAAATATACAATATCTATTCCTCTTGAATCGACCCCAAGGAACTATTGATATGCTTGATATGTGGGTATAACAGGCGCTTGCTTTGTGTTCATATTAGCAGGAGCGTAGCAACAAATCGTCACAAAAAAACTTAATCCTGACAAACATGAACAGCTAAAAGACTAATAATCATTTCTGGTTCCACTTACGGATCCATCCCACCAATGAGCCACTTGAATTCCTGTTGGTACTTGTCCATGCGTGTTCTACGGCCATAGCCCGTCCTGCCATTCCCCAAGTCGTCTGACTTCATGAAAACTGGGTCTAGGTGGGTGTAGTTGATGTCATCAGTAAACTCAGTTTCCTGAATAAGAACAAATGGAGTGACATGATTTCTGGCTTCATGCAGCGTAAATAAATACTCTTATGAAATTAAATGTTGTTTAGACTAACTGGCATAATACACTATAGTATTTTATAAGAATTACCTCTTTCTTTTGGCATCTACTGAGCACGCAGATGTAATTTTAATTATACCAAATGCGAAATCCTAAACTCTAACTCAGTTTGATAACATTAGCCACACTTGCTCAAGTCCATTCTGATACCATCAGGTGGGGGAAATTAGGAACTATAGTCTTTGCCGCTCTCCTGAATATAATAGGATATTGTATCGGGTGTTAAATATTCCTGCCATATCACTAGATTAAGTACTGGATATACTTCTGGTAGCTGAGAGGCAATATCATTGATATAAGCTAAGGCCGAAGGCCGAGGATTATAACAATGATATTTTTTCAAAAAAAAAGAAATATAGTAAAAAAGAGGGAAAAGGGGGGTGGGGGGCGGAGCCCCCGAATTATACAACAGCAGCACCAACTAAACAGCATTCTTAACTTTGTGTAATGGGACAATGCCTCACCACCATAGACCGAATTATACAACAGCAGCACCAACTAAACAGCATTCTTAACTTTGTGTAATGGGACAATGCCTCACCACCATAGACCCATAGATCTAGTTGGCTATTCTGATATTTCAAGAAAAAAAGAGAAAAGAAAAAAAGAGAAAAAAAGCCCCCGATTTACACAACAGCAGCACCAACTAAACAGCACTGTTAACTTTGTCTAATGGGACAATCCCTCACCAGGATAGGCCCTAGATAACAGGCTCAGACACATGTGCCTGTGTGGTCCTGCTGCTAAGGTACAGGGTACTTCTAGTTGGCATTGGATCAAATGGCGTTCCAACCCCTCAAAGTTTTTAGATAGTGTTACTCATTTGGCTCAAAAGGCAGAAGCAGTACATATACTATTCAGTGATAAGTATCATTGCATGAGTCCCGGTGGAGCAGTCGGTTAGCTGTTGGGTTCTGAGGTTGATAATCAACCGTTGTGGTACGGATCCTGTTAGATACCCTGGCTCTCAAAGAGAAAAAGAGCTCTAAAATATAACCACCTCTTAGGGGTGTATAGCAATATGTCCTTCCCTCCGCTAGTATCCCTTTGATAGCATGTAGACTAATGCATTCGATCATTTGAAGAATATATAAGATATGCATTTGTAAATAGTTGTGTCTGATGGTATCGCATGATTCATACATTGAGCGCTATAGGAGTATTATCAATGAGATAAGGATGGGCATTATTAGTCTTTCACTTACCACAAATTGCTGTAGCTCTGGTGGTGTGCGGTGAATCTGACTTTTGCGGAGCTTGTTCAGATTACATATGGTAACAGCAGGAAAGTGTTGACTCCCAAATCCCAATGACATTACCACGTTTGTACCAAAACCCAGGTAGTTGACTGCTAGTTGGGCCATCTTATAAGTGAATATATTAAACAACAATTTTTTTAAACTGTTCGTTATATATATATATTGATCTGAAATGATAGAATAATATCGGTAATCATTTACTGAGCGGTTTGATATTGTATATTCAGGTCCAGAGCAATTGATAGCCTACCATTTTTTTCAGCCAAATGTACTCACTTGTAAATATCGGTTTTAGTATCAAGAGGATCATAGTTGTCATGAATGAATGGTATTTTCTATTTTTGTATAGTAATACCAATTGAACCAATTGTCACTAATCAAGCCATGTATATAGAATAGCCATGTTAACCAGTATATGGGAATGTATATCTAATTAGTCTGCCAGCGTTGGAACAAAATGCAATGATGATCTCCATAAAGCTAAACATCCCCTCATTGTGTTAAATTCACTATTTTGAACTGCTAACCTGATAGGTGCAAATACCAATTGCAACAAGGAAGAAGATTGCCCAAAACAGCTTCCGGTACCAGCGTGTGGCTTGACCCATGTTAGGCACACCCTGCAGTGATGTCCTGTCTAAGAACTTCATCCATGCCTGTTTTATGGTCTTCTGATGACGGGGGCAACTTCCGGATCCAGCAGAGTTTCCATCTTCCAGTTTCTTTTGCCATGGGTTTAGTTCTGATTTCAGCTTTTTGTCACTAACGCCTTCGGTGATGGGGGATTGCTGTTTGATTAGCATACTGTGTTACATTATAAATGACATTTGTGTTATAAGTAGTATGTAATCACACGATGAAACTTGACTCCAAATATAACCAGCTAGCAGCAAAATATAGGCAAGGCACTGGCAGGAGCAAAAGCTAACTGGGGAATTATACCAATTATTTTGTTCCGGAAAGTATATCCCTAAGTCACCAAAAACCAAGGGGAGATAGGTACCACAAAAATGATTACTATTTTCAAAACAAGAATACATAAACAAATCTTAAATATTGATTGCAGTTAGAATTTCGTACTGTTTGATCACGTCTCATTACTTGACACCAGACGTTATGTATAAGCACGATTAACCTCTATTCTAAAAGTGGTACATGCAATCACTCTCTCTCTCTCTCTCTCTCTCTCTCTCTCTCTCTCTCTCTTCAAATTTGTCTGCCTACCATGTATTGAATGCATAATAATAGTCTAAAACCATCGCTTTAGAAATCAAAGTATAGTTTCACAAGTAATCTCATTACCTTATTATTCCGATCATCAAACACATTATAATCACTCTTAGTATTATAGTTTTCCATCCTGCTTGCACATCACGTCTCCTTGTAATGTGATATCCTACTCCCACTGTTTTATCTTGTGGTGATCCGTTCTTGACCTACAGATCCATAGGCATACCCCACATTAGGTATGTGCCCCCTTTGGAGCTAACTACTAAAATGGATCCTATATGATAAAAGCGGTGGATCCCTTTATGCGTACACTGTTAGAAATTACCGTTGATTATACAGAGATTCACTGTTAAATTTAACGGTGCATCACCATTACCTGATATTATGGTGAGGCAGCGTCAACCCAGTGGCTTTTACAGTGAACCTCTGTAAACCATTACGGTAAAGCACTGCTATTTCCTTTACACTGAAATTCCGTAGTATAGGAAGTTCAATATTTTCCAACTAGGTGGCAGCTTAGTTCCAGAGGAGATTTCTCTGAAGCCGCAACTATGAAAAGTGGACTAAATCTATCAGAAATCAAATAGTTCTCCATTACCTTTTTCAATACAGCATCAACATTCTAGTTTATACTTAAGCTTGATCGAATATTCATAATGAATAGATAATTAACCTTTATGGATATCACTGGAGTTGTTGTTTTATAACAATCCTAGCATATTTCTGTTTGTAGATTGTAATGGTAATGTGATATGATACATTTATCTATGTCTCTTAGGGGTTAATTCCAGTCACAAAGATGTCTTATGAATTGGACATGCAACCAAATCAGACATGGGGAATAATTGTAGTGAATTGAGAACATAATTATGACTGCAGAATAATCTGTCTATGCAAATCACTAGATAAAAGAAATAATCCTTAAAGGTTTGAGCCACTGCACTAGCTATCTAAGCTTCCTCAGTCATTGTTTAAAAATAATGGTGAAAGCCCATATATAATTACGGTGACTTAAAAAAAACGGTGACCCTAAAATAAGCGGTGAAAGCTTGGCACCCATCGTTGCCAGTGAATCACCTTTTTTTCTACGGGGGATTTTTAACAGTGTATTGGGGTAGTGTAGGGGTGTTCATGGGGATGGGCCCTGGTGTACTGGGGCTGGATGAACCTGTGTTTGTTTGTAGTTCCCACCCTTACCACAATCCCTGCAGACTCGTATGTACATCTGGTGCCGTGGTAATATGCCACACATTCAGGTGTAGAGGGCAACTTAATGGTGGTATGGGGGATCATTGCTGTAAAGGCCACAACAAGCTGACAAGTATTTCAAATTATTTTTTTAGAATTGCCCCTGTAAATAATATAGTAGAGGTGTGTCTTAATCCTACAAAGCAATGAACACCAAAGTGTTTTGTCTTAACCGGGACATCTAGCTAATCTAATTTTGATACATATATATAGTACCATAGTTACCTGTCTAAGTGCAGCGGTCTCAGATGAGTACAAGGCGTAAAAGGCAATTGACCTGTATAAGCATGCAGAGGTGTGGTCATTTTTACAAGGGGGGGTGGGGGGTTAATGAGTTCATCCCTTTTTAGGGAATTACCAGTGCGTAACTATAGCTCAAAGGGATAGGCCACGATCAATTTGAACCCGGGTGGGTGGGTGACGGGGAAAGTTTGGACTTCTCGTGAGAGATGGGGGTGGGGTGGAGGAGCAGTCTCGCCTGAAAATGCACCAATCTCCCCCCCCCCCCCCCTCTGTTGTTAAAAAGTTCACCACTCCTTAAACACTTTCTGAGGTCTCACCACCATTCTCTTAATAATGCATTAACTGAAAGTATCTATATAATCATATTCTCCTCTCTAAAACCTGTGGGCTATGTGTGATTTGATATCAAATGCCAATTTAAGCTCCTCATAATTCTGTAAATATTTCATGCATAGCTCTTACTCAATAAAAGTTGAGCATCTACTGCTGACACAGAGGAAATATTGACATCGTGGTCTCTCATGGAACTCAACATGGCAGTGAATTATTTTGGGAACACTGAAGGTTTACCCATGTATGATAGAGCGGAGTCGGGGTCGCGTTCGTGAACTCAACCCCTGACAAACATATGAGGAGTGAGATTAACCGTGAGAAAATATATGTGACTGGCACCTGTGTTGTATTGTCGGAATGTCCTTACTGCAGTGGCCTGACATTGCAATTCTCTCAGAGTTTCAAAGCAACCGTTTCTCTCACAATATACTTACCATTACCACCGAATGGCTCCCAGAACCCTCTATTCTTTTGACATTCATCTCCATTTCCACCTGCCATTTCAGCAATATGTATTATGTGCTGCACCATTTCATAAAATAATTCGGAGCATACTAATATTGCGTGGTGTGGTATTCAAGCACTACTGGAGGCAGAGTCAGGGACGTCTCATATGCTGACAATCATCATTGATGACATAATATCAAAGTATCAAACGGATGATCAGATCTAATTGTCGTTTGTTAGAACAAAGGTAGTGAAAGATGTTCTTACAGAGAATGCAATTGGTGATCATTTCATCTATAGAGTGTTGTGCTTTCCTAGCCTTTCTCAAAACTGTGGCAACAGTTAATTGACAATGGCCCGCTTCAGCGACTTCACGAAAGTGATTGACAGTGTCGACCATCCCACACTCATGAAGATGAATTGCCAAAAAATACAAATAGACCTGAAATAATGGCTGGTCGACTACCTGGCATATAGGAAGCATAGCGCAAATGCCAATGACATTAGATCAGAACAACTGGAAGTCAAGTACAGGGTACTGCAGGGTTCCACCCTCGGGCTGCTCCTATTTCTGCTGTTCATCAACGATCTCTGCAGCACACTGAAGCACAGCAAAACAGCAATGTTCGCTGATGACATTATAGTATATGTGAGTAATGACAACCCACTAGAAGCCACAAGACAACTGTAATCTGACATCAGTCACTTACATTACCGGTGTGAGGAAAATCATATGACTCTATGAAAGCTCAGTCATGACCTTTGGATCCAAAAACAAACTCAGTCATTGTCCTGAGCCAGTCATCAAAACGGGCAGCCAAACCCTTCTGCTTGTCACAACCTACCCATATTTGGGTGTAGACCTGGATGGTCTGCTGACAGTCACCCTGTTTGTAAACAAAACCAAGAAAAACATGGGCAACAAACTGCACAAATTGAAAGAAAAGCGGGTACCTACCCGAGGATATCTGCCTGATAATATACAAAACAATGATCATGCCCATATCAGATTACTGCAGTTTCTACTTGGGCAGTGCTCACCAACAGGAACTGATGAAAATACAGCACCTATAAAATAGAGGCATAAGAATATGTACCAGAACTGCAATCAGGGGGATGAGTGTGATGGACCTGCATGCGAGCAACAAAATCTCCACGCTGGAAACCAGGCATATACATACAGCAGTTGGACCAACACATTTGGAAACTAGCAAGAAAGGAGGAAGCAACCAAAAATCTCCGTGGGCGGACACAAGGTGACCGGAAGCTAAAATTCAGAGAACACGTACCTAAATCAGCCCTCTACCAAAAGAGTCCCTACTACAGAGGCATAAGCCTTTGGAATGAGCTGGATCACGAGGTCCAGAAAATTGAAGACAGGGAAGAATTCAAATGCAAAATCAGAGAAAAATGGACTGATATACCACCCTGAAAGGAACAAATTCAATTGGTGATAATACCTGGATGTATCACCGTTACATCAATTGCCCCCTCACCCCCAACATTTTTGCTCTTTTCTATAAAATAATTAGTGGGCGTATTTCCCTTCATCCTCTTTGTGGTATTGATCGTGAGATGCTTTGTTGTCTGGTTATCTGACAATTAAAAACCTACGGCTACTAATACCATCAGCCTGTGCAACCAGCTCTGTAATTTGTTCACGGTATAACTCCTCATTGAGGTGAATGTCCAATAAACCTTTCAATACTTCAATACTAAAACTGCATCTATGAATGTCATAACAGGGGGGAGGTGGTTACTGTAGTCTTCCTCGATTTGAGGAAGGCTTTCTGACATGTAAACCACCTCCTCCTACTGAATGAGTTATGCAACATATTGTGTGACAAGACGTCTCTCTCATGGGTTGAAAGCTACCCATGTGGTAGAAGACTGCCTTCTGTTTTTTTTGTGTTTTTTTTAAAGTTTTATTGGATCTAATGATCAGTTAATAATTAACCAACCAAACCTAGGCTAGGCGCATTGCCTGTCTGCCGCCAGGACCCCTATCTAATGTACATTTGTTGTAGTGACGGTCTTTTGTATAGAAAAACATTCAGCTATGGAGAACATCTTTGCAAATTCACAATAGATATATGTATATATCAATGCTTATTAACATAAGTACTATTATTACAATATGTTTTCACATGATAGATGAGATGAGATGAGGTTCTGTATGTCATATGACGTTAAGTTGCCATGAAACAGTTCCGGTAGTCTCGTTTGATGGCCTTCTTGAACTCATGAAGGGTCTCCATCATTGTGTATTGTGGCCTAAGGCCATTCCATCGCTCTATGGCCCTATAAAGGGCACTTTTTAATATAATAGGTTTAAGGCTTCTTATAACCTTCAGCCTTTTTCCAAGGTGTCTTCGTGTAGGTATGTCTCTATCGTCTATCATTTCCTCCTGTGTTGACAAATGATAGGCATATGATAACAGATGGATGTCTCTCCTATGATCCAAATATATACAAGCACTCTTGACATGAAGTTCCTCTGTGGTAAAGAGAGGATTTAACTTAACCTTAAATACAGTGCGTAAGCCCTTATTTTGTAGTAATTGCAGCTCCCTGTTTTCTCCTATCTTACATCGATCCCATATATGAAGTCACCATAATCAAATGAGGGAACAACCATTGCCTTGTAGATAGCTAGGGCAGTGTCGTTATCAACATGGGTTCTTACTTTGCCGAGCTCATTAACCTTGTGCCTTATGTTACATACAGCCTGTTTTCTATGATTAATAATTGAGCATCATTTTGGCTATAGACCCCCATATAGACCAGACCGTGGGACAGTGGACACTTCATTTGGATTCCTCATTGATTTAGGAGAGTAGATCAAGAGAATACTTGACTGCTGCATGCTTCTTAGAAGAGGGCATTCGACTCTGTCCACCACACCTACCGTTTTGAAACCCTGGGACAGCTTAGGTTACCTGATGTCGTGTTGAGCTTGCTGATGAGTTATCTGACTGGGAAAAGCCAGTATACTAAGATATGCAACACCCAATAGGACAAGGCGTTTGTGTAGTGTGATGTTCCACAGGGATCTGTATTGAGTCCCTTGTTGTTCATTATATACATAAATGGTATTGTTGAAAGGATGGGTGGCTGCAGGTTCTATCTTTATGCGGATGACCGTCTGGGGTATATGGCTGCAAAAAGAGTTCACTTGATCCATGCCAGACTGCAGAGAACAATGGATAACATAGGGCAGTGGCGTCTGGACAAAAGGCTAACATTGAATGTGGACATTACAAAGGCTGGCTGGTAAGGATAAACTCAAAAGCTCCCAAAGTCAAGGGTTAGGTTTTATCTTCTTCAGGGTTAATTACAGCTATCCGGGGCTGAAAATTGTCGAGGAGTTATTAATCACCAATTTAACGCTTCACAATTTTGGAATAGTCCCGGTCTGGCCCTACTGGCCACACCTGATGTTGTCCAGGATCCAGGCTGGTACTATTGAGTCAACATGATTAAATCATGTTCCCCCAGTAGCATTATCAAAGCGCCTACCACTGATGACTGATGTTGTAATGGTGGAGGACTATTTCAATAGACTTGTGACGCTCTTAGATGCGTAGGTCACTGTCATCACAGAGCCATATTCTCAGATGCACTGGATCAGCTCACCAAAACGAATCAGCAGATCTAAGCGGATTTTGCAATGCCACCTGCAAATGTTGCGATGCCACCTGCTCCAATTGCTTGGTATAAAAGGCAAGCAAAGGAGAGCACTGGAATCTCACTCTCTACTATGCAGACATTAAACCAGACAGGTCACTTTGTGCTCCAAAACGATATCCCTCACTATGTACTAATTCATGTGCTTACTATCCTGTACACATAACCACTATAGAGTACATAATAAAACTATAAAACTTCACCTGAAGAACAACCAGTTATCCTTATTTTACTGATAGTCATTTGACAGATTGACAGTCCCCTCAGTTTCGAGCCTGCCTTGAAAGATTTGAATAGCAAGGTCAATCATAGAGTGATCAAGATAGGAAAGCAGAGGCATTACATGACTGAGAATATAAGTGTGGAGTGTGGATGCATATACGTCGACTATCTTAAGTTCGTTTGACTATGCTAACTATATGCAGGAAGGATTCCACAGTGGTGGTATGAAGAAATTTGCTGTATAATGATTGTTAAAAATTAATGGTTTCCTCTGTATTTCCATCGTTGTATTATCTGTACATCATCTTTATGTCATCATTACTATGTGATTATAAGTGATTGATAAGACACAATGCCAAGGATTCTTCATTTTATTTGTTGTAATACATTTACATTTGTAACTTGTGACTTGGCAAATAATGACATAAAAAAGAGTCAAATACAAGAGTGGAGACAAAGTCGACCCTATCACTTCCGGCACTCATCATGACTCAGGGTTCCGTCTAAGGTCTGCTTTTGTTTGTGGTATACTCGAATTGTATCTATTCTCCAGCACGCATCTCAATTCATCTATGCGGATGACTTTCACCAGTCACGTCGATCCTATGTGGTTCAAACACTGATCTAAGCCAACATAGACAGTGTGAGTGAGTGTTATGCGATGAATTGAGGCTTATACTGTCAATTCTGACATGTCGCACTTATTATGGTGTCAGTCTGAGAATGATAAGCCTGACTTGTCTCGACAAGACGGGAGCACTTATCAGGGGGAAGTCGAATAAGTTATTATGGATATTACATATTTGGCTGAATGAAGCTCTCCACTAAATCCCTATCCAATCTAATAAGAACCACGGTCAAGTGTGATACATTTGTGAGACTATTCATAAGGAAAACATTAACACAGAATATCTGACTATTTGTGATTTTGGTCAATTTCCAATTCATAGTTTTCGCCCAATGCAAAGTTCCATATCATAAGCGACTTTTATGTGGAGCGTCCTTGCTTTTCGGCCTTCCCACATTTTCTCAACACCCTAGCACACAGGATGGAAAATGTCCCAAAGATGGCATCAAACAGCTCCACGAGGGTAAAGAGGGAGGCTCCTACGTACAGGCCGACTGTACCACCAAAGTCAGACAGGAACTGGGAGCCCTGTGTCATACAGAGAAGGGGACATTATGAATTTAAGTTCACAAAACGTTTATTGTCCTTGCAGCTAAGAGGAATCTTATCACAGTACATGTACACGTACAATCAACCGCATGTCTTTTATTGCTCAATATGGACTTTTTAAATATTATTCAAATGTTTGAAATGTCATTCAAACCCTTGTCATTATGGATTGACATAATAAACATGTCCACACAAAGAAGAGAGATCATAACTACTGCTGACCATTGATGTAAAGTTATTTAATTTAACATACAGTTAAGTTTAAAAGATGAAGATGTATATGTATATACAGAAACCCTACCTCATAAGCCTCTGCTTCACTCATATTTTTAGTGTTCAAACTGGAGAAGAAAACTCGAACAATCATGTAGTTTTGCCTATGATATAAATACAAGAGATAAGGAGCTATTCCTGCATGCATGTAGTGTAACTGGTAGTAAAGTATGTGTACAAAAACTTTAGTTTAAAGGGGTTCAACTTATCTTTCTAAAATGAATAGCCTTTTCAGTGGACAAACCGTTTAACTTACAACTCGAAATAGGATCCAACAAAACATAAGAATGCTCAATGCCCCATTTCTGGCCCTTGACTCTTTAACGATGTAATAGAAACATGTAGCTGGAAAGTACTGTAAGGGGTACCTCAATATTGGTATCCTTTCCTTTGCTGGTGTGTTCCTGAGCCCTTGACATTGTTTGTCAGGAATATGTTTACATGTATAGTTTATTAATCTCTCCTAGGAATATAAGTAAAACACATAACTTGATTATATTACATTCAGCCATTAGGCTTTCACAAATACACTGTATGGTATGAGTATGGAAGTCAAATAGAGATGCACTGCCTCTCGGATATTTGTTTTATTTCTATCATTGATCCATTTTGATAAGGTGGTGTTAATAATTGTAATCTATGACTGGTGAAGATCCAATTAGGCCACAGGAAGAACACCTACCCAAACGCTTATATGAGGCCATAGACTGCAAGAATGACGTGCATCAAAAATTGGCTCACTGTTATAGAATAAAACCAGAATTAGGATGACAAACCAAGAATATCTCCAGTCATCATCATACTATTTTTCTTAAGCAGCATAATACAGATCACTCAACATTGCTCATCAAAACGGGCTGGTCTCAATTTGTTGGATTCTATGGAGGAATCTTTCATATTCTTAGGGAAGTCTAGGCAACCTTTCCCCCAATAACTATGTACAAGAAATACTTACCTCAGATGGACTGACATTCCATGAAGCACACCTTTCTAATATAGCTCTTTGTGCTTGGCGATAATATACTTACATGCAGGGAGGAAGACATTGACACAGGTCAGGATTGTCAGTTTTATTCACGATTACCGTCCAGAGACACCTAACGTCTAAAGTAAATATTCTATAAGCAGCAGCGTAATGAAATTACTAATATATATATATAAAAAAGAACAATTCCATATGGAGCAATGTCTTATGGGTAACCAGATCATGTGCATCCCACGCTTTGATATATTGGTGACAATTTACAGCTCTAATACATTTGCTCCTTTAGAGTAGTGTTATGCCTTCAGTAATTTGTACTTAATGTGTATATTGATTGTGTTCATTTTCTAATGCATATTGTTTAGACTACTTATATATAGTAAATAATGCTCATCTAAGTAGACATAATTCAGATTTGATTATACAAACCAAATTTAAAAGTTGTGAGTCATGCATTAATATACACATACAGGTGTTAGTTTAAGTAAATATAATTCATAACAACAAACCATCATTGTTGCAAGGACGAAGTGCAGGAGTACTAGTATCATTAGGCGGGAAGGTCAGTTTCCTCGGATAGTTTTCTATGTAGTCTGAGCGATAACAGTTACACCTGGAGGTAATCAGTCGGTCCTCACATGTATCTAGACATGCCTGTAATAAGGACATCACAGTAAACACAACTATACGTTGGTCAGACGTAAATCTACTTTGATTTTTGGTCTGAACTAAGTAATTTTAGAAGGTTTATGAACGTCAAAACATTAAGGTTTATTTACCACTCTCAAACCTATAGGTCTGATTTACGTAGCTCAGACGTAAATCTACATTAATTCTACATAGTGGGATTCAGACAAAGACTTGCATTATATTGCAGACAAATTTGTATTAACAAACAATTTTCATACAAAATAACCACTATAATGTGATTTCATTCTATATAGTATATTCTTGTAGTTCAACTGAACAGCCTCACAGTATAGATCTGTTGAATAGTTTGGGCTGCAGAGGCTTTGTACTTCTTCTGCTACCATAAATGTGGTGTCCGCTCAGTAAAGTGCTGCAAAACACATATTCATGCCCAATACTTTAAAATACTCTCCTTTATATATAAATATTCAATTGAATATAGTTTATTTGCATGATATTGAATTCATAATTAATGAGAATTCACTGCTTGAATGTGGTGGTTTGTTAAATAGCTGTAACATTATAATTCTCTCCATAATTGATAGTGCTGCCAACTAGTGTGATAGTGAGAAGTTATCTACCCACTTGAAGTTGAAAAGTTACGTCTTTTAATGTAGATCTACGTAGATTTATTACATATATTTATGTCTGAATGAGGTAGATAAGCATAATCAGACTTCTACGTCTGTTGAACGTAAATAAACCATAACGTTTTGACGTCTACAAACCTTCCGAAATTACCACTCTCAAACCTTTTGGTTGGTAAACTACCTAAAGAAACCTCTGAGCTATGTTGGAACTACGTAGGGTGTTTACTGGGATATTGCAGGTAAAATTGAATCAACATTGATAAATGATTGTCAACATTGATTCAACGTTGGACGGAATTTCAGTGCACATAATGAGCATGCTCCACAGGTCAATGCTTCAAACATTCCAATATTAGCTATATATATATATATATAAATATATGAGTGTGTTATACGCCGGGTAACAGAATATATTAGTCGCAGTGGCTGCCAGTGTTAGTAGCTCCTATTCACGCTAGGGGAACCCAAGCTGGCCCCAACCTCGCTCCTAGTTGGTCAGTTAGGGGCTCCCACCCAAGGTGTACGGTACTCACTTTTTTCTTTCCGCTTTCTGTCAGTGATTTACGTCTCATAATGCCAAAGTTTTGTGAGGGATGCAAGGAAGAGTATGATGGACGTCGAGCAGATTGTCCTTATTGTAAGGATGACAGGGATTGCAAGGATCAGAAGGAGATGAGGAAGAGTGATCGTGAGGAGTACCAGAGGGAGTCGGGGAGTGGTGGTGCCCAACCGCCAACTGCGTCAGGTGGGGCTTCTGCGAAGTTCCAGGTAAAAACTGATCTAGATCAATCTCTCCATAATCTGGAAGATCTATCTGGTGTCTTGGAGGAGTTCAACAAGCTGTCCTTGGATTTAAATACCAGGATGGCCAAGATGGAGAGCATGATGGCGCAACTGATGGTTCGCTTACCAGAGAAGCAAGATGGCGCCCAGTCCCAGGTGCATCGGCGGACCTTCAACTTCAGGTCCCCGGCCCCTACCAGAGGAGGCTCCGCATAGAGTCCCAGATCCGGTGGATGGCGGTGAGGAACGCGTGGATGCCGCTGTCATAGATGGCGCAGAGTTGGATGCCGGGATAGACAATTTGGGAGGAAGGCCCATCCAGAACTTAAGTAAGTTTGATCTGAGAAGGTTTCTTCCTGCTGCTGAGAGGAGAAGGCCCCTTCAGGTGGATAACCCTGAGAAGTTGATCTATCTGCTTACCAGATTGATGGAGGATTTATTGAGCAGGGGGTTTAACATTACCAGTTTACTACAACACATTTCATATATTTCCTGAATGGCTTCTACGGGTATATATGCTACCGAGGCCCTTGTGGAGTATGACTATGAGATGAGGGATAGAGCACGGGAGTTTGGGTGCAAAGCCTTTGTGGGAGGTGACACTCATTTGTTTAACATGTACTTGGGCACAAGTGGTACCAAAGCCCATAGGTATCAATCCAACAGGGGTTCAGGTGGTGCTCGAGGAGGCAGGCATCAAGGCTACAGTCAGGTGGTTCAGGGAGACGTCAACCCCTGACAGGATAGCGAAGGGTGGCATCGGAACGGGGCATCTGCTTTGATCATGCCCAGGGGCATCGGTGTGACGGTTGTAGGTTCAGGCACAGCTGTACATGCGGGTCTAGTGATCACTCTATGCTCAATTGCCCCCATTATCGCCGGGGCGGAGACCGAAGTGGGGATCAAGGAGGCGCTGCGTGACTCCCCGGGACAAACACGGACCCTAAGTTGTCATCAAACTGTCAGGTCAACCCTTCTCCGTGTACTGTTTCCACACTTTAACTAGCTGTTCAAACTTTGTTGTCGACGAACCGGAAGTCAGCCATTTTTTTATGGATCAGCCGCGCGATTCTCACTCGTGTGTACTTGGGGCAGATAATTTTGACGAAAATGTAGAAAATTATCCTGGAGCGTTGTATAATGACTGGTGTGATGAGAATAATGGCATCAGTAGTCTTGACGACATTATTTCATGGGGAAAAATGGGAAAAATGGGTTCTGACGAAAATTGGGCGACAAAATGTAACAATTTGGGAGTCGTGCCGATACGTCTGCGCGAATTTCAAAATGGCGGCGCCCGTGTCGAAATCTCATGTGTACATGATTCATTGTGGGAAACATTACCGGATTATTTGAGTATTTCGACCCATTTCTCTGTATTGAATGGCTGTGTTGATAAATACAAGTGTGCTCGTCCTGTAGCTGCGGTGGAACTTTTCCCGGGTGGTTGGTTACCGGTTTGGGAGACATGTATTGACGGTAACTGTCACTGTGTTTACATTTTGGAGGGTGCTGAGAGTCAACTTCGGCCCTGCAGATTCACTGCTAACATATCTTTCAAAGGGAATGTGTGTATTGACGACATGTGTGTATTGACTAGAGTGTATAGAGGTTTCCGTATTGTGGACCATGGCTGCTCATCACAATACTCTTGTAACAATTATGAGTCACTCTTGGGCTCAAAATTCAAGGGTGACATGGGTCAAAAAATCCAACAGGAGTTGACAGAGGGTAAGGTTCGCAGGATCCACAGGAGACCCAGGTGTGTACATCCCTGTAAACACACTACGTAATCCCAACGTGGGTCAGAGGTTTGTGTAGGTTTCCTTTCAACCAAAGGTCTGAATTATGTTTTTTTGCAAGGTTTATGAACGTCAAAACGTGAAGGTTTACTTACGTTCTACCAACGTTTCAGTATGATTTACGTTTTTCTATGTCATTCTAACGTAAATAAACGTAGTAAACCTACGTAGATCAACGTTAAATTGCATATTTTCTCAACCAAAACTGGATCTGTAACTTCTCAGTGTACCACTAGATGGCAGCACCATCCAGTATGGAGAGAATTATACTGCACCTTAGGCAGTTTACTGCATACATAGCAGTAAACTTTTAATGGTTATACACTTAATGTCATAGAAATTTGACACAAAATCATTGTGTATTCATATATATGAGAGTAGATGAAAATAGCCCCTGTAAAATGTATGTACTTAGGCACGTTACTGATAAAACACCACATTGTTGGTGACAAAATAACTACAAAGCTTCAGTGCAGTCAAAACCTAAAATGTATATCTTGTGCAAGGGATACAGTGTATACATGTATCAGACTGTTCAAAGAGGGTAACAAACAGCTTAAAGCAGAAATCTAATATGAAATAAAATAGCACTCACAAATAATACTCTATTACTCATTTATATGAACCATGCTCTAGAGTGTAAATATAAATCAATGGCACAAAATATTCATATGGCTAAGTACAGTATTTTACCCGGAATTGTGTGTCAGTTTATGTTTAATATTAAAGTTTATTTACGTCCAAATGAGGTAGAAGAACGTAAATCAGACTTAAACGTCTGTTGAACGTAAATAAACCTTCACGTTTTGACGTCCATAAACCTTGTAAAATTACGTAGTTTAGACCCCAAATCAACGTAGATATACGTCTGAACTACGTATCTGTGCTTACAGGGATGCTATGGGCGGTGTAGAAAAATCTGATGGGTCATTACGACCCATTACTGACTGTTCAAAGCCTGATGGCAAAAGCATTAATAATTGCATGAATGAAACTTGTGTAAAATTCCATTATAAATCACTAACTCTTGATGATGTGGTGGAGTTGATTTCTGTGAATAGTGCATGTGCAGTTACAGACATTGACAGTGCTTATCATTCAGTTACTGTACTTCCTTCTCACAGGAAGTTCCAGGGTTTCTGTTGGGATCTTGGGCAGGGAGACATGTACTTTGAGGATCTCAGGTTGTGTTTCGGGTTGGCATGTGCCCCCTACTCATTCACTTTGCTTTCCAATTTTGTGGTTAAAGTAGGTAGTCTGGGCACCTTTGTTAACTGTGTCAATTATCTCAACGATTTCCTTGTCACTGACAGCAATGTAGAAAGCTGTCAGCGGGCACAAGATAGTTTGGGGGCCACTCTAGAGGGCCTGGGCTTCAAGGTGTCCAAAAAGAAATTGATCCCTCCTTCAACCAATGTCAAATATCTCGGTATTATAATCAATACTGAGGATATGACCCTGTCCATCGGTCAGGACAAGTTAGACAGGGTAATCACGGAGGTATCTGACCTTCAGGGGGCTTCTAAGTGTAAGCGCAAACAGTTAGCTGGTTTGTTAGCTCATTGTGCTACAGCGGTAAAAGGAGGTCGCACTTATACTAGACGTATTTACGACCTCCTTAAATGTACTGATGGTCTCAAGGAGGTGGAGTTGGGTGAGCTGGTAAAACTAGACTTGAGTTGGTGGGCTCACTTCATGGTCTACTTCAATGGTAAGGCATGTGTCTTAAATGACCAGAGTCCTAGTTTTGAGGTGTTCACCGACGCCTCATCCAAAGTAGGCTTTGGTGCCCATTTGGACCAGGGGCACACTTGGGGTCTGTGCGATGGTCTTGGTCATAGATGTGACCATGAGTACCATCCCCCCCAGGAGGACTTTGATGACCATATCAATGAAAAGGAATTGTGGCCTGTCTTATTTAGTTTGACTAAATGGGGTTCTAGTTGGCGGGATTCCACAGTAATGGTTACTACTGATAATACCCAGGTATTAGGGGTATTACGTTCTGGTAAAAGTAGCAATGCCACGGCCATGGCCTGGGCACAGGAATTGTTTTGGTCATGTTGTTTTTACAATATAAACCTTCGCTGTTACTGGATTCCAGGCGTGGACAATGTGGTAGCTCATTCATTGTCTCATCTGGATAACCCTGATTGTGTAACCATCTGTTCAGCTACTTTACCTGGGTTTTCTACATGTTGTTGTTGTCAATGCTGATGCACGACTGGGAGGTTCTCAGGGAGAACGCCTCCACGCTTAACTCAAGGAGGGCTTATAAGTCAAGATGGAAGCGCTTCATGACTTTCTGTGAGGAACATCACTTGTGTCCACTACCAGTGACATTGACTACCATGTGTCTTTATGTGACTCATCTATCAAAAACTGTGTGCTTTTCGACTATTCGTAACAACATTTCGTCAGTATGCCTACTACATGACCATGAAGGGGTACCACATGTTGACCCAGATGGTTACATCATGAAATCTACTTTGGCTGGTGCTAAGCGGTCATTGGGATGCTCTACTCGTCAGGTGGATCCATTGTCCCCGGAGGATCTCATCAGAATTTATCATGTGTTGGACATGACCATTTGGTCAGACTTTGTGCTTTGGTGCGAGCTTATCTTGTGCTATAGGTGCTTATTAAGAGCCAGTCATGTCACGGCCTCACCACACATACTAAAGGTCAAGGACTTGAATTTTAAAAGACATGATTTGGATGTGACAATCGCCAGTTCAAAAACTATGCAGGAGCGTGTTCAAGTAATTCCAGTCTTGAATGCTGGGGATTCTCCCTTGTGTCCAGTGGGCTATATACGTGCCTACTTATCGAAGGCTGGGTTATCACAGGATGATGTATTATTTCCGTTCACCTACCGGTATTTCTCTACTGAACTTCAATCTGTATGTAAGCGTGCTGGGTTAAACGGAGACTATGCTACTCATAGTCTAAGGAGGGGGCCTCCTTTCTTCCCCTTCACGAGGTCAAGCGTTATGGGGATTGGAAATCTCTTGCAGTGTTGTATTACATTTCTGATAACTACAATCTAAGGACATTCTGGTTGCAAACCATTGGGGTTCATGGTAAATTGGCAAAAGTGTTGTTTGTTTGGGCTTTTGGCCTGTTCTTGGGACATGTGGTCCGGGAAAAGTGTATGTCAATGTCTCATGTCTTCTATGTCATCCTAGCGCTAGACTAATATGAGTTTGTTATACGCTGGATAATAGATTATATTAGTCGCAGTGGTGGCAAGTGTTAGTAGCTCCTATTCACGCTAGGGGAACCCAAGCTGGCCCCAACCTCGCTCCTAGTTAATGGTCAGTATGTGAGTCAGAAATCTGAAATATGCCCCAACTTTGGTCCCTATTCTGGGTCACAACAAAATTTAAGCAAACTCAATTCATCTTAATGCAAGTTAATTTTATTGAAAGACATGTATCTTAGGTCCCAGAATCCACTCGAGGGAAAGCTTATCCCCCAGGGGGTCAGTTTTTTTTCACTGTCGAACACAACCTGGAGTTATCGTTACAGACTCTCCATCAAAAATACCAAACCCTGTGTAAAACTGTTAATAACGCCACAGTAACTTCTAGTCTGGTATACTAGTTGCCAGACCATGTATGATTAAGCATGCCAAGTTTGCAAACCATAGACTAAAGACTTATTTTTCTATGATGTGACACATTTTGCGAGATGCTTGGAATTTTATGATAGGAATGTCAACTTTAGTCTAGTTTCTCCAAAAATATCCTTTTTATCATTAAAATTGCTGTGTGTAATCTTCAACATCCCTACTTCCAATATCATTCATAATTTTGCATATGTGAAGACTCTGTGTGTGTTGGTACAACAAGCCATATTCATGGAGTTTCCTTTAAAGACTTTCCGGTTTTTGGTAGTACTTGGATAACAGAGGCTCCAAATAATTTTGAAATACCGCAAAAGCACCTGTTTACCCCTATTACATAACACAAACATGTCCTGTATTAGAATAAATAACATTAACCACCATACTATGGTTATTACTAGAATAGTAAGGCATCTACAGGGAGGTACACAGGTCCAGGAAAACCAGAGTTTTTGTTACAGACTTTCCGGAATGAGAAGCTAATAGCACAATAGTTATCACACATCTCAAACATCTTCCATACTTATTTATCTTATTATCTTTGTGCACAAAACAGGTTGGAATAGCAAATTAACCATATAAAACCCCTGTTATCATATATATGTAGTAGGCAATTTACCTCTAAAGCTGTGGCAATTATCGACAGTTCAATGAAATAATTGTTTAAGTGCTAACCAAGGGTCGAATGATACAGGAGGGAGAATTATAACAGTTTTCGGAAAATATAATATGAATGTGTGATGTCAGAGCAGTATTATGTAACAGGGTTTATTGCATCTGATTTATGATCAATTGTGTTTACATTTGATTTATTAGTTTTGAGCATGTTAAAGTTAAATACAATTATATTTCGTAGAATCCTACCTACCTCTCTTGTATAATAAAATCCATATTTCTTGTAGAATTCTATTTGGTCACCACATTCTCCATATTTACCACCGAGCCGTTCCACAGAGGTCTGTAAGAAGGCAAATAAAAGAAGAAATGCATATTGTAGTCTCTCTAGGCTGTTTTAGGTCAGCCACTGTTTGTCTGGACGAACAATCATCATACTCACAGTAGCAACTGCCTTTAATCTTTTAAAAGTAGTTAACTGTAAAAAGGCAGGTTGGTAAAACCAAATACATGTATGTTCAATCACACTTCACTGTCAAGACTGCCTTTAATAGAAGGTCCTAGACTTTATCAGACACATAACCTGAAACACAGGGACCTATGTGAGCTGGTTGTTGTTATAAGAATGGATGCAGACTCACTCCAACAACAGAGATCCTATTGACCAAGCCTGGTGCAATTGCATAAACATCATCCGTCATTGTAGGCATGGTGCCAAAAGGGTGGATTCTGATAACAAGGCCCTGTTCCGTAGTCACATGGTGTAGGTACTCATAGTCCTCTATGTTAAGTATCAGTTGTAGACCTTTGTTTGAAAAAGAATCAAATTGGATGAATTACTTGTTATTGTGACTATTGAGGGAAAGTGTGTTTCCATCTATAAATGTATCAAATGAACCCGATACACTCATAGATTTAGATATAAACAGAAGACTATTTGGCTAATTAGGCACAGACCTCAGACACTAAAAGAGGTTTTTCTAACGAAGCCAATTAAAAAGTCAGAGATTAACTTCAGTAGAAGATAATTGGGACCCAAGTCTAGATTTCCCAAGGTTGTTTGCAAATTCAAGGCCAATTAAACTTTGGGCTGCATGTCAAACTAGTTGATAATTAGCAGATTACCTAGTTGGACCAATCGATAATTTTGTCCCTGATGGTCCCAGCACTAGTAGCAAGCCCACAAAGGGCCAAATCGGTTTTTGCTTGGGCAGATCTCAGCACCAGGGTTTTACCTGGGCTAGTGGCTGAGTTTCAAGCAGGGCCCAAAGAGGTTGCCAGAATTAGGAAAACCAATAAGAACCCATCTTCAGCCCATTGGTTTTAGTCATTGGGGTTTGGTATGGCCCGATGTCAGCACAGATCAGTTTCAAAGTGGGTTACCTGATGTGGGCTGAGGTGGGGTTTTGACAGTGCAAACTGATGTGGTACTTCTGAAACTATAGCCCCTACTATACAGTATGTAGGGCTTTCATCAAAATCAGGATGTATTTTCAATAGTACAATGAAACCAAAAATAGGTTACAAAGTTGTAAAGTGGTTGGAACTTCTTTTTTTGGGGGGGGGGGGGGAGGAGGTGGGGGTGAGAATTATTGGATCACTCTTAGCCCCACATTTTCCTCAGGTGATACCACATGACCAAATTGGGCAACCCGGCCAGAACTCAAGCTAAGCCCAAATTGGTTAGCAAAGGGCAATGACCAAACCCACGCACTGGGCTCAAGCCGGGCAGCCTACTCAGGACCACATCGGGAGCTTTGGTCCCACTTGCAGCGACACTGTGTCTGCTACTAGGCAGATATTAAAAGGGACTTTGGTGGAAAACCCGCCTTGTACAAATTCCTCGAGGTGAGCCTAATATTACTACAAGTGTGTGACATATCCTCACATGTATAGGAACATAGTATGAATCTATTCAAAATATTGGTTGTGAGAAAAAAAAATCTAAGATAGGAATTGCACAGGAAAAGTTGCTTGTTAAATCATTGGAACACATTTGATTCTTTTTGAAAAGTTGGTGTAAAATCAGGGTGAACTCAGAAAAAAGAAAGATTCTGATGATAGAATGTTTATATCATTTCTTGCCTCTATAATCATTTAAAGCAATGCTTACCAAATCTTTCCCCCCACCGCTCAGCCACAAGACTCTCATCCCGGCGAATATTACTATTGAATGTGAAACAATTCCCATAGTCTCTTGAGAAGTTGATACTAAAGTTCCTGCAGAACAACAGCAAATGTTAAAAAGGATATTCATATTGTAACTTTGTAAAGATTGCTCTATGTAATGTACAATAGTCTACTCTAAATAAGATACATGTATGCGTCCTATCGATAATAGCCTTTTGGCAGGCTATCAGCAATATATCTCATTTATTCACACTTGAATTACTTTTTCATTTGTTAATTTCTAGACATACATTGCCCATGTATAGGTGTACATGGTTTTTAATTGGAAGGCAGGCTTATATATTCTTTAGCCAGAGATTAGATGACACATTAATATACTTAAGGAATCAACACACTTATGAGAGCATGAGCGACCACCAAAGGCACAGGACAACAGCATATTCTTCATGTCGTGGCCTACGTTCCATCTCACTTCTCTTTAAATAACGAAAAACATTATTTGTAAGTCTCGCATGGTCAGATTTTAGGAACCAAGGAGGATTGGACCTAGAAATACTACCACCATTACATGCTTTAGTACAGCTTCACATAGCAACCAATCCTCAAAAGGGAAACTATGCAACAACTACAGGCTATTGTAAAAGAATACTTCATGATTCCACCTACGGATCCATCTGACCAATGAGCCACGCCATTTCCTGCTGATACCTGTCCATACGTGTTCTACGACCATAGCCCGTTCTGTGATTCCCCATGTCATCTGACTTCATGAAAAGCGGGTCCATGTAGGTATAGTTGATGTCATCAACAAACTCAGTTTCCTTAGGCAGAAAAATTATGATAAAGAACACATTTGATACTGTCAACATTTTTGGTTAAATACAGTTGATGAATTCTAACCCATTTCGATAGCCTTTTAATGTATAGTCTTGGACAACAACTAGGATAAGTACCTACGCCTATAATTCCCCAAAACATCACACACATGTAAGAACTAATTTTCCACTCAAAATGAACCTAAGGTAGGCGACAGTAGAGAAGGTAATACTGTCGGGGAAATACCATTGTGAAATGAGAACTGAAAGGAGCACCCTGTACCAGGGAGTTACTTACTGGAACCAGCCTGAACCATTTACAATAATGCTAAATTCTTCAATTTGAACTTCAATTTGTTATGTTCCAGACACACTAATTTGTGTATATTCAAATAGATAGACAATGAACTAGTTGATTTACTGGTTGTACACTGAGATACGTTTTATTCTAACTCTTGATTCTAGGAGCAGCTCAATTGAGATGCTTATTTTGGAGTTTTCATAATTATTGAATATACAACAGATTAATACTATTGCTATTTCTTTTTCCTTTTGGTATGAAGTGAAAAGCGCCCCTTATGCTGTGATTTATTTTATGCCAAAAACTCAAACTCAATGTCTCTCACTTACCAGAAATTTCTGCAGTTCTGGTGATGTTTGATGAATCTGACTTTTACGGATTTGGTTCAGATTGCAGATGGTAACAGCAGGGAATTTCTGACTCCGAAAACCCAATGAAATTACCACGGTCGTGCCAAAATCCAGATAATTGACTGCTAGTTGGGCCATCTTGAACATGACAATAGTAAATAGAACAAAGGACTTGATCAGATCATACACTATTTTGTTTTTAATTGGATTTAATAGATGGGCACAGATTTTCTTATCATATCATTTCCTGTGTTGTGTTATGTAAGATATTCAGATCCACAGTATGTCACTACTATACCTATCTGTCTTAGAATATACCATAATTCAAGACAGCAATAAGAACTGGTACCTAGGCTTATTTGGGCCTGGGCTGGTATTTAGGTTAGAAAAGCTTGAATCCAGATTACAAACAGGACAGGCTTTTTTTTTTTTTTATCATTCTTTACTTGATTTCTATATTAACCTTTACACAATTATGTTTTACTTCCCCCAAGTACATAATAGATGCATTCTGTGAATTATAATACAGCTTTTGGCATATTGAGGTTATGTATACTTTAAGAGGTATTGATAATTGATCTGATAATATTGCATGAAAATAGCATTGTTGACATTTTGAAATACACTCAATTTCCCAATGCTAACCTGATAGGTACAAACGCCAACTGCAACAAGGAAGAAGATGGCCCAGAACAGTTTCCGGTACCAGCGTGTGGCACGCCCCATGTTGGGCACACCCTGTATCGATGTACGGTCTAAGAACTTCAGCCATGCTTGTTTTATAGACTTTTGGTGTCGGGGGCCACTTCCAGATCCACCTGAGTCTCCATTATTCAGGTTCTGTTGCGATGTGTTTGGTTCTGGTTTAGTGAAGGGTGGTTGCTGTTTAAGAAACACACAGGTAATGTACATGGTTTGTCTTAGTGTAGTAATGTACCATATATCACATGCACAAGATGAATCACCATCACCCACCCCTTACTTAATCAACTTTACTGGAAGAATATGTCCTGTTGGTACGAAATAGGAGGTGAACAAGCATCGAGAAAATGTTGATTTTCTTTCATTTAAGCTTGGATATGGTGTCAGAATCACAGATATATGTACACTGTTGAAAATCACCGCCGATTGTACGGAGATTAAATTTAACAATGCATCACTGTTACCCAGTATTACGGTGAGGCAGCGTCAACCCAATGGCTTTGACAGTGAACCTCTGTAAACCATTACGGTAAAGCACTGTTATTTTTTTACACTGAAACTCTGTAGTATAGGAAGTTCATTTTTTTCCAACTAGGTGGCAGCCTATTTCCAGAGGAGACTTCTCTGTAGCTTCAACTATGAGAAGTGCATGAAAAGTAGACTAAATCTGTTAGAAATCATATAGTTCTCCATAACCTTTTTCAATACAGCATCAATATTCTAGTCTAAACCTAAGCTTTATCAAATATTCATAATGAATAGACAATTAACCTTTATGGGACACCAGCAAGTAGTTTGGATACCATAGACACCTATTGTGTGGCAATGAGAAATGTATATGCATATCACTGTAGTCGTTGTCTTATAACAATCCTATCATACTTATGCTCATAGATGTAATGAGATATTTATCTATGTCTTATAGTGGTTAATTCATGATAATTAGGAATTTAAGTCACAAAGATGTTTTAATGAATTTTCATCCAGCCAAATCAGACATGGGGGATGATTGTAGGGAATTGAGAACATATTTATGACAGAAGAATTCATCTATGTAAATCACTATATGAAAAAATTATGCTTAAAAGTCTAAGCCAAGATTTTTAAAAGTGTAGTTTTTTTCCCACAGTTTGATTTTGGGTGGCTGGATATTTTTCTCTGCTGTACAGAAGGTTATTAGTATGGGCGTCAGGTGTCTCCACATGATGGTAACACAAGGTCAATATAAGACATGCTTCCTGTAGTCTATCTTATCTCCTAGTAGAAATAGTTTCATGTACACTTGTTTTATATCCTTAAATCATTTCATTTCTCGGAAAATGTGATTAAATCGTTCGTAGCAGACACTGGTCACCTGAGATAACCTTACATATACTGTCAGAGTAGCTAGCGTAATGTCAGGTCCTTTGTGATGACTTCGCTATGTTTCATATTATATTATTATTATACTGGGCACTTCATTCCATAAGGTCAATTTGTAAATAGGTATGATATTGTTTTACTTTCTTAATACTAGATGTTAAATAGTGATATGTAGAGGCACCCTGAGTCGGACAGATACCTTGAGTCGGACACCATTTGGTTTGAATTACACAGTCAGTATTAATATTTCACATACCATCTCAACTATAAGGATGAAAGCTGAGGTGTTTATCCTTCCAAAAAATGCAACATACCAAATATTATCCATGTCATACATGGTTCTCTGACTACTTGAACTTGGAGTGTTATTGCTTTATGCTCCACTTGATATTCAAGAGCAAATGGGATGGTTGATTTCCTTGTGCAATCTATTCTGGCTTTCTCTCTAAAGTCACATCATTCCTATGGATAATAAATGCAAGATGTGTATTTTTTAGTAATAGTTCAAGTCATAACATATAACATTACCCATAATGCTTTCTGAGAGGGGATTTTGTATCAACATCAAACTGCACCTGAAGTCGGACACAAATTACACCCAGAGTCGGACACTAAACAATGATAATCTTTATGCTTGAAACTTAGTCAAAAGTGACTAACCTAGTGCTTTGGTATATGCCAAACTCATCTGATTAATGTTAATCAATGCTGACTAACATACATAGTCTTTTTATCTCTAGGAATGATAGACATGGTACAGATCGTCTTAGTTGTATTGACCAAGGATCATCTAAGTGGACATAGGCATTAGTTATTTTCTGTTTGGAACTACGGACTTAATTGTAGGTAAAAGGTAAATTATGTGTGGTATATATATACGGCATGCACATAGTTCCAAGAATATTCCATATATAACAAACTAAACCACCTCTCACAATGGATAGACAAAGTGTCCGACGCTAGGGTCATATCTGGCATGAAGTGTCTGACTTTAGGTGCAGTTTAGTCTTTTGAGAGTACCATATTAGATGTACATTTTTGAATACTTTCAGGATTCCATTTTATGCAATTCATTCAGGGAAAGATGCTGACAGATCTAAAGTATTCAATACTATGAACCATATCATAATTTGTATCCTTTAAGTGGGTCAAATTAAACAGACAACAAGGCTGGGCATGTTGTGATATGCTGGAGCAAAACTAGAAATCTTTGGAGCAAAGTTTTCCAGACTGGCACACATTAACTAGATGTGTGTGTGGCGGGGGACTCCCCCCCCCCCCAAACCATCTCATTGAGATACATTTTGTGTGTGAAATAAAGGATAATTTAGATAGTTCTGTCTTAAGTTTGGTGTGCTCTGAGGGGTTTCAGGGCACATTGCTAATAGGAATTCTCTAAATTCTACCTTAGATTTACCGTAGATTGGTGCATTCTGTTTTGTGCACCTTGCTCCTGGAAATATCTTTAGATTGCTGCATTCTGAGAATTTGGGGGCACATTGCTCTGGGATTTTTTTTGAAACTCTTCTTTTGGATTGGTATTTTCTATGAACCTTTTGGGGCAGATTGCTTCAGGAAAAATTTGGATTTCTAGTTTTAGAATGACAGATTCTGAGGGGTTTGGGAGCATACTGTTCACCCAGGATTTGGAACTCCTACATTTTAAATCGATGATAGTTTTAATGGAGAGCATGTTTGTTCCAGGAAAATTTAGAAATTTCAACTAACAATTAACTTAGATATATTCTTATCATTTTGGAAGCATGTTGTTCCCGGAAAATTTTGAAAATATACCTTTAGATTGGTGCATTTCTTTGTGTTTTGGGGGCATATTGTTCCAGGAGAATTTGTAATTCTATCTGTAGATGTGGTATATTTTGAGGGGATCATGAGACAATGTTCGAAGAAATTTGAGAAAATTTACTTTTAGATTGGTGTATAGTTTCTGGGCATGTTGCTCCATAGAATATAAACATTTTACTTTCAGATTGGTGCATTCTTTGGGCATATTGCTCCAGGAAAAGGTTTGGAATTCCACCTTGAGATTGGTGTATTCTGAGGGGTTGGCGTTGTATATATCCAAGAAAAAATTGAAAAACCATAGTTGGATAGGTGTATGCAGAGGGGTTTAGGGAATTATAGTGCACTGGGAACACTACAAAATCTGTTAATATACATGAAGTCCTAACTTTAGTTCTAGTAGGAATATTTACAAAATTCTTTCAGCTTTAGAAAGCCCAGACTTTCCTTAATGTCCCTGTCGCATTTTCCAAGACAACTGTCGCACATTTTTTGCGACATTGCGACAGCTGCCCAGCCCTGGACAAGAAGGGTCACCTAACCATTGCCCAGGAGCGTCCGAAATGGGTGCCTTTACCCTAGAAAGTCGCCCGGTGATCATCTTTACTTTTATTAAGTTGATGCAAAGTATAGCTTAATAATCAGTTTAAAAAAAATCAAAGTGAGGTGTCATAATTCAGCTTCATACCTTGTGATTAGGGTCATCAAATATATGATTATCCCTTTTAGTATTGTAATTGTCCATTGTGATGTTCTATTGTGTTTTCCCGTAAAATTCCACCCTACTGCCACTGTTGTATCCTATAGTGATCTGTTCTGAGCTCTCAACCCAGATACGCTGTTCCTGACAGTGTTTCCACACTGATCTGCATCAGATGATAACGGCTGCTCTCACAATATTAAAATGTGTCCTCGATGTGAGAAGTATGCGCACGCACCATTGTGAGCATGCTGATAAAATGGCTCCTGTATAATATAGGTCGTGGATCCCTTTATGCGTATTGGGGTGGTGTAGGGGTGTTCATGGGGATGGTCTCTGGTGTACTGGGGATGGATGGACCAGTGTTTGTTTGTGGTTCCCATCCTTACCTACATTTCCTGCTGCCTGGTATGTGCACCCAGGGTTATGTCGATACGACACACATTCAGGTGAAGGCAGGATGGGGGGCATATTGAGGGCTATGTTGGATTATTCTTTTGCCAGGAGGTCGATATTTAGGAGCATGGGTTTAGGATTGCTTGTTGTATGTAATATCATAAAATGTGTGTTTCAAATACATATATCAAAGGAACACCAATCATTCAACATGAAGTAAGGTGCTCATAGACACGCATACGGGTTAGATATTTTGCACTTCTAGCCAGAGACATAATATACACACGATTCTAGGGATTGTTTCCAAAATTCAGAGCACTTACTCGAATTGGTAGGTTGTTTATCCTGAAAATGTCTTTACATCAAATTGTATAATTTCTTTCAATGTATTCTCCTTTCCTACACATATTGACTGTGCGTTCCGTGACGCAAGCTTAGATTATTCACAGTGACGGTGTGCATCTATGATGTACTGTTAGTCCTGCTCAGTGAGCTTTGAGTATCTAGCTGTTGACACAGAGCAAGCATTAGCATTATGATCTCTCATGGAAAGCAATATGGGAGTGAACTATTTTGGGACACCGGAGGTTTGCCCACTTAGGGTATAGTGTTGGTGTCATGTTTGTAAACCCACCTCCTGACACACATATACATGAGTGGTGAGATTAACTGTGAAAACATATAGGTAAGTGACTGCCGTGAGATGTTTTGCGACGTCACGGTAGTCATTCCTTTACATCTAGTCTACTTTGCACCAAAATACATATATTCAGACAGTTGGCATTAGGTATGCGCGCATTAAGGGTTGGACATTAATAGTTAATAACAAGAACGAAACATGGCAGAATATTCTGTCGGTAGAATGTTCTCACAGCTGTTTCTTACACATTGTATATTTTGCAGCTATAATTTTGATGTGCTCAGAAAATCTAATACATATTAATGATATTGGTAAAAACGCTAGACTGTGCATGAAATATTTCATCATAGTATCGTCAAGTAAAATAGAAACTGTCGCACCTATGATATCTGACTACCGCCAATATACTTAATCCTCAACAACTACTTCTCATGTAATTACCTCAAGCACCAAGACAACACTGTTCGCTATGAGGTGAAGACAACATATCGGAATGTAAAGATGGTTAGGACAATACTGCTGTTAAACCCGCAGATCTTACTGCACGTCCAGTAACAGTCAGAGTGCAGTCGGGACAGGTAATCAGCTCTATATGTAGGGGCTCTGGGCCTTTAATGTTTTTAGTCAAAGTAATATTCCAGTTTGCCTCCATATTAAGTGTGACTCTGGTGTGTACTACCCGTGTTACTAGTATCTCCTTCAGCCTTCTCGCGTCTCCTACACACCCGGGCACACAGGATGGAGAGTGTCTGACAGCAGGCATCGAGCAGCTCAACCAGGGTGAAGAGGGAGGCCCCCACGTACAGGCCGACTGTACCACCAAAGTCAGACAGGAACTGCGAACCCTGTGTCATAGAGTGAGATAAAGATATATTTATTATGATCTAGTTTGGTAATTATTATTTTTTGAATCAAATGTACTATATGTTCAATTCTTTTAGAATTGGCGAAAAGTACACAGAGGTATAATAAATATTGAACTTGTTAAGGCTGGATTTTATAGGCACACAGAAGGTTGTCTAACATTATTACAGGATTATCAACACAAACCCAACCTCATATGTCTCTGCCTCACTCATCTGGGTCTGTTTCAAACTCGAAAAGAAGACACGAACAGCCACGTAGTTTCCCCTGAGGTATAGATAATACACAAATCTAAGGTCGTAAAACGTACACAAATGAATATCCGAGATTATTTCATTTAGGAATGGGAGGAGTTACTGCCCTTCAATGTTGCCAGGACGTTCTGCAGAACATACATCACTTATCTCAGAGTTGTAAAATCGATATCATACCCCTAGTATCTCTATCAAAACATACAAAATTAGTACTGAGATTCCAATCATATTAAGCAAGTTATTGTTTTTTTCAGCAAGGTTTAAGTATAGAATAGGCCAAAAAGTACTGGCTCAGTAAATTCAAGAAAGAATAAAGGCGTTACCTCAATATCGATGGTCTTTCATTTGGTGGTGTCTTTCTAAGCTCCTCACAATGTTCTTGCGATACACGCGTACATACATGCTTTGTAATACGGTCCTATACATGGAAATAAGTAAGCCTCAGACATTTTTGTGTTAGAAATCAAGGAACTATTGATATGAAGAAGATCATTAGTAATACCCGCCTGAACATCTAAAGATAAATTATAAATGTACATGTATGACGGTCATGAGAAATGAAACATGTAAATATAACACCACGTAACAATAATTATTTTTATCATGTAATCCATAATCAATTCGTGACTGTAATGATGTATCTAAAGGGATTCATCCACATAAGTAATGCTTCCACATCCACTTTTGCACATTGGGCACAATGTATATATATATATGTATATATATATGTATATATATATATATATATATATATATATATATATATATATATATATATATATATATATATATATATATATGTGTGTATGTATATATATATATATATATATATATATATATATATATATATATATATATATATATATATATATATATATATATATATATGTATACGGGAAAACGCAAGGCCCCTTCCTTAGTCCATCCCAGGAAAAACTCCCATTCGAGACTCTTGGTGCCCAGAACTATAGTCAAGACTGGAGAACTTGGCGCGACCCCTTCTGGGAGGTCGTAACCCTCAATCTCATACACATCAGATGGCATTACCTCACAGAATTTAAACAACACATTTGAAGCGTCATATGAGGAACAGCTCAACCAGTGCTGACAATAACACTGTCAGAGATTACAGGTTTACAGAGGTCAGATGATGGACAGATACTAGACAGACAACCCTGGAGGTGATAGACCCAGCCACAGAACATTTAGGGGGGCGCAGTGGGGGTAAGTGGAGGGAGTCTGAGCAGTGACTTCCATAGTGGAGAATTCTAACAAGGTGTCCACTACGGGTCCAGCTTATTTTTGATCAGACATGGTCAGTAAATAACCCAGCAGGTGGTATCTGCTCCCTCTCTGTAATAGAGCTGCTCCTACCCCCTGGTGTGAGGGGGGCTTTTGGCAGGTGATGGGGTGTAGATGGCAATTTAGTGAGGGAGCTGTATTGATTTACAAAATAATTGACCTCTGTCAAAGAAGATGCAATCTGAACATAAGCTTACATACTTGTTGGACGGGTATGTGTAGATGAGGTCAGATTCACATTTATACTAAAATATCAGATTGACTGCTGATCAACGATTTATTTCATTATGCTTGGCAGGTGTATCTTAATTTTTGATCGTGTCCAATTTAAGGTATCCAGACCAAATGTATTTGACCAGAAAGCCATGTTTTTATTTAATGGTGAATACAGCACTCCCATTGACTTAACCAAGAAAGGCCGTATTTCACATCCCATGAAATAACCCTTGCCTGTATTTCACGGCCTGTCAAATCAAAATGGTTGATTTAACCACTATAAAGTATCTTCTTCAGAGGAATTAAGTGGAATATTGATGAATATTGTTGATAAATTACATGAAATAAACACAAAGGAGCACTTGTAGAGTTCCTCAATGAGGGTTATTTCACACGGCTTCGCCTCTACTCGTGTACCTTTGTCTATATAGTCTCTATCGTGCACATGGAGCTTCATTAGGTATCAGCTTAATACTTGTGACTCTAACTTACATTGGAATTGTATTCTGGCATTCGCAACTACTTAAACTACCCATTGGGGTCTGATCAGGATTCTCAGAAATTGACTGTATATAATTATGGTGAATCTCTGGTTATAACATATAGAGACCAAAGGGAAAACTGCCCATTGGGGGGTAGGGCAATAAAACAGGCGGCCCTGGTCACAGGCTGAATGAGAGCCTTCTGGTAGAGATGGTCTGCATGGGGTTGGTAGTATTAGTGTTGTGTAAAGCCAGTAGATGTCTCTGGTGTATACCTGGTCTGAGTCTATGTGTCCAGATGACCGTGCCACACAAGTGTCAGGCCTTACCCGAATACTACCAACCCCCTGTAGGCCATCTCTAGCACAAGGCTCTCATTCAGCCTGTGGCCCTGGTGTACAGCCCTTACATGGTAGCGCATGTTATACATGTAGCATTAGTTGAGGGGCGGCGCGGGCAGCTCACCTGTAACATGTTACCCGGTGGACTCTGGTCACGTGATTAAGACGCTATGACGTCTCCCTGTTTCAAATAATTTACTTGTCAGGTAAAACCCGTGGTGTGTGGATGTGTATTTTGTTTCCCCACCCTCCTCATCCCTCTTATATTGATAGCTAGTTGGTATTGGACAATAATGCCCTATGCGCCTGATGATAATTACCACGTGTGTGTTCTGATAGAATGATTCATTGACGTGTAATACATGAACTTCATTATTCCCAGCTGTGTTTTAGGGAGCCTGGCCCTGCTACTAAGGTTTATTCCACAAACTTGAATTAACCCTGTATTGGTGATGGTTAATACTTTGAATAAATCTTTAAATTTATTCCAAACACTTTCAGCGTCGACTCACTCTATGGAGGTCGCTGGTCTGACTATCCTCTATAACTATACCGACTTGAGAAAGACAAAATGACCCGCTACAGTGTTATCATTTAGACTTCTCTTTGGTGGCTTCGCCAAATTCTCTGGTTTAGACTATACACCTACTTTGAACCATTTTGTACGAGCTCTGCTACGAGCTGTATTTGCCTTATAACGCCGTGTTTGTGTGAGAACCATAAATCATATCTGATATTCATATTCCGCAAGATTGTGAGCTCATTCGATTAATAACCCTGTTGCATTCAAACTGAATTGGAACCTGTGTTTGTTTCTTACTTTCACGACCCGTACAGATACATTAGACCTTTAAGGCATTGATTTGACATACGTATAGTTGGTTTAATTGATCCATGGATACATGAAATCCTTCGTGTTTCCACTCTCTAAATAGAAAGTCTGGAAAACCTACCCAGTTATCGATATGAGGCCAGAGACTGGAGGAATGACAAACATCAAATAGCCTCTCACTGTGAATATGAAAAAAAAGTCCAATGAGCACTATTGCTATTATTCCACTGGCAGCTCCTATTGCAAATATATATATATATATATATATATATATATATATATATATATATATATATATATATATATATATATATATATATATATATATACACACACACACATATATATATATATATATATATATATATATATATATATATATATATATATATATATATATACTTTTGTTGATTGTTAGACTAATGTATGATAAACATTGGTATTGAAGTATTATGAATGATTTGGTAACAAGAACGATGTTGTTGCACTTGTATGTGTACTTACGTGCAGGGAGGTATACATCCACACAAATCAGGGTTGTTGGTGACATTGCCTATCACTCCGCAGATACAATTACAGTCTGAAGTAAACACCACATTCTACAGCTTAACAATTACTGAGGGTGGTTAACATATAGGATATAGACGACTCCTATATACGTACTATTATGATTGAGAATTATAAGCCACATATATACAAACATATCGATGTTTGTTATCAACATAATTTAGGCGCAAAACAATACGCATCATTTGCCTCAGCAAGTTAACATATAACCGATGCATTTTCCAATGCAAACTCTAAAGCATAGAAAGACATGATTCAGTTCATATAGAATAATTGAGAAACAAGACAAACTGTCAGGGCTGCAAGCCGGAAGTGGAAGAGTATCGGTATCGTTATATAACAGGGCCTCCGGATAGGCATCTACGTAGTCTGAACGATAGCAGTCACACTTGGATGCAATCAGTCGGTCCTCACACGTATCAAGACAGGCCTGTAATGGAGCGTTCATTATTTCTGGCTGGGGGCGGGGGGAAGGGAACAAAAAAGGGGAGGAGCCTTTTTTTTTAGGGTATTTGAAGAGGGCCTATTTTAAACCTATTCATAGGGGTGGGGCTTTTTTTAGGGGTGTTCCTGAAAATGTCACGGATTTCAGTAATAGTCTGTGTTACATTCCCCAAAATTGTGTTCACATTTTAAATTTTTGCCTCCAAGAATTTCATTGTGTCACTGCTGTTGCTCAGAATCATGCACCCTTTTGAACTTCCTTCAGTTTGGCTTTGGATCCGCTTCTGGCATCTCTTCACCTCTTCTTTGGCTCCGCTTCTGAAAACCAGACCTCAGGTGCTGGTTATATGATGGGATTTCTAGGTGTGAGTTATACAATTGGTGTATGTTGTATGAGAAACTTTATAGTGGCGAGAATTGATTATAAGCCTAATGATGATCTTCTGGCACAATGATTGCAAATAGAGTTGAGTTGAAATTCATTTATTTATACTCTATCCCAGTGGGCACAGAACATTCAATCAACATTGATAAACAGTCGTCAATGTTGATTCAATATTGATTCCACATTGATTCAACATTGAACAGGATTTTGTGCCCACTGGGATAAGGTAGGCCCAGGGCCTGTTTGCTACATAGAGTGTATAATATGTGCAGAATTCAAATGGCTATAAGTTGAACAGTTTTCTCCTTAATGGAGTAATTAGAGTCACTCTTCAATGCATCATGCATCAATGTTGTGAAACAACAATGCTTGATACATACAACAATAATTAACTTTGACATCAACAATTGTCACGAAACCATTCAGTTTAAGAATGGTAAAGAAAAGCATGTTAGTATTTGGGGCTTATGCCCAATTGAATTTGTTATTCCAGAAAACTATTCTGGGGTTTTAGTAAATAGAAAATAGTTTGGGACTGATGTTGTTTGTCCCGACACGATGTTGATGTGTTATGGCATGATGTTAGTATGCCAATACAATGTGCTAGGATGTTTGTAGCACATTGTATTAATGAGCAAATTATGAGATGTTCGTCAATTTTTACCTTTTGTGTGGGGGGAGAGAGAGAGGGAAACCACCGGGCATACATGTCCTAACTGACCAGGGAATTATGTACATTTGTAAAGAAAGTGTTTTTTATTCCACTTTTGGAACTCATTTTTTAGTACGATTTTCCTTGTTGGAATATCAAGGCTGTTCCATTTGGTGGGCAGTCTGTACACTAGGCTTTTCCTATAGAAGGGGTCTTTAGGCGAAATAACTTTTAGGAGCTTTCCATCATGGGCCCTAGTTCTAATTTCTCTATTGTCAATATTATCTGGGATAATTGAGATATAGAAGGCGGCCATTTTTAGGTGCATATAGGTTAACCTTGGCTTTGGTCATTAACTTACCAACATCCCCCCTGTCCTCATCCATGTAATATGCAGTTTTTAGCCCTATTTCAAAAGCACTCTGTAATTGGGTCATCAAGGTTTTGTTAGTAATACCATATAAAATGTCACCATAGTCCATTACTGGTAGGATCATAGAAAGCAAGACCTGGAGAGCTGATCCATCAGTTAGCTCGGGACGGGTTCTTCTGAACCGGTATGTCTTAAAGTTGGCACTTTTTAATAAGATTTTTGTATGTTCTTTAAAATTCAAGTTATTGTCTAATGTCATGCCTAAATATCTATATGTATTTGTGGTCATTAGTTTAGTATTGTTAATTTGTAGAGAAGATTTTTGAGATATATTCAGAATGGCTTGAGGTCCGAAATGCATTACTTTGGTTTTTTTGGTGTTAAGTGAAGGTTTATTGCTTTGACACCAGTTTTGTACACGTAGCAAATCAGAATTAATTTTATTTTCTTAATGGTGAGTTTCCAGATTTTGCTCAATGAACAGAACTGTGTCATTAGCATAATGCTGACTGCGCATATTTTTCAAAATTTTGTTTAAGTCATTTATATATATGATAAAGAGGAGCGGCCCTAGGACGGAGCCTTGGGGGACGCCACATGGTACAGGATGAGGAGTGGAAGCTAGCCCATTAGCAAAAGTAGATTGCACTCTATCAGATAGGTAATTTCTTATGAGACGGGTAAAGTCATCATGTAGGCCAATTTTTGTTCAATTTCAAAATTAGTATGTTGTGGTTAATGGTGTCAAAGGCTTTTCTAAAATCGAGAAAAATAGCTGTGGTTGCCAGGCCTCTATTAGCAGAATTACAAATATGATTAGTAAATTTGGAAAGGCTGTCTATGGTTGACCTGTGGCTCCTGAACCCATCTTGGGTATCTGTTAGTGCATTTTGTGTGATCAGGTGGTTAGTTAATTGTTTGTGAATGATTTTTTCCATTATTTTAGTAGCTACCGGTAAAATTGATATTGGGCGCAGATTATTAACATCTGAGGGGTCACCTCTCTTAGGCAGAGGTTTGACTAGCAGTCTTCCATTGAGCAGGATACAGTGATGTCGATATAACTAGATTAACTATAATAGTAAATTTATCTGGGAGTGTTAGTAAGCAGTCTTTTAATACTTGTGATGATATATGGGGGACACCTGATGATTTGTTAGTGTTAATTTTCATTACGTCATTAGCTGTAGTGGGAGCAAGAGCAAAGTTGCTATATATAACTTGACCATCATAGGCCCAGGGTCTATTTTGGTTTTGGGCTAGTTTTTCTCCTATAGTTGCAAAATATTTATTGATAAAATCAGCAACCTCATTGTTAGGCACTGGCGTGTTAGTATCCATATTAATTAGGCTGAAGCTATTGGACGCTGGCTTTGGGTTGATGACTGAATTTACTGCTCTCCAGTATGTGCGTGCATCATGGATATTACTGTCAATTAAGTTTTTGGGAAATCTATTTTTAGCAATACAAGATTGGTTTTTAGTGTAGTTTCTGAGATAAATTGCAATATTGTAGTCATCTACATTCAGTGTCTTTTTGTACTTTTTCATGGCTAAGTTTTGATCTTTTATTAATGTCAACAGCCCAGCATCCATCCACCTAGCCTTAGCATGTCCAATATTTCATTGTTTTATAGGGCAGTAGATGTCGAGCAGTCTGCAGGGGTGGGCACATCTGAAAACCCTGGAGCCAATACAGGACTAATTGACAGGATCGGAAGGATCTGCCCTTGTGGCATTTTTCACGAAGCGCAGTAGGGGATACGCCCCTAACCCCCCTCCTATCCCCACAATAAAAATTGCAGAAGTCTAGACTTAAAATTGTGTGTTCTGGTGTATTTCTGCACAAAATATACATGTAGTATTGCTGTAAATGCCCTCTTTTTATTGGGACCGGAACATTGTTTTTGGAGGGAAATGGTTTGGAAATTTTTTGAAAATCTTTACCTAAATGGTGCACTCTGATGCATTTTGGCACATAATACTATGGCTCAGATCTCTCTTCATCCTCTACTATTGAGGGTAGAAATTACTTTAGGAGGGACAGACCAGTAACTTTGATAGATGATACAGGATATGGACCTGGGGACCTGGCAAGGGGTTTCATGAAAATGCCTAGACCTCAAGAAAACAATCACAATGAACAAGCTATTTCAGATTAAAAAATTCGAAGATTTTAAAAAGGTTGAAATCAAATAATGTACAAAAATGTATTTTAGTGGAATTTAAAAATGTATCATAACTTTGGTTCTAGTCGGACAATTTACAAAATTCTTTCAGTTTTGGAAAGCTTGGGGTCAGGAGAGCATTGTCCAGTGTCGCCACTTTTTGGCGACATGGCGACAGCTGCCCACCCCAGGTCTGGTAATCATACCTGTGAACATATCCCAGGCTTCTTCAGGGTTAGTACAGTCATGTATTAAAATTATTCCAATCCTGGTTTTTGAGGTCATTTGTAAATGCAATCGGAGAGTAGTCTTTGTAAGAGCGGCCAATAAAACATTTCTTGAGGAAGGGTCATATGCTTACGGGTAAAATATATCATCTCATGGTCAGACAGATTCATAGTAGCAGTACCACTGTGTGCAACATGAATAGAATTGGTCATTATTATATCAATAATGGTATGGTTGCCTTTGATATTAAACCTCGTTATCTGGGTAATAGTTGTCTCAGCCCCAGGTGAGCACACATATTCCTAACCTTTGTCTGTGTTAACGTCTGTGGGGTCTTTACACTACAAACCAGTCTTTAGACTACAAAGTGATACCAATTTGTTGCATAAAGACACTCCACGGGTCTTTACACTACAAACAAGTCTTTAAAGCACAAATGTCTTTAGACTACAAATGTCTTTAAACCACAAATGTCTTTAGGCTACAAATGTCTTTAGACCATAAATGTCTTTAGGCTACAAACAATCTGTCTTTGTGCAACAAACCCTACATAGTGGTCTATGGTACCAAACTGGGCTTAAAAATCGGCCAGTCTTTACGCAACAAACCCTTGTTGTGTAAAGACTGGCCGATTTTTAAGCCAGTTTGGGAACATAGACCACTATATAGGCTTTGTTGCCTAAAGACTGGCTGATTTATAAACCCACTTTGGTACCGTAGACCACTATATAGCGTTTGTTGCGTAAAGAGTGGCCGATTTCTAAGCCTACTAGTTTGGTACCTGATACCACTATATGGGATTTGTTGCCTAAAGACTGGCTGATCTTTAAGTGCAGTATGGTACCATACACCACTATATAGGGTTTGCTGCATAAAGACTGAGTGATCCATAAGTCCATTTTAGTTCCTGACACCACTATATAGGGTTTGTTGCATAAAGACTGACTGACCTTTGTGCATAGTTTGGTACCATACACCACTATAAAGGGTTTGTCGCTTAAAGACTGACTGATCTATAAGTCCATTATAGTTCCTGAGACCACTATATAGGATTTGTTGCGTAAAGACTGGCTGATTTTTAAACCCACTTTGGTACCATAGACCACTATATAGGGTTTGTTGCGTAAAGACTGACTGACCTTTGTGCATAGTTTGGTACCATACACCACTATATAGGGTTTGTTGCCTAAAGACTGACTGATCTATAAGTCCATTATAGTTTCTGAGACCACTATATAGGGTTTGTTGCTTAAAGACTGACTGATTTATAAGTCCATTATAGTTTCTGAGACCACTATATAGGATTTGTTGCGTAAAGACTGGCTGATTTTTAAACCCACTTTGGTACCATAGACCTCTATATAGGGTTTGTTGTGTAAAGACTAACCTATTTTTAAGCCCACTTTGGTACCTGAGATCACTATATAGGGTTTGTTGCGTAAAGACTGGCTGATTTTTAAACCCAGTTTGGTACCATCGACCACTATATAGAGTTTGTTGCGTAAAGACTGGCTGATCTTTAAGTGCAGTTTGGTACCATACACCACTATAAAGGGTTTGTTGCATAAAGACTGAGTGATCTATAAGTCCATTTTATTTCCTGAGACCACTATATAGGGTTTGTTGCGTAAAGACTGGCTGATTTTTAAACCCAGTTTAGTACCATCGACCACTATATAGGGTTTGTTGCATAAAGACTGACGGATTTTTAAGCCTAGTTTGGTACCATCGACCACTATATAGGGTTTGTTGCGTAAAGACTGACTGACCTTTGTGCATAGTTTGGTACCATAGACCACTATATAGGGTTTGTTGCCTAAAGACTGACTGATCTATAAGTCCATTATAGTTTCTGAGACCACTATATAGGGTTTGTTGCTTAAAGACTGACTGATTTATAAGTCCATTTTAGTTCCTGAGACCACTATATAGGGTTTGTTGCGTAAAGACTGACCGAACTTTGTGCATGGTTTGGTACCATACACCACTATATAGGGTTTGTTGCCTAAAGACTGACTGATCTATAAGTCCATTATAGTTTCTGAGACCACTATATAGGATTTGTAGCGTAAAGACTGGCTGATTTTTAAACCCACTTTGGTACCATAGACCACTATATAGGGTTTGTTGCGTAAAGACTGACTGACCTTTGTGCATAGTTTGGTACCATACACCACTATATAGGGTTTGTTGCCTAATGACTGACTGATCTATAAGTCCATTATAGTTTCTGAGACCACTATATAGGATTTGTTGCATAAAGACTGGCTGATTTTTAAACCCACTTTGGTACCATAGACCACTATATAGGGTTTGTTGCGTAAAGACTAACCTATTTTTAAGCCCACTTTGGTACCTGAGATCACTATATAGGATTTGTTGCGTAAAGACTGGCTGATCTTTAAGTGCAGTTTGGTACCATAGACCACTATATAGGGTTTGTTGCATAAAGACTGGCTGATTTTTAAACCCAGTTTGGTACCATACACCACTATATGACCAAATGTCATGAATCGTCTGGATTTGAGCTGCCAGGGGGGTCAAAAGTAAATGTTTGAATAGGATTTCAATTCTTTTTATACAAATAGTATAGTTATTGGGGATTATAGACCATATATTTGGGTAGGTTAAATATCATTATTAAATCTACAGTACATGGTCATATGTAGGTGCATAGACACGACTGAGCCCTCTTTATAAAGTGTAGGGATAATTCCCTATGAAAAATGGTGCATTTTATAGGGATCCCGTCCACTTACAGTAATTTATAGGGTTTTTGTACTAGAATGGCTACAGTAAGGTAGGAATTGACTGTACATGGTTTGGAGCATGTTATATGGATTGAAAGGTTTATAAGGAGGGCTCAGTCGTGTCTACTGTGATAACTGGTGTATAACAAAGTATTCTGATCTATAAGCCAAAACTACCAGGAAATTTCTTTTTAAATATGAATAATACAGTCTAAGTTATAATAGAAATAACTTGAGATGTGCATAATAGGTCCCCTTAGTGTCTTTTCATCAAAGGGCTCAGTCGTATCTACTCAGGCTCAGTCGTGTCTATGGTCAAACTACCCCTGGAATATGGTCAAAGGTCAATGGGCTCTACAGGATATGCTATTGGAGGTAGACTTACAATTTTTTTTTATTGTATAGGTACATAATTTACGCTTTTTCTGCAACAGCTTTACTATGTTCATACTACATTTATATTTAGGCAGGGCCATGTTTTGTTTGGGCTCAGTCGTGTCTATGCAAAACTACCCCAGCACCTTTGATCATACATAATATTAATCAAACATATCACATAGGCCTAAATGGTCTTAAAATGTTCCGTACCATATGGGGGAACAGGCAAAAAAAAGATATGTGCAGATAGCTCTATTTATAGAGGGGTACTTACAGGATAATGTCAAATTATTTTTTTTATTGTCAAAAAAGGTCCATTTTTGGGTGTTTTTGCCCCCCTGGTCCCCTAAATAAGGGTCTGACATAGGTCAAACCATGGTTTCCCTCGTAGATCTATCCAAGCCCGACCATACTAGACCAAAAAGATAACTTTATATGACATTTGGAACATTTTATTGATTAGAGAAGGAAAAAAGTTCAAATCAGGACGATCTGTGACATTTGGTCATATAGGGTTTGTTGCGTAAAGACTGGCTGATCTTTAAGTGCAGTTTGGTACCATACACCACTATATAGGGTTTGTTGCATAAAGACTGAGTGATCTATAAGTCCATTTTAGTTCCTGAGACCACTATATAGGGTTTGTTGCGTAAAGACTGACCGATTATTAAACCCAGTTTAGTACCATCGACCACTATACATAGGGTTTGTTGCGTAAAGACTGACGGATTTTTAAGCCTAGTTTGGTACCATCGACCACTATATAGGGTTTGTTGCGTTAAGACTGGCCGATTTTTAAGCCCAGTTTGGTACCATACACCACTATATAGGGTTTGTTGCATAAAGACAGATTGTTTGTAGCCTAAAGACATTTGTGGTCTAAAGACATTTGTAGCCTAAAGACATTTGTGGTTTAAAGATATTTGTAGTCTAAAGACATTTGTGCTTTAAAGACTGGTTTGTAGTGTAAAGACCCGTGGAGTGTCTTTATGCAACAAATTGGTATCACTTTGTAGTCTAAAGACTGGTTTGTAGTGTAAAGACCCCACAACGTCACCCATAATATATGATTCAGAGTACTTAGCTGAGTCTATCTTATTAAAGGCTTAGTGATAGTGACAGCTGAGTGATAGCATTTGGTAAATTTCTAGAAGGGGGTCTGTACACATTAGCAACAACTAGTCTACGCATGTTTGGGTTGGAGATTACTATCCATTGTAATTCCAGATCATAATTGCTAATATTATACTGCGCCAGCTCAGCGTCAGAATATGTTACACCATGCTTAATATATGTGACTAGACCACCTCCTCTACCTGCCACCTCCCTATCCAATCTTGTGATGTTATACCCTGGAATATCAATTTTGTTATTCGGGATTTTTTCTGTGAGCCATGATTCTCCGATACAAAAATAGTGAAAACCAGAGGAAATTAAATACTGCCTGAATAAATCCATATTATTGTTAGCCTGCAGACTCCTAATGTTTAAATGGCCAAAATGTAGGCCTTTAACCCCTCTTAGGTCAAGCGACGAAGTAATATCTGCTTGTGTACATTCGACTATGTACTACCCTTTGGTCTGTAAGGTGTTTCTCCCTCTCACCCCCCACACACATCTCAAAACACAAATTGTTAAACTGGCTTATGCATTACTCCATCTGTCACTGCATCACTTCGGATTTGACTTAAACTTAATGTTCAATGATAGAATCCATCCAACACAGAGAAAAGAATCAGCGTCAAAAGGTTGCCTCCAGAATGACTCCCCTCTCTATGAGAGCCCAGGTCGCATAATATAAGGGGCCTAGGTAAGTAAGTATTCCGTTTATTTATCCTGAGTAAAATTACAAAGGCCGCGGGCCCGTACTATGTAATACCCAGCACACCTGGATGGTATTGGTGTATATATATCCACTTAATATCTTAATGTAAAGTTGCATTCGATCAGCAGTTTGTTTAACCGTTCATAATGAGCGGATGTAAACAAACCATGCCCATTAAGGGCTGAAAAAAATAACATACAAATTATTTAGCGTAAATTATAGGCACGTAATTACATGTGGCGTGAGCCAATTGGAATTATGAGAAAAGGATATTGAAGGGGGGAGGGAGAAAAGGCCTTTAACAGGTTTATATATGGGGGGGGAGGGGAGAGGGGTGGGAAGTTTTGAAGGGAAAGGATGGAGGGCAGCGAAGGAGGGACGGGGAGGAGAATAGAGTAAGGGGGGGGGGGGTGAGTGAGCAAAGAAAAAGGGGGGGGGGAGAAGTTCTCCAGGTTAGTGGGAGGGGGGATACGAGACATGTGGATGTATGACTTGAATATGACTATGTAGTACTATACACAACATGAGGGGGGGGGGTGGTCGTGTAACAGCCTGCAGCTGTGAACAAATAAATATTTCTTACACTTAAGTGTCATACCATGGATATAGTAGGTTAGATAACCAACTTAGGGAGGGCATCAATCTTTGCAAGATAAAGCTTCTTGCTGGCATTTTGGAACTTGCTTGGGTCATCAATTTTTCTTAAAGAGACATCAAGATGATTCCAAGTTGATGCAAAGCGATGTCTAGCACTCTTCCTATATGCATTATTTTCAACCCTGTCTATCTTCACTAACCTAGCATCGTGATTCCTGGTCCTGATGTCTCTCATATCCGCATTATCATCTCTCATAGGAAAATCAAATGCACACTTTCTCATATGCATTTCTCTTCTGTCCTTGAGCTTCCCCAATTTTAGATGACTATGCATCTTGTCTATATTTTTGGTGGGTAATTTATGACATACACTTTTGACCCCCCGGTTAAATGTGGTTTGCAGGGAATTAAGGCTATACTCTGGCGCAGTACTATAGAAGCAATCACCATATTCACATGCTGGTAATATCATGTTAATTAACACTTTGGCAGCAGAATATTCATCCAGTTTGCCTCGTATCTTGCCCAGCATGAGTACCTTGTGGCCTGTATTCCTTCTCAACTGACTAATGTGCTGTTTAAAAGTTAATTCCTTATCCAATATAAACCCCAGGTATTTATAATCCTGAGCTGCCTGAATGCCTTCTCCACCCAAGGATATTTGGGGCTTAGCACATTTCTTGAGCAGAGCTTTGGTACCATAAGTGACCTGTTTGGTCTTTTTGGCATTTAGCGATAGCTTATTGCCTTGGCACCAAAGGAGGGTGGAATTCAAGTCTATGTTAACTTTATTAGTAATATCCTCTCCCTCTTTATGGTGGACATAAATTACGGTATCATCAGCGTAATGCTGGCATGAAATATGTTTAAGACATGTATTTAAGTCATTAATATGAAGCAAAAACAGTAAGGGTCCTAGAACCGACCCCTGCGGGACCCCACAGGAGATAGGAAAATAGGCTGACCTAATGGAGTCACCTGCGGGAGTCATATAGCTCTCTAGGTCATATGACTCCCCCAGGTGACTCCCTCAGGTCAGCCAGCGAGTCACCTAGGCTCCCTGAGGCGACCTGGGCTCCCCTAAACAGGTAAGTCATTCTGGAGGCGACCTGGACTCCCTTTTGACGCTGTTTCTTCTCTCTGTGAATGCATAGATCTGTGAGCTGGCAACCTATTGAGCGGGCCCCTACATACCTCTCGTACAACTTGAACCACACTGAACCACTGTCTCAGGTTAAAGTTTTCTGACATGGGCCTACCTGACCTAGTTATATGTCTTGGGGGGGGGGGGGGGGGGTCTACCACACAAATCCATCACTCCAATTTCTCTATTTCTCTATTCATCTGCTTGCAGTTGTAAACAGCACTCTCCAAAGCAGAGCTAGTGTTGACTTTCTCCTGAAACAAGCTGTCTTTCAGTAAATCCAGTTATAATCTTTACATAGCACGTTTTATTTCCAAGGCTGACATACTTTCAAGATTCACTATGTCCATTCTGGAGGTAATCTCACTCTGTCAGCGTATCCCTTTCTCCCACATTCTCCCACCAGCAAATGACCTGCAGTTTTCTATTCTTTTTTTAATTTTCTATTATTATTATTTTCTCTTTTTTTTGGGGGGGGGGGATGCATACCTACACTCCCCTAAATTAGTGGCGGTGCTGCGCTTTTGACACCTTGTGCCACTCAGGTTTAATCTTAATCTGCTATGAAAGAGTCCAGGATTACAGACATTCAATTAGTACATGCCAATGTTGTTGTAAAAAACTCTTTTTTAACCTATTAAAAGCGGGGCCACACTTTTTTTTAAACCTATTCCGAAGGGGGGGGGGGCTTTCTTAAAAGTATCTGATTTGCTAAACGCGCGACCTCCCATTGCCATAAATAATGAATACTCCCTAATGTTCATACAACCATGAAAATCGTATCGGCCTCTATCGTCCTAGAGAATAGAGGAACATGTTTTGTATCTCGTACCTAACGTGTCATAAGGCTACCAATATAATTCCGTATCCCGAACAGTTTCTTAGCAATGTGCATACCGATATTATATTTTCCCCAACAGATAACCCAAGCTCATGGTTTCAACAATTCTGTAGGCTTTGAACATACATTCTACAATCTATTTATCTGCAAGGACCTTTGGTAAGTCCTACTTTATTACCTTTATGTACTTGGTAGAATCTACAGTCTCTCTCATTCCCATAATTGATGATGTTTCCTCCTAGGATCAACAACATAAGGTGGGCACAAGGTGGGAACACATTGGGGCAAATCTGCTGGGTACGTAATTGACAAAATCTGCTTACCTCTCTCGTGTAGTAAAATCTATAATATTTGTAGAATCCTATTTTGTCGCCACATTCCCCATATCTACCACCCAGTCGTTTCACAGTGCTCTGTGTGGGACGAAATGCTCATGTAAACCATGTGTCCTTCTGATGAGAATTTATGATAGTAGATATGACGTAATCAGCTTAGAACATGCTAACACACGGATGAACATAAGTTTATGACAATTTAGTATATGAAGCCAATAGAGCCAACGTGGGTCATCTGTCAACACTAGTATAATTATGTATCTTCAACACTGATTGATAAGATCAGATATGTTTACTATAACAGTTTTTTTCTGAATAAACATGGTCGAAGGAATATCTCTTTCTTATAGAATAAGGGTTTTAAGCTTATAACAGACATATTAGATGAAATGGGAAAGCTTAATTTAATATAGACTCACGGCAAAGACAGAGATCCTATTGAGCAATCCTGGTGCAAGAGCATAAGTATCATCCCTCATTGTCGGCATGGTGCCAAAAGGGTGGACTCTGATAACGAGGCCTTGGTCCACAGTTATACGGCGTAGATATTCATAGTCCTCTATGTTCAGGGTCAGGTCTAGACCTATGTGGTATAGTTTATAGACAACAATTAGAAATATATTGTAATATCAAAGAGGGAATCTATTCATTTTTTAAATATTTTTGCCGGTCAAAGCTGGTACCTGGTAAAAAACACAGCCTCGTATTTTCAACTGGAAGCAGCAGAAAGGCATATGACACAAGCTGACACAATCATGCATTGTAATCAGTTGGGACTTACAGCCTTGCAAAAATAGGTCAGACATACTGGGCATTAGGATAGTAATTCGATGACCCCGTCTTAGCTACTAGGTATCCACTCAGTAGATCAGTATACATACACCCTGGCCACATTAACTAATTCGAAACAATCATCCAACAATCGAGACTTGCATCATGTCAACTGCCATGAGTTTTGCATGCTTTGTGTGCCCAACCATTGCTGGCGTCCAAAGAGATGCTTACCAAACCTCTCTCCCCACCGGTCAACCACAAGGCTTTTGTTCCGCAGTTCATTGCTATTGAAGGTGAAACAATTCCCATACTCTCTTGAAAAGCGATGACTAAAGTTCCTAAGGACACAAAGACATTTGTTAAGAAATGTACTATTAGGAAGAATCACAATATCTCACACAGAGAAATGAAAAGGAGTCGAAGGGGAGTCCTGGCTTGCCTTCAGAATGGCTCCCTTTTATGACGAGAGTGTCATTGAAGGATGGCTCCTGGAATAGGGAGTCACAGGGGTAATGGTTATCCCTTTGGCTCTATATAACCATTTCGTTGGGTGTTACCCCAGCTCATCTTTCTACAATAATTATATTGGTGCAAGGCCTAATAGTGATATTCAAGAACCCTCAATGCCCATTACAAAGTTGGTGTCTATAGAAGGTTATGTACCTAATATATTATGCTTATGCTATAATTCTAAACCAACTGTGATTGTTTCCTATCAATGTATTGTACATGTATACCAACTGGGAGCGATAGTGTTGTTTTATACAGCTACATTTGTAGAATTAATCATTATAAATAACTATGGCAGTACTTTCTATTTACAATACTATGTTTTCTACAAGAATTTGTTTTTTGTGTAATAAGTTTATATGACTGGTAAATTTTGTGTCGTTACCGTAACAACAGCGTGCTGATGGTGCGACACTAACTTTATTTGTAGTACATAGATTACGATGTGTCCTTTTTATTATCAATAATGATAACAATACATATAAATGATGTTCATGGCATAAAATTGACACAATTGAAGAAAGACCACTTGATTGTAACTCGTCTATGATGAGCGACGTTGGACACTGAAGATTTTTTTGTACCGGTATCCATATAAAAAAGTGCAAATAAAGTTTAAATTTGTTCAAAAAAAAAAAAATCTACATTCTGTAAGTAATTATATGCCACCATTCAAACTTCTTATGAACCAACTTTTCAATTGTAGACCTTGTCTGTTAATGAAACAATGTACTTGTCTTTCGGTATAGAATAGATGAGGCCATGATATAATTTAAGTAGTGACATACGCATGCGAGCATTCGCGGCCACCAAACGCACAGGACACCAGCAGATCTTCTTTCTGGTGGCCTATCTGCCACCTTGTCTCCCTTGAAATGATGCAAAACCATAAGTCATGAAAAATATTAGCCGTCAGGGACGAATGACCCTAGGAATACGACTTCCTTTTGCTTGAAGAATGACGGTCACATGGAATTAACATTTCTAGGGTATGCTTCAAGCTAATGTCTCATGTTCATGTTGCAAACTGGAATCGGATATAAAGAAGTGTAAATAAATTCTGATTATACAATCATAAACTCGGTTCTACCTCTTTTAGATCTGATTCAAAATAGGTTAGTATAATCCCAGTCATAAGCCTATAACTGCCCATCCAAGGATATAAAAAAGAAATCACAATACAATACTTCAACTGATGTTCTCATCCATTTGACCGTAAATTCTTGCGTACAAGCCTAACTAGCGTATTAGCTACACCCCTAACATTATACTGTAGTCTACTTAAAAAAAATCCAATAAGCAGCAACCCCATGTAGGGTCAATACTATAAGCCGCACTAGTAATTTGACTTGCGTACTATCCGTGGCTTTTACTCAAGAATTTATGGTAATGAAATACAAACCCACATATTTACGTCTTATATATAATTTGCTACTAAACCATAATACACATGGCTGTATTCTACAGGACCATTTAATAGGTTGGTGACAGATTACACTTACGGATCGACTCCACCCAGTAGCCAGGCCAGTTCCTGCTTGTACTTGTCCATGTGTGTTCTGTGCCCATAGCCTGTTCGGTCATTCCCCATGTCGCCTGGGATCTTGAAAAGTGGATCCAAGTAAGTGTAGTTTATGTCATCATCGAAATCAGTTTCCTGGAAAGAAATTAGAAAAAGCTTTTTATGTTATTCTTCATGGCTGCAGTTTAGAAATATGGACTAACTGTAAACATCTCTATATACATGCTCAAATTGAGGGTTAAGTCAAATTCCAAACCCAACGTTGATGTGTGTAGAGGGCAACATCAGATTAAACTCCTCTCGTATGAGCATTTAACCCTAAAGTGTCATTGAAAATAATTTACATTCAGCTAATAAGAATTTTACTATTTAAGTAGCCCTAAGGCAAATATGTGTAAAATATTGGTATTGCCATTTAATTTTACAATATGCTGCAGTTGAACTGCTATATTCGATAATGGGCCTGGTCCCCACTGTCTGGCAGTCTAAATGAAAGAATAATCAATCAATCAGCTGTCCACCCCAAAATGTACTTCGTATGGCTTTTCATGATGGTATTGGTAACTAAATTGGAATTAGGCAAGAATGTAATATTTCCTCTAATTAACAAATTATCTTGGACAGATAATGTCTCACTAACTAGTTTACACACGCAGCCTTAAATCGACTAAACAAAGTTCTCTTCACCAAAGCTCACTCAGATTGCCATGGCCGGCTAATCACAATCTAATTCGATCATAAAACATAGTCTTGAATTCTTGTAGGGACGAACTTTCGCTCGAGAGGTGTCTGCCCAGTAAACAAGCTACCTCATTTTCCTCCCTTGATTATTAGTTGAGTAGTTGCGTCCAGGAATTGTGCATTTTGGTATTAAAGCATGAAAATCGGTCCAGAGGTACATTAGGGTATACCGATCATTTTTGGATATAGACCCCTGGATACGGTTGCCATGGAAACCTTTCTACATTGATTTTCTACATTTCCAGGGGATTATTGGCTCTTTGGTTCTACCAAAGACACCAAATTTATTTGTAAGCTTCATTTCAGTGTGATAATTAATTGTTCCTCTTATAATGCCTTCTATGGTGCATTGTTGCTTAGCAACAGGCAACATATTTGTTGATTTCCTTAGCAACCACCCTAAAAACACCATTTTTGAGTATCCTAAGGTTACCTACCCCCACAAAACTGATGCCTGTGATGGTATCATCTTTTCAGTTCCTGAACCAACAGTTTCCTAGCTACAGACATTCCAATTGTATTTTCCCCTAGCAACAGAGGTTAATGTCTACAAAATAGTGTTTTAAGGACAGTTATCCTCCAAAACTCATTGTAAGGATTCCGATTGTGCGTATTTACATTGATCCATGTCAATTACTTAGTCTTAGAATTAGGGAGGGCTGTTAAATCGCTTATTTTGTCGTACGGTTTCAGGGACAGGCTCAAACTATGCATTTGGGACCCAAAACTCGGGAAATCACAATTATTTTTTTTCGGACCCCCCTGTACATGGGGTCCGAAGATTGGCCAAATAGTGAGAAAATAGCCAAAGTTCAGGCTTTCAGTTTCCTACTCAAACCTCACCATGTCTTAATGAAAATGGTCAGAAACCTTCATTTGGGACCCAAAGAGAGCACTTAAAGTCATATTGTTGTGATTATAGGGGTGTTGCCCCTTCTGGGGACATGGTTTGTCCATGGTGAAATACTGATAAATCAGCTTTTTTGAAGGCATTTGCTCCCATACAATCAGGTCCCTATACTGCCATAAAACATCATCATGAACCCTTCTGGAGGGCCCCCTCTTTCTGTTAACTACCCCCTATGACCCCCCAACCCCCCCCCCCCCCCCCCCAACATATTTGTTGATTTCCTTAGCAACCACCATAAAAAGCCATTTTTGAGTATCTTAAGGATACCTACCCCCACTAAGTTGATGCCTGTGGTTCAAATATACTGTGTTTTGAAAATAACCATGTGCAAATAAAACATGTTATAGCATTTCCGCAAGGTTTTAAAACCTATTTTCTCTTTAGTCTTACATTGTAGTATCTTTCTTTTCGGGAACTCTTCCCATGAACAGCCCCCCTGCTTCTTCCCCATCTACTATCATCTTGGAGTGTGGCTGAAATCTATCATGGCCTAATATACTATACGCGGTATGAATTTAAGAATACGCCAGGTAGGGTAGATTCATCACTTTTGGAGGCTCGTTGGCATGCAATTGTGACCTCCTTTCTCTGAGCTATGGCTGTTTAGATATTCACACAGCTAATATCAGGATGGATATAGAGAGAGGGGTATTGAAATGGTATATCCAGCTAATAATTTGTACATTATGTGTGTTTTCATAGGAAATATCCCTCTCTAAAGTTTGGAAATTAAATATCTCAATTTCAGAGGAAATTGCTAACAATCACGGTCAGTGTTAGCTGACAAAGCATGTCTCCATAGTAATCCCATATCGTGCCATGCATAAATAACACTATAATGCTGATCAGGTAAACAGTGCATCTGAGTTGACTACAGCTCTATATTCACGACTGTGGGCAGCTGGTCTATACACTAAAAGGTGTGTGTCAACTCCTGCGTCAAGCTGCATAGTGTTGGCACCAGACAACAATAGACTGCAGACAGGGATAGACTGTTTACATCCATCCGTCATTGATATATATTATTCAAGTGCTGGTTGTTTGCTTGGAAGGGTATCGTCAATGCGGATGGCAGGTGTGATTCAAAGAATACAATGTCCACACACTATTGGGGGCAATGAAATGATATCTAGTCAGAGATACCATATCCATACTGTCCCTGCAGCTGGGGCGATATATATATATATATATATATATATATATATATATATATATATATATATATATACATATTTGAAAGAATATTTTCTTGTAAATCTCCTGATATGAAATGCCTGAAAACATATCTTTGTATAGCAGCCCATTGGATTAGGATTCTACTCAAACCTACGTAAACACTACTTTATTGTGAAAAGGTCTCAGGATACAGGGTCGGCACTGCGGCAAATATTCAAATGCAGCACTACCTTTTTCTTGTAACAATTCAGTTTTATTTGGCCTTGTTTATGTTAATTATGACATCAATTATCGGGTCTCCAGTTGATGTTTCATGTCCGTACATTTTCACAAAATATATTTTGCAATCCAAAGTATGACATGTGATTACATTACCATATCAATTTAATAAATCGAGATATACATTCACATCAATCTATAGCGTTTTGTTCATTATTTAGTACCGGTATACTCGACAGTTAACAGATGTATCATTATTAAGGCATGGACGGGGCCAACAAACCAGGAAGTATCTTCAGCGTAGCTGATGTTATGATACCCCCTTACTAGTTTCTATAAAATCGGGGGGGGGGGGAATCAAAAGTTAGACATAGAATAGATATTATATAACAATAAACATCTTTGTACAATTTAATCTTGATTTGTCGTCTCTCAAGTTCTAGCCAACTGAAAATATACATGAAGTGACAAATCTCATACATGTAGACCTTTTGAAGAATTGAGACACGCATTTATATTTATCAATCAAATTAATATAAATCTACTCTACGTGTGTGCTACATCCAGGTCCTCACATGAACATAAAACAAGGCTCACACTCGCTTGCAAAATCCTGACAGTCTGTTCAACTTACTTATCTCCCGTTACGGACGCCCCCACCTTGACACACATAGGAAAGTACTAAAGCGGGAATAACATAATTGCATTGAGTCGAATATCGTATCAAAATATCTACCAACCCTCACATATTCTTTAGACTCTGATTTTATATTTGCCATTTGTTCAGTGAATCAGTATCTACAGATATATGCAGAACTAAGCAGTGACCTATCACACAATCTCAGAAAACCATGTAAACCCTATAAAAACAGTCCACATATTCAGCTAATATCTAATCAGTACAGAAATAAAAGATGTACAAGGCTGACAGTGCCGTACATAAGAAAAAACATTGGGAAAACATGTGAATTCATACATTTGCCTAAATAGCTCAGTTACATGGTTGTAAAGGGGTGCCTCCACCAAAGACCGTCCATCTGTCCGTCCATCAAATCCGTCCAAAAAAGCAGTTTTTGACCAAAAACTGGACGGATTTGATGGACGGATGGACCAAAAGCACTTCCACCAAGGTCCGTCCATCCGTCCATCAAATCCGTCCAGTTTTTGGTCAAAAACTGGACGGATTGATGGACGGAATGGCCGGACGGATTCCGTCCATCAATCCGTCCATCAATCTGTCCATTCCGTCCATCACAGATGACCCAAAATGACCAAAAAATGGACGGATTCTGTAGAAAAATGGACGGACGGAAATATAATTTTTTTTGATATTCCCGTCCGTCCATTCTGTCCATCAATCCGTCCATCAATCCGTCCAGTTTGAGGTAAAAAACTGGACGGATTGGTAAAAAGCTGGACGGATTGGTAAAAAACTGGACGGATTGATGGACGGAATGGCCGGACGGATTCCGTCCATCAATCCGTCCATCAATCCGTCCATTCCGTCCATCACAGATGACCCAAAATGACCAAAAAATGGACGGATTCTGTAGAAAAATGGACGGACGGAAATATAATTTTTTTTGATATTCCCGTCCGTCCATTCTGTCCATCAATCCGTCCATCAATCCGTCCAGTTTGAGGTAAAAAACTGGACGGATTGGTAAAAAGCTGGACGGATTGGTAAAAAACTGGACGGATTGATGGACGGATTGGCCGGACAGATTCCGTCCATCAATCCGTCCACCAATCCGTCCATTTTTAGACCACAAACTGGACGGATTTTATGGACGGATGGACGGACGGACCTTGGTGGAAGTGCTTTTGGTCCATCCGTCCATCAAATCCGTCCAGTTTGTGGTCTAAAACTGCTTTTTTGGACGGATTTTATGGACGGACGGATGGACGGTCTTTGGTGGAGGCACCCCTTAAGGCTGACTCTATATCCCAAGGCTATGAGTTCTACCCAGCTAACAAAAAAACGTTTTCCTAACGGTCGGAAAACGTTTGCAGGAGGTTTGCAAACGTTTTGGAAAAACGTTTATAAAACGTTTATAAAACGTTAAAACGTTGACAGAAAAAAACGTTTGCAAGAAAACGTTTTATAAACGTTTGCAAAAGGTTTGAAAAAAACGTTTGCAAAAGGTTTGCAAAAGGTTTGTTTGCAAACTTTTGCAGACGAATTTGGATGACAATCTAAAAGTCAGGCTGGGAGTCGAACCCATAACCTATAGATTGGGAGTCCCGGGCTCTCCTTGGTGTGCTAACGAGGATGGTGTAGAGGGGAGCATAATTATAAGCCTAAATCGATCCATAGTAGGGACCCATGTACCCTATAGTCTCGTATAGGGACTCCCTTCCATTACCCTCTACAGACATGTCGGCTTCATGGCCACATAGGTTAAATGCCTGCCTTCAGGTCCCATGTTACAACATGTGTAGGTTCGAATCCAGGAGGTAGTTTTGTAAATAAGTGCTTTATTTTATTTTTCAAAAAGGTGGTCTAGATCAAATGTAAATGTACGTTTTGATTTGTAAATATTTATCAATGTATTTAGGCTTAGAGGTAAGAGAGATAAAATATAGCCCTACAAAAGCGTTAGACAAGTTTTGAACAAAAATGTTTGTTTCCAAACGTTTCAAGAACGTTTTAAAATGTTTGGAAACAAACGTTTTCTTACAAACCATATACAAACGTTTTAAAACGTTCTGAAAACGTTTTTTGTTAGCTGGGTAGCCTCTCTTTGGGAAACACTACTAACGCGTCTCCACACAACCAGATGGAGTATGTGTACTTGGTATTATCTTATACAGGCAGCCTGCTAATAGAAAAGCCTATTGATGCGAGGATAAATAAACAGTTAAAAGACTTTTATATATTCTCGAAACATCCACAGGTAATCGCCACCAATATTCTGTAATCTTAACCTGCCCCATCTTTCACTTACCAGGAGTGTCTGTAGATCCAGCGGTGTGCGGTGAATCTGACTTTTTCGCAGCTGGTTCAAATTGCAGATGGTAACAGCAGGAAATTCCTGACTTCCAAAACCCAACGACATTACTACGGTTGTACCAAACCCCATGTAGTTGACTGCTAGTTGGGCCATCTTGAACGTGAAAATAGCATCCATGAACTGCCCAGAATTCACAAATTTGTTTTTAATTGACCATAGATCCAAATTTGGCAGGTATATCACCCAAGATTCAATAAAATGAATCATTTCTCTTTATCATACCCTAGATCGTATTATCATAAAACCTCTCTGATAAGCCAACCCCTTTTGTGACTTAAGGCTTGAATAGGCTTATCGCATTGTCTCAAAGAGGGGGTACGCTTATCAGGGATTTTTTTTTATCAAGAAAATTTTAGTTTAACCATGTTTAAATTCGGCCTATAATATTTTCTCAAACAGGGGGCTCTACTTATAAGGAAAGTAGGCTTATCAGAGAGGTTTTACGGTATATTGTTACACACAGGAAACTCCCAGCTTCTAACCTGATAGGTACAAATACACATTGCAGCAAAGAAGAAGATTGCCCAGAACAGCTTCCGGTACCAGCGTGTTGCACGCCCCATGTTCGGCACCCCCTGCAGTGATGTCCTGTCTAAGAACTTCATCCATGCCTGTTTTATTGACTTGCTGTGACGGGGGTCACCTCCAGATTTAGTTGATTCGTGATCATCCAAGTTCTGTAGCTTTTGGTTTGGTTCTAGCACCTTTTTCTTTTCGTCAACGACTTTAGAGAAGGGTGGGTACTATGAAGGAAAACATTTAACCATAAAGTAGCAAAACATAGTAATACGGTACATCTGTACATACAGACAGATACAGATACTCAAAATCTTGAAACCAAAATAATGGACAGAAATCAAAGCTGTCATTGGGAGAAAATCTATGACGACATTAACTAAGACAACTACCAAATATGGGCAAGATAGACCTGAGTAGAATTCGCCCTAGTATATTTGCTGATGACATGTGGATTACCTCTCTGATAATAAAAACAGGGTATAGGCACATGCTAGAATGGACATCTTTGGAAGAGTATAGGTATTGGGCTTAGGATTCTACAGAGTTGATCATAATTATTATGCTATAGGTAGCGTCAGGTGAGATAAACATTTTTGCTGTTATTTTTCAACTCGCTCTCTCTATATATATATTCAAGCCTATATTTTACAATGGATGATATTTAGCGAAGGACAGCGATACACATACTAGAAAATATAAGAGAATCTAGCGAGCCATCCAATATACATGTCCATTAGTATAGAATTATATACCTTACACTAGTTATCTAGAGTTCTGCTCTGTGTAAAGCACACTTTAGACTATTTGACTTTTTAAACAGGCATTTCAGATGCAACGAGGATTGATATTAATAGGTGAATCATTCCCCGCTGCCTTTGGTTAGAATCATGCCTTAAAGTTGTTCAACATGATAGATTGTCCGTTATGGTATCTGGTTAGTGAACCATGTCTATGATGGCGATTGTGCTGTACGTCTATGATATAGTCTATATTGATCGTGCCAGACATGAAATCTCACATAATTTCTTACATGCAAATGATCCCCTTTACATCTAAAAGTAATCCCATAAGTGTTTGACTGAGAATGTGATTAAGTGTAAAGAATGGATTACTATTATGATATACGTATATTTAAAGTCACAGTCTACGTTCACAAGTAATCCACTTACCTTGTAATTAGGGCTGTTAAGTGTAAAATAGTCACTCGTTGTATTGTAGTTGTCCATAGTCCTCACATACGATATCCCTTTGTAAAAGTATGTCCTATCCCCATCACCTTATTCCTACACTGATGTGTTCTGACCTGTTGATTCAAAGATATTGATTCCCACGGTGTTTGGGCACCAATCTGCCTTGTTCGTGACAACACTCTGCTTTCACACCATTAAAGTGTTCCGTCAATTTAATGTGTGGCGCCTTGTGTGCAAACGTCTAAAAAGTGTTGTGTATGATATAAGAAGTAGATCCCTTTGTGGGTGGAGGGATGGTGTGGAGGTGGTCATAAGGGGTAGGGTGCACTGAAGGGTGCTAGATGGTTGGTGTTTGTTTGTAGTTCCCATCCTCTTCTGCCTTACCTGCCACAAGCGGTGTGTACCTGCAGGTCTCCCTCTACTTTTGAGAATTTTTCTATTTTTTGGGGGATATTGATTTAGGGGGTAGTTTTTTTTTCTTTTTTAAATTTCACTTCACAAATTACTACACTATTTCTTGGGCAGCTTGTACATTTTTAGGGTTTCTTAGTACAACGGTTTCCATGCCAACCAGCTTAGAGTAAAGTGGCCATGAGTCGACCACTTCGGCCTCTGCGAAACCTTTGTATAATTCTAGAGACTATGCTGAATGAGGCTAATATGTAGAGGCATCTAAAAGTTGATATGAAAGTTATCCTTATGTCTTGGACTTTCAAGCCAATAATGTCACAACTTTAATTTTCATGTCCAAGAGGCCTTATAGGCTTGCACTACATAAGAGGTGTGATTTTTCCTTATAAGTACCATGAGTCAACCACTGTGGTACCTTGAGTCAACCACAACATACCATTTTTCAGGTGTTGCAAACTAGTATGTCTATTTTTGTACTTAATACAGGGAAAGGGCTTATTTCTTTTTGACTGATGTCAGACAGAGTGTAAATGTAATGCATTAATTGATTTTAGTTAAGGTTAACTGTGTTTCTTGACCAATGTCACATTATTACAAATCTTTCATAATTTACTACTTGCACTTCATTTCAAGCTGGCTGGAAAATCACCAGCAACACAGCTCCAATTGCTTAAATATTACCCAAAACCTGGTATTTTTGACAGCAAGTGCAGGGTGGTAGAACTGTATTTCCCAAAATTGTAAAATAGCATGTGCTGCATCTCTCCATATTGTATCAATATCAGTATAGTGAAATTCACAAAAAATAATCATTGATTACTTCAATTTAGTACCAAAAAAAGCAAAATGGCCGACTCAAGGTACATGGCCGACTCAAGGTCACTTTGCCCTATGTTCAAAATTGTAGGAATAGACCATAGGAATCCTCAAAACCAATATATTGGGCAAGATGATATGTGAAATTGCCTCAACAAAGGTATATACAATGTCATAAGACAACATTAGTATTTACCATTGATTATATGGCATCATATGGCTGTTGCTGTGGATATTTATCAGTTAGCAGATGTTGCTAGGTAATCATGATCATCCAAATGCAGGGCTAGCTAGGCTTCCAATGGAATCCCAAATATCGCTTTCATGCAGTTGGAATACCCACAAAGGCTCAATACTGCTTTTTAAACCTGTTGCTAGGGAAATTCATGAAAGAAATATGTTGCTTAGCAACCAGGTTCCAATGGCAACAGTAACAAGAAATATGGAACCTTTGTTATTAATTGAGCAGAGGTGTAGGAAGCAAATCTTCGTTGGAGGGGCCCATCCATGGTACCCACTCCAACAAGTTCTAAGTGTCTGCTTTTATGCATGAGAGCGCATATACACGCTTATATAGGAGTTATATAGAAAAGTAGTATTTGAGCCACCTTTAATTCTGATTAGGGGCCCAGACCCCTGCACCCCACCTTTTCCTATGTGGGAGAGGAAAGATTTGGGAATTATGTGTTTTATAGTATAGGGTCCTGACAAATTTTTGGGGAGCCCAAACATATTCAGGTCCCCCCTCCTCTGTGATTGGGGGGGCCTGGGCCCCCCTGCCCCCCCCCCTTTTCCTACGCCACTGTTGAGGGGGTAGGGGGTAGGTATGGTTTTAACTTATATTTGAACAACCTATATGCTAATTCTGGGGCAGTTTTGTCATGTACTAAGCAACTCGGTCTCCATGGTAACCTGTGCTACAGTATTGCTTGGCACTATATCAAATACTTTTAGTTAGTAGGAATGTCTATATGTCGATTGGACGTGGTAGAATTTCCTCTTACCTATTTATAGATGGCTCAGTCTCACGACTTTGTAACAATTGGATCGTCTTTGACAGGGTGACGTCTTTGACTGGGGGACATCTTTGACCGGGGGACGTCTTTGACCGGGTGACGTCTTTGACTGGGAAACGTCATTATAGCATAAATTAAGCCTACCCTGGTAACAAGTCACGGGATATTCCCGGGAAGTTTTGGGGATTCTGTGAGCAAAATTTCCCATAATATCACGGGATTAAAAGACGTGATTTTACATGTAGAACCTTGTAAAATCACGGGATTTACCCCAGCAAATCAGCAGGATGTGGGTTCGAACCCCTGTGTCAGTTCACTTATTGAACCAATGGGGTAGAATTGTGCACACCATAGCATAGGTGTATTTCTACCTTATTCAAGCATGAGTTGATGATAAAAAACCTTAAAAATGTATCTTCTACATGTTGGTGTGAAAGAAATGTTTTCTAAATGACTGATACAAAAATAAAAGATTACTAGGGATTCGACCTCCCAACCTTCAGATCTACAGTGCTAGGCTCTACAGACTGAGCTAACCAGGCTTGCTGAATGGTTGATGCATGGAATGGTAGTGTTCAATCTGCACCCTCTCCCTGTTTCAATGGTCCACATGCTAGTGCACGGGATAATGTATTTGTAGTTGAAAAGCTTAGTTTCTATTACTAATTACTTTAGAATTAGAAATCAAAAGCCAAGTCAATGTTACTTCTGAGGGATTGCAAGTATCACTATAACACCGCAATTAATGGGAGAATACAAGTGTGTGTATGTGTTAAACGTGCAAAATGCCCCATGTTAAATGATTCCTTCATACAGTTGTTTTGTATCAGAGAGAGAGAGAGAGAGAGAGGGTGCAGAATGAAACATTAGAGACCTTTAGCAACCTCAGAAATAATGGGAAAATCTACATTCATGTACATCTATGTGGTTGCCGTCCAATGGGGACCGGCAGACGAGTTTTTTGCGGAATTTTTTGCGGAAAGCCACTCAAACTCCAATAGAGAGGGCTTGATGCATGGCCCCCCCGGTACATGGTACCACACAGGGGAGGTCAGACATTAGGCTTGGGAGAGTGAGAAATTTTCACCAAAAAATAATACCCATTCATGTACATCTAAGCTTACTATACGCAGACGTAGCAGTGTTAAAAGTATAGGATATGTCTATGTTTAATTGGCTACATTGGGTTTGCTAAAGGTCCCTCATGTCTATCCTGCTTCTCTCTTTGTCAACAGCAACTATACGTATACATGATATATCATAGTACAGTCACCACTGGTCACAGATCATGTACTTCTCCCAATACATGTCCCAGTAGGTCAGTCGCTAGAGCATGGGACTATGGGTCTAAGGGTAGCAGGTTCAGTTCCCAAACAGGACAAGCATATGTGTGACCCATCTAGGCAAAAGACCCCTTCAGGCGGGATTTTTAGGTCTAGTTTTGGCCACCAGGAGGCCCCATGTATGCAAAAGAGTGTAAAATACATGATAAAATGTTCTAGGACAATTTTTTATGTAGAATGCAATAATCTTCATGAAATTATTCCATCTTGATGTTAACATTCTATATTTGGAATGCAAAACTTTTTTATGAAGAATTAGCACATATGACACTTTATGGTTGCCATGGAAACCATCCCAGAAGGCGAAATTAGAGGTACTAATCCCAATTTGTTAAAATGTCCCATCAGTTACCCAAAACTGAAAACAGAATGCAAAAATTCCATCTAGAAGCAAATTTAGACCAATAAATCCAATTTTTTTTCCATTATTTCTAAATATAACAGATTTTTCATAATCATTATTATTTACTATGGGATACAATGCATTTAGAGCTTATTTAGCATTTTCAGTTAGTGTTATGTACCAATGTTTGAAAAGGGATTCCCACAAACCTAACAGGAATTTTTTAGCTCATAATATGTGGCACGATCTGCGAAAAAGGCCCTTAGTGCAGGGTGCATTAAGGTACCTTTTCCCAGAGCATGTCACATATCTTATTTTAAAGATTATGACACCAACTTTGATTACTAATTTCCCCCCTGGAGGGGTCTTTTCCCTCACCTGGTCACATGTTGGTTAGTGGTCAAAAGGAATGTATGTGGATGTTTTTGTAAGAATATTTAGATAAATCACACTAGACAGGTTCACTAGAACCATTCAGGTCTACTAGTATGGGATTCGAACCCATGCACCCCTCTTTAACAGAATCCCGTGATATAACGGGAAATTTTGCTCACAGAATCCCGTGATATCACGGGAATAGATCCCGGGTTTTTCCCGGGACTGACCCCAGTTCAACCCGTGTTATTCAGGGGGAATTCACGGGAATTTGTTTCCAGGGTATACAGTAAGAAAAGGTTGGAAAAAGTCAAAGCATATTTTCCGACCATATAAAAGGAAATTTATTTCAAAGTTGGTTATGTTTAAATGTATACCCTATTATGTGAATCATAGCACTATCAAGTTTTTCCTCTGCCCGGTCAAAGATGTCACTTTCTATATAAAATGGAGTTTGAAGAGCTGCACTGTGCAAAGTATTATGCAATAAGCATTTGCATAAACTTTTTCCTATAGTTGAGATATGGAAAAACAAAAAAAAACAAAAAAAATTTGCCTTTTCTAGCTACACGGTCAAAGATGTCACCCGGTCAAAGATATCACCCAGTCAAAGACGATCCAATTGTTACAAAGTTGTGAGACTGAGCCAGATATGAGGAAAACCTTCGACAGTGCATTACACCATGGCAGGCTGCTGGACAAGCTGGGTATAATTGGCTCGAACCGAGCTGTGTTGAAATGATTTAAGAGTTATTTAGACAAAAGAATACATTGCACTTTGGCAAATGACAAACTATCCCAACCCATAAAAGTAAGCTATTGAGTCCCACAGGAGTCCACCCTGGGCCCAGTGTTGTTTACTATATATAATAACGATATCCTAACTGTTGCTGAAAATTCGAAAATGATTTTGTATGCAGATGATGCTGTCATGATAAATGAAGGGAGATCGGCTGCTGAGCTGTCACTAACAGGACAACCTGACCTCAGCCTCATTATTGACTGGTGTGCTACTAACACACTAACCATAAACATAAACATTTGGACTACCAAATGACATAAACTATTTTTGTTATTTGGGAGTCAGCGTAGATGAAAACCTTGCTATGAAGTCTCATATGGCAGGAATTAGGAAAGAATGTAGTTTTATTTAAGGCTAAAAGAACCTATAGGATCAGAGACTGTATTGATACAGAAACATCCTTAGAAATGTACAAACACTGTACTTTATCCTCTTTGGAATACTGTAGCTTCATGCTAGATATCTCGACTCAATATGATTTAAAGAGTTTACAAACTATACAAAATAGAGCACTGAGGTGGTGCCTGTGTATTAGGTATCCCAGGGAGAATACCCAAGATGACCTACATGCACAGTGTGATATGCCAAGGCTGTTTAATGTATACAGTATGTTCAAACTGTCCAAACAGGAGAATACATGTAACATCATCCTCACTGAAAATCTCAGGACTAGGGCACAGAACATTGTCACATTTAAATTATTAAGGTCGAAATTGCACCTGGAAAAAAACCCACCAATGGAGCCATCTTATTGAACTAGCTCGACTTGGCAGTACAAATGGAGATTTCAAAGAAGGCAGATTTGGCCCATCGTTCAACAAATTTCACCTTTTGTCCTGTTTGAATATTGGCCCGAGCTAATTAAATGCCTCACCAATCTCTTAGTTGGTATCCCAATTGGGGTGACTAGAATTCACCCCTCTCAACAATTACCCTTATATATATAGCAATAGTGAACAGACTCACGTGGGAGCGTCAACAAGAAAATCTGTCCAGTCTTAAACTATCTTAAAGCGTCCAATCTTAGAAACGTTAGAATATTGAATTTAAGATAAAACCATTGATTTAAGAATGTCCCTTTTAATATTGACCCAGATAATTCAGAGCTTCATCCGCTCTACTGCCCTTCAGCTGTGTTGTCAAGTTTCCCAAAAAAAGAAAGAAAAAAAGTGGGGTTCCGGGGCAGAGCCCCCGATATAGACAATAATATTACCAACTGAACAACACAACATGTGTCCCTATTATTAGTGGCACCATCTTGCAGAGATAGCCAAAACCGATGATCTTAAATAAATGTTAAGTTTAAGATTGTCACTAGACTTTAAGATTGTGACGTTTTAAAGATTGGTCACTTTAAGATTGGACAGATTTTCTTGTTGACGCTCCCACGTGAGTCTGTCCCGACGAGCCCTTATATGAACCATACCACCCGATAAAGGTGCTGGGCCGCAACACCCCAGGTGCTTCCACCTGGTAGTGACGCGTCCTTTTCGCAAACGAACAGGTTTAAAATAATGCAGTGTAATCGATGCCCCTACTGGTGCAAGGGCAATTGCTGTGCATTATGTGAAAAAGGGTTAAATTTGGTATCCCAACTGTTGCGGTGACGAATTTCCACTTCCAGCATGGGGATAAGCATGCTGATGTTGTAAGACATATATGAAAGTATTAAAGCTCTATGAGACCTATTTCCATACAAAAATCCCCACACAGTAGCAACAAGAATTGCGGTTGTTGCCGCGTAAAAAAATCTTTTTATACGTGGCAACAACCGCAATTCTTGCATTCGAAGAAACATAATGTCTACATGGTTGGTATGTTTGAAGGGAACCCATTCAAGACACGAAATAAGCAGGGCCGGGAACCCAGTAAACATGCTACATAATTCCAGCGTAGCTCAGAGGTTTGTCTAGGTTTGGTCTCAACCAAAGGTCTGATTTACGCTTTTTTGTAAGGTTTGTCAACGTCAAAACATGAAGGTTTATTTACATTCAACTGACGTAGATGTCTGATTTACGTTTATCAACCTCATTCAGATGTAAATAGACGTAACAAATCTAAGTATATCTATGTTGAAAGTCACAACCTCAACTATGTATTCAACTCTCCAGTATCACACTAGATGGCAGCACTATCAACTATGGAGAGAATCATGTTGCATTTGAGCAAATTCCATACATTCTATCAATATACTCTTAATGCTTATGAATTTAATGTTGTGCAAATCAGCTAGTCACCATTGACTATTCAGTCATAAAGGTGAGGAGATAAAATGGACAGTTATATCTATATTAAGGGATTTTGTTGATTTAACACCACATGGGTGGTACTGAAAAAAATACAAAGCCTCACTGAAGCCAAAACTAAGGTTACTTTTCTGACAAAGAGATACTAGGCTGGTGTCACATATATTGAGATTTTCAATTATAGTATTTCTGAATTAATCACATCTGTGAATGTAAATGATATATATCTATGCTGGAATCCCGCTTATACGTGTATGTCTACTCAGTGTTATTTTACAATAAAATTATATTTACGTTCGAATGAGGTTGAAAAATGTAAATCTGATATCTACGTCTGTTGAACGTAAATAAACCTTTACGTTTTGACGTTCATAAACCTTGTAAAATTACGTAGTTCAGACCCCAAATGAATGTTTATTTACGTCTGACCTACGTAGTTGTGTTTACTGGGAAGGGGTTATCAGGGGGAAGGATGATATTACTTCAAATATGGCATTTCCTATGAATTCCTTGGGTCCATGTTAAGGGGTAAGGAAATGTGTGTTGCTAGGCAGATAAACAATTAGAATAGATGTTGCTAGGCAACCAGCTGTATTAGCAACAAACTAATAGAACCATTGAATTCCTTGGGTCCATTATGGGGGGGGGTAGGTATGATTATAATCAACCTCAAGAATATGGAAATGTGCGTTGCTAGGCAGATAAACAATTAGAATAGCCTTTGCTAGGCAACCAGCTATATTAGCAACAAACCAATAGAACCATTGAATTCCTTGGGTCCATATTAGGGGGGGTAGGTATGATTATAATCAACCTTAGGACCATGGAAATGTGTGTTGCTAGGGAGATAAACAATTAGAATAGCCGTTGCTAGGCAACCAGCTGTATTAGCAACAAACCAATAGAACCATTGAATTCCTTGGGTCCATATTAGGAGGGGTAGGTATGAATATAATCAACCTCAGGACCATGGAAATGTGTGTTGCTAGGCAGATAAACAATTAGAATAGCTGATTCTAGGCAACCAGCTGTATAAGCAACGAACCAATAGAACCATTGAATTCCTTGGGTCCATATTAGGGGGGTGGGTATGATTATAATCAACCTTAGGACCATGGAAATGTGTGTTGCTAGGTAGTTAAACAATTAGAATAGCCTTTGCTAGGCGACCAGCTGTATTAGCAACAAACCAATAGAACCATTGAATTCCATGGGTCCATATTAGGAGGGGTAGGTATAATTATAATCAACCTTAGGACCATGGAAATGTGCGTTGCTAGGCAGATACACAATTAGAATAGCCGTTGCTAGGCAAGCAGCTTTATTAGCAACAAACCAATAGGACCATTGAATTCCATGGGTCCATATTAGGGGGGGGGTAGGTATAATTATAATCAACCTTAGGACCATGGAAATGTGTGTTGCTAGGCAGATAAACAATTAGAATAGCCGCTGCTAGGCAACCAGCTGTATAAGCAACAAACTGATAGAACCATTGAATTCCTTGGGTCCATATTAGGGGGGGGGGGGTAGGTTTGATTATAATCAACCTTAGGACCATGGAAATGTGCGTTGCTAGGCAGATAAACAATTAGAATAGCCGTTGCTAGGCAACCAGCTGTATTAGCAACAAACCATTGAACCATTGAATTCCTTGGGTCCATATTAGGGGGGGGGGGGGGTAGGTATAATTATGATCAACCTCAGGAACTTTCAAAGGTTGATTTATATTATTGTTATCACATAGCATAAATTTGTGTTGTGACTCCTTAATCCAAGATGGCCGCATAATCCAAGATGGCGGCGCCCATTCTGACTTCTGGTAAAGTGCAAACATCATATACCTCTTTCTGGTGGTGCCTGGCGGCACCACCAGGTGGCTACGCCACCACTTCGGCATAAAAAATGAATTCCCACTGAGCAGTCAAAAATAAAGCAATTAGCATGCCTCTCTTCTAGACCACAACTTGTCAAGACGTGTGGCAGCTGTGTATAGTGTTTACAAGATATTCCCATTGCAGACCCAGTAGCTCAACTCCATTCATGGACACATTAGTGCATTGACATCTGCACAGGTGGCAGAATATCTCAGATGGTTAGCCAATGCTTGAGTTTTCTCTATGAAAGCTGTAGATCTAGATGTTATTACACACTTTACATTAAAGCCTTTAAGACTCTTGGTAACCAGAATTAAGCACCCATTTCAGAAGAAAAGTATACATTCAGGACTTTCAGGTAATTATTGAGAGGGGTGAATTCCAGTCACCCCAATTGGGATACCAACTTTAAAAAACAACTCTCATTTTTGGCCTCTAAGAGCATATCATTCTGTACTCTGCCCCAAACGAGATGTTTCCATTTTATAAGGGTGTGTGATTTGCCTGCCTCCTCACTTTAGAGGTTCATGTGGCTTTTTTAATTTTCGCTCAAAAATAATCATATTCCGCTACTTCTGCAGACTTATAACTTTATTTTATTTGTTCAATACTTAACGGTATGATTAAATTGAGGAATAATCCAGTGAGCCCGTTTTAAAGAAATATATGTTTTCATGTAAACATAATATGCATCTGTTTTCATGTAAACAGGTATTTGAGGCAGAGATAGAGTGATGCAAAGTGTGCTGTATTTTTGCTTCTATTAGAAAAAGAGGACATTAAAAGATTTGTCTCATAGCAATTTGATGACGTGTCAGAAAACGGGCCCGTGGAGAATGGGGTCGAGTTTCCCCACACCCCATGGAGATCGGACGTTCCAATTACAATGAGATTATTTCTCCACATGAAATGGAATGCGCATAGTCCACAGAACACGCATTGCCTTAAAAGCTAATACATGTAGAATCACACACATGTATGATAATTCTTTCCACGGTTATGCGATTCAAAATTGGTACACTTACAGTAGGAATTCTGACTACATATATGATTTCTCTCTTAAAAGTGCTTGCTCATCATAATTGTATCAAGTCCTTTCAGGCATAAGCCCATACGTTATATGTTTGGGTACATCCTATTTGCAGTGTTAAAAATGCTTCTCATGCTACATACATCACACACCATAACTCGTATACTCCCTATAGGGCTAAATAAAGAATCTAATGCTAGTGACATCAGGCAAACATAACCTTTGTGGTCTCACACGAGAGGGAACCTGACAGCGGATTATTATTGCAACCATGGATGTTTACCGACTTAAAGTAGAGGAGATCTGGTGTCACGTTTGCAAACTCACCCCTTGAGAAACAGATATAAGGGGCAGGAGGTGGTCGTGGGAAAATGGAATTGATCGCCAACAGCCGTCTTGAACTAGACTGAACACCCATGAGCGGTTAAACCTCGCCACAACAGACAACTTTACCATGTGTACGCCTTCAGAATGGTACTACCAAAGCCGACAATCCTATATGTATTGTGGCCGAGTCTCCCTGCTACATTGTACTCGCTCTCTAGCTTTGCAAGTTTTAAGAACTAATTCCACCTCGTAGGGGAGGGGGGTGTGATATGACGGATATATGGGGGTGGCGGGTGGATAATTAATAAGTGGTCGATAGTGAGGGGGGGGGGTACAAGTATTTAAAGGAGGCCCATGTACACTTATAGTGGAGGGTTCAAACAGGTGTTATGCTCATCATCGTAGGAGGGGGCGGAAAAAAAATTCCCACCGTATGTGCCCCCCCCCCCCAGCTAGTTATGACTGACTCCTCCCGTTTAAAAATTCGTGCAGCCACTACACAGGGTGGAGTTGAGTCCGCCATCTGGGGGAGTGCCATGTTTTAAAAGCCACATGTGGTGCTGCTACCTGCCTGAAGAGACTGGAACTTCTACACTATTTAACTAGGTATCCAGATAAAAGTGACTAGTGGGGTTTACATTTAAAAAGTGCATGTTTCTGCCCAAGAAAGTAGGATAGCTATAAAATACATATTGCCATCCAAATAGTCTCTAGATGTATTTGTTCAGATTCCCATAGCTATATTGACATTAAACAGTATTTTAGGTGGGATAATGCATACAGCTGAGCACCCAACCTGCCCCAAGTGGGACAACAAAACTAGCAGTACCTCACCTGGGCAGTGCCCATAATTACCCATTCAAGTGGAACAGGCCTGCACAGGGCCAGCCCCAGCAAGGGCTAAGTCAATGAGTAGTAGTGTGCAAATGACCCTATCATATAACATAGAGTCAGATAGGGAGAATTTGCTTGACCTGAACTGACAAACATGCTGAAAATACATACGGGTGGACTTTCATAGTCAGCAAATGCACATGGATATTGTTAGTGTTTGGTGGTATCTAATCCCCTTCCTCAGGACAATAGTGTAAGAGACATGTATCATGGTTTAAACTTATTTCATCCCATTGCATGCCTTCTAGATATATCTAAATAAAACATATGTGGTAATATTATGGTCCATACACTTGGTTTAGAATGTCTTGTGTCCTGCTTGTGTCCTGCTAATTTTCCTGCTGCAAATTACACCTCACTTTTAGCCACTTTCTGAGATCTGGCCCAGCTTTGACTGACCTGCCACCTAGTGTACGTTGTGCCCACTAAACACAGGGCACGTAGACCAGGTTGCCAGTTGGCACTTATACTTATACTGCCATCCGTAAAGCATAAGGGTGCTGTAGGGTCAGCGGGCGATGGGGGGGGGAGGGAGAGAGGGAGAGGGAGAGAGAGGGAGAAATAGATAGAGATATGGGAGCATCGCCTAAATTACATACGCATCAAGGGGGGTGGGTAAGCCAAATGCGTACACGTTCATACAGGGGGGGGGGTAGGGGGCCCAGGGCCATTTTAGCATACGCATGGTGTACGCATTTGGGGTCATTTTTGACGACATTTCTTTTGTAGTTTTTGAAAATCTTTAGACCCAAATACCTAACCAAAGTTTCCAATTTTTCTGGAGCAATCTACATATCAAGGGTTTCTTTTAGCTGACTATACCCACCTAATTAGTGGTGGGTATAGTCAAAATGTTACTGGACACTGACCCCTGCATGCTAATAAATGGCTCCCAATAATGAAGATGGACAGTGCCCATTTTGTGATGTGTGCAATTATATAGGGCTCCTAGGGGTTAGGCTATGGGCGCGGCCATGTCAAACCCCCGGTGCTTCCTTTGTTTGCCTCTAGATGGGGCCTAAGTCAGGATAGTGATTGCTTCAGTCTGTGTTACCCTGAAGATATGTGAATAGCATTGGCCCTCAGTAACTAGGCCTACTCACTGAAGGGCAAAGTCCTCTGAACCACTTCAAACAGAAGCAATAGTGGCCTGCCCTATGATGTCACAACCCCCGTATAGCTGCGCTACCTAGTGGCCAGGGGCTTGTACTGAAGGTTCTCAACTTAGCACAGGTGGTGCTGCTATGAACGGTCAGGTGCCCTATAGTCTATGTGTGAAGGGGGGGGGGGGAGGTCTAAGTGATTTGGGTATGTACGCAAGGGGGGGGGGTGTACCAATGAGTACGTGTTGCAACAGGGGGGAGGGTAAAGTTTAGGTTAAATTATGCGTATGTAATTAATGGATGCCCTTTATACCATATATACTATATAATTGCATATATCGGTAGCCATTTGACTTTCTCAGATAGAAGCAAGTTTGGTGACTATATTAATTTTGTTGTACAATGTATGTCTGTAAAGTCTGGTAAGACGTGTAATATGGTAATCGCCCCAACGATAATTATATAAACCATTTTAACTTCAGAATTGTAGCGCACACAGCCAGGCATAAAGGCCCCATCGCATTAGAAGACAACGTGAGGGTGCAGATTACGCGTAAGTAGTACACGAAAGGGTGTTTTTCTCAGGGTCTCAAATAGAGAGAGGGACAGACAGACAGCACGACAGCGCGACAGACAAACAGACAGAGACAGACAGACACATACAGCGACATGCCGACAGACAGAAGACACGCAGCACGACAGAAAGACAGACAGTCAAACAGACAGAGACACATGTAATGATGTATGTGGGTGCGTTACATGTAAGTAGTACATGAAAGGATATTTTACTCAGGGACATAAATAGCTATTTAAAGGTCCCGGCAGAGATGTGTGTTGTAAAATTGCGGCCTCTTTGCCTACATGCTTCTCCGGATATACATGTTGTGAACATAGAAATGCGTACTCTTATTTGAATACTACATCGGCGTACTACATAACAATCTGTAAAGATTGCTCTGTAAAAGTCACCAAATTAGTTCCTAGTTCTGAGTTTCTCTCCAGGTGGCAGTCCTGTTTCTGCCGACAGACAGACGTTTCAACCATGGAAACAACCTGCACCGTTGAAGTGGGAACAGACCTGTATTGTTAATCCTTTGTCTATAGCACTTCATTATAACGGTTTTTTTCACCACCTACCTGGTTATCGTGCATTCGACATGTGAACATTTCTAAAGGACAGTACACAAATGTATCAGTAATATAACGTCATTTCTGTATACATATCTACTATTAACTAGTAGATTTCAACATGGCATAAACAGGCATTGCCCAACGTATCATATGGCAAAAGCAAATGTGCACATACATATATGTTCCTTTCTTTTGCATAACAATACACGGTAAAACAGGAAAGAGTTTGAGGAGACAGTGCAAAGGGGTGACAATGTGTGGAGGCTAGTGAGGGTGTACAGAACTGCCTCTGTCTGAAAGGTCAGGGGTGCCACCGCACCTCCCACCACAAGTATGGAAACCAGAGTAGACACAAGTATACTTTGTGACAAAATCATATTATTAGAATGATGTATCTGCAATCACTTCTAATAAAGATAGAGGTGTCTGAGGAGGAACAGGTCAATGAGTCATGGGGTGTGATAGGCATCTTGTCACCTGTCATTGAGGCTCCTTGTCATATCTGGCACGTGGCCGAGTAAACTATGGCAGAATGTGCCGGGAGAGATACTAGCCCCTGGCTGCCAGTGCCAGACTCAAATGTCTGTAATGCAGTTATATTCCATTGTAACCGGAACCGAGCCCAATATCGCACACTTTATCCATTATTTACCCAGGAGCCAAGACTTTGCCAGGCTTTATTCAAGCTAGTATTGATCCATGGGTGACTACTACTGCTAGTCTGAGGGGTGGGAGGGAAGGTGCTATAAGCGCCTGGCGCTTCTACATTGAGAGGCTGGCGCTACCCGCTCACCCCTGCTACTGAGAATGGGTCAGGTCCGCCCTACTCTGACGGAGGAGTCTGCGCCGTGGTCACGGATCGTAAGCGTCAGGGCTGATCGGAGGCCGACGCTAGTACAGTCGGGTGACAGCTACTGCTAGACTTGGGCGGCCACCATAGGATGTACACATAGCTGGGTGGACAAGAGTCATCTCTCTGTCTCTCTTGACGGAACAGGGCTGCCAGGGACCCCCTAGGAGCGGCCTCTTGCCCGTGTCTCCCCCCGTCTCGGCACGTCACCGCCCCGCGCCCACCACCACCGCTGCAGCCCGAGGATACCGCCGGCCAATGTTTATGTGGAGGCGGCAGTGACTGCGAGTCGACGTCTCTCCGGACAACATGGCGGGTTGCTACAGCTCTGGCAGCAGCATGCGGCATGTGATGGTCTATTGTGTTTTGGTGGCTCTCCTCCACGCGGCATGCCTGTCGCACGCCGACACCTTCCCCAAGGTGGAGGCATTCTTCCAAGGTAAGACACATATTTCCTATCATAGCTTACTATCCCCAAATGACCTTCTTATAACCATAACAGACAGGAAGGCCGGCGGATGGGGGCCCCTCCCCTTTCTGCTGACCGCACCTGCTAGCTGGCCACCCCCGTTAGCTGGCCAGAGGTCGTGCAGGCAGCAGCTGATGGCATATCAAAGGCTGTCCGTCTGATGCCGTCCTCCTGTAGCCACATCCGTCAATGTGCCAGCTGTGGCTGACTGCCTGCCCAGGCTGCTGTTGGCGCCCATTTCCCTGTGCCTGGGTGGATCACACATGACCCCGTACTAATCCATTGATCCAGGCAGCTCTATAGAACAGCCTCTGCCTGTGCTGCCTCTAGTCGGGGAGGGGGAGGACACAGGCCTGCCTCCTTCTTACCCTAACCAGGTACACCCTCCACTGGCTCTATATATACTCCAAGAATACTGCTCTTGGCGCCGCCTAGTCGGATTGCCGGTAGTAGTCAGACCCCAATGTATTTCCTGCCGCTATATTGTGCCATGGGCTTGTGCTGTTGTGCTGCAGCCATCACTGCTGGCTGCTGGGGGGGGGGGGGGGGGGGTCTGTAGGGGACCCCTCTGTGTGTGCACAGGAGGGGCGACAGCGTGGCGGCATAAGCCTTTGATGTCAGCCAGAAGACGACTCAAATGCCTCCTACTGGAGCTGCCGGGAAAGCATCTCGTGAAATTCAGTATGATGGTCCCCCTACCGGTAGCTGCTAGTGGGCGGGGTAGGACAAGAAGGGCGGAAGGAGGCACAGACAATAGGAAGGAGGGAGGGTAACAGGGGGAGGGGAGGATGGAGATGAGGGCGGGTGGTGGGGAATGGAGGGTTGGGCGGAGGGACAGGGAGAATAGAAGGAGTGGGGTTGGGGTGCTCGCTATCCCTCACTGTCTGCCAGAAGAAGGCCCTGGTGAGTGAAGACTGCATTTTATACCCCTCACCACGCCCCCACCGCCTTCTATGCATGTGTATTCACTCAATATGCCAGGGGTCTTATGGGTCGACGTGTTGTCACTATACAACATAGGACCTCCTCACCCTGCCCTGCCCGTCCGCAGCCTTCCACACGGCCAGAATAACATAACCGTCCACCCCATTTCCATGCCCACAAAGGCACATGCAAAGAGGAGTCCAGTCCCCCTCCCACCCCAACCCCTATAGGCGTCCACTACCCCACCCCTCGGCTATTTCCTCCCCTGATCCATCTTTTATTGGATCGAGGAGCAGGGTGCATGAAGGCTGCGGCTAACGGTAATCAATTGACATCCATTCCACGGTACAAAGTCATCACTATGTAAGATTGTTCTTCAGTGAACACAGACACACGAACATTTATAAAGTGCGCAATTTCATGATTCAGAAATTCAGAACTCATCGCCCTCCACACAAAGAAACTGAACGCCGTTTTTGTATCCTTCCATGTCTTTATTTCTTTGTACTTAACGTCTCTTCCTATGTACCCAACGTCTCCTCTGATTTCAACGGAAATAATACTGCAATGCAAAACAGCCAATATCCAAACCAGAAGTTGTAGACTTAAGAACATAATGCTTTCGCTTATATGTGTTCATACTTGGATTACTAGTAGAACGTCAGACATAATGGAATATAAAACAGATCAGAGAAACCCCCAGGCTACAACTTTACAATCAATGCACCCTTTGCAGAAGGACTAATGTAGTTGTTACAGCTTTCAAGATGTATGCACTGAACCGGACAATCAAGGGGGTTCCTCTGTGACTGCCTTTTGAGAATACATTATAAAGGCTATTGGTTTGAAGAGACAGAAATGTTCACCACTTCAGACACACGCATCAGATGGATGTATATAAAGTAATGAAAAAAGGGGCGGAGGTTTACCTGTCAGCCCTCCAACCATACCACACAGTGGATGTCTGCAGTCAGCCCATACACAATGTTACAAATAACATGACATGGGTCGTGCATGGCAGACATCTCTCATACAGAACACTAAACAAAGCTGATGTTATAATCTCAGTACATTGTTATATAAGGCAGTATGAATAGGTTTATGTAGAACGAGTTGCCATGCTATGTGGGATGATTGTTTGGGAATATATCCGAATTTCGAAAACCATCCCATGCATATCAATTAATATAGCAAACCGATTGGGATTGATTATACATTCATGAGGAATCCATAGTCTTTTCAATAAATACATATTGATGATTCATTGGCATGACTAGGGCATGAAGGACTCCTTGTCTAGGATGTTCACATCCTGCCTGTGACTTAAGGCAAGCCTTGATCTCACAACAAGATGCATTGGCATTCCTCCAGGGGATGGACCTTTTTTCAATGCTACCCCCAGCACCTGCGCCTACATCAATCAATCTCCCATACTATGCAGTCCATATTGTGTAACATTAACGATGTCCCTCCCCATTCATTGGATTTGAAGGTTTACTCTAAATAGTATTTTGACATGGATTATGATAGAAAGTAATTAAGTATGCTAATACTAGAGAGAGAAGAAGAGTAGTAATGATATGAGCAGAGGTTCAATTGTTAGTGAGGGAAACCCTTGTGTAAAAGCTATGTACTGGTGAATTTTAATCTCTTAGAGTGGAACAATAGTTATGAGATTCAACATGGGTAAACCTGTTACGCTACTCCTCTCGCACAAGTCATTAAATTTGATTAGGGTTATGTTTTTTAGACAATAACTTCCCCCGTCCCAATTAAAAGTTAGATGATGTCAGTGAGAAGCCCATTTCACTACCAAACTCATTAGGCCAATTCCTATTAGCCCCTTCATTCATGAGACACCAAACTGCACCATTTGCATGATTGCATTGATGTAAAACACGGCACTTGACTTCTAAGATCCAATAAAGAACACCAAGCACTCAGGTAGCCTTGAACTCCCACCAGGTGGGAGTTTTGTAAGGGTTCTGTTAAAATGTTAAAAGCATTAGATTGGCGCTATGTGTGCTCTAGAGGCTGGTCCTCCCTCAAGGCCACCGACTTCAGTAGTGAGAAGTGCTGGGGTCAGTCAGTCAGACAATCTGCAGGCCTGACGTGTGAACGTCACATAGAGAGCTCTGCTGCAGGAGTAGTACCCACCTCTTTATCTAAAGGCTACCTACAAATGAGTCCATGTCAGGCACACAAGGATATCATCTCCAAATCTCATTTGGTATTAGCCGGTGCTGCTGTCTATTATTGCACACAACTGGTTTCAGATTCTGATGGGATCTTTAATAGAGTGACTCTCTCTCCTGGCATGGTAATTATTTATAACCTAGACCTTTCCGACCAAATGATAATACGTTTCGCGATTCTCTGAATGTCCCCTTATATTCCAGGGCAGAACTGCTTATGACAGTATGACATGTAATCTATTCAGAACACCTTCCCATTTCTTTCACATCACATTATCAGCAGACATCCCTCCAGGCAAACTATGCTTTCAGGTTTTATTCGGTCCCTTTCGGCCCATTTCTCTGCTGACATTAAACTTGTTTTTGGAGGTTGAGGGGAGCAGGCGCCCCTGTTATGAGTCAGCCAATGTGGGGACAAAGGGCGGGTTATTGTCGGGTGCTTTGTGCAGTGAACCAGACAACACATTTTCTATGCTGTTCAGCCACTCGGCTGCTCTATGGTGCAGACAAGTGTGTCAGTGATGAGCACTGCCTATTATACACTGGTCAACCACCCGCCAGGGCGACCTGTTCTATTATGGATATATTGCAAGGCGTTGATTTAGCCTATACATTGTATACAAAATGTCGTATATTGACAATAGCTAGGGACGTCTCGGAGGACTTGCACTCTAGATTTTCCTATGGCTGAGAACTATAGGGCAAATGTCATTTGGATTATAATATACTGCCTTATGAATCCCCGCCCATTCCCATTGTATGCAAGGGATGCTGTGGTAGTGGGAAATTGACCCCGGTTTCACCTCATCCGAGTCGCCAATGTAATAGATGGATTCAATAGAGAGATAGCGGGGGTCACCCAATGTGAACTATGCAATAAAAACCGCCACGCCCAGTCCACTGTCACTGCGCTGATACTAATAACACGACTTTACACTCACCTTCACTCATATTTCAATCGGGGCTGCAAGTATTGTGACTGGCTGTGATAAATTGAAATTGAAACCTAATCTCTGAGAAATTGGACAGGCATATGGGCATATCTAGACATGTTAAGCATATACCTTACGACAGCCTAGTATTGTCTTGTGGATACAATTTTAATGATAAATTGCTAACCGCAGAAAAACAGACAATTTAGATTAGGTATATTACTTATTAGTGGGGTAAAATGAAGACAGAGGCACACTGTAAATAGTAGGTGCAGGTACATAGTAGAATCTAGTGTAGTTTTGCAACAGCTACTGTAGATTTACAGTAGATTCTACTGTTTACCTACAATAAAATGTACACATACAGTAGATTCCAAGGGACACCTACAGAAAAGGCAACCAACAGTTTACAGTGGCGTGTATCTTACGTATACTCTAACTAACATTTCATGTAATGAGGTTTAATATATGGAATATGATTATCGTGCATGTTTTATTTTGGGGTAAAAACGTAGATGGCTTTACCTAAACTGAAGGGATGTCTGTTCGTCAACGGACCCACCTTCTTTAAAGATGTTCAATGGGGCCTTAGTTGTGCAATGAGAGGACGCCTTAAACATGCCTGCCCTAAAGGCATGTTTTCAATATTTAAACACAAGTAGTCGTTCTGTGGAAGACTTCCTCCTGATGAAAGACGGCAGAGGCATTAAATCGTGAGATGGTTTCGCTATGGGCGGGGAGCAGCACACACACATACACACACCCTCCCTCCAGTGCATTGCATTGCAAATGAAATTTTCCCTTATCATTCGAGAGGGACACATGAGCTGAGAAACAAAAAAGAACCCCCACTTTCGGCCTTTAATATCATAACTCCACAAGCAATGTGTTGGGAAGGAGACAGGGTCCTATATGCAAATGAATTATAACGCTGAAGTTGCTGTTATCTAGCCCGGGGTGTCTGATTTTGATCCTCGAACTGGAGACATGTCTCTTGATTAAGATTTGACTTAGCTGCTGCTGGAGGATTAATTCTTCCTCCAGGGTGTCTGACTGTCAGCTGTAAGTGGTTGCTCAGTAGCCTGCTGGTGGCTGGTTGTCAGAGTGACATGGGTGTGAGTCGTTGGTGCTGACTGCGGGTGTAGATGCTGGGTGGGTGTGACGGGACCACTGTAGCTTTATCAATTATTAAAGGGCTGTACACACCAAAGTATTGTATCACTCTTTATTGTGTTTTCACGGTGAATGGCCCAACATCCATGGTGGAAACATTATCTCCATGTGACTTTTTCTGATTAAAAGTTAGTCTATGTGTTATGTGGCAACTGTACATAGTCTCCCATGTCTGTACACGGTTTTTATGTCGTTGATACATGGCGTCAGTACAACGATGAATTATTACTAGGGAGAAGCTCTTCCTCCAGGATGCCTAGATTCCCCTCCTGTGGCTTGAGGAGGCCACACCAGCCTCAATACTGGCCTGAGGTAATCAATAGCTGCAGGTGTTAATGTTTAATGGCTACAAGGTAGACAAACCGCCTTTACGGGAGCACTGCATGGGGAGAACGAGGTAGCACCGGCCCTCCCCGTCCCTGACCCTGTCCACACACACACGTCTATCTGCTACATGGGTTCATATTAGCCAACAACAAGCAAAGGTACATCTCAGTATGGTACTACACGAGCTGGCATGGGCGTGGCATATCTTCATATGGTAATGATTATACTGTTAATGCTAACTTTGTAGTTGATGGAGTGATGTGGATTTAGCATTCATCAAAGGATCCCAAAGCGGAAGGTAAACGTATACTATAGCATCGACGTAATATAAGCAGGACACGTGTTCCCCAACATCGCACGACTCAGACAATCAGCTTGAGCATGTATCAGCTGCAGGAATATGATGATAAATCAGTGGGACGGTGTGATGTTTTTGTAGTGCATCCATATAGTATATGTAGTTGCAGGTACAAAACGGTCCATGTTGTTAATGCTTTCTCTAACATGATACACACATGCTTAAGGCTGGCGTGCTGGGCGGGGACGCACACAGCCGGTGCTGGAGAGGAGGGGATGTACCGCTAGCCACAGTTACTTCTCCTGTGTATGAATATATGATAGCAGAACACGACCTGGAGACAAAAGAAAACTGATATTGCTATACCGTTTAGGTTTATTATGTATGATAGCTTGGATTGCACCCAACACGTATGGGCCTTCACCTATGGTGTGTGTGTTGTATATGGACATTTAGTAGTATGGCGTGTGTCACATGCATTAATAATTTGTACGTGTAATTAGGCACAAGCCCGATAAGGGAATTACAGTGTTTTTCTCTGGTTTTACCAGGTCAAAGCAGGGTGTACAGAACATCGATTGAAAATGAAAGATTAGATATTTAACAAAGCTAAATAAAAGACCAGACATATAGGCCTCTACCGGGATCGGACTTGTTCCCGCACCCACACTGTTTACACTGACACCAGCAATCTCGTGAGACCTTGGCTCTGCTCTCGTATTGTAGCCTGTTCCCCGGAAGTTATGGTGTGTGAGTGGCTGGTCACTGCCTAAATCTCACGATAGATTGCGAGCACAGAACTAACATGGCCGCCCATACGGGGAAACCAGAGTCATCGCTATAGGTATCTAGTGGTGTGACCTAGCTAAAGCTATAGCACTGCACGTGTTGACCTCGTTCGGGGATATACCTGGTGTTAGTGCACTGTATACACACCCAGTCCATTACGTGTGATCTTCACACGTTCTGGAGGCTGAAGGTGATACCTGGCCAGCCCCTGATCCCTCACCCAGTAGATGTGCCATACCTGTCTGCTCCCAGATCACCACCCAGGCGGGCCTTATGGCAGCATAGTAGAGGCTCTACCTTTCCATATTCAAAGGGGGTGCTTATTGGCCTGATCAGGACGTCGGCACCATTAGGGGGCTCAGTTTGGTTGCACTCTATATAGTCACCCCGTTAGATTTCCATCGCTCTATATGAGGTACAGGGAGCAACACTTTTGTCAGATCATATCCCACCTGCGTCCAGGTAAATGGGATTCCTTTATAAACCTATGGAGTATTCTACTAGAGATATATAGCGACCCGGTTGTTTTCCTATGGTACATAAAGGAGATTAAGTAATGGACATACCTCCATCTACAGGTAGTCAACTCTTTATATGAATAAACCAGGAACTGATACAGCTGAAATGCTCTTCATCTTACGATGGCTCTTATTCTCATATGCCTTTATACCGCAGGCAATATTGCAGGCGTTGGTGCCTTTACATACTGGTATTTATTTACCTGTAGCCATACCGTATCCAGTCTCCCCCGCTAGGCTGCACAAAGGGATGTCTATAAATATTGATCGCACATCGCTGTTTGATCAATAACTTCAACCTAGAAAAGGAGACAACCCTGTTTCGGTACATGCAACCTTGTAATCGCCTCCTCCTGTCTGAAGATGTGCTCTATACCATATTCAAGCAGTATACATTCACAGATTGATAACATATTATCCAATGTTCCCTCCAGCTTGTACATACCGTTCCCACTTGTGGTAAGGAGACCCTAGATGAGTGATGAGTGAAGAAACTGGGATTTCATTACAATTTATAGAGGCATTTATAACGGGGATGAGATGGATGGAGCTGCTTCCCTGTTTAAATGCGGGTCCGAAGGAGAATGAGCGCCTCGGGAGCTGAGATTTATTGAATTGTGGACGTTTCTTTGGCGTTTTAAAATAGGAGAAGATGAGATGGGATTAGGAGAAGGGCGGGAGGGGTATCACCGGCAAATCAAGTTTTAAATTAGCCAGCTTGAGTGGGATGATGGGTAGGAAGGAAAGAAATGAAAGTATTTAGTATAGTAGGGGATGGTTAACCTGGAACGCTGAAGGGTCAAGGACGTACATAGTGCGGACAGGCTATATATAGCCATTGAAAGTGATTTAGCTATCAAATTTAATATATTCGTATGTATGTTATTACGTTCGTTCATTTATTTTCGAGGGACACATATCCACCCATTCAATTTACTACTACATGTAGTATACTACATGTATTACGATATACTCGTGATGATACTGTAGACAATGTCAGTTCACTCATGTGATACCAAGGCTTCATCTCTTATACCAGCAGTGGATATGAATATATGCATATTAAAATATTTAAGCGGCTCAAAACACAATAATGTTAATGTCCTAATGTAAACAACAACTGACAATGCTCGCTTAAATGTAGCTCATCGCTTAATTGTTATTTTGTATGTATTTTGTAATAACACCTTTTCACTAAATGCAAATCATGTCACTTATTGAACCACATCACATAAAATCAAATAATAATAACATGTGTGGACTCTTAGCATACTCACTGGTCTCGACATGAAGTGTTAATTTTATACCCCGCTTCTATAAGCCTTCCTGACTGATTCTCCGCCATCACCCTAAACAGGCTCCCTAACCCCTGCAGGCCTGGATCAACACATATTGGTCGGTGTGCTTTGATCTCTGACTCTGGCCCACCTGGATCTGAAAGGATCAATGTAATAACTCTGTGATCTGCGGCTGTAAGCTTGTAGTTGTCGGCTAAGCCGCCCAGATCACCACCTCCAGTAGCTGAGTGGTGCTGTTGGAGGGAGGGGGGGGGGTGATCGAGACACCCAGGTGGTTTTCACTATAGGGTTCATCATTATGAAACAAGATCAATGTGGGGTCCTCCAGGGTCAATAGTAGTGTCATTAACCCGTACCTTTACCTATATTATAATACTAGCTTATTCTGTGTACATATATACTAATAACACCAGCAAATAACCATATCATGTATATATATATATATATATATATATATATATATATATATATATATATATATATATATATATATTATATATATATATATATACTAGTATCGTTCCATGAGATGATTTATCTCAACGGATTCATCGCTTAATCAATCACCAGAAAGTTAAATAGAAATAGACAAATATAACATAAATGTTCATGCGCGCTTTAGATATTCAAGCTCGTTTATCAGATTCCAACATTTGCCAAATATATTACAACAATCCCCCGAGTCCATATTCTAATTACAATAGAGGAAACGATTCCAGAAATGGCAGTTTATCGCATGGCAAATATGCCACGTTTTAATACCAGAATGCAAATATTTGTAGCATATATCACATGGGAGAATCACACGACGAGCTCGTAAAATTGTTCAATTATAGATAGGCGTTGTGCATATAGACCCAGTCCTACATTGACACTGCAGGTTAATTGGCATAGCAACGTCCGTGAACACAAGCCGTACTAATGAATATGACAGTTACCACAAAATATGATCATTTATATTCAGTGTGACAAGAAATGGGAGAACAAGTCATAATAAATGCGATAATGACTACTAAAACAAGCTTTATATCTAACAGAAAAAGATATTGTTTCTGCAGTGCTTGTTGGCCATGTGTCTCCACGTTTAGTGCACTGGAGCTTAAAGGTGCCATCTATATAGAGCCTCCTCCAGGCTATAAATCACGAAATGGGCAGACTGGGCGTCCTGTGACATCATTAAGTGGTGACCAATAAACAGCCAGGGAACTTAGTGAGTGGTTACAATGACGCAAACAACCAAACGACTCCCTATTGGTAAGTGATTTACCGATAGGATCAATACTCGTTTTTTCTCCTCTACCCTTCCCTGGTTCTGTTGCGGCATTCGGGTAGGGATGAGGAGGGGCTGGGGAGGAGAGCGTAGGGGTAAAGAGGTAATACAATAACAGCGGCAGTTTAAGACCTAACCAGGTAAAGTGTGGTCAATGGGCTACTGTCTGTCTACCTTGGGAGCACGTAGTGGTCAGTCGGTCAGTGTCAGGCTCAGTCCATCTGATCGGGACAGCCCATCAGTCAGCCCGACTCCCCACTGCCGTTAAGGGAGTGATAATTTTTTAACAACAGGGGGGGGGTGGTGGGTTTCCGCGCGGAGCGCGCGAAATTTTTTACACCCCCCCCGGTCAAGGGGTCAACATTTTTTACCCCCCCCCCCTTAGGGTCGAAAATCGGCTCGCGCGCGGGCCCTTTGAAGCATAGTAACGCGCGGGCTTTTTGGCTCAAAACAGGTCAAATTTTTTTGCCCCCCCCCCCAAGAGGGGTCCAAATTTTTTTGCCCCCCCCCGGTCAAGGGGTCCAAATTTTTTTGCCCCCCCCCCAAACCCACCACCCCCCCCCCTGTTGATAATAAATGATCACTCCCTAAAAACAGCTGAAGTAGTATATGGGAAAGGAAGAAAGGGTCCCCAAGTCTGGAGCTGCGTCTCTGCAATAGTGTTTGAAAGGTCAGAGATGATTTCCCCAGCTGTTGCACGTAGGTTTTGCAATACATTCTGAGTGGCAAAAGCCATCTTGGTAGTCACGACTTAATCTGTACCTTGCGCTTATTCCGTAACAAATATTGGTTATTATTTATGCATGTCCTCATGCAATAGTGTGATTACTCTTATGTACACTATATTGATCACGTATACCTCTACTATATTGTAGTGCATTTATGCTACATGACTGTTACCTGGCGGGATATGAGCACCTCTTATACACTACACTGCATACCTCAATGTGTGTGAGCCGTCCAAGGGGGGCCGGCAGATGAGGAGAGGTGTTGTTTTTTTGCGGAAAAGCCACTCCTCTCCAAGAGAGCAGGCTAGATGCATAGCCTCTTCGGTACTTGTGACCACGGGAGGAGGTCAGACATTAGGCTTGGGAGAGCGATAAATGTTCACCAAAAAATGATGCCCAGTATATCTCAATGTGACGACACGAAGCGTGCGCATCCCGACAGTAGCATGCAGGTCTCATCACGATGAGACGCGCGTTCATCACGTGACGCCATAACACTCCTGTAGGCAGTCATGGGGAGAACTAGGTCACGGTTATGGTAATCATATCATGGCAGTCCTCCCAAGACCCCCTGAGGGGACTAGTGCACATTCATAATGCATTTGCTATAAATCATTATCCATTCACACTGCAACACGGCAATGTACATAGATGCTCTCACGCGGCCACTCTACTGAGTATACTGACACCTTACAGAGTTCCAGTGTAAACTGCCAACAGACGCATCTCCCAGGACACCACTCCCTCGTGCTGGCATTGATTTTGTTTTATTGGGATATAAAAAAGCGAACAGTACACGCATGCGACACACAATATGATATAAAAGGGCCCATGCAGCAACAACATGGAACCCTGCTTGTTTTGTGTTCATGGACTGATCGATTACCAAATTTAAGGTCTCAGTGAAGGTGGAGGGGCGGGGGTGATCTAGTGATGCCGAGTGCATGGCTGTGTATTGGTGGGTGGGGGTAAACGTGGGGGGTTGGGGGAGGGGGGTCTATAGACTGCGTTAACAATGGGCGTGCCACGCCGCTGGGTGCCATTGTAAAACGTAGTAATTGAGGACACTGCGCATTAATACACAGGAGGATGATAAACATGCTGCCTACAGGTGCAGCTGGCTATAATGTCCATTTACCTCGAATTTATAAGCACATACTGCGGTACTGTGGTATTGAAAGCAATAAGCGTCCTGACGCTTAAACAATCTACTACCTACGCCGCCTCAGTGAAATGAAGTGCAGAAGGTGTCTAGTGGAACAGTGAGCTAGGGTAGGTGAACCCCGGGAGGTGGACCTGATGGTTCACATATAGTCAGATTACCCAGGTGCCGACGGCTATGCCTGCAGGCTGAGGCTCCCCACCACATGAGAACATGTCTAACCTGCCCCTATATTGTGCTATGAGACTATGAACGCATCATCACCAAGAGATGATCATCATTATGTTACCGTATCCATCCTATTCTTTTTAGGACAGGATGAATGGGGAGATTTGAGCCAGAAGTCAATGACGGTAAATGTTGGGTCACAATACATGAAGGAACTGGGCGGGTTTCATGTCCATTCTCCTGACGTACCATAGGATAAAAAAATATGAATTGAATGTTCCTGCATCAAGCATACATGTGTGTTATACAAACGTTGAATTGAATGTTCCTGCATCAAGCATAGGCTACATGTGTGTTATACAAACGTTGAATTGAATGTTCCTGTATCAAGCATGTCATGTGTATTATACAAACGTTGAATTGAATGTTCCTGCATCAGGCATACATGTGTATTATACAAACGTTGAATTGAATGTACCACCTGCATCAAGCATACATGTGTATTATATAAACGTTGGCAGATCTTGTCCATTTTCACGTTTTATCTAATGATAGAATACCATGTACAGGCATGCTGGCGTTATTTATGTAGTGGTCACATCCCTTCTGCCCCCCATTCCTCTCCTCCCTCCTTTCTCTCCCCAAGCGACCCCCCCCCCCCCCACCCATATAAATGCACACATTCTACTATTTCCTCTGCCTAAACCTCATTCCCCCAAACCTCCCTCTGTTACTATGCCAACCTCCGTGGCCCCATGTACTCCGGATGGCGGCGGTCATCATGACAGTCATGTCTTCCTCCAGGGGGTTGGACTGCCGGTTTGCTAGCCTCTGTTGGGACATAATACCCCCTGGTCATCCCCCTCCTCCTGACCTCGGGCCTGCAGTGCACACAGGAGACGTTGGCCAAACATGGTGGAGAGGGCATGGTGAAAACACACCAAAACTACCATGATTCATTTTTTATGCGCTCTCAATGTCGAGCTACTCAGTCCCCCGGTTATGATCAGGGCCTGCCGGGTCTATTTGGCAAAGGCAAACCATGCCACAGTATGGGGTATCCATGCTCAGCCAAAACGTAGCCAAAACGCTGACCAGTATGGGTTTGTGCTATTTATAGGTACACACGTACTATCGTAAAAGTACAATACAATTATTTCCTTATCCTTTTATCAATGTCAATGTGATTATGTTGATTGTTGTGATAGAACACAAACGGACGTAAACGTTGAACATGTGTAATAGGAGACTGGATAGATTGATGGATTGTGTGTCTTGTAAATACGCCATTCTAGGTAAACACATGCAGTATATATATATATATATATATATATATATATATATATATATATATATATATATATATATATATATATATATATATATATATATACATATATATGTACATGTACATATGTGGACAGGTTCCTGCTTCCCCTTGGGCATTGTAAATCCTTGCATGATGAGCAGAAATGTGAATGGGGCCCACAGCTGGCACCCAAGCATTGCTTAGATCTACATCTACATTGTATACAGTAACAATCAGCCCCCCTCCCCATCAACTCCGTGTAGGGGCGGTTAGTCCATTTCTCACGATAATTATTAGGTATATATTTCCCTGCAATGTCCTAAAAGAAATAGTCGTCAGCTTTTGTCAATTGAATGAAGCCATCTCTAGAATTATGCAGCATCAAAGACATTGCGCTTGATGCCTTCAGTAAAAATTGCAGATAACGTAGGGAGATTCATGTACTACTAGATAGGGGAATACAGCAGTATCAGTGACAATTGTACAGTGTGTGCAGTTTGTAACGTGACGGGAAGGCAGTAGCATGATAACGCTCGGGGACAAAGTCCCTAACAGTGGAGAGTCCTGCAGGCAATCTCCTGATGGTTACAAGACACTAAGACACAGCAATCTAAGCGGACCGTCAGGGCCAGCAGGTGGTTCGTGGACTAGCTGTCCGTGGACTGCCATTAACCTTTCAAAGACAACATGATGCCCAGCCCTTCAGTTTATTTGTCATCATGTAGCACCAACAGCCCACCACTTATCAACTCACCGACTACTGAGGAGTGTATCAACCCTGTATATAGGGTCGGCATGACGTATGAACGCATTACCGGCGGGTTACACATCATGCTGCCTGTAAAGGGTTAACGGAATGTATCCTAGCCAGTTATCAATTCTATATTTACCATGTAACAGACTCTAAGCTATCTGCAGCAGAACGCCCAGACTGAGAGGATGTCGTATACTTTAGTATATCGTCTACACTGCCTTTAAGGTAACAGCTCCAATTAACACAGCATCAACCATATAAGGTACAGCCCTGCCTCCTGGGGCTGTTGTGCATCCGGGAGGTATACACACCACCCAGAGTGTGAGTCAAGGCCGTGTGGCCGAGCCTCAATGCTTTGCTGCTGTTTGAACACAGCGCGGTTGGATACACAGAATCACCTCCTAGCTGTCAGGGGGTTCGATCCCCACCCGTCATTTGCCGCTGGTGGCAGCAGCAGCTTTGGCTGGCATTGTGTTTTTTGGCAGGATTGGCGCAGAGATTTCCATCCCACTGATTGAATAGGCGGCCAGTGCAGTTGGCCTAGAGCCGACATGCAGTCTAGGGCCACCCCAGCCTCTACTATAGACAGTTACCATGCTGCTGCAGCACCGACCGGTGCACCATTACAGTACGCCCTTGATGGCAATACAAAGCAATGGTCGCACTGAGGAGGGCTTCCTATAAGCCGCCAGAGCAGGTCATCAGCCGGGTCACGGGGTGACTAGGTCAATGCCACGCCATTGAGGTGCGGCCTCGAGCAGCTCTGAGCAGCAAGGGAATGGGATCCAAACCTGTCTATGTTGCCTATAGATTCATTTCCTTGTCATGATGTCACGATATCATTGATAGTATTATGTGTATTTTGTATCATGAGACATTGTTGTAAGAAAAAAGGCTGGTGCAGCCTATGTTTTCCGAATTAAGATATCCATGGAATGCTTTTAAACATGACCCATAATGCACTGTAAGTGATGTACTCATGCCCATCATCAGAATACATTATTTGTAAGTTCTAGGATTACCAGTAGCCCTTTGCCAATTTATTGACACTCATGTGCCCTCGTCCATATATATAGTGACTCCACGTGTCCTTTGTCACTTTCCATATACTACTTAGATACATCTAGTCAGTTCAGTTCAGTGCAAAACTGGCGTACAGTCTGAGTAAACCCCTGAGCCTGCAAGGTCCATGGCACAATCCATCAGTGTTAAAGGTACTGCCAGGGCCTTGGCCTCTGGAGACCAGTGTGTCAAGAGGGATATCCTGACCCAGGCACCTGGTACGTGGACATCCTTAGGAAATCCCATTTTTTCTACCAAACATTTCCCAGCCTATACCTGGGACTGGGAATTTGGAGAGGACAGTTGAAGATAAGTATTTTAGGGAAGGGGCTAAACCAAATTTTTTCCCATACAGATTGAGTATCATAGACAGCATAATGCATAAATGATTATGCTCAAGGTTGGGTGGATTGTCCCTATTCCCATAATGGGCTTCCCCTACCCCGATTTGGACAATGGATAAACTGTCAGGGCTTTTGCAATATTACAATCAGATTTGTACCTCGTCAGTGTCCTGTTCACTCTATAATATCGACCAGCGGACACCCTACTAGCCCTAGTTTGTCTATATGTAGTCTGGCAGGCCCTGACTTTCCGGGACGTAGAATGCCAGGGGTTGCCTCCAGTACCCCTCATCAACCCCCCACCCACACCTCCATACCCCCCCCCCCCACCCCATTCTAGCTGTGAGGAGGGTGGAAGTCGATGACGATGTCGGGTCTCTACTTTAATCCTGATCAATACCTCAACGTTTTCACCGATGGGGCTTAGTCCTTCACGCCAATAGGCAATGTGCAAACATTTCCACTGATCAACACGGGATTCACAGGCCTTAACACAATTCTCATGCCGATATTCATCGACTCACTCCTACTTATAAAAATAGACGGCAGAAATATTGCAAGGAGCTTACCCCATGAGAGATGTGTGAAACTTGCCTGCCTTAGTTCGATTTTCTCTTCAGAACAAAGAAGTATACTAGATGCTCCACCATTAAAAGTCTTACCGTGGACGCATGGTATGGGACATGGGTCCTGGTGACTTGAGGTCTACCACTATGGGGTTCCTACATGGTGCTGGGGTTGAGCCCGAACCTAGAGCAAATCAATTGCTCGATATCAGTTCGCTGGGGCAAATCGATGGTCAGGGGGTGAGTTGGGGGTGCCTGTGACGTCACGATGCTGCCTTATCGGGGCAGTCACAGACCATGTCGGACAACAGAGGGAGCTGCTCAGGGTTGTCCTGTCCCTCAGAGTCTGCCAACAGCTCCCCAAACCCACTATTCCCAGCTTGCCCATCCCACAGCGCCCCAAAATAGCATCTACCAGTGGTATCTCTTAGTTCCCCAGTCCCACATAACATCACCTACTTTTTACACTGGCACCCAACGGTGCCCAGCGGCTCATTGGGCTTACACCAGGACTCCACTAATGAAATCACAGTCCGCCCGCGGGGAAACCAGCGCCCCTGTCGACAGCAGCCATCTTGGTATGAAGGATAGCCCTGAGGGGAATACAGGGGGAAGGCATGAGGGCCAGCCACAGCATGTGTCAACATGGGCTGTTAGGAGGGCTGAGCTGCGCACCCACCATGTTCAGGGACATGCTTTTCCTGTTCAGAGACATGCTTTAAAGGGAGAGCTGCTCATCACAGTCTCCTCACAATGAGTCACAGCAGGGATGATTACTTAAGCTCAAAAACCTGCACGTCATTAGACCTGCTCACCTTAGTAGGAGAGGGAGTCCCTCCTTACCCTACTTACTATTGTGAGTCACTCGGTGCAGTGTATTTGACCGAATAAGCGGGGAACTGAGCGTAGAACTGCTAATCACTTGATATTATACCATTCAGTTTCTTGCTAGATAACTTGAGTATTTTATTTTTTATGGAAAATGGACACGCTATTGATATAACCAAAGAGCGCCGTATTTCACCCCCTCCTCTCAATGGAATAACCCACCGCCGTATTTCACGGGCCCTGTGATGTCATCAAAATGTCGGTGTGTTTACATTTGAATGGGATAGAAACGGGATAGAAGTACGCTTTTTAAGGCTTCCCTAATCATAATTTTGATAAATTCAATCGAAAATCATAAAAAATAAACACAAAGGCACACTCGTCTATTTTGTGCAGTGATAAATTTCCCCAATATATGTTTTATTCAAGAAGACCACGATATAAGATGGACCTTTAACACACTTCTCATATATGTGGCCTATCCTGAGACAGCGACTGCTGTATAGCAAACCCTTTCAATATTTACATGCTCTCAGTATAATACTTGGAATATTCTTAATGCTAACGATTTACAAGCACATTTTCAACCCCCAATAACACCACCACTGATCATTACAAACCTGTTTAAAGACGTTAAGTATGGCTGACTCGCCGCCTGTCATCACAACCTTATTCACATAGCACTACAGAGGAACTCCTAAATAGCAATCCACCAACCTCCACTCAGGGCTCGTCATATATACCCCTACTGATGTCCCCTACCGACCTGCTCCCAGCTGCTCGGGCTGCCCTGGGGCGAGCAGCTCATAGGGAGCAGCTCACATCTAACATGATGCGCCCCGTGTAGCCGCCTCGATTATCGCTCCGGAAGCAGGCAGTCATAGAGGAGGGAGCGGTCAGGGGATGCGGGCTGGCAGATAACCCTGGGGTAACCCTGGAGGTGCTTGATCCCTACGTAGTAGGCGGAACTGCTCAAACTGCTCCCTGACCTTTATATTTCAGAAAACAGGGCGAGGTAGGGAGGTGTGGTAGAAGAGAATATACTCATTGAGTCATTTCTCTATTAATATCAGGTTTGAATGGTGCAAATATAATAAAAATATTTTTATCTTTAACAATTGACTTTACTTTCATGAAGGTTAAAGTTTACTACCATAATTATGTCTGGGTCAATCTCATGCCCATATATCATCTGTATATCGAATATGGCTGTACGCAATAGCAGTAATTTTGTGTTGTTGGTGCGTTGATACGCTTGGCCTGCTACTACATGTACATTGGCAATGGAAAGAGGGTAGTTTAGACGAACATGTATAGGTAGCTTGCTTATGCTTTTCTTATGCTTGGGTAGAAGATTATCAATGTAAACAGGGGCAACACAAATAAGTTTATGTTCATGTGGGAAATGACACACATGTACAACCATTGAGATAGATCACGCACACAATATGCAGAACCGTGTGAATATTCAGGAGTGGATCCAGGACTTTGAAAAGGAGGAATTCACTAAACAATATAATGTCCCAGAGAATCATGCCTACCACGCAGTCTCCGCCTAATCGGAAAGAGGGGTTGTGGGCGTTCGTCCCGGATCCGGCCCTGATAGTAGAGCCTGACCCTTCACTGGCCATTTTAAGGCTTTTATTTAGATCAATACAGCTGACCTTTTGGGCACCAAGATACCTCCTCCTCCATCCCTGTGCATTCACAACCCCACACCCGATATGGTTGGTGTAGGCGCCGGACGCATGTTTGTCTGTCAACGCACCGATTAATCCAGGCCGCACACCCTACCAAACATGCAATGATTTAACAAAGTCGTTCGCTATAATGTGGAACTTTTATTCCAAATGGAAGTTTTAAACATGTTATACAGTGTGATACATTTTAAAGTCATACGAGTATATGTAGGTTTTAATGAACCTTTTATGTTGTCGTAGGTTTTATATATATATGTCAGTCCTTTTAGTTTTAAGGAATATGAACATAGTAGTACATATATTTATGTAAATTAAAATTATTTAAATTTTTAAAATAAGATATTTTTAAATGTTGTTTACAAGGGTGGCGGGCGGGAACAAATTAATATAGATGTTGTCCTTGTGGCGTTTTAGTTGAAATGGAAGAGTTCTTGGTGTGCCCACACGAGGGCGCCTCTAGTACCAGACGCTGGCTAGAGGTGGCGCCACTGTTTCCCGCTTCGCCTTTCAACCATCATTAAATAAAATGCTGAAGCATTCCATCCAATGATTTAACAAAGTCGTTCGCTATAATGTGGAACTTTTATTCCAAATGGAAGTTTTAAACATGTTATACAGTGTGATACATTTTAAAGTCATACGAGTATATGTAGGTTTTAATGAACCTTTTATGTTGTCGTAGGTTTTATATATATATGTCAGTCCTTTTAGTTTTAAGGTGCAAATATGGTAGCTAGGGCATGAGCTACCTTCTGTGAGGAGTGAGAAGATAAGTATGGGCGTAGACCCGAGGGGGTAGACCATGTACCATGGGCAGCCACATCGTTTATATCACACCCTGCTGACACAGCAGCTAGCACACCGCCCCTCCTGAGTGAGTGAGAACGTATAGCATGTGCGTATGGGCAACCTGAGTATAGCAGTGCTGCTTGGAGGACTGTCACTAGGTGCACAGGGGTGAGGGGGGTCCCGTCTGGTAGAATAAATGCTGGGCTACCTGGAAGGGCCTGTGTGGAGGCAGCATACCTGTCCCAGGCTGCAGATGGGCAGACAGGCGACCCCGGTATACGAGGTAGGGCCAGTACTGTAGGAGTGCTTCCAGGTTTAATTGTTTTCGAAGATTTTATAATAACATATAGACCTGCTTTATGAGTGACCACATCAGCTCTTTGGAGCGTGTGTGGCCCTCCCCACATGAGGGAATTGGGTGTGAGTAGATTCGACGACCGAAGGAAAGCAAAATAGCCTACACACAACGCTGCCTTGACTACGCCACCAGAGTCCGCTCTGTCTAGGTAGCGGCATGCAGCAAGGAGATCAGCAGGCATCAGTGCAGGAGCCGGGTTTGGAGTGTGTGGGTGAAGTCTCTCTGCACCTTTTGCCACGTTGTCTGCTTCCATTGATCTCATAGCTTTTCCATCGCCCCCTCTCTCTTCTATCCAGATCCTTGCTCCAGAAGTATAGTTTTTTCGTGAAGCTGGAGAAGTCAGAGAATTAGCCATGTATTGCTGATATAGGCAGCAGTCAGCTACAGAAGGGGCTAGGATTTGGACGGAGTATGTGAGTGCAAACGTGAGGTACATCTTGGCCATGGCATGCTTGTTCTTTGCTGTCCTATCAGTGGTAGCTGCTTTATAAGATGCCAGTGCTTGTTCGCCAAGATTAGTGCCTGTGAGAGAAATTATAAATTGATACTACCGGTAAGTTCTACAGTTTATATTTTAGCGAAGAAAGGGCATGGGAGGGCAGGTTCTACTTTCTTTAACTGTCTCTTGGCCACTTGTTCGAGGGCGTAGCGCTTTCTTGAGGGCTCACAGAGCCTACTGAGTGCGTCAGCGAGTGGGATGTCTCTACCAGGCTTGTGTCTTATTTCAACACTATGATCACCGACAGCTGCCTCCAACCAAACCTGCCTGGCACATGCAGCCAGCACAGGATCCTTGGTGCGGCCTGTCTGGAGGGCATATTTGGAGGACAGGTTGTCAGTATGGATGACTATCTTGAGTCCTGTTGTACATCTTGGCTTGAGGGATCTATATGCTATCATTAGATTGACCGCCTCTCTTTGATGTGTGTGAGGGTACTTCTTGATGTGACCAGCGTCATACTGGAGCGAGTAGTAGTGAGTACCGGTATGTCCACCACCTCCTGTGTCCGAGGAGTCGCATGTGATGTGAAACTCCTCACAGTCAGGGTCAAGGAGGTGTACTCCATTGGACTGTTGTGCGTACAGAGTAAACCACTTGACATCGGCCTTGAATGCCAGACTCACATGTACCCTCTTGCCTTGAGCTACAGTCCTCAGCGTCTCTAATATTCTTGAGATGAATCGGCGTGCATGTGGTATGCACTTGGCGATGTGTACTAGCTTTCCAGCAAGCGACTGCACATCTCTTTTACTTGCGACATTCAACCCGAGCCACTTTGAGCACTCAGAGAGTACTTCATTCAGCTTAGCTTTTGGGACTGATACAGTCATGTCAACAGTGTCTATGCAGAAACCGAGCCACTCCAAGGCTCTTGTTGGTGGGAGGCACTTGTCTGGGGCGAGCTGGAGTCCGAGCCTGTCTGCTAGTGCCAGGAAGTAGTTGTATGACTGGAGGGCCTCAGCATATGTAGTGGCTGAGCCACAAAAATCATCTAGGTATGCTATACACCAATATCCGGCTGACCGCATGAGGTATACAACAGCGTTTGTTGTCCTTTGACAAGCACTTCCTGAGAGGCGACAGCCAAACGACGGCGAGAGTTCAAGAAAACACATACCATCAAACCTCAAGCCCAGTAAAGGAAGGTCACCTGGATCTATCCTCAGCTGCATATAGGCCCTGGCCAAATCCGCCTTCCAGAGATAGGCCTGTGGGCCTAGGCGGGTAACTTGGTCATTCAGGTCTTGTACAGAGGGAAGGGTGTATGTATGAGGCTTGCCCTCCAGGCAATTTTTCGTGATCCCTCCATTTACGCCCCTTCCATCTGGGTATGACAAGTCAAGTATAACTCGGCGGACAGACGACTCCTTCTTGGGCCTTGTCATGATGGGTGCTAGGTGAGTCCATGGCTTGAAGGGCATGGCTTTGAATGGGCCTAGAAGACCACCCAAGCTAAGCTCTTTAGTAATAAATGCCCTCACATCATCAGGGTAGTCCACCGCCGACGAGTGGTTGTTGTCCACTGACACTGGAGGAGCATTAGCTGTGTAGCCTACCGGGAAGCCATATCTCAGATAGTCACACAATTTATTGTCATGGTAGTCAGCCAACAAGGTGTCCCAGGCATCCAGATTCAGGGCTGAGGGGACTTCAAGACGTGCACCTAAATGATTAGGGAGGCCTGTCCTACTGACTGCTGAGTACAACATTGCATATTGTGGGAACTGTGACCACTGCACCGACTCCAGTGCCGGCCAGTAGGACTTCTTCATAGTAGCGAACTCTTCTGGGGTAGGGCCCAGAGGTATAGAGTATACCTTATCTGCTAGTGTGGGTATATCCACGTCCAGAGTCGCATACACGTCTACATTGTCTTTCACTTCATGTGGGAAATGTAGGCTAGGATTGTCATGTACAGGAGCTTCACTATCAGGGGGGATAGAAGCATTCATAGGGCTTTCATTACCATGCTCACCAGCATTCATGGTGCCACCGTGTTGTGGAGGCACCCCCGCCAGGCTCTGTAGACGGGCAGAGATGGTGGTGGTGGAGGATGATGACCCTTGTTGCAATGGTGGATCGTGGCCGGTGTCCCTTTGTTTTCCATAGGCTGAACGTGGTACGAAGTCCTTGCCTGTATAGGTGAGTGGAGGGGGGTCTATTACAATAGGGTTTGAGAACACTTTGCTTGCATAGAGCTCAGGCCCCTCCCGGGTTGAGACTAGATCACTGATACACTGCACTCGTTTAAAGCCGGAGCTAGGCTCACTAATAACACATGCTCGTTTATAGCCAGAGCTGGGCTCACTTCTTGGAAGCGCTCTTTTTAAGCCTGAGCTAGGCTCACTACGATCACACACTCTTTCTAAGCCTGAGCAGGGCTGACTAGTAACACATGATTGCTTTTTACTTGAGGGTCGGACGGAGGTGAGTGTAGGGCAGGGCTTACTGCCATCATAGTGGGGAGGTCGGTGGGCGTGTCGACTGTCATCAGAATGTGGATCAGGGGAAGACAAGGTGTCACTAGTATGCTGGCCGGTCCCGGCCGGCCTGGCCACGAAAGGACGAGTTATAATACTGTGACTGCTGGGTTTGTTCCTCAGGCTTCCCACGGTTGCGACACTCCACCTTCGGATGAAAGTTTATGGCACTCTTGTACTTCCTACAGAAAGCACAGTGGTGGCCTTGGGAGACACCTGCCTCTACATGGCCCTCCTGGTTGTGACAGCCATCCAGAGAATTGAACAGCTTACATGGGACGTCAGCCCTTCCAACTGGGGCCTTAACACGAGGGCGCTTCATCTTGGAGGGATTTTGGCCTTGGGGTTGTTGACGTTGATTAGCTGACGCTGACGACCCAGCTGCAGCTGAGGCTGACTGATGTACAGGAACATATCTCAGGCCGAGAGCAGATCTAGCTCGTTCCGAGCGGCGTGCCTGAATCTGAGATGCATCCCTATCCCACTGGTACTCATCAGTAGCTACTTTCGCCAAAATGTCTTCACTCCACCCTCGAACTTGTGGCCAATCAAACTCCTTAGCGTCACAGATCACCTGATACAGGTGAGCCGTGAGGTGAGGCTTATGGGCCGCAGGGGTACGGGGATCTTTTACCATTCTAAAGATTCCATACAGATATTCAGGCACATCCAGCTGGGCGAGGGCTGTTTTTACTTGAGCCGGGCCTCTGTTTACATATTCAAATGGCTGAGTAGGCCTACCTTTCATGGACTGAATCTGTCTAGCAGTGTTGTCGAGGAGGTAGTTGACCTGCTGTGATATCACCGGGTCAGGCTGCTCGGTGTATGAAGTCGGGAGATGCTGAAGGTGAGCGTATGCATCAGGGACTGCGCCGACGACGAGGCCGTGAAGAGTCGGGCTGTCAAGCCGGGCAGAGGCGGGCCTGTCATACGGCTTCGGCCGGGTGACAGGGGAGCGTGCTACGTTGACAGCGGCGGTGACAGCAGCGACGGTCGGCAGCTGCTGCTGGTGGTGAGGTGTTGGCGGGATGCCGGCCTGCGTCTGCCGGGCAGGGACATCGACAGCGACACCGGCCGTGGCGGCCGCATGCTGGGCACCATCCACAGAGGCCGGGAGAGACTGATCAGCAGCAGCCTCGGCCAGCCTCTCCGGTGGAACAATCATCTTGATATACTTTAGAATATCACTTGAGTTACCTTCCAGCGTCCCGAGTCGGTCATCAATCTGGTCCACCCGGCCGGTCAGGGCCTCTACCGGGGTGAGCGCCACGAGGTCCACCGTGACATTGTCGGGGGTAGCGGCCGTAGGCACGGTTTTCTTCGATCTTTTCGGGGTAGTTTTAGGTTTTGCTGCCCTACTTGATCTTGTGACGACCTTCGGCTGTTTCTTCGCCCCTTGCGGCATGATTGGTGTGTTATTAGATGGTATAAACACGTCAAATATGCCGGGGAGCCCGCAACAAATTAATATAGATGTTGTCCTTGTGGCGTTTTAGTTGAAATGGAAGAGTTCTTGGTGTGCCCACACGAGGGCGCCTCTAGTACCAGACGCTGGCTAGAGGTGGCGCCACTGTTTCCCGCTTCGCCTTTCAACCATCATTAAATAAAATGCTGAAGCATTCCATCCAATGCGCGCCTCTAAGGGTTCCGCTTCGTGCACGCATGCTACCCGTATCCAATTACCTCCCTGTGCAGAAGGGGAAGTACGACAGACCTCTGCAGTGTCTTGATTGGCCTCCAGGGTTGTAGTCTATGCACACGCGCATCTCCCCTTAATACCTTACATGTACATTCACACACGTATTGCTCGTGATGCGCTCACGCCGCCGTGTGATGTGAGCTACTCTTACAAGGAACATCACCTGTGGTGGAACACGTACAACCACCACAACCTGTTCACAACCCCAGCGGGGCAGGGTTGAGTATAAAACTTGGTTCAATGTGAAATGTCATCAGTTGGACTCAGTATGAGGATAGGATAGCTGCTTGGTTAAATCTGAGATGTCATCAGTTGGACTCAGTATTAGGATGGAATGACTGTTCGGTTAAATCTGCGATGTCATCAGTTGGACTCAGTATTAGGATGGGATGGCTGCGTGGTTCAATCTGAGATGTCATCAATTGGACTCAGTGTTATGATGGGATTGATGCTTGGCATGACCACCATAAAATTCATGAGGTGATCACAAATGACTGACATTGACTCCAGGGCCGGGAGGTCACAGGAGGAATGGTACAGGACGGGGGCATGACGGCTTTGATGGCCGCGTCCTCGGCCGCTGGAGATGACAATAGGGATCAGAGCAAGCATCTATCTCCTGCCCTCCTCCAGCAGGCAGCTCTACCCCCCCCCTCCCCCCACACACGTCCTCCTCCTGCAGCACCCCATAACGACCACAGAGATGGTGCAGGGTGAACAGCAGAATGTGCTCTCAGCCAGGCCCTGATGTATTCCCATTAGACAAGGCATCCTCCATTTTGCCTCCACATTCTCAGCACCTAATGATAGATTGGGCGCACGGAGGATGCAGCAGGTCTTTGCGGGGTCATTGCCTACGGGCATTGTTCCCCGGCCGGCAGGGCTTTGCTTTTACAATCCTTAGATGTAGGAAAAGCCAGCCCCTGACGGCCGTATCGAGTTAACATACAGCGGACATCTTTTATCAACCTTTCCCTCACCACCCCACCCCTTTCTTTTAGCTAGAGTCGAATAATATAGGGCACGGGAGCAGGAGAGCACACCAGATATACTTATGAACGAAATACATATCTGTAGGTACTGTGTCCGCGATGACAACATGGTCGTAAATGTCTTCATAATGTGACTTGATTTGTCTGGCACCTGTTCATCGTATTGTGTTGAACCGGATGTTACCAAATTGCCGTTGGGCAGTGTTATATACTTTTATTGTCTCCACTCAGTTGCAACATATAACGGTGCTAAATGGTGTCCATCAATAATTCCACAGTGACCCATGACGGATGGGTTTACATCGTCCAGCTTTGTCATGCTAACAACCATACAGATACTAGGTAACTTTATGTAATATGCAGTGCTATCGCGCAGATACCCACGTTTCCAGGAGAAACTCACGTCTCCCTAGGGCGTGGAGGAGACCACGTATCCCATTAAGCAAATCCGTAGTCGTCCATGCGCAAGTCACCCCTGTGCCTTCGTTACCTGCGGACGCTATACCCTTTGTCCACCTCTGCCCCGTGAAATGAATGCAAATCAAAGCGGAGCCCAGCCTTCCTAAGACCGTCTTCCTTTCCCGCATCTACTTCCCCTCCATACAGGCCTTCGAAGTTTACAATATACCGGTACTAGCGGCAACTACGAAATAACTGTTTTTTTCCCTCGGGTTGCTCTTCATGTATGTATATTGTGAATGCCTACGGACAAGTACTTCCAGATTAGATTACCCACTGTATACTCCCCCAACTGCAGCACGGACGGACGGGTGAATATGGCACATATGGAGGGAGGTATGGCTGCCTGCCTGGCCACAGGTGTCCTGCAGGTAGCAGGAGCGTCTCCGGGCGGACCGTGGAGGACGCCGGCTGATTGTTGAATGATGGATAGCAGGGGCCTGGCTAATACTGGGACCAAAGCTGGGGTTGATTGGGGCCAAATAACACGGGCCCCGCCCCCTACCTCTAGAGGCAATTGCATTTTTAGCAGTGGTTCCGGCCGAGCTGCTTACTACGTTTACCCACAACTATATGAGCCCTGTATTGCTTTTAAGTGTTTCTCACTTCCTAGCATGTGAGTTGCTGCTATATGCTTGGTTTGTGAGCAACTCACTGCTTGGCTGCCCACTGCTCGGCTTGTGAGGTCTGCCCAGTGGTTAGCCTGTGAGATCTGCCCACGGTTTGGCCTGTGAGAGCGGCCTACTACTTGGCTTGTGAGAGCTTCCCACTTGCTTGGCCTGTGAGAGCTGCCCACTGCCTGGCCTGTGAGAGCTGCCCACTGCCTGGCCTGTGAGAGCTGCCCACTGCTTGGCATGTGAGAGCTGCCCACTGCTTGGCCTTTGAGAGCTGCCCACTGCTTGGCCTGCATGTAAGCTGCCCACTGCTTCGCCCGATCCGATGAGCTTTTCACGGCTGGTTCTTAGAGCTGCTAATATGAGCAGCTCCAGTTACACCACCACAGGGCACCATCACAACTGCCTGCCGATGGGATGGTTATTGCAGAGACCAGGTCCATCCAGGCTTTGTTAAGAAATCAATCCTATCGACTCGCGTTATACCTAAAAGCCATCGCGAAACAATTAGTAGTGAATTACAAAACATGTGCAGAGGGGGTATTGATCCCACTCTGCCTTTTGAAGTCGCCAACTCCACTCGTCCAGGTTTCTTGCACTGCTCTCTGATGGTGGTGGCGTGGCGGTGGTGCCTGTGGTGGTGCCTCATGGTGGTGCATGTGGTGGTGGGAGGATGGTGAGTGGTGGCGCTGATGGTGGTTTCTATTCTTTTCGCTGAGGTCCATTCCCACAACCTCGAACAATATTATTTCCATACCAGTGCGAAACAACGCACATAGAGAGCCACTTCACAGCTCGGCCACGACCATTATGCAGTCCCTCTTTCCACAATTTTACATACATGTGGCTCAGTAGAGAAAGCTACAAGGATTCTTTATTAGATTTAAAAGCTGCCTTAGGGGAATCGACGCCAACGTCTGCTGCTCTGCACGCAGAGGGCTACAGCCTTGATCCCACCCACTATAGCATTCTATAGCCCTGCACCAAGTACTCGGATCTTCCTCCATGTCCTTCCTCCTGGGCTTTCATTATTGTTCCCCTCAGGCGTCTACACTCAGCTCCAGATTACGGCATGGACTGGAGGAGTCTGTCTGTGCTGTGCCCCTACCTGCCCCTCCTCCTCCGGGCGCTGCTCCAGCAGCACAGCAGGAAGACAGCCCCTCCCCTACACCCCTCCTCAAACCTCAACCCTCCCCTCTGCTACACTCTCCCCTACACTCCTACCCATCCACCCACCCCACCCTCCCCTCCCCACTCACCCTACCGGTACAACCCCTCCCCTACAACCCTTCCCCTACAACCCTTCCCTTACACACCATCCCCTACATACCCTCCCCTATACCCCCGATACCCACATCACCAGCACTGCAGGCATTTAATCTAGGGGTTATTTCGGAGGCGTTTTTTGTCTGTTGTCCCTGGTAACAGTGGTGCCGGCGCCATTGGCAGACAATCAGGTGCTAATAACCCGAACGGAATGGTGATGAGACGAGGCTGGCACGATTAGTGTGGGCATCACAGCGGCCGCCATTACAGTGCGCCGACAACCCCTAGTCAGACCCCTTGTATCGGCTTGTTTATGTTCCCTATGGCGGCGTTTATCCTGATACCTTATTTGTCCCATTCTCCTGAGGCTGAAACCCTGAGTCAGACTCAGGGGCAGATTACTCATGATTCAGTCATCCATTGCCGTCCTATACTTAATGGTTCTCTACAGTAATTTGATATACAAGTGCAGTTATACAATGTTGAATTGCCGTAATGGAATTAGACATGTCCAGAAATGGAAAGTAGAAGGGCCGGTCAGTGCAGCTTTTAGTGGAGAAGTCAGATTGAAATTGAATAAATATCACACAAACTGCGATCCGATCCCTATTTCACGATTGTTTTATTACCGGTTCTTAGAATTCAAACCTTTCTAGGGGGATACATGGATACGAATATCAACCTGCCCTTTCAAATAAAGTCGCTGATATGTTGAGACATGCCACATATTACAGAATTTATGCGATTCTCAATCAGCGAACTGGTTTGCAGGAGTCCCTGTCTTCTAAATCATATTCCAAATGAAAGTGTTGTAAGAAAGCTAACTACACATCAGATCACTATTCAAGACACTATTTTGATACCAGGGACGGTGTTATACTACTTCACCTCTATCCAATTCGTCTTTTTTATCATTTGCAAAGTTGAGAGTATTAAATCAATACGGACAGTCACCATATTCAACCTTCTGATATTCAACCGTCGAATACAGCTATACGAGGAGAAACTATTCGTCAAATACAAGCCATTTCATTTTGTTTTGACCAGTGGGGGAGTGGGGGCGAAAGGAGGGTGTATTTACGTGTTATTCCGACCAGTAATCCCCAGTTACAGTTCCCCTGGCTGTGCTTAATGACCCACCCATCCATCAACATCCGGGTGGTCTAGAGAGAGATGGAGGAGAAGGCGGCGGGGGGGGGGGGGGGGCGTCCATGAAAACTGCAGCTGCTGGCTCCTCCAGCACCTGACTCCTCGGGGCAGAGTCTCACGTTAAGGACAAGGGGCCGCCAAGTAATCCTACTTCCGCTAAAACGATATTGCTCTGCAGCCCTGGAGGCCCTGGCTGTAGGTCTTAATGTGATATTGCAATGTGAGGAGTCTACTATTATGAGGCGTCTAGTGGATGGGAGGAGAGCGGCGTGCGGCTAGTATTTCCAGCCCTCAGGAGTGATTTGGTCCAGTTTTGCAGATCATTTATGGACGGATGTATCCTACCGTTATACAAGGCATTTGTTATCATATTTTATATCGGTCATAAAATGATAAACCCGTACATTTGTATAATGGTAATAGTTATGATGCTCTCTTTATTGGGTCAACCCAATCCCCAATAAGACCTTCAAGTCATCCATATCCCAATAGGATGTTTAATCCCTATCCCTTTGCCTTTCAATGTATTCCTATCCCCAATCAGACCTGTATTTCGTTCCATCCCTAATAGCACCGATGTCCCATCCTTAATAGGTAATGTATGTATTTTATCCATATTCTCTATAGAACCCTCCTTTTATCCCTACCCCCCCCCCACCCCCCATCATGGGACCTTTCTGTTATCCCTTCCACCAATAGGACCTTCATTTTATCTCTGCTCCCAAAAGGACCTTTATTTTCCCAATCCCCACTAGCACATTAATTTTATCCCTATCCCCAATAGAAATGGGGAAGTTGGGGGGGGGGGGGGTTAGCCATTTTATGTGTAATCAAATCTAACTGTTATCTCCATTATCGGATTCTCCTGCTTGCCCAGTTAATCGCCCAGTCCATTTGGGGGGATCCCGATCGGGGAAAGAGGACCAGCTACCTTTTGATGGGGTGCGGTGAATGGGTTCATTGTTTTATTCATGCATGTCAATACCATACCGCTGCGAGCAGCTGTGAGCGGCTCCCCCGGGCATGGATCCACCCCCCTACCACACCAGCACCTTACATTACAGGCCGTGCTGGGCTACTGCACGACCAGTCTATCTAGACGCTAGACCAAAGCTGCTACCCCGCTGAAACAAAGCCTTGAATCGTTGAGTCATTTAAAGATATAGAAATTCTCCCCATGTTACATGTCTTAAACAGAGTGTAGCCACTGTGGTTCCTTTATGTACATTTGATCATTGCTATTCATGGGGCGTAAACGGCATGGGCGACCACCTTCAGGGAAAGGGGCATCTGGAACATTGGCCTTTACTGGATCCCATTCCTGCATCGTCAGCACCACCGCCTGCATTAGCGCTACCATGACCACCATGACCGCCAGTACCATCAGCAACTACTAACGCTGTAAGGGCTGCATAAGGCTTTTATGGGTTGTGCCCAACTCATGCACGATGTATGAATTTAGCTCTGGCTGCATTCATGCATCATGCAGATATTGTCAGAGTGTATCATGCATGATGCAGCCATTGTAAATCTACACATTAGACCATGGTGTCGCCCTAAAAGGGTTAGCACGCAGCTCCAAATTCCTCCAGCTTTAAGCTACTCTCCTACCACAGGCATTCTGCAGCCAGTTCATGCACGTCGCTTTTGGCACAATATTTCTTTTGCCAGTTCGATTGAAGTTTCAAACGTTCTGAATTTGATCTATATTGCAGTTGTACATTGTGCTTGGAATATCTTGTGCTATTATTGTCTTGTCCTGAGATCTGTTAGCAAGTCAAATTGGCGGTGTGAAAGAAAAAGTGAATCGCGAAATGGTTATATGACACAAATCATACAGAACCACATGTGATATTCTTTGTAACCTGGGAAATCTGACCCTGGTGTTTAAAAAAACAGGGATTAAATAAAAGACCACCACTATACGGGGTCCATAAAACACCTATCCACTTCTTAAACCACCACTGCATGTGCGTGTAGGGATCGATGAGCAATGGTTTTTGCCAACTAAATGTGGTATTTCGAGGGGAGTTGTAAAACGAGAAACAAGGCCAACAAAGATAAATAATGTGTTTCCCATTGCGTGTCCTAACTTGGCGAAAGGCAATCAATGCAACTAAGGTAGGGTATATTTCAACGATTTTCACATCTTTAGACAACTGTTATTGGGTCAAATAGAGAGTCCGTCCCAGTACTTTCACGTTAGAAAAGGTTTTCCGCATATATTCTTTTCTGTCATGCCTGTAACCTGAAACACACTTTTATATAGCAGTAGGTTTGACCCGACCACTGGTGGTTGCTCGCTGGCCGGTGGCCCTGGAGCGGACACAGCACACAGCGGGTACCAAAAGGACTCCGTGATTTTCCCAGTGGGGGCGCTGCAATGTGTTCAGCCCGGGCGGGTCTGCATAAAAACGGGCGGCTAATAATTTGTTCGGGTTTGGACGGCATCAATCAGCCCTTCTAACCGCGCTGACGGAACTATAAATGCTCCCACCTGGTAGCCCCCGGGGAGACATATAGGCCGCCTGTTAATGCGTAATTATGAGGAAAGCCATTTTTTATACTCTTTCCTCTTTTTTTTGTTTTTACAGTTCAGCCATCGTCAACGGTGTTTTATGTAGATTCCGTATACTGTACAGGGAGGGGAGCTCTATAAGAAGCGCTACTGGATGTTCTTGGTGTAATACCATTTAATGTTTCCCACCAAATATATCACGGCAAGTGGGAGGCACCTGGCTTAGTGGATGCCTACTTGGGAGGCAGACAAACGAGGCCATCTCTGAGTGATTAAAATACACCCCCCATCTTTCTCTCCCCCCGCGAAGATGGGGAATAATTCACGCAGACGACATTTCTTATCAGTCATAACGTCGTATTAAGATCTCCATACTCTGACTCCCCCGGTGCCCTTTCTTGTTCATGTTCGCAGCCCCCAACCCCACCCCCATTAAAGCCAAAAGGGCTTCGCCTCTTTTGAAATGAAATATTCATTTAAATCTCCAAATGCGATTACCTAAGGAAATCCTGAAAGCTTATGAAGGTCACCGATTCTCTAATTAAGATCGTCGCTAGTTTTTTTGCTAATTAAAGTTCAAATAACATTTAAAACCCCTTAGCTGTGTTCTTGCTGCGCCAAACACGCTACTTAAACATGATTTACACGATGCTTTAAGAGCCGATTTGTCCCTCCCAATCCAAGTCATTTCTCACTCTTCATATGAAAGAAGAATTACTGCCTTCAGACATTCATGAATAATATCTCATTTGTTAAGCCTACAGGAGGAAGCAAATGTAAAAAGACCTAATGCAGAAGGACGTGTGACCAAAATGATGAATTCAGACTAAATCAGACACAACACCTATGCGCTCTTCTCAGGCATCCTGAGCAACTATAATATTCCTTATTATAACCACTGGTATAATTTGCAGTTGTGTCAGGAGGGGATGCAACGGGTAAATGCATATACACTATACAAACATAACTTCCTCCATATAATATAGAGAGCTGAGGGATGGCTCGGCAGGTGTTAACCGTTGTCAACTCCTTGAATCGCCTCCTCATAAACAGATGTTATGTCGAGCAGTGCCCCTTTGAATAGAAATTGGTACCATAAAACTATCAATCTCCATGCAGAGGGTCTGGGACCTGGTTTCTAGTGGGCGGTGAGATCCCCTATCTCAAGCCCATGTTTCCGCAGTAACATGAACTATGATTCATACACATGTTCTTTGAAAGGCAGTTCCGCCACCCTTTCCTAGAGGTCCTGAATGCCAGCGATGATACCCCAGAAAGCGATGGTGGGGTGAGATAGCCCTTATCAGTTATGATCAAAGATATTTATGTACCCTAAACACCAAGCCTCTGGTTGATATAATGTGTGTGTACAGTGATTTAGAGTAGGCTCCTTACTCCTGTTGTGACTATATTATATATATATATATATATATATATATATATATATATATATATATATATATATATATATATATATATATATGGCCATACGCTACCCCTATAATCATGAGCAGCTCCATCGGAGGTGAGCAGCTCCTTAATGCCTTTACCTGGATTCAGCACCTGTTCTGCTGAAGCTAGTTTCCACTGAGGCCCCACTAAAACACATGACCTTTAGAAATTTAAAGGTTCTAAAACACACCAATTATGCCCCGGAGGAAGCTTTCAGTGGGATTACTCCAGGAACCTGACCGTGGCCATGGAAACCTTCTTCCATGCGCCTGCAGGCTGTTGTCTTATCTTTCACTAGAGTGGGAGGTACAGGCCCGCCCATACAGGCCCTTCTTCGGTCATTACTAATTCATAGTGTTCATGCGGGCGAGCCTGGCTAGCACAATAGGAAAAACTGGATGTACATGGTAATCGGGTGCCCTTGGCTTCAGAATTACGGTTTTATCAGGGAAGTATAACGTTCTTAAATTCTAACTACGCACAGTCAGCGTTCACAATGGGAAATGCTACCCCAGGTATAATGTTATAAAACACTCAAATCACTACAGATTAGGTAAGTGTGAAGGTGTTCAATACACTATATACGGATATTGAAAGTTCACGGCACTATAGATATTATTTAGTGTAATGAAAATCCCAATGGGTAATGTGCATTAAACAAAGCAATCCGGCGCTTGGCATAAACCTAGACTTATACAACAGCCCACAATGGTGCCTTCCGTTTAACATATCCGATTGTTTCCATATACCCCTAGACCAGGTCTATAGTGAGAGTAAAGCAGACTTTAACGGTTCAGGCCAATATCAAATATCCCCCCGAGGCATCGCAGCAATTACTTATTAATGGTCGTGAATGGAGTCTGGCCTTCAATGGACCGCCTGATCATATAGCTGCGATCCAAATTGAGATTGGCTCCTGTCTCCTGGAGTGGAGCTGCGGGGGGGGGGGGGGTGGATATGGTGGGGTGGGGTGGGGGTGAATCAATGTGAAAGTGTGCCCACAAGAAGTGGGTGGGTTGAACCTGAATTGAAAGGGGTGAAGTTCCAGTTGGATATTGTAGTAGGACCTGGGTCGTTGTAGTACAATAAGTAGATTAAGTAGATGCACTATGGGTGTGGATTAGGGACATTTCAGACGGGGAAGGGCTAAGACTGGCATGGTGAAGTCTTATTGAGGATTTACCTAGATGAAGGAATATAAGTAGTATAGAGAAAGTAGGGTGAGCGGTGGGATTTGGCGAGGCTTAATTGGTACCCGCAGTTATAGAGTGTGGGTGGGATAGTGCCTAATATGTGATGCTATAGAATAGGACAGGGAAGGCCCCAAATGGAATGCACCTCCATGTAGGCAGCAGACACAGGCTTATGAAGGGGTAAATTCCGTACGGTGCCCGGCCCAATATAGCCGCACTGTTGGCCGCGGCCAGGCAAACACGGGCTGCTCGGGAACAGCTCAGAGCTGCTCACGTCCGTACTAGCACCGAGTGCGTGGTGATCCGGCCCTACATACCGCAGGTAAACACTAGGATCGATAGGGCTTTGTAACACCATTGATTGACCCTCACCCCCATCCCCCAATAATTCCCTCGCCCCTACTCCCCTCTCCACCCCTGTCCCCTTCTTCCCTTTTCCCTCCTTAACAAACTCACTCCTTCCCTCACTCTTCCTTCCCTCACCCCTCCCCCTCTCTCTGTCTTTCTCCCTCCTCCCAGCCCATCACCCACTAGCACGCCCGGCCAGCTACCGCCCACCTACCCATTCCCCCCACACTCACATGATATACATTCCCACGTACCATGCCACCCCCAGGCTGGAATTTCCTGGCGTTGACCAGGCATTGCCCTGCCCCACTTATGGACTGTACTCCCAGTAGTGTGGCATGGCAGGGGTTCTCCATAACCAAGGCTGGCCGTCCATGCCGAGGACACCATTGTTTGTCTGTTGGAGACTACATGAGCTGCTCATGAGCTGCTCGTGCCTCGGGAGTGGCACCCGCTCCTACTTATTGTGTGGGGACCAAGGCTGTCCCTTATTACGTGTACGGTGGAGCCGTCATTCTTATCCCTATTCTGTCTTCATGGGTGGTCGTGGTAGAAGCGTCTTACCGTAACTATGTGGCAGCAGTAGATGTGGGATATAAGACGCGCTCTATTGTATTCTGAATCGGACAAAACCAGTCCAAGTATATATAACACATATCTATCGGATTGTTGCATATTTCTTGTAAATTAATAATATTTTCAAAATTATGGTTTAGAACAGGCATTACTGAAATAATAGCACTCGTTACGACCACGCGAGAACGTATTCTATGACACTATAAGTAGGCATGATACGGCTGTATCTACCAGTATGATACATCTCCCACAAGCCACACACAGCATGGCCTTGGGTGCGCTGGCTGCTGCATGGACGAGGGTGAGAAAGGGAAAGGGTGGCGCCAGACCTTTCTGGGTACCTGCAATATTAAGCAATGTTGTGGCTGGAGCCAAGCCAAAAGTGTAGGCATTCGTAGATACAAGCTCACACACATAGCTAGTCTACAGATTCAGTAGCCAAGATCGGGCAGATAGGTGTGGCTGTAGATGTGTTGGGGCAGGTGATTAGGTTTAGCAGTCGCAAAGGTTAATTGTAGGCAAGGTTGGGTGAAATATGGGCTTCATCATTGGGTAATTGACTTGGAATAGCCTGGCCATGGCGGCTAACTGGTTCTTGCTTTTAACATAATTATATGTTCTGTATGCGGGATATTGAAGCTGCAAGATATGTCTAAATGTATGAACTGGGGCGGTGGGGGAGGATTAACAAGACACCGTTTCTCATGGAAGTATGGGTAGACACATATGTGAGTAGGCTTGCAGGTTAAGGACTCTATCAAATCTTCTTTTTTTTGGCCTATTTGCAATTTCCGTGGCAACGGGAATTGATATTTATCAGATTTTTTCCAAATTTATGATTTTTTTTATATATTTGGAGCGTTTTTCTTCCAAAAACATTCTTTTTGCGGTTCTTTGCTTCTAAAATGGTTACGGTATAGAAATAAGTTATATAATGCATGTCTAATGTATATCTATGTCAATCATGGTTAAGATAATGTAGGATATGGCAATACTTTTGCCGAACGTCTATATACTCCTTAATCGTGAATCGAGAACAAAAACTATTCATCAATCCATACACTGTAAGACAATTTCTAGTCTTGCCCTATACACTGTAAAAACAGTGTTTAGGCTGTAAATGCGCATGTTTAGTGGCTAAACACTTTTCTAAACACTATCTTGTCCCACATTTTTAAACACTTTTTTCCATCTAAACATGTTTAATTTCTAAACATGTTTAGATAAAACGTGTTTAGTGTGCAAAGTGTTTAGATCTAGTAGGTGTTTACATGTATAGAGCTTAGACCAAGGAAGGGTTTAGATGAATGGTGTGTAGAACTGTAGAGTGTTTACATGTGTAGTGTTTAGAATTATTAGGCATTTAGATGAATAGCATTTAGATATAGTAGGTGTTTAGTTAGATAGTGTTTAGGTGAAGCTGATGTGTTTACAGTGATTGTAATGTGCATATTAGGATATATTATCGGTCCAATTTATCATCTTATATTCAGATAGCCTGAAAATAGTAGTATTTTATAACACTTTTATAGAGTGTCATCACATATGTTACATAGCATCCATACTAAGTAACTGGGAAATGTGTACAACAGAATGATAGAGGGAACATTGCTATATATTTTCTTATGTCCCACAAAACAGGTGTCCCCAGTGGTTATAGCTTTTCTGCACATTATTTCTATTAGTCTAAACCCGAAATCATAGACCTACTTTTTGCGTATTAAAAGCCATATGTTCCCATATTTGAATCACTCAAATTATATCATTCTTTGTTTGTTTATTCAAGGACCAGCTTAGAGATGGGTGGGTCCATCCATGTACTTAGCTGCCACCTGGTGGGATAAAATTGTGTTTAATATCTAAACACTTAAACATGTTTAGGTCTAGTGTTTAGATGTTTAGATTAAATATGTTTAAGTCTAAACTGATAAAATATTTAACATGGTTATAATGTATATGTTAAGTGTTTAAACAAGTATACTAATTATGACAAACAGACACAGCCATGATCCAGTTTTAGGCAAAATACTATAAACTGTGCCCCAAATATAGGCAGGGGATCACACTCCATTAATTACCACTTTTTTTCTTGTTAAAACAGGTCACATATGGTATCTTTTTTTTCTAATATATTTTGTCTTTTTTATATTACCTTGCCGGATCAATGTGCATCGTTGGATGACCCAAGGAACTATTGTACAGTCTACCTTGTGTACGACGAACAACGTTCTGTTGCAGAACGATTTCGTGCAATAAACAAACTTAAACTTTTCTGGTTCTGACTTTGCCTGTAATTGGGGTACTTATATCATTTCTGCAGATTTTCTGAACTTTAGAGAAACACTTTGGAAAAGGCCAAGCTTATGTTGGGATCATAAGTATTAGAATTGCATTTCAATAGGTTATAAAAAGCTGCTATAAAGATAATCAGAATAATGATAACAATATGATTGGCATAGGAAAGAAAAGGTGATCCACGCACTATTTGGTATCTAAACACCTCACTGTTTAAATGCTGAACAGGCAGTAAACATAATGTTTAAAGGCTAAACACAAAGAAAACGTATGTTTAAATAGTAAACACCCATCTGCATAAGTCTGAAAAAATTGAGTTTGGAGTGCCTCAAGGGTCGATTCTCGGCCCGCTACTATTTATTTGTTTCATAAACAAACTCCCGAGTGTTGTAAAAAATTGCCGCACGATCATGTATGCGGACGATGTTGTATTTTATGTAAGTGATGAAGCCTTAGCAGAGGCCACTAGTAGAATGCAGCCTGATGCTAGTAGAGTATATGACTGGTTCTCAAGCAGTGGATTATGTATAAACACTGAAAAAACCAAAATTGTAATTTTTGCCCCGACAAAACCTAGTATACCACTTACTGTTAATATTACCATGGGTTCTACAATTTTAGAAACCAAAAACCAATATGAATATCTCGGTATAATTCTAGATAATGAGTTTAAGCTGGAACATAGTGTAAGTAAAAGTGTCAGCAACGCTAGCCACCGGAGTGTAATGCTCAGGAAAATGCGCACAAAAATTACCACATCAACCGCACATCTTGTATATAAACAAACCATCATGCCAGTGATGGAATATTGTGGCTACTTGTATAACGGTATTAAGGACAGTCAGCACAAGCGCCTGCAGCTAACTCAGAATAGGTGCCTTCGCCTGTGCTTAAACGTGAAAATCAGATACCCAGTTGTAAACTTGCATAGGGACACTGGAGTTGACTACCTCAGCATACGTTATGATGTGCAACTGTTACTACTACTCCACAAGTATTTATACGGCAACAAACATAACAACACAGACTTGGGTCTGAGATTCCAGAGCGCGGTACCGGGGGGGCGAGTGATGCGCTCTACCGGTACAGGGTTGCTGGAATATCCAAAATCATTACTAAAAGGTTATCATAAAAGCCCTCTGTATAGAGGAATCACCTTATGGAATAAATTAAATAAATCCTGTAGAATTGAAAGATCCAAATGTGCCTTTAGAGCAAAAGCTGTATCAAAGGTGAGAGAATTATTCACTATCAAACAAAGGGAAAAGGGCCTCCTGTAAGATGCCCATTCGATAACATTATACTCATAAGGATTGATAAATGAAGATAGAGTGAGAACATACTCTCAATTGATGATTGTAACTGTATTTGAAAACCACTTTGTGCAATAAATACATTTATAAACTCAAAAAAAAAAAAAGTGTTTACTTTCTAAATGTCTAAACACATGCATGTTTTTGGTGTTTAGGCATTAAGAAATGATGTGTTTAACATACATAAAGTGTGTTTAGATGTCTTAAGTGTGTACAGATTAAACATGTTTAGCTTTTTTGGTGTTTAAAGTTAAACACTGTTTTTACTATAGTTGACATTATCAAAAGTATCTTAACAATACCCTGCAGGTTTTGTTGAACCATCCACTTTTGTAGAACTTTAATTTCCTCAACATCATGATTCAATCTACTATCTCAACATGAGGGCTTTGGTTATTACAGAAGTAGCTAGAAGGACCTGTCTAATGATACTCACGCTAAATACAATGCTTTAACATTGGCAGTGGACATTTCCAGACATAAGCTTAGCCCTCACAGTGTGAGAGGTAGTCACTTTACTGGATGCCAATTCCAATCTGAAACAAGAATCACTTCTTATAGTTCAGTGCGTGAATCATGTATCCAATCCGATTCAATTGTCAATTTCGAGTTGGTCTATAGGCATTGGCACCCAGCACACATTAATAATCCCTCCACCAAATCAGCAGCTAGCTTGTGCTGACAAAAAGATCCTTATTGCCATGGAGAAGTGATCGAACCTCGCTTGCTGACCAGACCAGTAGGCGTTGTTTGAGCGGTATGATGTCTAAGGCCGGGTGCAGAATTACCAGCTTTAAATATCATCTTTAATATTGACATTTCATTTGCCCACCCACCTTCTTCTGGTGCCATTGTTATTAACGGCAGCCATGTCCAATAATATGGCATCCGGGCGTCACCAGGTTACGCCAATTGCACTCAGGCCCTAAAGGTGCCGTCTGATGAAAGTCTCACTGTATTAAATGTCAAACGCAGTTTTACCATTTAGGCTAATTTCACAGGCTTCAGCACTCAAGTGCCTTTTGGTATTTTGCTTTAATTGGCCACCTAAATCAATTTAGGTATGAGAGTTGGCTGTATGGCAATTGATTTAATGGTCCAATATGTCCAGCATATAGTACTTAATTGTCATTCCAATGTACTATTCACACGCTGATCGATTAAGTACCTAAAGTGAATGTGATGAAGTAAAAATAAGTATAGTGGAAGGGGAAGTGATTCCACCAGCGTCTGGTCGGTTTTGCAATAAGAATGAGAACTGCATTTTATTATATCAACCTATTGCAAATGGACCCCTTTTGCAATTGTATAGTTTAGTCGATATGGGATATTGATAAAAAGCTACTCACAAGTAATACTATAATTAACCATGGCAAAGAGATTTATCAGCCATGTAATCCATACCCTAATGTATATGCTTTGCCTCACCTGTTGTATTCCTTCTCTTTTTAGGTAAGTGGAACACGTATGCTGTACCGTCTGTAAACAAATGGGGGCATTTGTGATTACAGTATGCCCTACTAGAACAGCTAAGTATCCCTTTATGTCTTAAATGGACTATAGACAGAATCGGTTATACTAAATAATCCTAAGTAGGTATGTGATAATTATATGAGGGACTGTAGAGAGGGGAAGTCTTTATGTTCACTGTGTAGTCTTACATACAGAGCTAACGGCACAGAGTATTAAGACTCAGACATATAGGAATGGTGAATGTTTACGTAAAGGCAGCTCTGTTTAGTGTCAGACCACACCACATTCCATGCTTACAAAGGCATTCCTCTTAAGATGGGTATTTTATAGTAGTCCATGTATACGCCTTACCAACCCGCCCCTCCTCCCTACACCCCACTAATACAGTATAGAGCAGTAGGATTTACCATTGCTGCTGCTTACAGAAAAGAAGAGCGTTTAGAATTTCAAAGCCCCGTGAACGTCCCCCCTCTTTAGCCCACACCACCCTTTGCTCCGTGAAGTAAATGCCTTGGTTTGACATGACCTGAATACGCCGCCATAGTAGGCTGAGGTCAGCACAGGTGGCGCTGTCAGTCCTCCCACCTCACCACAGAACTGTACAGCAGGAAATTACAATGCTCCCCGGGGGACGAAAAGTGGGGTCAGAGGGGACAGGCATGGAGTCGGGCTATAGGAGAGGGCCCACCACCAAGGATGTGCTGTTCACCAGGGTCTTCCGCCTATAGTCTGCCATGCATTTGTTATTGAGGGTCGTGTCAAACTGACCTTCCATATACAGAACGGGGCCGCACATCCCACCTAAATATACCTGGCCAAGTAACAGTATAGTACTGAGCGGTGCTGGGGGATAGGATGAAACGATCCCTGCAGGTACAGATGTCCACTATAGACCACAATCTCTATACCCTGGAGGCACATTACACTCAAACCTCAGAAGGCAGCAAATAGAGTCCAGCTACTTGATTTAACCCTTTTATCGAAAATTACAGATTGAAATCTCCAAGTAACCTTTTACTAAATGTTGAAGAATTGAATCCTATTTATCAAATTGTATCTATTCAAGACTTAAAATAGCTCGGCGGTATACACGACATATGTAAAATTTAAAAAAAACTGTGATTCAGTTCTTCTCGTTGCAATTACAATTGGACGAAAATTATTCGAGATAATTGATAATACTACATGAGTGCTACTTGAGAATATGTGAAACATTTCACAACCATTCCTGCACAACACTACCTATGGTTCAATAGTAATGGGGAGTGCTGCAAATGGGAAGAGACACTTTCTATAGAGAGGCGGCACTTGGGCTTGATTACAGATGATGTGTATCTGAGGCAATACTTGGCGGTCTGTGGGTAATCTTATTTAGATACATGGCTTGCTTCTTGACAGGTCTGAGTTTGCCTTTCCCCGTGCCGAGTACGGTTGCCTACAAGGACATACAACTGTGATTAGTCCCTTCCCACTGCCGCTGGCTTCCCTAACAGCCAATACAGCTTTCTATGGACGGCTTTGATGGCATCATCGCAGGCAATGGGGTGGCTTCACAGACAGCTTGCAGTGGCCGCTGATAGCGAGATCCCTATATATCTCATGAATTGGCCTTCGCAGAACAAAGAGCAGCACACAGGCAATCAAAGAGAGAATACGTGTATCACGTTCAAATACGTGTTATCGATTTTCTCGATGTGAATGCTCCTGCCTTAAACGGACCAACATGAAAAGAAAATCACCTTTTAGAATAAAGAAAATTCATTTTGACTGGGTAAATGCAAGTAATATATCCACAGCCGCATATTTGCCTTTCCCAAATAATTTCAATGCGTAATTCAGTAACCCCTTTTTTTCTTTTTAGATTGAATACATGGTGCAAAATAAGAGTTGACCCTAGGCAGTCAGGCGTGAGCAACTCTGCAGCTGTGTACCCCGAGTGAGCCACTCGTTGCATTGACTCTGCCCTGATGGAGTATTTGACCACTGTCACCACTGTGGCTATGTACCATGGGGACCCTGTTTGTCTGCCTCTCAGTGTGCCACTCCTCCAGCAAGCGGGCAGGCAGCATGTCTAACTACTCCTGGATTGAATGTTGAAGCCCCTGGAGGGCCCAGATAATGTAGCAGACAATCGCCGTTACGTGAAGCTTCTTGTCGTACCCGTCAGCATATCCCATAGCACATGTTATTGAGTGCCAGTACTAGTCTCTGTAGAATTCCATGCTTTCTGTGCTGAGGGGAAGGTCCCCAGGGGGACATGTTGGATATGGGTGGTCTAACTGTGGATCCTGCGGTGTAACCCAAAAAAGGTTCTTTGTGTCAATACCTCCAGGAAGGCCAACCCTCTCAACGAGCACTGCTTTCCCTGTTATATCGAACGTCATTGCACAATAAAAGAAGGGTTTGTACATATTGCAAGGCCTCCTTAAGCAAAACTGGTTTATATTAGTATTCTTTGCTCTTTAGTGATTTTAGTATAACCCACGAAAAGAACATTACAGACCTCAGGGTACACCCACGACATGCCCACTCTCCCACAAAACCACACCACTTGTGGCCAGGTCCACCCAACTCCTCGATCCAGGGTCAATATTAGTCCTCCACATTATCCTCCAGCAGAGGGGGGATGCAAATGGCTGTGGTTAATTAGCTCGGCATGTACACCCTGACCGCTCCCACCCACACTCTGCTGTCCCTATCTGTCAGCCCACCTATACTTCCCACACTGGAGGAGCCTACATGTACATGGCAGCCATAGTGAGAGGCCTGCCCACATGTATCAGTGTGATAGCATTATGGCCTGATGCTCCATGAGGCTCAGTCTGTCCCGGGCTAATACACTATAACTAAGAGGCTGACAGCCGCTGACAGAAGCATGCCGCTGTAGTGTATGTTGCCGTCTGTGTAATTGTCACCGACACTCCCAGTGCTGATAGCCTAGCAGTGACATGACTGATTAGCCGCAACCATCAAAACAGATATATGCGGAAAATGAACACTAACTCTTCAAACCCCCACCTTTACTGCCGAGGTAGTATAACATAATTATGTGCCACTTACGGGTCACGCAGTCCTTTAATGCATATGCCCTCTGTTGGTAAGTCGACTCGGCAGCCCTTGATTAATGCATCATGTCGACCCTTTGATATAGCTTGTCAATTCCTAGGGTATTCGTAGAATATGGAATAGTGGTGATGGTAGTGGAAGGTAGGAGAGTGAGTGAGAGAGGAGAGGGGAAGCTGCTCAGCGAAATCCATATCACCTACGGCAACACCTACACTTGTAGGGTGGTGTGCATGTTGATAGGCATGGCTTTCCTCCTGCTAACAGACCCCAAATTAATATGTCCTCTTGAGTCATCGATTTACCACCTGCAGACACTGCGTGAAATAATTGAACCGTGTAGTTATAGCTCCACCCTCTCTCCAACCCTGCCATCCACCCTATACCTAAGAGGTAGGTATTGCAATCCAATTTAAATCGGTGTATGGTTTGAAATTCCTCCAGTTGCAAATCTAGAGCCATAGATACAAAGAAAGTATACTAAGACTTCCCACTTTTGAGCGTCAAGAGTAGTTTTGTGTTTCTCATTGTAGAAGACACAAGAGATCATGTAAATTAAGGCAAATCCAGGCGACCAGCATGTGTAAACCTATCGTAGAACTAGTTATGACCGTGAATGGCAATAAAGGGTCAATACAAGTCATAGATGATTAACACATAACCAAGGACATTAGTGATATGCGTGATGATCTGTGGATCTGTTCCATTGTTCGGAGAAACATGACACACTGCGCGGATGTCTCTGTATGGTCCATTGTTACAGGTTTAGACCAGGATAATAATAACTTCATGACCAGTGATTTCTAATTTCTCCATTATCACCAAATGTGTTTAAGTAGCAATAACATGTGGACATGTGTAACAATTCATTCTGTATACATATAGAAAGAGGCAAGCCCTCTTGGCAAAATGTGTAGCTATTAATGATGTAAATCCCACGCTTTTATTAAAGTGCAATTATCCATGTAAGTGCTGATACTGATACAGAAACAATATCCCTCAGACTTCGTATGTATTCTTTTAAAAAAAAAATATGGCGCTTTTCCCCCTCCACTGTACGTTCGATAATTAATGTTTAAGCATCTCGATCGAGAGATAAATTTAGAGAAAATGAATTCTCAGTTAATAGTTGCACATGCCATCTATATCAAGTTTCACCTGTGACTAAATGCCAGTAATTTAAGATTAAGTGAACGTACATTTACATAATAGGTGCAATTACTATTCTGAATCCCCACAGTATAGGCGCATGTAGGCCTAATGAAAGAGACGTTCCTCGTCTTACATGCAAACATGCATGTTCTATAATGATAGCTGACCAGGGGCTCGATTCATAAGTTTCTACGACATAGAGGGCTATTTTACTGCTACGATCATTGCTGGTCGTCTAGGGGTCATTTTGTGTCAAACCTACGACAGCTGAATAACAGTTGTAAGGGTGGAGAAAAATAACCACACTTACGACCAGCTTATCTCATTCGACTACCGTAAAACCTCGCGTTTAAGCCGCGGCTTGTACGCGAATCAGATTCAGCTTTCTTTTGATACCAAACATGCCTATATAGGGTGTGGCTTATACGAGAGTTTTTATAAGTATACTACAGTACCAAATTAACAATTTTCAGATGGCCTCTGCGGCTTATAGGATCGCACCAAACTCGGGGTGCGGCTTATACGCGAGATAGGATTATACGCAAGGTTTTACGGTAGCTTATCTCATGAAAATTGTAGAATGCTGTCGTACAAAAGAAGAGGTGCATTTCACAAGAAAATTTGAGCAAATTTCCCAATTGTCCTATTGCACAGAATACCTGTATATGGTGGTTGTAAGGGAGAAAATGCCCATTTCACAACATACAGCTGAGACAGACTCTAAAGTCATCTCAGCCATATAAAAATTCTTTAATAATGGTTTGTTTTGTACGAAATCAAGATGTAAAGACTGATATTTACATGTAAATTACCTTGTAAGAATGAATGCCTCATAAATTCACAATATTACCCATTTTTTGAAAATCATTATCTAACAATTTACCCCTAAATCGTAGTGTGTGTTATATTCTTATGTACTCTGTAATACAAAGTTATATTTTTAGCATAATTACTATTACAACAACTTTCTAAAGGCTTGTGATATGATTGAGTAATGGAAATATGTCTTATGATTTTCATTGTGAAATGCACCACATTTTTCTGTATGACTCCCTTGTACGACTCCTTGATTGCAACAAGTAGAAAAAAACGATTTGCTCTCTTTTCCCTACAGACATGTCTTTTTGTGGTCGTAGAATTATTGAGATATCGTATATTGTTATGAATCGAGCCCCTGGTTTCAGTTAAGGCCATCCAGGTGAGCATCGGCTGGTAATCATCAACTAGCTACTCTCATGGGCTTCCACAGGAGGTAATTTTGACACTCTAGCCCATACCCAACCGTACTATCACGTGACCTAATATACAGGTAGTGTCTGCGTGACCACGCCCACCACACCTGAACAAGCCACAGCGCCATCTGTGGCCATTGTGCAAACTCGACAGGTCGCTATTCTAGCAGAACCATTCCATCTGCCCTGAGAAGGGCAGCAGGACAAATAAGTGGGTTCGGAAGGATGTGGCGCGTAGCGTTAAAGCGAAGCTGTCTTGTAAAGGGAGAGAGAGGCAGGCAGAGGCAGAGAGCAAAACAGACAGAGAGATATGCTGGGAGAGAATGAATCTAAACCATGTATTATCCACAACGAACAGTAGAATGTGGTATAGGATGCGACAAAGGAAGGGAATCAAAAATATCTTGAAGTGGACGAGAAGAAAGCCTGGTTGAGTAACATCTAACATCTCAGTATTGCGGGAGGAGAGGGGGGCAGTCAGGTGGGTGCAGGTTTGGGCAGCAGCTGCAGTGCTGCACACTGCGGACACCAGTATGACCTGACTTCGGGCTGTAATGCATTGCCCACTCTCCTTATACCTATACCAGCAGCTAAAGCACCCCCTCCTGATTGACTACCCGGCCCTGCCAACTCCCATTCCACCTTTCAACACCCACTTTCACTGCTTGATGCCACCACCCCACCATCTATCTTCAGGAGACACTAAAACGCCTTAGACCTCTGTGCAGTTCTATGCTGGAGGACCTTTTATACCCCCGTGCCTCTGTTTTGAAAAAAGCTGGGGTCGCACACACTACTAGTACATACTGACCCCATATTTATACATGTAGTTTACAAGACATGCGAAACATGCACAAAATCTAAACCTGCCTGGAAAAAAGGCCACCAATGATAGGATGTGGATATACAAGAGCGATTGGCACTACTCCAGATGTCTGTGTTTGATAGCAAACTACACGGGTTGTGCGGTTCATTTGATATGCTACCCATCCCTAAGTACAGATATATCAGAGAGGAAGCTGCCACAACAGCATCTGTATCAAGGGTATCTGTTCATATCTCACCTGTAGACAGGGGCACCACACATGCAGCGTAGGGCACACACGCGCACAGAAGAAGGTCTGTGCCCTGGAGGACAATTCTTGTTATCCTTCCATACACCTGTCTATTTGTATACCGGATCGTACATTGATTGGCCTGGAACTCCTTTCGCATAGTGCCAATACATACAATGTCTCATGTAATTTTAGTTCTATAAATGATAGAATAGCCAATATTGCAGTGTTAGAAAGCAGATCATCAAGGATCTTCTTACCCTTTCTCTATGGAATAGGCGACACGCCGGGAAAAATACTGCTGATAGGCATAAGAATACAGTACAGCATCTGGAGCTAAACTGTAAAGAGAACAGTATAAAAAAATCTAAATTAGTCTGGCCGACTGTCGAGTTACTCGAATGAGATGCACTTAGTAGTGAATGGTAATATGACCATGGCGACCTGACGTCACAACCTGGCGTCATAGGTATCAATGCGCCGAGCGGGCCGGACTACAGTGAGCTGCTCACTGGCTACATCAATTACAATTGTATTATGGTATACACATGTTTGTCCCACATACGCTGACACTAGTTAAAGGGAATTAAAAGATGAAAGATGCTGATTCATTCAGTTTGACTCGTTGCTGTTAGATGCCAAAAATACAAGCAAATCAGATTATAAAATGTGTTTGTGGTTGGAAAGACGTAAGATGTTTTGTGTCCTCTTTATTCATTATTGAGGCTTTGAGTTTGGGAGTGACTCTCGACAGGATCACTCCATCCCCTCAGCATAAATATCCCAGCGCCATGCCTGGTCCCTCTCCCTAATGCGTTAACGCTGAGCTTATTAGCCACATTCCCCGGGGATGTCGAGTATAATTATGTGGACCCCAAGAGGTTCAACATGATAAGCTCGGAATTAATTATATATAATGACATTGTCTCTAATCCCATCACTACGAAGGAACTCTGTAGACGAGAGCAGTCAGGAAGGTTACAGGGTTATTCGTGTAGCATCTGCATCATTTAACGTCCATATGTCGGTAGTCTATCACTGGGGCAGACACTGGGGTCAGGGGTGGAGTGCTGAACAATAGTGTGATATCAGATGGAACTGGCATATCAATGAAAGCGGCTATACACATATGTAAATGTCTCGGGAACTTCAGAATGTAATCAGTGGTTGACATCTGTTCCACCGGGAGATTAGATGCCACACTGTTATATATATATACCTTGTATTTGTAACAATGGTTGGCAGATCAAACAGGAGACTACTGTTATTTTGGTACATGTATGCATGGAGGCATGATCATTGGCTTGGATCCTGTGCCACAAGGATCAGCCTGGACAATGCCAAGTGAGGCAATGCTCGGCTGCTGGCCTGACCAAAATCAATGACAGGATCGATGGATGTAGAGTGGTGCTAAAAGGCACCACTCAACCCAGAGGTAAAAAGGTAGCACATCCTAAGTGAGCAGCGGTTCGTTAGAGCCTCCAGCACTAGGCTTCATGCTGTACAATGGTACTTTAGCTGTTAAGTACACCCCCATTGTATCAGCCCTTTTATGTCATGTAGAACTGCGGGATACACATGCCTGTTGGTGTCGGATGGGTGTGACTTAGGCAGGAATGTATTGAAATATGTACACAGTATTGTATCAATGTATAAGCCAACACCCACAAGGCGTTCTATGGCTTGGAACCCTCTGCGTTCTACGCCTATTGCGATCTGGCGCCTTGCTTATTCACCAAATCGCAAGGGTGCTCTTTCCAAATCCCATTGCTCAGTATACAGAGGGCCTTGATTACTGCATTACGGCCATTCTTAAGGCCAACACCCACAAGGCGTTCTATGGCTTGTAAACCTTTGCGTTCTATGCCTGTTGCGTTCTAGGAGCCTTGCTTATACTCCAAATCGCAATGGTTCCCACATCTTATTGCAAGCTTCAAATCCCACTGTACACATGTACATGGCACAGAATCTCTGCATAATGGACTGCATTAACTTTATATGTAAGGATTAAGTGTTGCATTTGGGGGGAGTTACTTCATAATAATTGTGCTTATAGTTGCTTTACTATAGAGGGGATATCTATTAATTTATACTTTGAATTAATAATATCATGTGGGCCTAGTGGTGGGCAGATTATATATACTTTTCATGAAAAATGGTTGTAAAATGTCGTTTGTGTATCATCAGAAATAGGGAGTGCCCCCCTGACTTTCCAGATGATTGAAATGTATCATGTCCATAATGAATTCGCAGAGATTTCCCTTTTAAGCAAGGAAAAATATCTAATTATTTAGATATTATTTTGTGACCAATTCGCAACAGATCCTTTGCAGTTTTATCTCCCTGTTGTAGTTACATCTGTTGTGAATTGGAGGCAGTTCTCCAATTCGCAACAGATTGCCAATTCGCAGAGATATACCAGCATAAATCGCCCTGTGGGATTCGACCTTTAGCGATTTCAAGTCAGTTTAGCCACCAAATATGTATATTTTAGTAATGACTTTAGTGAATCTATGTGAAATCGCAGAGATTTTTGGATTAAGCAAGAGAAAATATCAAATAAAGTAGATATGAGAGTGAGCTGAATTCGCAGCAGATTCGTTGTAGTTGTAAGCCCCTGTTGTAGTTACATCTGTTGCGATGTAGAGGGAGTCCCCCAATTCGCAACAGATCCCCAATTCGCAGAGATTTCCAAGCATAAATCGCCCTGTGGGATTTGGCCTTATAGTGTACCTGATTTATATATGTTGGCCTGCTACTAATTTTCTTTTATTGATTATTATTGAGTGATACGTGGTTTTGTCCCTTTTGATCGCAATGGCCTTGCTTTGATTCTCTTTTGGGGTATACCATGTATTCTATTGATTTCCCTTCTGAAGTTATTTATGTACATGTATAGCCTTTATGTGACTCCGGACTATGTACCCGCCCACGCTGACTTCCTCGACGACCCTATTAGCCAAACTCCACAGTACGATTTAGGTAGGAAAAACTCTGCGTTTATGAAATTTAAAGACATTTTGGCAATATGCAAAAGTCTGCACACTGTAAAAAATAGATGTACTTTTTACAAATTCACTCTGTAAAATTTAACGCTGATTCACCGTTATTTGGAATACAATGAAGCACCGTAAATATCAGCCATTTCACAGTGGATCCTTGTTAAATGCTAACCTGGTTTGGATTACAATGATTCAACGTAAATTCATCTTCTAATTTCAAATCCCAGAGGGAGCCACATATAGTGGATCTTGCCATAGATAGGTGGCCTGGTTTGTAAGAAGATTTTTCTGGAGAGTGTGAGCCCTTGATGTGGAGTATACATGTTAAAATAATGGTAATTTTCAATTAATCTATATGTTTGACAATTTAGCAATTCAATCTTGTGATAGGTTTGACAAAATACCATGATCACTTGATAATATCCAGAAGAAAGTAGCTGTCTAGATCTATACACCTATTTTGTGGTAATGTACTATGCATATATCCTCACCTCTGGAAACTCTACCTTGTATCAATCCTATAGAGTAAAAGCTCTTGTATAGGCCAGGGCTAGTATGCAAGTCAGATCGTCAGTGGTGCGTATAGGATAAGGACAAAGTCAAAGTATGGCTTATCCGTAAGTTTTTAGATGTATGCTACAGTAACTAAATTCACCATAATCAGACTCCCTGTGAGGCTTATCGAATATTCTCTGTATATTTGAATACTGTGAATCTATTAATGCTGATTTAACGCAAAATTAACAGTGATTCAACGTAAAATGAACAATGATTCTGTGTAAAATGAACAGTGATTCTGCGTAAAATTAATGGTGACCGTCACCGTTAAAAAAACGGTGAAAGTTATGTCCCAAAAGTTGCCGGTGATTCAACGTCATTTTGACGCCATTTTTTTTACAGTGCAGGTCTACTGCCAGAACATATCAGCAAAGAAACCTTGCCTGATTATTGCAATTTAGACAAAGTCAAATATCAAAATATTTAGATATTTTATGTTGAATACTCTGAGAATCCCTGCGTTTTATAAATTTGTCATGTTTTCTCTGCAAATGTCTATAAATAACAGCTACCTTTCTACAAATTGCAATGAATATGTCTTTAATGCAGGGGTCTCCTGCCAATCAATCGTAACAGTGGAGCTTGCGCTTGGCAAATGTGTGCTGAGGACCCTTGCAGTTTGGAATATCGGCAACAGGGGGGCCTTGCTATTGTACCAAAACGCAAGGGTTTCAGGCACATAAATCGTACTGTGGAGTTTGGCTATATGATACATTTACTGCTCTCCAGTTTAATAACTATGGCCTGGTTAGATATACAGGAAGTAACATAACCAATACCACATCCTCACATCTATTGGGATACGATGCAGTAATATGGTAACTGTACAAGTCTATCTACCACAGGGCGATCTATGCTGGCAAATCTCTGCGAATTGGCAATTTGTTGCGAATTGGGGAGCTCCCCCCAATTCGCAACAGATATAACTACAACAGGCAGATATAACTGCAAGGGATCTGTTGCAAATTGAGCACAAAATAAGATCTAGATAATTAGATATTTTCCCTTGCTTAATAGGGAAATCTCTGCGAATTCATTATGCACATAGTACACATCAATCATCTGGAAAGCCAGGGGGGGCACTCCCTATTTTTGAAAATACACAGAGAGCATTTTACAATCATTTTTCATGAATAATACATATAATCTGCCTACCACTAGTCCTATATGATGTATTATTTCAAATGATAAATTATGTATACCCTTTCTATAGTAAACCAACTATAAGCACAATTATCATGAAGTAACTCCCCCGAATTACAACACTTAATACTCACACATATAGTCAATACAGTCCAATATGCAGAGGTTCAGTACTATATTATGTACCACAGTGGGATTTGAAACTTGCAATAGCATGTAATAACCCTTGCGATTTGGAGTATAAGCAAGGCTCTTAGAACGCAATAGACATGAAAGCAGAGGGTTCAATGCCATACAACGCCCTGTGGGTGTTGGCCTTATGGGGTGTACAACTGGGGCGTTCTGTACACATTACCAAAAATTTGAACCTTGCGTGTCTCTTTGTATACCGTATGTACACGAACACAACATTTTATCACAGAAGAGTGCCGTAGGTTTTCCTTGTGCTAGAGCCTACACTCATAGATTGCATGTTTTCTATATCTCTTCTATTCATATTCCCTCAGGTATATGGTTATTGTATGGGATGAGTCGCAATACCTACACCAGGAGCCATAGTACACAAACTAATGATCTTGCAGTGGGACCAACCTACAAAACCTATAACCTATTGCGGACATTACGGGGTATTGGTATATAACCCATGGCGGGGTATTGGTGTTGATATAGGGTTCTGTGGCTACAATGGAGGCATACATCGGTTTAATCAGTTTTACCGCTCTCTAGTCTACAGTGGAAAATACATCATAATGAAGGCACTGGCGTATTTTGGTAGCCATCACGCAATGTAGCCTACTAGTAGCCCATATGTATAAAACATATATGATGTATCCCCACATCCTTCCACCGAACTCGGTGCTATACCTGCCTAACAAGCCGTCCATCTGCTAGCCAACATAGCTGTAGATTGATAACACAGAACCACCTCTGGGATTACTATAACCTTAATCTCGTTAACTATTACCTTATCTAACTCACAAATGACTAGCTCACAAAGGACTAGTCAATATCGTATGAAATGATGCGGGCAGACAATACAAGTTATACATATTATAGTACTCCATTGTTCACATATGCCACCTTTCCTCCCTTTCTTCTCATGAGGTGACAACCGTGCACCCCTCAGCTGGGCCACTATTTCACGGCAGATGTCATTACAGTGTGTCAGGAATGACTGTGATGGTCGAAAGGCTTGGATCCCCATCAAAGGACAAAACCGGTGTTGATGTCAGAATCATTCGTCATTCTTAGGACTATGTATGACCTTTTTTCCATGAATGACGTACATACCAAGGGACGGGTCCCGTCACTGCCACCCCATCCCGACAGCACACGTAGGGTAGTCTAGACTTGGGGGGGGGGGGGGTTGATACATGGGTATGAGCAGGGACTGCCGCCATTCTAAACGTATGTATAGCTTCTGCATATAATTGTAGAAACATTCCATTCAGAGGCTAGGCAGGCAATTAGACCACACACAATCCTGTATCCATTAGGGCCATGACTTAACACACTGCGTACAGAGAAGTAGAGATGTGTAGGCCTGGTTCGTTTTACTGTACATACTAAGGAGCCTCCTCCATTGACTACACACCTCAGGTTGCCGAGCAGAGATTTTTAATAAGCTTCTTATAGACAACAGTGGATCCAATATCTATTCCCGTGTGACAAGTATCCTCTTTTCTAAGTACACTCGTCTACTCAGCTATTCAAACAGGCGGTGCATTTGCTTGTGATGGAGTGCTGATGTCTATAGGCATGGTGGAACAGGAAATTGGAGGGAAAAATAAATCCGTTCACTGAATGAACTCGGATATATAACAAAAATGCAACGAACCCCATTTCTCTTGGAAACTGAATAATACCACTTGACGTACACGGAAATGTTGGGTCTCGTTTGTGTTATGTATGGTTAATCGTAATTTGATGTGTAAGCCCGTTTTTATATTTTTTCTCAATGGAATACCATGTCTACCAAATACTGGTATTTATTCGATGGTATTTAGTCCAACCCAGTAGTCAAAATGTGGTGTCCAATGAAAACATAGATGTAATTATGCAGAATCACTCATAGTATCATAGATGTCCACTTATAGAGCTCGGGGGCATTTAACTTGTGTTTCAATCAGTGAATGCATAATTACATGAGGCCTAATTATATACCTTTTTATGTAAGGTCTGGGTTCGTACTGTCCACTCTATTACCCTTTTGATTTGCATGCGACGTGCATTGTATAACAAACTCACGGCTTCCAGTGACATCGCAAACTTTACATGGCCAGTGGAGCACAGCAACACGCACAGCAATGTGGACAGATCCTAACAAGCACCCACATATCATTGAAAGGGTCAGGGTGAAACTGAATCTGGGCTGAATTTAACACTTTTCTACTTTACAGTGGTTTATTTATAGCAATGTGTTTGACTTCTCGGCTATAGAGGACAAGAGGGGTGGCGAGGAAAGGGAAGGGTGGCTTTCGGAGGGCTCTGGTGACATTAACAGCATCCTAGGTCAACAGGCCTTAACAAACGAGCCATAGATTGTGAAATTAGCCAACCATGACGGCACAGGTGAGTCAGAGGGGAGAATTGTAACCAGGTGTGGGCCTATCTCTCCATTGGGACCCCTCCCCCTACCTCCTCTGTCAGTTTTAGGGCTACACTGGGCTCAGTGATGTGCAATGCCAATGGTAACTGCTTCAACTGTCAGCACGAATATGAAGAGGGGCCTAAATACATGTGTCTTCCTCCTCCCCAAACATTAGGATCAGCAAGACCTTCGCCCGGTCCCTGCACTCTATAATACATGTACACAACATGTGTCCCCCAAAACGTGGGGAAAAAGCCATTTCCATTTCTACCAATGTCCCTGGATTTGAGAAATAGGGGGTGTTTTCCCCAAAATAAATGGTGCAGCCATTGACATTGGGAGTCATCAAGGAAGGCTGCCGGCTCTAAGCCTCAACTATCAGATATACACGGGGTCGTTTAGGTAGTTTCAATTAAAAAAACAACACTGCTATTTAAGGGTTACTTAGAGTACCTATTGTAAACGATTATCATTTATGCCCACATCATTTACAATAGTACCTGCGCATACATCGGATGGGTAATGTGCATTTAAATCAAGTTTATACTCCACTGTACACGTAGGCCTACATATAAAGTGGAGGTTCTATTAATTATTGAAATTGCTGTCCAGCTGGTGTGGTATTGAAAAATATTATGGTTTAAGTATATGACTTGTCAATCCTACTGTACGAAACCATGAACAAATCGTATACCATTTGGCAATGGAAATAGTCACTTTGACAAAGGAACCACCTTCACGGCCTATTCAACAGTATACGATGCTATATAACACAGATTTAAACAATACCATTTCCCTTACACCTAAACTACATCAGTATGTATACACCTACCAGACCCACACTGGCTGACAAACGACTGCTGCCACCTCGCGGGAGGTTGGTGTACTTGGATTGCCTTACTGGGAGCTGCGGCGCTTGGCTACAGACCTTGGCTATGTCACCCTCCAGCCGCAGCTAGATTACATGCACACTAATTGATTATTGTTTGCACCTACACACTGGCATTAACACCAGGGTATAATAATGGATGTGATCAGATTACTAAATGTGATTTGTATCGATCTGTTTATGACTGGATTATAGCGTTGGAAAGAAAGGTGTTTGGTGTGGATTGGACCATTGGTGTAGAGATCAATGGCATTAGCACCGTGCATGTGATATATGCGGTGTAACAGGTGTATGCATGTTCATGTATAGGGCTCAGAAATTTGTGAACAGGTTTAGCTGTCTAGACCATAAAGTGTGTCATATTCTCAGAAAGCCCTCGTGTTAGGTCTTGTATATATGTACACCTACACTGCATTAAAGGTGTTTAGATCCTAAACACAATCCTAAACACATTCCCGCCCCGTTTTTGTCCACACAATATGTTCCTAAACATGTTTAGACCAACATAGACACAACCTTGAGTCAGTACAAAAAAACCTTCAGGGAAGATAATGCTTATCCATTCTTAGAGTTCTCAAAAGAGGTGTCTATATACCAGATGTATCTTTATTGCACCGTAATCATAGTGATATAGCATTCAACCCTTGAATCCTGCGATGTGTATTATTATCCTTTTGTATCACATGCAATCTAAGTTAATTAGCTCAGATTTTAGCAATTTAGATCCACAATAACGTTTGAGTGGTTGTAGAAACTACAGTCAACCACAGAGCTGCCATCTGGTATGTGTTTGATATACTATGATCTAAACACTACATGTTTACATCCTAAACACCAATATTTCATACTGTTTAAATACTAAACACCTAAACATATTCAATATAAATGTTTAGGTGTTTAGAATAAAAGTGTTTAATTCCTAAACAGAAGGATTCAAAGACACAAACCTAGTAATATGTTTAGACTTTAAACATGTTTAGACCTAAACATGTTTAAAATCTAAGCACCCTTTTTGCAGTGTATAAAAGACCTGAGCTTAATCCAACAGAGTAGCTTTGTGGAAAAAGCCATGTAGTACACTTTACATGGTACTCTACAGCTAGCCGGCTCCAAACACCTCTAAAACACACATTAGTAATTCCTGCACGCCCATGATTCACTCTACTTCTCACTCTAATTTCATTCATGGCTTATTTCATTGTGGCAACTAGATTCATATCCAACTCAATAACTTCGCATCCACTATAGGGCCATGCTAAGGCCCCGTTGGAGATATTATATAGGGCTATGCTGTGGCCTCGTTGAAGATATTCTAGAATTTCTCCTGCATGTATCATGCTTACTAAAGACGTATACATGCATCTGAGACACATCTCCAGGTCACATTACATCGCGATGGAAAGGGGGAGAAAGGTCGTCTGCCTATGGCTATGGAGTTTTTCGCACGCTTTTTATATTCACAGGATTATTTGTGGAGGTGTTGTCCATAATGGAGGATAACACACATGCACAGAGTTGGCTGGCGAAATTCTGCCTTTCAGTTCATACTTTATTCCCCGCCTAACTGTTTCAGAGCCGGATATTAATTGAGCGCCAACGTGTGCAACTGCAAGCGTCGGGGATATTTCATGCAAACAACTGGCTGCACCCTATACATACGGTTTAGCGGTATTTAATTTTGATTGTATAGTTATTCAGAGATCTTAACATGACTACTGTTGGTTTGAAGGAATGGGTGGGGCTGCAGCAAAGATCGTCTGTAGAATATCATACTTCCTGCGCATAATTATTCCTATACGTTTTTGGTGAATCTACATAAACCACCAATCCTGCTTAACATGTATGGTACCGCAATCATGTCCCTAGCTGATGTCTGGTGATGGCGGTGGGGTGGGGCAGCACGACTAGAGAAGGCTGTCCTCCTCCTGCTCCAGTGGCCCTCCTCCAGCAGTTCCTCCAGTGCCTGATGTATGGGGGCACGCGGATTTCCATCAGGGCCCGGATTTACGGGTCACAGGGGGACACGGCGTCGTATCGGAAGTTGTCCCAACGGAAGTCCGGCCAGCGCTGGCTGCCCCCTCCGCGTGCCGATAAAAACGACTGGAGATATAGGCCGGGCGGGGCTTAGTTCTCAACTAGAAGGAAGCCTGCGACCCTCTACTACCAGTTGTTAGATAGATGTGATTAGCCGCAGTCAGCTGCTTCTAACTGTGATGTATCAGACTGGAGGGGCTGTGCGGGCGGCCTATAGCCTTATAGATGTGTGGTGGCGGCACCAGACTGCATTGTTTTCTAATTCCAATATGTCCCAGTGAGCTGCATCTGGATGGGAGGGATCAAGGACTCGCGAAGAACACACCAGGTGGTTCCTTGTTTTGTCATGCTTCTTTTATTCAGCAATCGCATATGTCCTGATATCATCAGCTCAGTTCATTTTCTTATCTTTATATTGCGGTTTGCTGAACTGCATTCATTGAATTTGATTTTTCACTTTGCTAATTTTCTTCTGTGAAAACGCTACATGTATTGAGATGTCGTATACTGGGAATATAGGTTTATTACAAAAGGATCTTTGTATATGCATAACATGTATTATGATTGATTGATTTCAATTGTTTTATTGGCAAAAATTACATATACCAGTATAGCCTCTCATATAGATGCCAGGAAAATTAACGAACAATCACACGAAACCAGGCTGTGGCAACCGGAACATTTAAGGACTTGATCGTATAAAAATTCAAAAGTAACAGAGTGTTTTATATTTTTTTAAGTGGTGTTCTCACATCACACTAAAACGGTTGGGCTATATAAATACTGGCCACTTAAATTTAGGTCATTATCGTAACGGGAACCAAATCTGCAGTGTTAAGTTGTCATAAGATCTTTATACGTGACGACCCAAAGTCATCGTCCCAATGTCTTTGTACCTGTAATACCAAGTTGCCTACGGTCAGTCCTCACACTTCTACATGTAGGGACATTCAAAGGAGGTATACCTCCTTTATACGTTTATATGCTAGTAATCTCAGTGAAAACTTCTTTTGCAGTATTGTTTAAAGTGCAACACAATCAACATCCTCATTTTCATGAATAAATTCTGCAATATCTGGGGTATACTGTAGGCATTAGTCAATTCATCTCATATACAACATATATATTTCAATACAGCATTGTATAGTAGAGACTTCTGCTCAGTGAATATTGTTCTACTTTTATAACAGGTTGTCAATACCACTACATTCCGTGGTTATAGCAAGGCATCACGATCCTTTAGTTCTCTGCAGTGTTAAGCATACACATGGGTATGCAAAAGATTCATACAAAAGTAGGCCGATACAAGAAAAGTAACAACTCAATATAAATACCGCGTTGGCCACGCTGAGACGTTGCCTATATATATATATATATATATATATATATATATATATATATATATATATATATATATATATATATATATATATATATATATGATAACTTATATACCAGATATATCTATTGAATAGACTGTCGGTAATATCCCACATACTGCTTATATATACACAGATATTAGAAATTCATAGACATAGACCTGCTGTCAGCCTGGACATTAAGCACTATAAGTACCATTTCTACACAGATGTCATAATTCAAGACAGGATCATTACCGTCACTGCCATTGACCTTACACAGTCGGCAACGGTCCCATCTCCCCAGGCCATTTACTATTACAGGTGGGCCCTATTACCCCACCTACCCCAGCCAATAGAGATCATGCCAGTCATAATCAAGAACCCAGTCTGCTCCCAGAGGTAGAAACTCGTTTGGTTTAGTTGGTCGCCTCTGTCTCTGCCCCAACCTGCACTGTCATATTGGAAGAAGTTGAGCGAGTCCATTTAATACGGAGTATCTAATGTATCTTCGAATTCACTCAAATCGTGTAAACATGAGGATGAAAGTAAAGTATCTTCTGTCATCCTCAAGATAACCACGGGCTACTTTCTTTCGTGTATGGACATTGGTTGGGTGTTATGGGGTTTAGGACTTAAATAAGAACGGGTGGCTCAATAAACTAGCTCATTTGATCTCACTTGGCTTTGGCTGAGACAAATTTACTAATGTCCCCACGCTGTATTCATTTTGAGTGTCTCATGGGGATAGAGCTGTGTTGATTCGCCATAGGCAACATAGTTTCCGATCTGCCCTGGGGATCTGCCCCACGTCAAGCCTCCTCCCGGGCGAGGGGGGGGGGGGTAGTGGGGTACAGTCAGAGAGACGTACAGCAATAAATGCATAGAGAGTATGCAGACCCCAGTCTACCACCGGAGCCCATTGTGTAGGCTGGACATGCGGCGGCAATGTCCGGGGACCGCCTCACCTTCCACACCGAACTGTCTTCCCCGGCAGGCACCTGCAAATGAAGAACGTCACCCAGCGAGGTGTCGACCAGGTCACACGTGTGCTGAATGACTGTCTAGCTCACCAAACTACTCCGCCTATAGTTGTCATGTTTCACACTGTCGCGTGTATAGTTTGAATGGAAATGTGGCGTCAGGGTATTGTGCTGTTGTGTCATAAGCATCCATAAGGAGGCTGTGTCTCATGAGTTTTTAACAATTGAAACGTCTTTGACCGGGTGTCGTCTTTGACCTGTGTCGTCTTTGACCGGTGTAGTCTTTGACCAGCAAGTTTTGAAATGGCTGAAATGGGAGCTATGTACACAGAAATGCCGGGAAGTTTGAAGTATATAGTGTTAAAATATCCATTAACCTTTTCCCCCCATTTCTGTGTACGTAGCTCCCATTTCAGCCATTTTAAAACTTGCTGGTCAAAGACTACACCGGTCAAAGACGACACAGGTCAAAGACGACACCCGGTCAAAGACGTTTCAATTGTTACAAACTCATAAGACACGGCCAGGAATACATGACCATCTAATGGCATCTATGTTTTTTTGGCCACATTTAGTACAGCCGCGGACTTATACATCTCAAAATTAAAATGAGCAACTGCTATAGGATGTTGGAGGTAGAGGAACATGTTTGCATAGAGAATGCAATCGCGGCCCCATACCTGGTACAGAACCCCACAGGTGTTGAGCTGCGCGCCATTAGCAATTGCCATCAGTATCACTGTATTATCGGCCATTGGTTTGGCACCTGGCCGCCGGGGGAACGCGCGCGGCGGCCATTTTGAATGGACCAACTCTCTGTATGCGTGCGCAGCATACACTTAGAGGACACTGTTCCCTGTTGATGGTAATATATACCCGACTACAGAGTTCCAGTAGAAAGCCTCGTCAATGTTTGCTGGTGGGGAGCGCTTTGTGCTTGGTTTACAATCGATGTGGGTACACTATGGGCTCCGCTATTTCAGTCCACAGAGTAAAATAGAGTAGTACCAACTAAGTACAGTATGCTTGTACCATGCAGCGTGTAGTATATTAACACAGACCTCTCTGTTTGCCATAATACAAGCTGTATACAATGATAGATACGTTGTATTGATCATTGGGGCACTGGAAAATAATTTATTGAAGAATAATACATAAAAGGAACCACCGAGACAAGTCTCCCTATACATAGAACTTTGCGTTTCATTCGAAGTATGTTATGTTCTAAACCCCCTGTGTTTTATTTTGTTCTGTAATTTACATCAAGATAGTTTTCCCATATTGAATGATATGGATAATTAGATTATTGTCAGGGCTTAATAATTCATCTAGATCTTTAAACTATAGCACTATCCATCCACATAATAAAGGCATGATAATAATTGAAACTTTCACGACGCCCATCTCTCTAGTCAAGGCGTCGGAAGTCCCGACACTGCCAGCAAACCACTCTGAAGCTCCGAGACATATCCTTCTGAACTGCTCAGATGTGAGCAGTTGTCAGGTGAACCAGAAAATGGCGAGCAGCTCACCAGTAATGGGGTGTGTAATCTATCTCCATTGTGGCTGGCCCTCCCGCCCCCATGCTGCCTGCCACCCTGCCACTGTTGGCTCATATCCTATTTCATAGTTCACCGCCACTTTAAGATGCTCTGCTCTCTCGGTGGCGAGCAGCTCCGGTGAGCAGCTCGGGAGCACTTCCGCCCACACACTCCTCTATTTCCGGTGAAGGGGACTGGTTCGCCGACCGATATATTTGTTGGTTCGACCATTCCAGGCCAGTGTCCCGAAGATAGCTCGAGTGGAGAATATAAAGGCTGCCCAACTCTATTCCCTCATATATCACGAACTAGGATGCTACTCTGTGGGGAATATTCCACCTGAAGTAGAAGGTGAAGAAGTACCTCCTATAGCCAACTCCTTTACCACCACCAGAATAGTCATTGCTTAGCATTATAATAAGACTTTCTCGCTGTTATAGTTATATATTACCATTACCAATGGTTTATTTTATAATGTATACATCGCATGACAACCAAAGTCTCGTTTGCAATACGTTCTACTTCAATACGATTTTCTATGGAAATAACCTCGTTGCGATCCCCTCAGCACTTTTAGGATATATCTTACCCCATGCGCTGATAGGAATTCAACAAGGACTCCATAATATTCTGTTTCCAATGAATATAGCCATTATTGTTATGGGAGGCGGCCCTGCCATATAAATCATTCTCTACCCCTTTTGTATAGTTGCACAATGGCCGTTGTTTCTTGACATTGAATAAACACCGGCCTCAGACTGCTGCAGCTGGCATGGCAAAGAGCTAGAAGGCGACGGCTGAGACGGATTGCCTGAAGCAGCCTGGGGATAATCCATTGTGACACCACAGAGGGGGCAGGGGTGGAGGTACTAATATAGTCAGACTCCAGAGTGCCTGGAGACGCCTGGCAGGCGGAATTAAAAACGATTGCCACTGCCAGAGACTCCCCATCAGCATTCTAAGCCTTTTAGAAAGCTAGCCATTTTATAGTACAATCTCTGCAAGCAGGCTTTGAAATATTCACCATCAACTTTAGTTTGGGAAATGGGGATTACTCCCCAAAGGTCAGCCATGGCGTTGAGGTAGTTTAAATTCAATTTTGCTACCTAAATACGCATATAGGCGTGATTACTTGGCATTTAACGGCTTAGATATTGTAACAATGAGGTTTTATTGTGTGACGCCCAGAAGTGACATTTCAATACGCTGTCTCTATTGCTAATGTAAACCGGCCTTTTTTTTGGGGGGGGGGGGGTGGGGGGGGGGTTCTGTTATTTACGGTACGTATCCCAAATGTGACATTTCATTTGAAATAAACTATTATGAATTCCATTTAGGCCTAATTTCTTCAGACGGGGTAATTGGAGCACCATATATACACCTATTTTACAAAAAATGTTACCCTTGAAGATTCCTTCGAGCAACAGAAAATAATATAATATGAGGAGTCTGTAACAATACGTGGCAGGTAACAGCATAGTAATGTCCCAGCTTTAGTGACTCTAAATTGCAAACACCTCCAAGTTCGGCTGCTTTAGAGCGCAACAACATAAATACGCTCGGCAAAGGCCACTTCAAGCTTAATGGAAGTAATCAGCAGAATGCCAGAGGTTAACGCTGCCCTTCAATCATGCTCCTATCAAGTAGAAGCATAGGTATGTACATTATATATTTTCCCTGTCACATAATTGGTTGAGATATGCGCCCTTGGTGCTATATAGAACTGAAACCAACACACAGTATGGGATCCTGGTGCAGTGTCGATGGTACTCTATAGAACTGTAACCAACAGTATGGGATCCTGGTGCAGTGTCGTTGGTACTCTATTGAACTGAAACCAGCCCACAGTATGGGATCCTGGTGCAGTGTCGTTGGTACTCTATTGAACTGAAACCAGCCCACAGTATGGCATCCTGGTGCAGTGTCGTTGGTCCTCTATTGAACTGAAACCAGCCCACAGTATGGCATCCTGGTGCAGTGTCGTTGGTACTCTATTGAACTGAAACCAGCCCACAGTATGGCATCCTGGTGCAGTGTCGTTGGTACTCTATTGAACTGAAACCAGCCCACAGTATGGCATCCTGGTGCAGTGTCGTTGGTACTCTATAGAACATAGATCTGAAACCAACCTACAATACGAGATGCTGATGGTGGGTCCCTGGTACCCACCCCTTCCTTCCTCATTAGTCACTTAAATGACAAGTCACCAAACTTTGCTCAGACTGTTTGTTTGGGGTAACTTCTCAACTCCCCCGATACTGTCTGCCTCGTTTGCAGGGACCCCAAAAACCTCCCTGTCCTCATTTTTATTAATTAAAGCAAATTATTGTCGAGGTCTCCGTCGGGAAAATGGCGACGTGCCCTGAATCAGGCGAACGGATTCGCTGCTACGTTGCTTCCTGGGAAGGACACACTGATGACTATCATTATGAACAGAAGAGGGGAGGATGGTAATTTTGTCTCCATATTTGAATCCCCCAGATAGATTACCCTTTAAGGAGTACCTCTACTTTGGGAGATTGCACCTGCATTTCCAGGATTGCGTAGCCTTATACAGATACTAAGATATGAAGTATACTCCCCATATAAAACCCCAACCGGTATGGACATATTCCCATAATATATACTTCTACTATCTAGGACATAGCCATTATCATAGCAGTAATGCTAACGCTCTCATCCCAAATGTACTAGAAGCGCCAATGGAATAATTCAATAAAATTAGTTACTACACCATCGACAATAAAAATGCAATTACAATCCCCTACTCAAGCCACCACCTCACCACATCTATCACGTGTACATTATGCGACTTGATAATAATTAAAAAGATATAATTGAAGAAATGGTTGCTGCTTGGTTTTCTCCTCCTCAAAACCTGAGATCCGTCCTTTTCCCAGTCGACATCCTGCCATATAAAAACACACGTCAGAGACAGGTATTTTTGTTCACATTTACTGTCATAAGAACCAGCTGTCGATTGTTTTTAGCAATGAATGAATAATTATTGGCATGCAGGCTTCCTTGCTCGGCGTCTGACATGAAGGATTTGAAGATGTAGCCGCTGTACACACTTGATAATAGCGCACTACTTAGTATAAAGTATATAGAAAGAAACTGTAATGCTAACGATTTATGAATTGATGTTCCCACTGGTTATTAACCAGTATCATAATCTTAGCAGTAGTCCTAATGGCATAGCCTAGTGAGATAATATATACTTTATGCCATCCAGGAGTGTCAAAAGGCAGAACACAGTAATGCCTATAGAAGGGAGCCTTTATGAGAGGAAGGTTATATTGGAATGTAGTATTATATATTTTTCATTTCAGTTTAAGATAGGAAACAATGCCATTCCTTACAATCAAACCTGAAGATGTGCAGCTTGTCGAATATGCTACTGGCTTATAGTACACTGATCTAGAAATGTATCACCGAATTATTACTACCGGTATGTACCCTTGGAGCAGGCGCTTCCCAGAACAGTGGCCGAGAGTTGCTATAACGATGAGGGAGGAGATACGGTGTGGACACTATTCCCCAATGTGTAAACATGACTTGTTTGTGCTTTGTGAGACCTTCTGCAGATCTGTTGACCTAATCAGCTAACTTTGTGTGTTTCTTTCTATACAAATATATATGGCAGTGTTATACAGTGTTACAGGCTACTGGCCCATATTGATAATAACTATAAGGGGGTAGATGTAAGGAAGGAGGCAGGAACAGGTGTGTAGGGTTAGGTGTTTATTCCCCAACTGACTGCGTATACTCAGTAGCCACAGCCCTCCAGGCTGCGCACCACTCATGCATGACAATAGGTGTGACTAAACGTCCCACCTATATATAACATTATCTTCTCCTGTCTTAAAAAAAAGAGAAAAAAAGATCTTGACTGTGGGAGAATACAATACTATTATCATTCAGTACAACTTCTCATAAAGCACGTACAGTCAGTGAGTAATACAACATTTATGCATACAACAATGCTTTTGTGGAACCTAGATTTACATTCCCCCTTTTTTTTCTAACTAAGAAATGATCTGAAGATGATTACACAAATATAAAACACACATATCTATCTGCATCAGTACAGTTCCTAGAAGTTATATAATGTAAAGGTGACTTATACATTTTCAATTGATTATTTTTCAAACCTATTTCATGTGAGACCTTAATTGAATAACTATATTTATCAAAAACACGTTACATGAATTTGAAGGAGATAAAACATCATACACTTTAGTAAGATTATTCATTACAAGTTAGTATTAGTATATTGGTGACTTAATTCTCCCCTTCCATTGGAACTTGATTATAGAGACTTAAAATCTGAATGAACAAACAGACACTCCTATGATAGCATACATAAAAGATTTCTCCTATAACCAGATTATTGAATTAAATTTAGGGTAATTTGCCTGTATCAAAATAGAAATACCAATTTAGATCAGACTTCAAGAGACATTTCCCAATGAATGACACATGCTCGGTTCACAATCCCTGACACCACAATAAGCTTCTGAGAGGCTGATCTTGCCTACTCCAAACACATGAGGCTTTATAAGGAGTGATACTAGTATCAAAGATCATATGATAGTCCTTTCAGTTGTGAAGAAAAACAGAGCAGAATCCATCCATAATGCTATGTATTAGGGTGAATCTCATTCAGCCAGATATCATCCTTTATCAAGAAGGCAATGACTCACAGATCTCCTGTCCATAGAAAGACATTAGTGGGTAGAGTGAATGTTACGTTTTCCAGTTGGCGATTCTAGCCCGTAATAAACACTCATTTATCACAATTATCCAAGTTTGCTCCAATATATATACAGTCACAAAATAAGTGTGGCCATCAAATATCCAAGTGTGCCCTCTAAATATATGGTCAAAAGATAAAAAACCCATATCCCAAATTCCCAGTTTGGGATGCCTTTCCCCTGTTAAGGAAAGCCGAACCACATTGCTCATGATTAGGATAAAACAAAAGTGTATAAATATAGGAACTATTCTATCATGACCCAAAAACATCCTACTTCTGGTTAGTCAAGGGGATCTCAGTCCCGCAGATAAACCACATGGTGATGGCAAGGAGAGGCACCCGATTTGAAATTGGAGACAATGTATATAGGTTAGGATGATAGGGTGTCATCCCTCCTGTATGGTAGCACTGCAGGGATGTCTACTCACCAAACATTCACATTTTGCTCTTAGGATTATGTCCCTGTAACACCTATATAACATGGTGCCAACCTTGCCCACTTACCACATGATGTTGCTGGCTGGTGTAAAATACCAAAAATCAGGAGTGTTTTGTACGATAATGCTTTTAGTTCAAACTAAAGCTGTGTCACTCGTGGCAATGCCAGTCTGTCCTGTCGGATGCGCACTCCATCGAGGTCATCACTGCATTGACTCAAGTCCAGCATCCCTTCATGGGTGCATGGGTGGTTGTTGAACAAACTTTTCTATCCTATTGTGATGTATTACTTTGGTGATTCTACCTCCAGGCCGTGCATCCCAAGCAGTTTACCTACATTTTTCTTTCTTTACAATGCCCCATTGAAAGACCAGGCCCCACATCTTTGACTTATATGGCCTACCCTAGAAACCTGCAGATCGGCTATCCATGACATGATGAATGGTGTAAATGGTGTATAATTATTTCTATCTAGTAAATAAGTGATGGTTATTATGGCTGGTAGACATGGGATGGACTTGAAGGAGGAAATCTACTTCACAACTTCATTAAAGCAACATGTCCTATGCTTGTTCAACAGCATTGAAGGACTATTTTCGTCCCATGCAATGTACAGTCAGAACTCAGATGAATTCATTAGTTAGTGTCTGTATGTTGTTAGTTACCAGAATAGAAATGAATGTTAGTATTTCATGGAAATCCAAGCAGTTAAAATTTTGATAAAGGAGATGCCATATGAGTATCTGAAATCCTGTTTCCTTTGTAGTATTAAGGACTTAGTAACTACCAAACAATAAGAACACTAATCTACTATAGGTCCACTAAAGATTTGTTAATGTTCTAATAGTGATCAGAAACATATTATGATATTAAATTCTACCAAAACCTGAACAATTACAATGCTATCAGTAAGTAATGTATGTTACTACAGAGCCCAAATACATGGACAATAGTAGGTATAAAAACCTTATGATGTTTCGAGAAAATATGTTCTAAAATATAGGAAAAATGTTATATAGAAAAGATTCTTGTTCAATGTGATACTTCATTGCTGCATCTGAGCTATATATACTAAATACAAAGTTGAACGTGTGTCTGCATAGGGGAAATTGGTTAGAGTTGTGAATTGTGTCCTAGGTAACCATTTGGGTGCTGGTGTAATTATTCCTCCTCCATAAAGGCAGAGGCCAGCAATAAAGTCCTATTTGTAGCCTGTGAGGGGAGGCTATTGTAAACAGTATTACATAACATCTATTGTGAGCTATTTTGTTGACCCTTTTGTCAAACTGACTGAATAAACCTATACCTAGATGTATGTCCCCATGTGCACATGTAATAGCCCAGACATCCAAAACATTAATGGATACTGTTTCAGAAATGATCTACAAGTCTAATAATATACCTGAGTAGCCTGATATTGCAAGACATCAAACTACTTGGGGAAAAAAAATCAAAAATAAATACACCTGGATGATAATTAAAACATCAATACAATTATGTGGTAAGTCTAATCAATTGTTTAGACCCTTGGTTCAAATTAAAATGCAAATGAAATGACACATATATCTATTTTGACCAACACAAACTGTTAAAATAATAGCCTAAAAATATAACATTTTGTTGCATAACAATGACATATTAATTAAACCATGTTTGCAAAGGCAAAATCCATGAAAATTAGTAACATTGAACCCAAAATTATTACAATTTCTTGTTTTTACACATCTATAACCACAACAAATATTTGATGCAAATACCCCATTAATTATTTAAGCGTATTTTAAATCATTCCACTGCCTCCAGATGCTAATTCATAACAAAGAATTAAACATAACTATTGCATCTATTGGAGATATGTATATCAAATTAAGGTTTAACACCTGAGTGATATGCCTATTATTGTAGTTGACCATTGATTAAACATAACCATATTGACAAGATTATTCTAGGATGTCTGAAATCCTGTAGATGTCCCATAATTATTATGCATATGTCCAAAATTGTAAAAAAAAGTAATCCAAATAGTTATATATACATGTGGTAATGCTAACCAGGTTACTGTCCCCCTTTTTTGTGTGTTACACACATTTTGTGAGTAAAAAGATATTTCAAGTATCTAAATGTCTCTGAGGCTATATATATATATAAATACAAAATCTGAATAGAGATGTGTGTGGCTATGTCCTTGGTACAAAATAAAGGTATCTAAATTCAATAATACTATGGAAGTGTTCAAAAAGGTGTTGCAAACTGGTCTTTTGTAGTCACATAGGTTTTATAAGCAAAGGCTGTGTCCAACTATAGGGTCATTGTCCACAGGGGTGTCACTTGGATACAGCCATGAATAGCCGGCTTTGTACTCAGGGGACTGACTTCCCAGAAATAGCCAGCTGTTTCCCTGGGCCATTGTCTGTCCAATCCCAGTCTTTGTCCAGTTGTACAGGGTGGTTAAACAGAGCTGACGTGGCATAGTGTCAGCCATCTTGAAATTGGACTTATTGCTTGGGTAGTGGGTAGGTGCCTTCAGTATAGCACAATGATAATGTAAAATGGCAATGTTGATTTTTAAGCATAATAGCAAATAGACAAACAATTTCTTATGTAAATATACAAAACAACCGTGTTTGCAATATCGGTTGTCTATTTGAAGAGAATAGTTACTTGTCAGTTGAAATAGATATGCAGATCCTGCATGGCAGGGTATGGTGTTAGACTTGAAGGGTAGAGGTTTGGTTTTGACTGCCAATCAGTGTAATTATACAGTTCTCCTGGTGTAATGTGGAGAATTAGCTGGGTGTATTTTTAAACTAGTTGGGTGTGTAGAAGGGCCTTGGTGAGCAAGGAAGTGCCTGGTGGTGTGTAAAGGTGCCTGGTGGCATGTAGAGGTGTCCATTAGTGGTGTGTATGGGTCCAGAGTCTATTTAAGAATATATACATAATTCCTCCTTGCTATGCTGTATGGTGTTCTAGTCTGACAATGGTATCGTATGTCCCAAGTTGTTAGATGGAGTGGGAGGAGGCCACTCCGTTGGCCTGTGCAGTCCCATGTTTAGCTGTGGTATCAGCACTGGTCCTCCTCAGTGCATGGAAAAATGTTTTATATTAATAATCTCCTTCCTTTATCATGTGTGGTACAAGGTCGAGCCCGGTTCTCCACCAGTGTTACAGCTGATAGGCTGCTTTAATAGATGATGACTGTAGAGGGTATGGGTATCACATAGGTATAGTGTAGGTGTGGTCCTGAGTGTAATTATAGTGAGGCAGGAATAACTCGGTGAGACATGTGCACTGTAGGTAGGTTTATTCCCCACTGAATGGGTGCTGGGCTGCAGGTAACCCCTGCAGCTTGTGTGGGGGGACCCATGGTGCGCTCCAGCCATGCATGTCGCACCACAGCTCCCCCTGGATCTCTCAGTGTGTACCACCAATATATAACAGTATCATACTCGATCACTAGATCCAGTGCCTCATTAAAATCATTATAATTAGTCGGGACGGCTGGTAGGATTGGGGTATACTCTCTGTATTATCTAAATCAAAAGAAGGATTTTTGGCGAGTTGAGATATACTCGTGCAACGACTCCCGTTAGGGAAATGTATATTTGCTTCTGTCCTTGTCTGAAAAAGGTGAGTTGGCAAACTTCTCATGCTCCTTCTTGTGGTATGGTACCTGTATACTGGGGTTAGTGTTACAAAGACACCCTGAAAAAGGTGAATCCAAAAAGGGAGTAAGGGAAAGGTGTGATTTACGTTAACTCGTGCTCAACCTACAGCAAGAGGCGGAGTGAGGCGAACACCGGTACTGGAGGCCTTGTACCGAGGTGGATGTTCATTGACCCTGCTATATTAATATGCGAGATGTGATGTCGGCTTTTAACGCTACTATACAGGTAGACTGAAGAGGTGAAGAGAGAAACATGTAAGGGGAGGGTCATATGCCTAGTGGTGATCTTAGTCTGAGACTTGCTACTTTTGAAAAATAGCTCAGCAAAAAGACAATGCAATGGAATATTGCCATAATCATTAGCAACCTAGATTAATAGTACCAGATATCAATTTGTCATTGGAATACTATTATATCTCCCAGGCCTTTCCACTAGGCGGGATATCATATTTGATACACCAACATATGAAGCCCTTGTCATATCATAGTGTTTCAGACTGCAGAAGAAGCAGATTTTCAACTCTAGGTTGATACTTTTTAGATATGATATATGCATTGTTATGGAAAGGAATATCTTAGTCGTAATATCTCAAGTCTCAGTCAGGCTTTGAGAAACACGCTGAAATACTGTAGCCTCAGACTCAGAAACACATTTCATCGTGTCAAATTTAATTTCACCCAGCCTGCATGCAAATGGTTGTTGTTGGCAATCGCTGTGAATGCAAATTAAATGAGTAGCTCGTGGCAGTGTTCCCAAATGATTCACAGTCAATGAGCAGCTCTATAATACAAGCACCTCGCCATCTGATACGTCCATTACAGTAACCATGCCCGGCTGCCACCAGACACCACCATTATTGTTTCAATATCCACTCAGGTTGTCAATACATGGGCAAGAGCTGGGTCGTCGTCACCCGACGCGCTTTCGTTTCAAAGGCCAGTAGCATAAAAAGTGTGTTATAATTTCATTTAATGAAAGTTGTAAGTTCTGTGGGTCCTCTTTTGTTCTCTCTTTGTTTTTCATTTTAAATATAAAAGCATACCTAAACATAGAAAGAGTGTTTTTTTTTTTATTAAACTTTGCCTAATAGCTTTAGGGTCGGCCTGATTTTTCAAGGGCAGGTCGGGTTATCTGAAATACGCACCCCTTGTGCATGGACTACGCTGTTCTGTGTTGTGTTCTACAGTTTGACGGATCATAATATGGTCCATGGGTGATGTGGCGGGTTGTCCAAGTGTATCAGTAGTGGGTATATAGATACCATAAGCTCAGCAGTGCATGCCCCTGATAGAGAAGATATCATATCATATCAAATCCTTCCAGCACTAAGCCAAGTGACGGGGGTGGAGCCCATACTTCAAGCCTACTGCCACGCCTGGATATTGAATATGGCATTGTGGTTCTGGGCAGTGGGATCAATTTGATTAGAGCCCCGCCCCCAGAGGGCAGGGGCCGCGAGGTGGGGAGGCCAGAGCTAGGGGCAATCACGCCAAACATGTCTGCCGGTTGTTTTTCTATGGGGTTAGGTGGGTGGGGGATTCCTATTTTATCCCTGACACAGGCCCTGGGTCACAAGACGTAGCCACAGATAATAGTCCCGAACACGAACCCAGTACATGGACTGGCCACTACTCGGAACCCCTTACAGGGAATCCACACAATGGACCCCGTCTGAATGAATCACATCTGGAACGAACCGTACCCCACTGTGTATCTAGATATGTCAAATTGAAATGAAATTCTTAGATTAGATCTGTGTGATTAAATAACATCAACAATGCCATCAGTCTTTATACATTTATACCGGACCTCTAATCCCGGCTCTAATCTTACTCTAGATATAAGAATATACTGAGAAGCCCATAGTGGATTAAGTCATCTTATTGCATTATAAACTGGAGACGGACGAATTACAGGCAACATGCTATGCTTACCCATTCTCTCAGTCGAGATAAAGGAATTTATAAATATAAATACCTACATGCATGCAATGTCTTGCATTCATACATTGTCTTTTTACATTGTGATGTTTGCATTCTACTCTGTAATATGTGTATTTTAATACCCGTAGTTTGTGGGATGTATTGCTATGTTCACAACAAGTCCGCCATCAAAGACACTTGCCTGACTTATTTTTGGCAAATACTCATATCCAGCTGGGTTTTGCTGATAAGATTTTCATTGCCTGTGCTGCGGTCTTTATGTCCTCAAAAAGGGACAGGACTCGGTGGCCATGTTAATGAAACAGACCTCATCAAAATACATCAACTGGAGTCGGCCAGTGGGATTCTGGTAGGGTAGATTTACAGTGACTCGGACACGTTTCATGAGTTGGACACTTAAATTTGTATCTATTGAAGCATGCCTGGTCCTCCATTCATACAGCATGCACATAGTGTAATTTAAATGTTAGTCATACCAATACAGAATAATTAGTAGAGGGCTTATCGTGCATTAAGAAGTACAGTCTCAAGTGTCCGACTCAATCAAGGTATATGTTCGACTCATGGTGAATCGACCCTGTGCAACTTGCTGTGGGAGACATTTCCAAAGACGTTGCAGCAGCCGGGTGATAGCAGCGACAGGCTGACTGCGTTATCTGCTGACAGACTGGGGCTGCAGGGGCTGCAAGGCATCAAAAAGCATCCTGGAGGACAACTGATAACTGATAACAAACCAAGACGATCAATAAGCCAGTTTGCTGCCTTCGATCTCGGCTACTAGACGCTCGTGTGGGAGAAACCTCATTACTTCTGGCCCATCAGGACATAAATGGGTCGGAAAGATCTCCCGGAGGATAGCTTTAAAGCCTACATCTTCTACGTATAAAGGAGCCCGGGAACAAACTTAGACTGCAGGAACTTGTTCCTCTCTCTTTGAGCCTCTATACTAGAGCTCCCATCCCCTCTGGAGTCATGATATGAGCACTATCCCTGTATGCATGTAGATAGGCTACATAATATATACTATGGGGCATTCCCTGTGAGCCTCCTGCTGTTGAATATACATATTTATACTATAGACATCTGCACTGTATCCTCATAGTCATGTATAGTCGTTTACCTTTGGAAAGTCATAGATAGCTTTCTGATCGCACGACATACTTGGGACTACTGAAATTCTAGGTTTCTAGAATCGATATACCGGTTCCCCATCACAATTTATCTTTCGGCAAAAAAATAAATGCCAGACGCAAACAAGACAGTGGGAGAACATCCAAGTTCCACACTGATCGTACAGAGCCGTTGTATTGGTATGGCACTGGTCTGCACCAGGCGGCCAGCCTGATCCGAGTCTGCAACATTTACAAGGTAAATGTGGGGAAGCTGTTTGGTGTCAAGATATCTGATCTCTATGTATACCAACAGCTATTGTGCCAATCATTATAGATGTTAGAAATCGAATATAAGATGGGCGCCTTGTAGGGGTGCAGTGTTGGAGGCAGCTCACAGGGCGGGCAGGGAGCAAGAACTGCTGCACGGTTCAGACAGGACAGCATGGCTTTAGCGTTTCACTCTACATTTGATTTAAGCAGTCTAATCAGGTCCCTGGTATAGAACAAACACAAGTATAGGAGTGTCTTTTTGTCTGTTTCTCTTCTTTCTCTTGCCTCATCTTGTTTACACTGTCTCTCCCACTCTCCCATATCATCTCTAAAACATATATTTCAATTGATTTGTCTCTGGTCTTGTTTTTGCTCTGTTTCTGTCTGTCTCTATGTGCATTCATCTCTCCCATTTACCCTTCCCCTTACCTCCTCATGGCTTAAATCGTGTACTTGCCCTTGTCGGAAGCCCTACAAAAGGGATGCTGCTGCTATATTGGTGAAAACTAATACCAGAAGTCGAATTTGGCACACATGCCAAGAAAATCTGCCATGTCTATAAATAGAAGTAGCCTCGCCTGTCAAGGAAACATTAGAATAATATAATACTGTCTGCTCCGGAAATGTGTTGATCGATAGCTGCTATACGTAGCTGTCATCAAACTAATGAACTCTATTCCCTAATCACCCAAAGGCCAATATGAACCTCATTGACTGCGCGAAGGTGAACATGTTTGCTTTGATAACCAAATTGATGTTTCTGACACCAATGACATCAGCGCTTGATGCCGAGACTATAATATCCATGGTTCCTGATTTGTAGCAAATAATGTACGGTGACACTACACTATTGTGGATTGCTCTTTCTATAGTCCACTGACTAATGACATTAGTCAGTTATTGCCGTCTTTATCAGCAGCTCTAGGGCTCTGTCGATGGGAAATGAAAATTACCAAACAACGACCAGTGACCAAAGAAAAAAACAATTGCAAAAGCTTTAGATTATATCGGAGTCCCCCACCGAGCGCTGGACATATTTCATACAGGGCCTCTGATATCTATCCAGATGTCTAGGCAGGAGCCACATCCCTCTATGAATCAATATAGTCCATTTTCATCCCTGTTCCTGGTCTTTTTTTTCTTCAAATACTGGCAATGAGTTGACCGTTTCAGACTAGGTTTAATAACCCATATGTTAAGAAATCCTAAATATCTCAGTTGGAGTATGATGCCTCCGAGTATCTCAGTATGCTCTAAGAGTACACATAATTACAATTCTGTCTTAAGGGAAAGAACAACTGGTAACACACTATCTAGTCGTCAGCAGGACTACCTGTTCGTCATCGACACACCACATCTATTTATGTGTATAGAGATCATATTTATGACAGCTTTTTTTCCTAGTCGCGTGACTGGCGGCGTGCTTGTGACGTCAGACAGCCCTGCCTGTCTTTGATCATCCTGTTTTCCTCCAGTGTTTTCCTCACTAAAGGGAACCCGATCATTTCTATGAATCCTTCATCAACTGTTGTATGAAACACAGCACTGCTGTGGGCGCACACTACGCCAACAATGTCCACAGTATTCCCTATCACAATGGGAAATCTGCAAATCAGATTGAATTCCTGTCAAGCCGGTAGTCAAATGAAGCTACAGTGAAAAGGAGCGTACATGCGCAGGGAAACTGTGAGGCAGAATAGGGCCTGAGTAGAATCAGACTGAGGAAGTTTAAATTATACTGGTGTACCCGCACCCCACCGTCCATATACAGCAGCCTCGATGAATATGCCATATGAGATGGGCTTCTACCTACACTATCTGTCCCCTGCAGCTGTTCCCAGGGTGTGAGAGAGACAGCGGTGTTTTAAGACCAGGTTCGGGAAGTGCAGACTCCTTTCCTTCCTTCCTTAGTTCATTAAAACACTGTGTGGTGGGCGGGCCGCCTCTGCGTAATATGTGGGATTGCTTTGATGTGTCTACAGAACTAGCCAAGCGTTCCCAATGATGAATCCGGACAGACCGCTGCTTTGAAAGCACCCACAAGCCTGCCAATAGGTAAATGTCAAAGCAGTAACAAGGTGGTAGTTACACAATGTTGTGGTGGTTGGTGGGCCTTGTGCTTTTTAGATCAAACTGGTCCCTTAGTACCTTAGTAGCACGCAGCCCAGAGGCTAACCCAACAATCCCCCACTGATGACGAATCTAGAGTTGCTGTGCCCAGATGAATCCCTTAGGTGGAGACTGACGGCTATAGCCTGGAGGGAACGCCTCCTGGGGTTGGGTAATCTCTCTACCAAAGCTTTTAGACTCCATGATCTGGAGGCGGGAGCCACTCCTGACCAGCCTCACTTTGGCCTCAGGTTCAGATAACCATCCCCATGCATCCCTATTAAAATCAACTCGTGCTGTGCGACGGTAAATGTATGATTGAGACCAGAGATAGACCCACCCCTATAGCAAGGCCATCCATCAATTACAGCACTATGCTATATGCCCTATTGCTACATGCCTATGCCCAATTGCTACAGTATACGTGTACGTCCGATACAGATTGACTGATGATAGTGCCCTATGTTACTGTGTGCATTGATTACGTTACTATATCTACCGGTGTATAATGTACAACTTATATACATCTCCGGGGTGTTGAAAACGTTATAGGAGGGTCGAGACCATCTACCCCAGGGATAAGAACATGCAGTATAATAATTGGGGTAGGCTTATTACGTTTCACGTTCCACCCCGCCCCTTTCCTATATTCTATTGCCCTTGTGCGCCTTGTCATAGACATGGCTACCCCTTTCCCAATTTTACAGAAGATTATTATTAACGCGGTTGTAACAACTACATTATATGTAGGTAAGTGTGGCAGGTGTTCCATTTATTCACTAGAACAAGCCTTTCAGGTAGCCAAAACCACCGTCGGATGGAATACTAGTCTTTCAGGCGATTAATGATATATGTTACTAGCCCCTTTCCCTTTTCCATGTGTCACTATCTTACATCTGTATACATCTCAAAACTGGAACTGTGATATGTTGCAGACATTCGCCACATAGGCTATACAGAAATCGGAGCAGTAAAGAGACTGCCCAATAAGGAAATGTATTTTAAATTTTGTCATCTTAATGTCCCATATCTGTTCAATGTCCTTCAATAAAAGAATCGAAACCCAATGTGTAGAGGTGTTCCCTATATGTAGTAGCTATAGGACGAGTACCAAGCTGTACGCGAAATACAGTGAAGGGAGCCTTATACATGTATGCCCGCTGTGGTATAAGTATAGAGGGCCTTAGCAAGATGATCAGGGGATAGCGCCATTCCCACTGGTACTAGGTCTATTCCCAGTACTCACAGCAATCAGCTTAGCCAAATCTCGTGGCCGAGATTAGGGTACAAGCAGGGTGCAGGTATTGTGAATAGGTTGTACCTGGACACTCCTTATGTCACCTGTGTCCATTATAGTGTAGTGGTTAGCACTGTGGACTCATGATGCAGAGTACCTGAGTCCAATTCTCTTCCAGGCAATGCCTGATAATCAAATTCATAAGTAAAGCAATTTTGGAAACAGAATACATTATTCACAATACTAAAGAAAATTTAGAAATATGTATCTAAAGGACATAGTGTTATTTGGCCTGGTAGGGATTTGAACTTGGGCTCCCAGCATTATGAGTCCACAGTGCTAACCACTACACTATACTGGACACAGGTGACATTAGAAGTGTCCAGGTACAACCTATTCACAATACCTGCACCCTGCTTGTACCCTCATCTCAGCCACAAGATCTGGCTGAGCTGGTCCTTGCAGGGCAAAGGGTTATGATTGTTACCAGTGGTCCAAAAAGTGGAGCCACTGTATCTCGCTAATGCGGAATCGAAGGGGGCGGGGACGGTAAAACGGGTGGTAGAACATGCTCAAATCAAACAAAGCCCAGACAAGGTCGGCAGAAGGGAACCATGTGTGGTGGACATATTGGCGCCGTGTACTTCTGTGATAGAGCCCCACCTGTGTCTAGTACAACCTCAGCCAACCCTGGAGGAGTGCCCCCTAGGCCTGGTGCCTGGCACCCTCCACCTAACTGCGGCTAGCCTCCTGCCCTCCAGCACGTCCTCCAGGGCTTTGAACCCTCTGGAGGCAGTTGGCTGAGCTGGCCTGCCGCCAAATTAGCCTAGATGGAATTAGGCTTGGGTGGCGGTGGTCAGGGTTCGTTTGGGTGATAATGTGCGCGTTATGACACCCTTTGGTTACATCAGAGGCGTCCTGTGAGCCTGTGGGGAGGGGGCGATGGTCGGGGATTATCATGGTAGAAGGGGTTAGTCAGTGTGGTCAGTGCGCACACATATACGATCCACGATGTGGCACGTACGAAGTGAGGCTTCACACCCTGTCACTAGGACATTCATGAATTTTATGCATGTTGTCCAAATATGGATGGACCGTCTGTGTCCAAATCCTGATTGTTGACACCTATAACAAAACATGACTTTCATGAGTCATCCTAGTTTGACTGTCCAAAATGAGTGGGTGTGTCAGCAATACTAGATATACATCGCTCCATTCCACACATAATGTCTTAACAGTGATTATATGAACCATGATTAGAAGGTCAGAGAAGGATCTGCATTTTCCCGGTGAGATGAAGCTGTGTGATAGTATTATTGACTGATATCATCGCAGGACAGAAGTCAAATATACCCCAATAAAACATATTATGGGGGAAGCTGCACATACGGTACCATATTTCCGATTCTCTGGACTCTGGTTACTATCCATAAACTATATAGCAGCTACAAGTGTACACCTATTTGTATATATTGCTAATTCAGCAGAGACGTTAGCTGAAGTGTGAGATGGCATCTGGAAGTGTAGGTTTTGGGAACGTGGCACTAACAGCATGCATGCCTGATACAATGATGGCCACTGTCAGGTGTGTGATTACTGTCCTGACGGCCGGGAATTAGTAGTGCTGGTGAACCTGCAGCCAAGCCAGTTGTCCTCCCTCCGGCTACTGCCGCTAATTTACAGGTATCTCTCAAACAGTAGGCTAGGACTGTGCCCTCTATAGCTGTGATACCCATTGTTACTTCTATCTCTGTCTTTAAAGTACCAGTAGGACGTTCATCTGCTAGCAATGTTCACACGTTTCAAGTTATTAGGCAAATACAATTAAGAATAAAATAGTGCTGTCTAAAATGCATGTCATTCCATTATCATATATGCATCCCATAATTGTTATCTTAGCATCATTTACACGACTGCACCTTAACTGCTGCAATCGTTTTATTTCCGAAGCGTAATACTATATGTGTTATAAGGAGATCGATCTTGTTCCCTAGATTTAAAAAGAAACGGCAGCATATAGGAAGTACCTTTATGCGCTTTGAAGACGATGACTCCCACCATGACTACCAAACATTGCGGCCTATAATATACACACCATAAACAGAAAGAAAGACAGTTAAGATTAGGGTTAGGTGCTTTGGTATAGACTCACCTAGTCGTGACAGTAATGAGTGGAAGGTACCTACTTGCAAGGGCCCTGACTCATAACAGCGGAATTAGCATCTGTCACAGACCTGTGATAATGGTCCATCAAGTTAATTACCTCAGCTTCAGTAGCGCCACGTCCAAGCAGGGGGAAGAAATAAACCTCCGGCTGCATTCACTTTCACATGAACTTTAAATTAAAGAGTCTCTGAAGGAAATGTTTTACCAATCCAAAACCCCACAAGGCTTTGGCATCTGCTGGGAATTATCATCAGGGTTCTGTGAAGAGCAAAAGTTGTGTTTTGCCTGCCCGGGCTAACCTTAGACATTTGCTGGTGTTTTTGGAAGGATATTATTCTATTGATAGCTATCTCTGCGTCTCTAATATTAGCATGTTCACTTGCATATCCCTTGAAATTGCTTCATCCACGTTTGATAATACAATAATTCTAATTAGAAGGTGCAAAGGTGTGAGCGACCAATTATATGTGAAATAGCTATAATCAAGAACACTTTTACTGCAGAGGCAAATTATGAACAGCAGTCAATAGAAATTATGATTCAACTCTACTAGTTTTTACCATGTCTCAGCAGACCTGGATAACACTCCCTGCTGGAGACTGAATTCAATATCTATGCCTTTACCATGAGCATCAAATAACCATGCATAAATCATCAGCCATTCTCTAATCCCCTGTGCTTGCTTTTTTACAGGGCATTGTAATGAGTTGAGTCCTTGCCATCAACACTGTGTCAACCTACCATCAGGGGGCTTCGAGTGTGCGTGTAAAGACGGTTACAAACTCCACTCCAATGGGTTCTCCTGTATCGGTGAGTAGAATAATTAGACTAAAATGTTAGTCATTGGAGTTGCATATAGCACCATGGGTATAGCACACTGTACTCAATGATACACAATTGGATTGACACAAGTCGGTACAGGACACACTCCATATGAAGTCCTCCACAATTTCAGCACATCACATGGAATTGCATCAAAAGTATAATTGTGTGTTGTCATTTGATACTGCATCCTGTGTGTACCTAGAATTAATTATTACCCCATGGCGTATTTTAATCAAGATTCATGGAAACATCTAACATCTAAATAAAGGAAAAGAATGAGTTCTAATAATACAAACAAGTGTAAAATTACTATGCGAGCACAGCTTTCTTTATACGTCAGCTTATACTACCGGCTTTTTGGTAAAGCTGCAAAGGCTAAGCCAATTAGTGTTTCCACCTTGTCTGTGTCATCTGAAGGTGTTTTCAGTAGGAGCCCCGCTAACCCATTCTCCTGAGCCCTTCTCGGGTCACTCATTAACCAGACAGAGTCTTTTTGAGGCAAGGTGAGAAAGGGTTGCTCGGAGCTGCTGAGATGCCTACAGTAATGAATAGGAGGTGCGTGGCCAATTGAACCCGTCTATCCGCCCCTTCCCCGAGCCTTCGTCTCTCATCAGCGGGCGCTAACTTAAAGACCCCAATTACAACCCCCTGATGCAGATGTCACAGGTGTTAACCCTTTAGCAAGTCGTGCTGCTTTAATGCAATGTTCCATTTTGCTGTCATGATGCATGCATACATTTAAGCGACTAACTTGCCTGTGCTGGGTTCAGGCATCATGGCGGTCATATGGTGTCGATACACCCTCGCAAGATCACATAACGCACCAATGCAGTGCCTGCGAGTTACTTGCCGGTGCATCATGTAAACTTATGAACATGAACTAAGAGTCATCATGCCGGCGTCAAAGGGTTAAGGTCTGGATTAAAGCCATGCACAGGTACAGACATTGTACACATGTCAGATCATGTAGGACCCTTATAAATCAGTGAATATTTGAGATCTAATGGATTTGCCTAGTTTAGCAGTAAAATAAATATAAATTGTACAAATCGTACAAACTGTGCAAATCAATAACGATTCTAGTTCCCATTCTTCTGGCACATGGTGCGGGGTGTTTTCTTGTACACTGCAAGAAAGGGGTTTAGATCCTAAACACAATCCTAAACACATTCCTGCCCCGGATTTGTCCACACAATATGTTCCTAAACATGTTTAGACCAATGATATGTTTAGCTCAGTGCTTAGAATTTTATGTGTTTGAATCAATGTGTTTAGGACAATGAAGTGTTTAAAATTCAGAATGTAGCTTATTATTGTGTTTATCTGTCTCGTGTTTAAGGATGAAAGTAGTGTGTCTACAGATGTAGATTATTATTATGTTAGATACTTATATTTGAATACATGAATAATTTTATTTCCATTATAGTGTCTTGCAGGGACTTCTAGCAGCCCCCCTCCCCCGTTAGGGCAACATATGCATCACTATTTCACATGGGCCTCTAATTTAACATAGACACAACCTTGAGTCAATACAACAGACCCTCATTGAGGATAATGCTTTATCCATCGTTGGAGTTCTTAAAAGAGGTGTCTATGTAGCAGATGTATCTTTATTGCATCATAATCATAGTGATGTAGCAGTCAACCCTTGAATTCTGCAATGCCTATTATTATCCCTCTGTATCCCATGCAATTTAACTCAGAGTTAAGCACTTTTAGATCCACAACAACGTTTGAGTGGTTGTAGAAACTACTCCCATAAGGATAAACTTGGAGCTGACAGAATGTTACAAAGCGATCTAAGTAGGGTAGGAGACTGGTGCCTTCAAAATTATATGACCATTAACACACTAAAAAGCATGTGTATGTACTTTGGCTCAGGTTCTAGATTGGCAGACATAGGAAATCCAGCGATGACCCTAAACGGAGTCCAGCTACCCACATGCTTGACTTATAGTTACTTGGGTGTAGAACTGGATAGTAAGCTAAGCCTAACACCACACATGAACAAATCTAAGAGGAACCTTGGTAACAAGCTATATAAGCTTAATCACTTGCGGAAGGCCACTTCCAAAGAAGTGTGTCTTGAGGTATACAAGGTTATGACGGTTCCCTGCATAGAATATTGTTCTTTCTACACTGGTAGTGCACATGTCCCGGAACTAGCCAAACTCCAACGCATGCAGAACCATGCACTTCGTATCTGTTTACGGACTGGTGTGCGCTCCGTCAGTGTCATTAACCTGCACAAAGAATGTAAGATAGAATTCCTTGCTAGGAAACGTAAACTCCAACTTCTAATGCTCATGTGGAAAAAGGCACACAATGGTGAGGCACTAGAGCAAGGCAATGTTAGGACCAGGGGTGACCTAAAGATCAAGTTTGCTAAACGCCGTGCTAAAACAAGCTTTTATCAAAAGTCACCATATTATAGGGGCGTGTCCCTCTGGGACAAACTAGACACCAAAACCCAGCGCCTGCCTACCAAAAGACGGTTTAAGCATGCAATAGAAAGGCTACCTTTACTAGACTAGATCAAATCTGCTATGTGGTTACCCTACCACAAAACGTGCCTCTCTCTCGTCCCTCCACCACTGCTAATGTATATCGTATACAACTTATTTATCATATCATCTCTAATACACGTGTAAATATGTAAGCTGTCATATGGCACCATTCTGAGTTTAGAAAAGTTTAGTTGAAAAATTTTTAAGCACCGTATGGTGAACCATGGATAATTTGTCAATCCAATACGTGTGCGACGAAAACAGTCCCCTAGGGACTATTCGCACAATAAATAACTTCAACTTCAACTTCAACTTCAACAACAGAGCTGCCATCTGGTATGTGTTTTATATATGTACTATGATCTAAACACTGCATGTTTACATCCTAAACACCAATTGTTCATACTGTATAAATACTAAACATATTTCAATATAACTGTTTAGGTGTTCAGAATAAAAGTGTTTAATACCTAAACAGAAGGATTTAAAGACACAAACCTAGTACAATGTTTAGACTTTAGACATGTTTAGACCTAAACATGGTTAAAACCTAAGCACCTTTTTTGCATTGTATTGTGCTGGCAAGACATACTGCGTCGTGCCAGCACAATGAAACATGCACGAAGTTAGCCCACATATCTCATATCAATCAATAACAGTACAGCTAAGACAAGATGGAAAAGTATATATTGAAGAGGCTCAGGTGCATCTGACACATATAAAAATACATAATATTTAGTGGTATATGTGGTGTATGTTAGACTTTTCCTAAAGCAAAATAATGATCGCCCTTTAAAAGCACCACCCACATCTCACTCCCATCCAACCCCACCGTAAATGACCTTGAAATGAAGTCGTGAGTAAACCTTTGTATTGGCCGGCAGATCCTTATACAGAGAAGACGAAAGCAGGCAGCTGAAAGAGAGAAAACACATCCTAAACGACAGAAGCCGAGGTGTGAGCTCTGTATAGTGGGAGATACTTACAACTGCCCAGGCGGAGAATGCACCCACCCGTCAGCACCACCAGTAGTGCTGCAGACACACTAACACGCTATATACACACTAGGGACTGGGGCGTGCCGAGCTGCTCTGCGCCGGAGGACGAGCAACTCCTTTTATCTTGAATTAACTCATTGCTGATTAAAGAATCCCGGAGACGCCAATATCCCCGCTCCCCTTGCCTTTGCTGCTGGGGGCGATCAGTGGATAAGGCTGTGTGTGTGACTGGGACTGTTCATATCCACATCTAGCTTCACTCACAGTCAGAGCCACTCACAGCCAGACTTTTAAGCAGCTCCCTGACTATGGTGCCCATACACTGAGCAGTTCTCAGGACTTCTAGATAATAGAAAATAATTTGGAGGCAGGAACAAAATAGGTCCTCAGTTAACCGTGGGAATGCTCTCTGAGATAATGACATGATTTAGATAAGGGCGTCACAACGTGGGTGCCGATTACGGGAACAGAAATACATATGTAATAGATATCAGTGATTACTGTAATTGCAATACAACTAGACGGAAACATAATGTACTGACTAGACATCTAGCAAAAATACAAACAGATTACCTCAACACAGGGGCCCTTGGATGTTTCGAGCAGCTCATCATGTATATTTAGGTCGTGATGTACTACACTTGCAGACTTGGCTTTCTGGTCGAGCAGCTCCTCTGATGTATGCACTAAAATGAGCCACTCCCATCCACTCTGCCAGCCATGCCCCCTCCCACCTATAGCTTCAGGCTATTTGTGTATGCCAGTCAAGAGTGAGGAACGGAAGATTACCAAAGAGCCAAGTTGTTTTTAAGCCAAGAGCGGACGGTTATTTTAGAGCCTGGAGCAGGTACGATATAGCTGAACAGCATAGGTGATCTAATTTGCTTATATCATTTTTAAATGGACCTTTTTTGTACATCTAAGAATGCCAAGACATGTCTTCAGCTGGAATATGATAATCAGTATATTAATTAGATTATTACATAGACTCCTATATCCCCATGAGAAGTTAAGACTGAATCAGCTTATTTCTAATAGAAGCATCCAACTGCTAATCGGAGCATAACTAAATTACCTAGTTGCAACGACAGAATTGCAGTATTGCATTGTAGACATCATACTTTAAAATGGTTGTGTAAGATATAATGTGGTCTTAGGACACTGTCTGATGTGCATTAAAGATTCCCTGTTACATCTTTGTAATTCAATTGCTATGTATTGGTCCTTCAATTTAAACCACCTACTATTCAATTCACAAAGAGTGTGCAGGCATGGTTTAGTAGAAGCTATGCATACATGAGTCTTCTTAATCAATAAAATATGGGTTAATTACACTAATAAGAGCACTAATAAGTGGGTCGTCCCAGGTGGCCACGACATCTCGCTGCCACAGATCACGTAAATTCGCTCCGAGATCTGGCATTCTGAAGGTGGAGTGTCCAATCAAATGGCGCGTTTCAAACTCAAAGGAAAAAGAACACTTGACGTTGCCATGGCGCGCTGCAAGTCCCTAATTGGCAGAAATAAAGATATTGGAGGCGTAATTGCGGCACTAGAAACAAGTGATTGAACTTGCAGCCCGGGTTTTGAAGTATCTGATAATGGCGGGATTGGGTGTTCCATTGACACCAGTAAAATGGTATTTTGTTAGATCGGTAGGATCATGATCAGTCATTGATAAGAGCTATAACAAGGTACATTGAAACATTTAAAATGTGTTCAGCATCACATTGGATCATTCCAATGGGTGGTAAATACAAATGTCTAACACTGCTTCCTGTGGAATTGGATTGGATTCCACAATGGTGGAAATCTCTATTGGCATTCCCTATTGGATATTTGCTATAAGATGCAAATAGGCCAATAATGCATAGGCCCACATATGTGCAGATGGCAGGTTTCTATATAATATCATGGTGGTCCATATATTGTTTAGTTCAAACACGAACTCCTTTAGAAGTCGGCTTCATCAGTCTTATATACATGACTGTCATCAGAATACTATCAAAAGTTTGATACGACGAGAAGGACAACCAGGCCAGAAGCAAACCAGTTACAGTGATCAATTGGAAGCATATCATTCACTCTACCCTTTCTACCCCTTCCCAACTACCTAGTAGACTAGCGGGGGGCAGTCCCCCCCCCCCCCCCCCCCCCACAAAGGGTTCCCCAAGATGATAAAACGCATGAGTCCGGATCCCAGGGAGAATCAGGGGGGATCCTAACGGGTGCGACATGACGGATGGGTGTCCACGCATGGGCCGACAGCCGATTGACAGGCTAATTACTCCTCCAGTAGCACCAGCAGCCACCACGGACAGCTACATTGGCCAGTCACTCGGCCAGAAGGCACGCCGGGCAGGACGAGGTATAAAAGCATGGGAGGGACAGGATGATTGGCAAGGAGGAGGGTAAGGGATCTGGGAGGAGGAGGGATCTAGCGGGGATGGGAGACTTGGGAGGCTGCAGGCGGGACTTTCACGCCAGGATGGTTGCTGTGCTGATCCCCACTAGTGTGCAGGTGAACCGAAAGGGGGCGCCCTAAGCCTGCCAGTAAAGGTCCCCCCGGAAAGCTGCAGAGACAGCAGCAGCCTTCAGCATATAGGCGGCTTTCTCTGAAGGACGAGCAGGGAATGCCAATGGCCTTTAAGGGGAAAGCGGTAAGGTGTTGTTCCTCTAAAAGTAGGTTAGGCTTACTGACCAGTGACATGTCCGGAATACCAATTCTATCCACCTACACCCGCCCCATAGGTGCACATACCAATGGACAAACTCTCACAAAGATATGGGTATTTTATACCTAGGTATAACGTAACGTATCACCAGGTACAGTTGGTGGAGATCATTCGACATAGAATTAAATTTAAGACGTATGCACATCACAAGCTCAGTTGAATTCTACGGAATTGCTCGTCTTTTAGAGCTAGTCTGCCTTACACATGTCGGATTAACCCCACCACCCCCACCACCACCACACACATACACTGTTGACGGATGTATATCGATGGTGGGTGGCATGTGTCAGGTATTGCCATGACCATGTCAATAAGCACCAGGCCCGTTGGCACCTCAGGGTCCCCATTACCCCCAACCCCATGGCCTCCAATAGCTGGTGATCAGAAATCTGAGTTAATGTCATCTAACCTGCCTCCAGGTGTCGATTTACCACCTAGACCGTCTTGGTGTCATGTCGGCGCTCAATGATATTGGGAATTACACCGAGGCCAAAATGACATGGTGTGTGTTTCGGGTAATATCTGAAAATCTTAGGTAGGTCGATCATTGATTAAACTCGGGGAGTCTAAGGCCATTGTTTGCACCGCTGCCATATGTATATTACATGTTGAAGGTTTTCTGAAAATATAAAAATGATCTCAATATTACTCCTGAAAAGGAGGCCCATGCATGGTGTGATGAGTACTGGTGACCTGAAACACACCTCACCCCACCCAGGTCCACCCAAGCCTCCAGCGGCCCTCGGGATGCTGCATGGTTGGGCCGGTGTTGCAGGGATCAGACCAAAGAAAGCAGGCCAGAGCAGGCCAGAGCAGACCCTCGTGTTTCCTCCAGGAGAGATTTATTACCTGGGTCACGTGACAAGACGCCATCTTTCCGCGGCCCCTAACTGAGCGTCTGTTGGTGGTGGTAACGGGAGAGGGGCGTTTCTAATTAACGTGCCCGAAAAGGGAGTGGTCAGGGGAGGACCAACCATGACCTAGTCTTCTGTGGCTGAGACCCCATGATATAGCACTCAGTGGCCAAGGCTAAGTACTTTCTATTTCCTCTGGTCGCGCTGTTTTGGGAGAGGTCCCAGATGGGTCTGGGGCACGTTTAGACCTGTCAATAAAAACGAAGGGAATGTTAAGTACTCGATGTGTTTTCTGGTCTTTTCTTAGCATAACGGGCCAGGAAAGGGGACGGCTAGATATAGATTAAGGTTCCATTTAGAGTTCAGGATCAATGTAGGCTGCTTTGTGAAGTGAACGTATAAAATGCCATACCTTCCTACCTTGGGTACTGTAGTATGTATGTCGTACGTATAGAAGATAACTTAGTCACACTCTTACTGTATTCTGACAGTGGCTTTACATTGAAACCGAAGAATTGTTTCAGCTGAGAATCATTTGCGATCTTAGGATACCCTAATACATGTACGCTGGCAGATGGTTAATATTCCCTTTTATAGTGTCCTACTTCCCTATAACCTCAGGGATAGACTCTTTAACAGGCTGATGTCAGAGAAGTATAATCATTGAAGCCACAATTGAAGCCAACTGATCAGAGTGAAGCCACCCCACACAGTTCCTTGGATGAACAGCACCACCCCCTCCCCCACCCCTCACACACCTGCCCACCTCTCTTTGTTCAGGGAATACGCTCCCTCTTTATCCCTTTAGCATAGTTCTCCGCCCCCGTCCAGCAGCAAGCTAGAATGTGGCCGTAAAACGCTTCCAGCCTTCTAAACTAATTCACTGAAGCAGTGGAAGAAAGGTAGCGAGTAGCCTTTATCTCGGCGACCATGCAGTAGCCCTGGCGGCGGCGGATGTTGACTGGACTGGACAGATGGGTGGTGTGCGACTACTCAGGGGTCTGTCGTGGTCTTCATCAAACCCCTGTTGTATGGAGTACAAGACAAAGGCCTGATGGATGACTGAACGGTCGTTAGTGTATGGGTCCTCGCGACCATAGTAGGATGTTGTAGTATGAAGCTCTCACTTACACCTACAGCTATTGCGAATCCACGTCTTTTGATATCTATCATGTACATTGTGTGTATGTGTAAGTGTATTTACTATTGATTGTTGTAAGGTATATAAATATCAATCACACACCATGTCTGTCTCTTGACTCTTTGAGCACAATCCCCCCCCCCCCCGTGAAGTGAAATCAGTAAAGAAACAAAACAAAAGAAACTGCTCCTCCCCTGCTCGTCCTCCGCCCCTTTCTGCCGGGCAGCACGGCCCCACAGAGTGGAGCAGGGGCGGTTCCGGTAATCAGTGTTTTTTGGTAGGGCGTCGTTGGCGACCTCTGCCCTGGAGCAGCTAGTGTCAGCTACTCCCCATGTTGATTAGGTGGACCCCGGATCAGAAGGGCCGCCCCTGGAGTATTGCACACATCAAAGAACCGACAGACACAGATTATCTGATGTTAGGGCGGGGTCAGCATGGCGGCCGTACCCACCAAATTGCCCTCTCGCCGCCTGGAGTAAGTTCCTTTGAAGCTCCCCTGGTGGCGGTTTAAGTCTGGCCAGGTATGGGTCAAGCTTCTATTGTGATGGATGTCAAGAGGGGAGGCCAACACCATGTTAAGGGTGGAAAGGTCTGCCTGCTATTGTGGGGCCGTTACTATAGGATAGAGGTCCATTTGGCGGATGTAGAGTACCAGTGGCTACCGATAACTGCCTTTGTGTTCTCCCTGTGACTAGATCCCACCAGCACATTTTGGATACTACTGAGTATAGAGACAGCCGTAACAGCATGCAAATCCAGGAGAACAACATTTCTAAAGATGATCAATTCAACATGCAGATTATTGTGATATCCAGGGAATACACATAGATATTTCCTGCATGTCGGAAACGCTTACATACATTCAATGATTATACACGCCGAACGAATTCCCAAAATCGACCATGTGAGATACCAACCTCTTATGAATATCAGTTTACGGTCAGTTATAATGTCCGCCCGTCCATAGCTGTGTAAACGCGTCATTTTGGTATACTACTAATCCCACGTTGCCTCTACCAACCTATATAGAGGCTGGGGGCACTGAAAGTGGTATTGTCGCCATAGTCCACATGCTTGGCCATTAGGCACAGCCTGCCCGTCTGTCTGCTTTGACATCTTGACGTGACCCCTTGTGTACGTCACGGGTGTACGTCACTGACGGATGACCTTTGGTGTGTGGAGGGCGCCCTTTGAGGGCACAACCCCGCCCCTGCTCCTCTACCCCGGCGTCTGAGCCTGGCCTCCACCTGACCCCCACCACCATATTGTGGTGCTGCCTGAACATACCAGCCAGCCAGCAGAATAGTAATCATGGCGGGGCGTTGATTATATCAAGTAGAGTAATTACCGTCTCGGTGAAATGCCAAGGGGTGGGTGTCGGCCTGTGGGGAGCGTGACTGCACAGAAAGGTGGGCCCTTGAAGGAAATTCGTTTAAGGCCGCAGGGGACAGGGTAGACGCTACTGCAACTCGGGTCTGGGCTCGTCTATAGTAAAGTCATAGTCTAGCATGGAGCATGTCTAATGTAGATCTCCTCTGGTCATGTGTATGGTACCACCAGCAGTCTCTCCCCTTCTGTACAATAGTGTCTCTGACACCACGCAGAAGGCATGGTAGCATTACTGAATGATAATCATCAGTAGAACTTGTATTAGTAACACCGCAGGGTTTCCACACTCCTGGTAAATCTATATGAATATGCAATGAGTGTTATGCTGCCGTTACTGTCTGAAATGTTTATGTGTTGCATAATGTTCACGCTCAATCTGTATGGAAATGTTAACTGAGGATTTCCCAACCCGTATGGTCACCAATAGATGCAGCTGACAATAGTTAACCCTTTAAGGATCACATAGTGATTTCATACACTATACCCTTTGGTAATGCAGCCCTGCAGTCAACCATCGTACCAACCCGATGTAGACAAGCACTCACATGATACATCTACCATCTTAATGGACGTGAATACATGCATGGTGTTCAGATCTATTATACGACATTGTTCCTCTGATAGACTCGTGTGTGTACATGCACTAATACACGCATCGTGCTCTAGCTATTGTATTGTTTCATCCTCCTGTACCAATGAAATGACTCTATCAACCATCAGTCGATGGACCCGCCACCCATCCGCCTCAACCTACACGTGATTGCTGTTGCATGTGTCGTTATTCCTATTCTTGCTGTCTTCCCATCATTTCAGGCAACACGACCAACCGTACTACGAGAAAGAGATACTTTAATTTGTTATTCCCGGAAAGGAACGTCTTTTTTCTTTCCAAGAAGCACGCAAAGGTGCGTGTTATCCAAAGCCGGGCGCCCGCTTGTCCTCGGAGGGAACCAAATAAAACAAATTGAACTGCTAGGCTGAAAACACTGCCATGTGTTGTCTTAGCTGATGGCAATGGAATCCTTGGCTTCGTGGCCACTATTTGCCCTTACTCGCAGCTTGCTACAGAATGACAGTTCAGATAGAGTAGCTCCATAGAAGAGGCACAATATAGAGCGGCTCGCAGATAAACAGTCTCCTAAATTGGCAGTTTAAACACGTGGATATATGTATGTAGTCTGTGTGTTGATAAAGAACCACGGACTACATTTAAGGGACAATAGAACCACTAGTCCCAGTGTTCCCGTATTGCATCAAACACATTGTACTGAACTCCCTCTGTATGCACGTGGAATAGCTGTTACATAATCACCCATCTCTCCATGTGTCCGTTAATCTAGCCGGTGATCTACGAGATGCCAGTCACGTTAGATAACAACTCCGTGGGTGATTAGAAAACAGAAGGCATCCATTTGAATAAGCCGGACCACTACTGGCGTGTTAGATAACTACGACGCAAGCTAGTTACCAGCTTCAGCGGAGCGGTGTCGCGGGAATATTGGGTGTATATACACAGAACCCAGCAGGGACTGCTCGTATTTGCACTACTGAGTGTCACCACAGGGCGGCGGGCTTTCACCAGCAGGCACCCAGAGAGGTGATTGCACAACATATGGAAGTGTCCGGGCATACAGAGGTCAGTTATTATGATAATAGCAGTTTGTTGTTGCTGGCACTTCAGTGGTAGCCCTGGCTCTATGGTGACGTATGCACATGGTAATAGAGAGTGACTTGTGCAAACAGTGACCAGGGTAGATCTTGGTGTGTCAAAGGCAGGTGATACAGGGTATATGTATTATTGATGAGGTTGGTTCCCTCGACAACGGCACAGAGTAATTGTATACATTAATGTGTACCATACCTTCCACATCCTATCCTTCTATCAAATTACTCTGACCTGCTGCAACTATACTGCAAGGTGGAGTATTCGGGATCCCCTTAACATCTCTTTTAGAAAGAAAATAAATTTGTCTGATGATGTGAATAATAACAATCGCGGCCCAACGTTTTTCAGTTATTTTGTGTTCAGCGGACCCCCCCCCCCTTCATAAAACAGTATCGCACTATTGATTTCTATCATCCCACCATGTTTTAGATAGTATAACGACATATACCGGGAAACCCAACTTTGATACAGTCACATCACCCACTGGGAAAATGGATCTATCATATTCAATATCACTTTCTTGGTGAATTTTTCTCACCCTCAACCAGTGCAACGTATGGCTCTCAACCATGGTGACAATGTCACCGAGGGAGTCATGCATTGAGCCCAACGTGGGAGGGGAGTGTTTTTCCGCAAATTTTCTTTTTTTCCACCTCCTCTTTGTCTTTCTATCTGTAAACCTCCCCATTAAACGCAATCAGAGACATAGGTCCTACGACGCTGTCATTGTCAGCCGTTATTAAAAAGACCACCGCTCTGCGAGCATGCGTGTTGACGATTGATCCGCGTGAACGCTGGCCGTTATTTACGTGACCCGTTGCCGACGACCTCCGTGCCGGAGCCCCTATGCATTATTCAGACGGTGGTGGCACACGGACCGGGCAGCCAGGGGCCGCGGGGACGTCGGGTGCTAACGTGCGTCCCCCGGGACGGAGGGCCGGGCTCCCCGGAGGCCGCTGAGGTATGGACGGCCTCACACCTCGGCCATGCCGACGGGGCAGCCTGGCGTGGTTATTGCTCAACTGTGCTCACCAGACGTCCTCCTCCTCCACCAGCCCGAAACTTGCGCAAAGCCTTGACTTTCAAAGACATGGCGACCCGCTATATACTATAAACACCCTGTGTGAAGGCCCCGCCTGCTCATATCCCCCATTCTGCATACTACTACTGCTGTGCCCGCTCGTATGGCGCACTTCCATATACTACTACTCAGAGTACTAGACTATCCGGGATGTGAACACAGTGCATGCAGTTCAACAAGACGTGCTTGTACTCAGGCTAAGGCTGCCGCAATGCGATATAAACAATGTATTCCCCTTTCAGCTCAACTGCATCTACTGCTACTATTAAACTGTACTTCTGCCTGATCATATAGTACCTACTTACAAGCACATCTGCGGTAGTAATAGGGAGCCTAAGATCACGACGTGTACTGCAACGTGTACGCCTTGACCCTGACGTCCCGTATCCGTACACGTTCCCCAATCATAAACTCTCTACTGGTATTGAAAACGTGCAGAGAATTCTTTTAAGTGCACACTGAGTCTCCATATCACATTCTACACTATCAGGTATCAGGTGTGGATATAGTCAGCCATACAATATGAATCAAAGAGCCAGGTTGATACCGACATATTATTGGTATGCAGATTCCCTCCATACAGGGGTCAATACCACCAGCTACATGTCTCATATTCAACCTATTGGTCAGTGTGTACAATGTATCTGATCGATACACACGGAAATGTTAACCAAGCCGCCACATTAACTCTCCATAAGGACAACAAATATAGTGCTTAAAAGTGCTGTGCCTTTTCTCGTCATGATGTATGGACGCAGTCCTAATTGGTTGGTAACTCGGTCACATGCCCCTGATTTGAAACAAATTGCATAATGCTGAATTATAAGTAATGAAAGGGTGATGCTGTACCCATTTTATGCAGAGCAACATAGGGCAGACTTGCGACCATAGTCTTAAACTCTGCATGAATTGTTAGGTCGGTGAATTTCTTTGCATGTTTAGTTTGAATGATTCAGCCTATACTATATGGTAGAATAATCAGTCAGATCCAATTAGCAACGAGTTCTGTCTCCTTCAGTCTATAGAGTGACTTCACATGCCTTATTCAATCTAATCAGGCCTTGGGCCCTTTCACCCCTCCACCCTGAGGTCTCTATAGATACATCCCTTCACCATTCACCGTGGAGGCAAATAAGCGCCCCCTCACTCTCTACCCACACACACCCTGAACCGCCTTATCCCTCCTCCAGTGCCCACCCCATGCCTAAGGGCGGCGCTTATTGTCCCATTCTCCCGGAGGACCTGATTGAAAACTCCTGGGTCTTGATCTAATTTTAGAGTTAATCCTCCTCCAGCGGCCTTTGTGGCCAACTGCCTTGACTCTGCTGTCCTAGGCCTGATTCGCTTTGATCCTTGCTCTACCTCCTCCAGGGCGGGGGGAGGGGGGTACCTCCTGGAAGAGGAGGGGGATGCCGCAGGGTCCCGGACGTCGCTCCTGATGGTATTACTCCTCTGTGTGGGTGACAGACTCCTCCAGAGAGTGTGTGTGGGGGGGAGTTAAGGGCGGAGGTGGAGGAGGGATGGAAAGCTTCGTGCTGAGCCAACATGGAAGTGTAGAATGAGGAGTGAGGGACAAACAGTGTTGCATCACTGTGTCACTGTGTATAAGCTGTAGGGGTTAACAGTAGGGGTTCACAATAAGTCGTTGGATACAAGATTACGGCGATGTCTGAACATTCTGAATTCACCTTTTGGTGATAATAGTGATAGTCTTTATGCACACGTAGATATTTATGCATGGATGTTGGCACTACCAGAAAATGCAGATGCATTATCTATTATCATTATGCACTTACTATTATGCAGTACATATGAAGCTAGATCCATCTGTAAAGTGAAATATTTGCAAAGGAAAGTTAGTGGAAATCTAGAGAGATTTATCCTGAATACCATTGTTTACAGGGGTAAAATTCATCAAGGTTCCCTGATTTCAAGTGTTTTTTTCATGTTGCAAAGACCTGTACTTAACTATAGAAGAACCTTTTTCAGGGGCCTCAATTTGAACATTTCAAGATCTTTTTAGCTTGGTCACTTTCATCCCTGTTGTTTGCAAGATAGTATGCCCCCTACATTCCGCTGGTTCTATGCCTACTGACTGTACGGTGTAACTAAGCTACCTCAAGGGGAGTGAGTAGTATATGGAATTGTCGTTCTTCATCAGGGAATATCTGCCGCCTCAGAGGGACTGTTTCAACATTTACTGCAGCAGCATAATGTATAGCCCCAAGGAATTGCTGAACATAAAGATTATGTGTTACATCTCCCGTAGAATTTTTGCTTCCCACTAGATAATGTTTAAGCACTATTGTTTATACAACACGTTATTGTCCTCAGGAAATCAGCTCCAGAAATCCGATAATCGATTGCGTCTTTTCTAAATCTATTTTGGGAAAGTCTTTAACTTATTGAAAAAGGAGTGGGAACACGATATGTTGAGTTTTTAAAGGGAACGCCAGCAAAACACTTTATCAAAGAGCTGATAAAGTGGGCGTTTGTAGGCGGTTGTTCTTTGTCCTTGAAACATACTCATTATTGTCCAGGGGGAGCGAGACCTGCGGTGGTGCATATGTATACACATGTAGGGGCCTACGTCTATGTATTATAAATACATGTACATATAAACATGTATATTATGTACTAATAGTATACTCTGAATGTGTCAGGAGAGGATCAGTAATCGGGGATGTGTGGATTCTCACATGAATAATCCATAAATTATGCCACCTCAAGGGGAAATCAGAACTTATTCAAACACAAGAAACTACGCTCAGCGCTGTGGAGATACACCAACGGATCGTTCGACAATTCCCATGCACCTAGAGTATAGTAAGACCTACTCCCTTTATCAAATTGACACATCTCGTGTGTAGATGTGTGTTCTGACAGAGCCCAGTTCTCGGCGATAACCATAAGTCAGTAATATATACACGGAGAATTCCCATATACCTCTCAGTCCGTACAGCAGTCGGATTGGCGAGTTGAACCAGCCGGGGTTACATGACCCTGACACGACCTCTGTCTGGCCTGAATCGCCGATAGACGGAGCCACTGGCCTAGTGTGCTGGGTTATCTATGCCCAGCATACTAATAGCACATACACCCTGCCCATGTCTCATTATACCAGGGCCTCTGTCACTCATATCACTCCCCCTGTAGTAAACAATTCGGTTGTCGTCTGCCCATAGTGGCGCCACACTGCGGCGTTGGTGGGAGTCAGACGACACAGAGTTATGATGACCTATTGTGACGTTTGTTAGCGTCTCCCGCTAGGTAGATCGACCGGAAGCTGCACACCGCAACCCACTCGCTCAAAATACGCATGCGCTGATGATATGGTGTGGAGGGGTCGGTCGTTGTCCAGGGTGGGAGGAAGTGGGCGCAGGAAGGGAGCAGGAGGGAGGGTGTGGGAGGGATGACCCCTGGGCCGCTCTCACTTCCGCCCGGATGAATTCTGTCCGTGGTGTTATTCATGTGGCCAAATGTGCTAATAATTCAGATTCTCTGAGCCAGACCCAACCCGTGCTCACTATAGAACAGCCCACTAACACGATGCTATAGCCCTAACTGGGTGGAGCTGCAGTAAGTCTATATCGTACCAAAACGCCGCAACCCCTCCCCATTGCTTCATCATTTCATGTTTCAATGTTGACCGTTCAGATGAAAATCCTCCAGGGGTCAGCATACAAATATCGTCACAGGCAATGGATTCTAAGAGGCCCAATAGAAAACGATGCGACTAATATATTGATAGACAAAATCGTAGAGAACTAAGGTGGAGAAATATACCCATAGATTACATTCTGCTGGGTTCTCGTTCCACGATGGATGCCTCAGGCCACGGGACGTGTTTTTGACAACACCCGGGCTCTCTTTGATCTGCAACTTTTCCTGCGAGGTGGCGCAATGATCTATGGACGCTGAGCGTGGCACCTTACCATGGTGGCGTCAAGATCGATCAGACGACATTCGTCATGTGAGAGACGCCCGTGACCACTACTCTCATTTCTTTCAGTTTGTTTCAGCTATTCTTCAAGCACCGATCTCTCATGTTCTCTCGGTGGCCTGGATATATGCACACACCCGTCACACAGTCGCCACTCTATCAGACCGTGAGAGTTTACTGTGATGTAGCAGTTTTTCATCCCCAAATCATGTCGTCTGCTGCGTATGAATGTTCAGCATGACGGAGCAGTCCATAGTTTCTACCAAAAAGAAATGTCGACGACTTCCATTCCTGTCCGTGCCCCCCATTCCAGCTTTCCTCCTTGGTTCTATCTAGGGCCTACTCACCTAGAACAGAACCCCAACCATGTGGTTTCCTTTTTCCCTCATCACCAGGAGCTACTCCACCACACTGCATGTGCATTTGGGTTCAACTTATCAAAAGGCTGCTTTCGACTTTGGTAGAGTGAATTAACGGGGAGAAAATCAAAGCGGTGTTTTTCTAGTTTTGACGATGAGAGGGGGATGGCGCACTCCACATGGGCTGACAGGAGGGTAAACTTGGCGGCATCAGGGGTGTTAATTGTGCTTAATGAGCCGTCCTCCGCTGTTTGATCTCCGCCATCACGGCGCCACCATACTCCAGCCCCTACACACATGATTCCTTCCCTCGTCATGCATCCTGAAGGATGTGCAGCAGCGTCCGCATGGTCTTGTTCCTACTGTTAAAAAGGCCCTGGCTAAGAAAGGGGCATTAAAAACTGCTGTATTATATGTAGGTAGTACGTTTATGGGCTGTTCTGTTTGTGGGGCGTAATAGCGACTGCTGGTAAGGCTTTTATATAGCTAGGGCTGCACTAAATGACTGCAGAGTCTGGCGGAGGGTTCGTTGACCGCATGTTGTGTTTATTGTTTGACCCGTACAGTCGGGTTGCTACCAGAGAGCCCTGCCTCCAGCACCGCCCTCTCCCCCCTCCCTGCTGAGGCTGATGTAGTGGGGTTCGCAAAACACAGCTGTGCCCACGGGCATACGCGTGTCGGCAGCTCGTAGCGCCACCTGGTGGGGAAACCATCCACCACTTCCCATCACAAGACGCTGTAGATATAGTGGCGCTAGGTTTCGGTGGGACACTCATAATATAAGCCACACTTGGCTGTCGTCTGCGGATTCCTGGAAACCACAAATGCTCCGTTTGTTCCTGTGGCCTCCCCTACTCTGGCCTGCTGAACACTCTACAAGACCCCATGACCCCCTCAGACCGCCTTCCGACCCTCGTTACATCCCATCGTTAAGCCGGGTTGGAGATTTCCCGAATAGTCCAAGACGAGGCTATAAACTGAACCGGGGCGCTCTCCGGCGGCAATGGAGGACACTAATGCGTTGTAATGGGTAGCACGACTTGTGAGCGGGCCGGAAGTAGACGCCAGCGGACGCCTTATGACGGAATCGTCGCCCTCTCATCAGGCGGATGGCACTATCGTCGACTTATCAGCAGATAACCGTTATCAGAGCCCAATGCCGCTCGATGCCCGTCAAACAGGCAGGCCGCTTCCCGCGAGCTCCTTTTATGAAACACACTCACTGAAGGTTGTGTAGGGCCGCCCACTTTGCATCTCACACGTGGATGGGAGCCGAGCACGTTGCCTGCTCCCATTGGGCTCTGTAATTGAATGGTAATGCCAATGGCTATGTGGAGCAAGGAGGTTTCCTTTTTTAACAAGCTCCATTGCACTTCTTTTGCTGAAAACGCCAAACGTGGCGTGTGATCCGAAAAGGATATCACATTAGAGGGCGCCTGTTACTTTTTTAGGGTGGCACAATATAATGACCAGCACTATTTTAAGTGTTGACGTCACAAATGATCCAGCCTTGATGACGAAATAATACCCTCCATCTGTCACTGGATTCGGCATCCCAACTCATCCTCGCTTCCACCAAAATCCTTTCGTAACAGTTACCCATTTGACAAGACCAAATGTAAAATAATCGAAATTGATTTCAAACAATCTTATATGCCTATATAATGTGTATGGGGAAAGGGGATTTACTGTACCCTACACTAAAGCACCTTTTCGCAGATTACATTACATACAGAGAGATCGTGTAATTGCCCTGTTTAGTGTGTCGAATAAATTACAGGCTTGTAACTTTCCCATTCGTCAAAAAATAGCAGATGTGGGTCAGCTCGGTTGAATTTTATGTTGAATTTTAATCAGCGAATAACGTTTTCTCCCATTAGAGAGGAGTGTTCGAGGGACTTAAGTCTTAACATTTTCATTGCAGCACAAGTCTTGTCCCTTAACGGCAATAATGTACCCTGGGGCCTGTTTCTGAACTAGTATATGATTGCAAATGTTTTCTAGCCATCATAATTTGGGATCATAACGAGGATCAACTGTAAGGTAGCCCTTCTACCGTCTGCTACACATGTACATGTACGTACACTCACTGCTAGTCGGAATGTGCTGTTAGTGGCAGAATTGAGCCCGATAAGCCAACAGCTGGCTGCCAAGACAGAACTTCCTTTCTGTTTCATTATGGCCTCTGCCACATGGGCTTCTGTGAAGACAAGTGGTAAAGAAACAGAACCTCATTCTTCTTCTATAGCTTTCGCTGGTTTGCGATAGAGCTATCAGATTTCCAAGGGTTAAGGAACACGCCCCTGAGTATGGCATTGCCCTACATCATAGTCTGTCGTCGACAGGCCACTGTCGGTGCATATAAAAGGCTCGTTGATACAGCTTGTCGTGGCTATATTTATGTAAATGAAACTGGGTAGCTGAGCCAAAAGTGGGACTCAAGCTTATTACACTGTATATAGGGCATAATCATTAAGATGATAAGGTGCGCTTCAGGTTATCGGATCCGAAAAATGGCCGACCCTCCAAATCGTTATCCTTATTTTCTCCCGTTTCTAGGGGGGATTTCTTTTTTGTTTGTTTGTGTAGTTTAACATCCCATTGACTTTGCAAGGCAAGGTCAAGTTTCAGTTTTTCACAAGTTAAAAGGGTATTTTTAACGTTTGGAGTGCACGTTGCTGCCAGACTGCCATCAGGTTAAGATTTCCACAAGTGATGGTAGACGGAAGGCCTACCAAGGGTGATCGTATCCAGGATGATCGAATCTATGCGATGAGCCAAAAGATAGAAATCCCGCCCCTACACCAAAGCAAGGGTTCTTTAACCACATAGATACGGTGAGAGAGGAACTGGGGCTCGATTCATAAGTTTCTACGACACAGAGGGTAATTTTACTGCTACGACCATTGCTGATCATCCAGGGGTCATTTTATGCTATTCTTACGACCCCCCTTGAACAGTTGAATGGTGGAGAATAATAACCACACATACGACCAGCTTATCTCATACGACCAGCTTATCTCAAGAAAATCGTAGAATGCTGTCGTACCAAAAAAGGGGTGCATTTCAAAAGAAAATCGTAGCAAATTTCCTATCTGCCCTATTGTACAGAATACATGTATATATGGTGGTTGTAAGGAGGAAAATGCCCATTGCACAACAGATGGCTGAGACAGCCTCTAAAGTCATTCTCTAATCTCATTGTGAAATGATATCAAAATATTTGTACTACAGCCTTGTATGATGCCTTGACTACTACCTGTAAAAAAACCGATTTTACCTCTTTTCCCTACAAACATGTTATTTAGTGGTCGTAGCCTTTCTGAGCTGTCGTACATTGTTATGAATCGAGCCCCAGGCCTTCAATATGCTGTAAGTTTACCACAGCAAAAGAGGGGGGGGGGAAATAAATTTTACATTTACGATAGTTAAACTTAAAACACAGCCTTATTTCCTGCAACGACCGGGGTTTAAAATGAATGCGGTTCAGCTGGTATAGTGTGGGGTTATTGCGTAGCAGGACACTTGGCCAGCAATCTGACATCCGCTCTGTATATATGGAGAGGGCTCTAAAACATGAGCATTCAAAGAAAGTAGCTAAGACCAGCCGTTTTGCTATGGAGAGTTACGGGAGACCTACTATTTTCGCGGCCGACGCCTGCGGGTCTTGTGTGCTACTGCCTTGGGGTGGGCTGCACCAAGATAAGAGATCCGGTGGTACCAGGGTGATAAACGACCGGGGTGTCGGTGATGTAAGGTCCTTATATACGCAGAGATCCAGATAGGATCTCACCGCGGCAAGGGTCTATCGTGTAGTCATCGATTGGCGTCGCCCCTGAGCTCTGGCCCCTGGCGCTGGAGGCGTCGGTGGCTGGTGGCCAGGGTTAGCCCCGGACAGCCCTTGGTAGGTGATGCATGGGTCCTACTGGAGGACCCCACTACCCTCCTGAACCACGACCCTCCCTCCATGCCCCCTCCCGGCCTCAGGTCCATCTCACCCCGGGGTGACCGCCGTTTGATCCGCCTACTGATACCCCAGGATGAGATGGTCCCCGCAGGAGAGACACCAGGCCCATCAGAATATATGTACGCAGAGAAAGAAATACCCGACCAACATATCAAGAATAGGAAATAGGAATGGCCATAAGACTGACTCCAGGGCTGACCGCATATATACGAAGAGGACTCCCTGGGGGTAGTTCCAAGCAGCACAGAATGCGGCGATGATTTCTCCAAGGACGTGGCCCAGGGTTTACTTTATTATATGGCTGGTGTCTGCAGCATAGGGAAAGGTTGACCTTGGCCTGGTTTCACTGCAGACGAGCCGAGCAATATGTATACTGTGGAGCAGTCGTGGTCTGTGACCCTGGACGGTCAGAAATACACAATTGTGTTTAAGCAATATTAGCAACCTACGCTTGCATGTTGAAACACACCCTGTAAATCGTCGTCCTTGACAGTATTGAAGTCTGATGGTTTAGAGTATTTAGATCCATTTTACAGTTTTTGTTCTCTAATGTTTATATTGACGGCATGAAAGTCTTGGCAGACAAGCATTCAGTCGTGGTTGAGGACAGGCCAAAATTAGCATTCCAATGCGTATCTGGATCGATTGTCTTTCTCCTTTTTTCTCGAGAGAGATGTCTATACCACCACACAACCACCTGTCCCTTGCCAGCAAAGTGCCGGCTAAGTCTGCGTCCCCTCAGAGACATTGTGCCTTCTTTTTAACCCCATTTTATTTTGTATAAGAAGATGGTAATTGAATAACACAAGAAAATACCTACATCCGGATCATGTTCTATAAAACACCACACCCTGCATAATGCCCTGCTGTGTCTCTCCATGTGACGTCTCTTATATGCATAGGGGTTTTCTCGCCCCTTTTAGTAGCCCCTTTTACATCACAAATGATCCAGAGTATACTAGAAAAGCCGGGGAGAAACGCATAGTCAGAGAGACACATATGGGGGAGAGAAATGTGCTTATCCAATTTGGATACCCAACGTATACTGTTCGTGCTTTACTGAATTACTGAACTACATGTTAATCATATTCATGTTTTTACTAGGTCAGCGAACACACAGAACGTCCCGTTGGTGACAAGGTCTATAATCTAGATCCGCCTCTACTGATAATGTAGTTTCCGTCAGTGCTAGTGAAGATTGTACAATATTTAAAATAGAGGCGCCCATACCCCCCCCCCTCCCCATTACGCCGATCAGACTTCCATCGGACACGGCCTATTGCTAATACCTCCTCTGTAACTTATCAGTGGACTTTGCACACACAGAAGCTGTGTAAAGCACCAAACAAGAACATAGTTATATCCTTTAGGCCGTACACCCATTTAATGTACAAGTGCCCAACAACTTCTCCATTTGTGGTTGAGCTTTGCTGGCAAACGTCTCAAAAACCTGAAAACGCGTCTGCCTAAATCCCACTCTTATACATGTAGTTATGTACATACAGCTGTGTCGGTACATGTATATGCATGGCCTGTCCCTGTCTGGTCCGTAATATGATTTCATAATATAAATGGAAATGTAGGACTGTATCAGGGGCGCACTGTATATACATGTAGTATAAATGCTCACAGAGTCGTGCGAGCTGCTCTCTCACTCTTTCTCTCTCTTGGCTCGCATCTTGTCAAAATTATAATTGAATTGCTCACGGCTTGATGAGGCAGGCGTCTGGCGGCCATGTTTTGGCGAGTGCCACTTGGCAAGGGAGTGATACTGACGTTGAGCACTCCAGCAGACGGCCTGGAGGAGGTGGGAGAGGGCGGTGGCTGGGAGAGAGTTGGAGGGACTTGTTATGGAGTGGGGAGTCCTGCTTCCTTCCCGCTCCCTCCAGCTACACATCACGCCAGCAGCCACCCAGGAGGCAACAGTCCTCATATTTCCCCTAACATTGGTGGTCTGCTTTTTTCACAAGAGTCTCCTCTGTCGAGCAATACTCTTCTTAAATGGTTCACAAATGGGTCGACACGGCAAGGACGCATGAACCCGAATCTTGCTACCTCTAGATGACATGGATGCCTTTAATATGGATCTCGCCTGTTCCAGAAGGGTTCCCTATTGGTAAGGGTTTTACTATGATGCGTAAATTCGAATAGCATCCCAGGGACGGTCCCATATCTCAGTGCTCTACCCCTACAATCTGTCCATTTTAGTGACTGTCAATCCCCCTGGAGGATGAGCGTTGCCAGATACCCCTCCCGCAGGGCCCCCCTCCTTGACACGTCGCGAGTGGAGGTCACCCAAGGACGCCATTGGTTCCTTTGAGCGCCCTCTTCTCATCCGTCGCCCAATTTCCTAGTTTTTATTGACAGGCAGGATATTGGTGTTTTGTGGTCTTTTCACCCTGAGGGCCGACCAGCCCCCTCACAGGCCGCCCATCGAGAGTTGTGAGGCACGCTCCACCGCCTCTTGCCGCCAAAATAAAAGCGCGGGCTTTAGCAGACGACATCCAACCTATCGAACATTGCGCATTCACGTTGAGATCCACACACAGAAGTGTAGCTGCAGACTGCATGCTGTCTCACTCTCCAACTCTCCTAGTGTTAGTCACAGCCGCTCACACTGTGTGTCGTGTGCGCCAAGCCCACCCAGTTACTGTAGGCATGGCCTTGGGTGATGAAGTAGCCTATGTTGTGACTTGTCCACACCCAAGGCAGCCCCTGACCTACAAGCGTTACTGCCGGATACGAGTTGGCATGTCTGGCAATCAGGCAGTGTAAGCCAAATGCAGACCCTGTTTTAGCCCAGAGCTGTAGACACGGGGACCATGAAGGGGTAACAAAATGTTATGTTCCTATTGAGCTACAGGAAGAAGATATGCAGCGTTTATAACCTTGATTCTGAATAGGTAATTGGTGGAGACAAAATCCGCCAATACTGTTTTAATATGTCTGCTGTTGGAGAGGGAGTCAATGTCACCTTGTCTCCGTCTAGACGTGGTATCTGATACAGGCTGTGACGAAGTGTTAAAGCAGCCAAAATAGTATCTTATCGAGTGTCTCACATCGACGGTCAAGTATACAATCCGATCTGATAAAGAGATATGTGACTTTTGAGAAAGCAAACCATGCATAGATAGCACATAAAGTATCTGTAATTTATCATATATGTTAGAAGAGTACAGAGTGCTTATGGTCTGGTATTTCCATGTTCTAAACATGTTTATATATGTATATATCTTGTGCAGTCTATGTTGGCAGTGCATTAAAACAATTATGTCCTATGTGTTCTTGTAATATATTATGTAGGGCGTCGGTGCAAGTCATTGTTATCAAAGAAGGATGAATATGAAGCGAAGGCATTGTACATGAAGATTTCGTTTTTAGAATGTATAGGAGAAATGTAAAAATGTACAGGTTCTACACAGGCACAGGCTTCGTGGTGACAAAATCATATATTAGTAAGCAAAGCACCATTCCGTAATGTAGGAGCCAGCAATCATATTCACCATCATCAGTACTGACTGATGTTCTACTCATGTATTCACTGCCACGATAGATCATTCATTCTAAAGAGGAGACAATCACTAAACACTATAATGTTGTGCTGTTTGTTGGTTAGGCGGGAAGGGACCAGTTGACCCTTAGTATAGCTTCTCCAAATATATAAACACAACAATTCAGGATTCATATACCCTAATATCTAATATTAAATGTGACAGCTGTATGTGATTCTGTAGGGGAGACGGTGGAGGTTGTGCTAAGGCCAAAAAAAAAAAAAGGTTTGTTTCCGGTCACCCGACCGGGTCTAGCAAAACAGGGCCGGGTCCCCCTCTTTTTTTTTCTCTTTTTCAAATTTTTCCCTACATACAAGTTTTTACGGTTTGTAAATCGGATAATTTTCAAGGATTTTAGAGGAAAAACGCTAAAAATAGGCCTAAAATGAGAAAATTTAAAAAAAAATTAAAAAAAAAAAAAAAAAAATCCGACCGGCCGGGTCTGGGTTGTCTGACCATGTTACCGGAAACCAACCTTTTTTTTTATTTGGCCTAAGGAAGGATCCATCCCAACACCCCATCCTTACCCCTATCATATCCCATCAGCCCCCCCCCTCCCCGTCCAACACACACACACCCATGCAACCACTTGGTATTGGCACTCTCCAGGCTGGGATGGACGCACCTGAACCTGAACAGCTTTAGTTACTGTGTTTTGTCGCTAGGCGGCCAGGGTCTTAGCCTTATCTTGGCAATGTCTCAACGCCCCCCCCCCCCTTTCCCCCTTTCCCTCAACGCCCATCGCAGACATGCCCTCCACATCAAAAGAAACCCCTGCCCTTGTTACGTGTTCAGTCCAAAGTGCCTCTCATTGCACAGCACGGTGCAAACATATTGACTATAGATTGTTAGTTATAAATGGGGTCTCTCAACACTGTTCGTAGAGAATTGAGCCGTTTCATTTAATTAGTATTGTATTGTGCAAGGCATATGCCCGGTAGCTGTTAATTCCTGGATATATGGTCATAGTAACAACTTGATAGGCAATAACGTATTCACACAAGTTGGCTAGTATATAAGGTCGACTAAATCGAAAGAAACCTTCCCTTTTTATTATGGATAGTGGCTGTTTGCGAAAATAAATTGCAGAAATCCCCCATTGATTTATTTTTAAGCACGGATACCAATTTGGATGGGTGAGCGCCAGATGAGTTTTTTCTTCTACTTATTTCCCCTTTTCCACGAGTGCTTTTTGAATGGCCACTGGGCAGCAGAGATTAATTACGAGGGTAATCATCTTTGCAAATTAACCAGTGTAATCTTCTAAAGAAAGATCAGAGGGTACTTCCGTTGTTCCTTATAATGGTAATATTCTAAATACCTATAGAATGTTAGCACAATTTAAGTTTATTGGAATGTTATAGTATCCTATGGGAGCAAAATAGGTTCCGCTTATTATCGCCCACAAGATTTTGAATCTTATACCCTATACATTAAATCAATGATTTGTGGATCAAGGAACAACAGGACAGAAACACCGACGGATGCAATTCCACTCTATTACTTGTTTAAACCCATAAGAATAAGTGCTTCAGAAGTTAGTAAACTTTCAGTTAAAAAACGGCACCAATTGTACGACGAACTAGAACCAAATAGAGTGTCGTATGCTGGAAAGGTTATTGTAGTAACAGTCATTGAGACACCCACGTCTTATTTGTTGGTGGGATATTTCCCATTAGTGCCCCGACTAGGCATAGCACGATAGATTTCTTTATTTTTCTCTCTGTTGTTGCCAATTGCTGTGTGACTGCCTAATGTGCTTAACATGATACCCAGGAGGAGCAGGCGGTATAGACTACATGTGATGCCGAGAGTAAGGGCTTGCTGCTTCAATTACTGAATAGAGAACATGCACAACTTGTACATGTTTATCGGATGAACAAACCATTGCCCGATTGGCCTTAAAGAAAATAAAGTATAATCTAGCAAGGAAAAGTAGTGACATGGAGCAGCAGATCAGTTCAGGAGTTGCTGTCTGCTATTTGTAGTGTGTGTGTCGATGCTACGGAACCGGGGGATATCCAGCTATAACTATTCTGATTGATTATACTGATTGATTATTTTCAGTATTTATTTCTCATGTTTTTCACACATCATAAATGAATCTATAGGCAAACAGTGCTTGTAAATAAATTGTAGAATAACAATTCTATGAACGTAAGCATATTTTGTAAGCTGGCATTCAACATTATACTAATGTATTCTCTCTGTTTATCATTCACAGGTAAGTTGAAGTGCTGCTGCCCTTGAACACCCACGTACAGCAGGTAGGCGGTGACGCACTGTTACATGGCATTAATGTTAGTCTCCTGTAATGAATATGGCCGAAGTCATTAGTCGAATGCACACCACAGCCATTATGATGCATCTGGACCCATTGACATATTATTATACAACACATTGATACGCGGTAGCCATTAGTGAGCGAAATAGCTATTGGATCACATTTATTAGGTACAAAATGTATTTAGATGAAGGGCACATGCATCAAAATGATCAATGCTAAAAAGACGTTTCATTAAGTCATTAGTCGAATGCACACCACAGCCATTATAATGCATCTGGACCCATTGACATACCATTATACAACACATTGATACACGATAGCCATGAGTGAACGACAAAGCTATTGGATCACATTTATTAGGTACAACATTTATTTAAATGAAGGGCACATGCATCCAAATGATCAATGCTAAAAGGACTTTTCATTTGAATGATGCACCATCGTGTAGAAATGTCGTGTAGGCAACAACGTCGTCACTTAAATGCTACTACAGAAGCCATTGCAGGGCATTCGTCTTGACGTTAACTATGCTCTCCATACCGAGATCTCAGCCACTATTCAAGATCATAGCCACTATTCCTCAGTCCACCCCCTCCCCACCGATCCCCTCCCACCAATATACAGGACAGTACATTCACACCTGGCTTCATTTGCGCCCTTCCAACCTTACTGACAGTCCAGGTGTTTGTGACGTGTTAAAGGGGGTAAAAAGCCACATGTTCCATCAAATCCCACTGCGCACCATTCACTGACCACCTCGATGCGTAGGTCTAGGGAATGGAATAGTTCGTATATGTATTGGACACATAAACTGGGATTCCGCTAGGACTCGTTTTCTATTAGCCAATTTGGCGAAGTTGTTTCAATTTTGATTCGCCAAATTGTTTACCAATAAGCCAAACATTTTTATATAAAATATACTCACACTTGTTCACAACATTTAACAGTTAAATGTAATGAAATATTTTAATGATTTAACTCAGGAGCACAAATAGTCCAACAACCACAGTTAGCCAATTTGGCGAATTTTCAATGGATAGCATTAGCCAAATTGAACTTGATGATTTGGCGAGTGGCTAGCGGAATCCCAGATAAAGGTATATAGATGTATTCATTGAAGTCTCATGAATTCAGAATCAGCTGATTGTGTCAAACTCGTTCTGAGTCCTTTTCTATCCCGATATATTATTATGTGTGATCCACGGGGAAGGGGGGTCGGTGTGGATGGACTGCAGCAAAGAGGCTCTAATCTAATCTGTCAAGTGGCATCTGTTTGGTATCGTGTCCTGGGCACTCATTTGTCTAGTTGGAGACACCCCTACAATCACACACACCCTCCTGCCCACTCCACCCCGGGACTAGAACTGAGCATCTCACCCGACGTCATCAATATGCATGTTCCGGTCCCTAAAGGGCACCCATGGCGCATGTCGGCAAGCTTGCCTAATTGGGTCTCCAGGAAGTCTAGGATATTTAGGCAATCAAGAAGATTAGGCAGTTTGATAGTGACTAAATTGACGTTGCTCCCACAGATAGCCTAATCATGAACCTCGATCCATAGGGATCTAGCATTGACATAGCCGACAGTCTTATCATGGTGTTAGACTAAGTGTGACGTTAGGTGGAGTGACATACTTAGTGATGTCATAGTACAGAGCAAAGAAATTAACAAAAAAACGATGAATATTTATAAACATGCTCCCTCCTCTGTGATTGAGAAAGGGGCAGCCCTCCATCCTTTCCGATGTCACTGCATACTAGTATTGGAGAGAATTATGTCTGATGAAATGTGGCATTTCCCTATACTACTCCCATATGTGAGGGCAGCCTGCAACGTTCTCATTTACAGCAATATTTCAATGTACTACTTACATGTATGCGGAGGAGATGGGATGCACAATATCGCGGCCTATTGCTTTAACCCTTTGCTGCCCGGAACTATTTGATCAATATCCATATTATTCAACACTGCTGTTCTGATGTTGACAGGCATGTACTAACTTTATTTCCTATTTTAAGACAAGGGTCATATGACATTTCCTGAAAGGTCTTGAGTTGGACTTTGTCTTACAAAACTATATAGCATGTACACTATAAAATCATTTATTTATGGTCACCATGGCAACCTGAAACATTCTATTTGCTGTTAGAAACATTATTACTGCATTTGTAGGGCCAAGGAGGGCTTGTTTTGTCTATGGATAGGCTATTTCTAGCCTGGAAAATGTTCCAAATAAGAACCTTTTGGATAAAAACTAATGAAAAATGATACAATAATCTGCATCTACAGGAAAACTTGATATAAGATGATTTTATAACATTTTTTCACATTTTTATGTATATTAATGCCCAAATTAGTGGAATCTTTGTTTTCTGGATGAATTTTTGGATAGCCTTGATGAATAACATATCTTATTGCCTATTCTTTGGTCAAGGTTACATTATTCCCCACATATACAATTCACAGCGAAAATAGTGGTCCCATTGGAATCGTGAGGTCCTGGGCTTCAATATGGGGGTAAAATTTTAGGAATTGACCCAGTAGAAGTGTGGGGATGATGCCCTGCTCTAGCATAGTTGATTTTAGGCCTAAAACCGCGCCAATTGGCGCGGTTGGGCACGTAAGGGTTAACGCGTCTGTATTATTTCCAAGATATGACAAATTCCATTTTCGTACCCTACTGATGGCGTATAGAACATGTCAGATGAAAAGAAGAAATGAACTACCTGTAGTATATGTTATCTGATTAAAAGTAGATTCAACTACGGTACACTTCATTTCCAAATTATAGATATATTCTAAATGTAGCTTTACAGACGGTAAGGCCAACAGGGCCATGTCAATGTCAATGCCATGTCAATTATCAAAAAGCAATACAACTTATTTAGAGTATTCATACTGATGGCATGCAAGTAAAATACCCTATACATATGAACCCCACCCCCAAAAATGAGGAAAGGGGATTTTTGTGTAACCACCTTTAGGTAGTCTCTTGCCACCAACTTATTTTCTCAAACAGGCAGTCAGTCCTCATACCTTTCCTCCAGAACACCCAGGCGCCAGGGGTCCTACCCTTAAGGCTCCTCCATGGTGGAGGCAGTAATCCCTGCAGGCGCGGCCACGTGACACCTTAATGCCCTTCACCATTCCCACAGCCCAGAGCGGCCTATCGCTTCAGGCACCAGCCATTGTTTAAAGCGTCATTTCCCCCAGTGGCCTGCATTGGTATTGTAGTGGGCCGTATGGAAGCCCTTAATTGGGTTCAGATCCTAATGTGCTTTCGAAAATGCATTAATTATGACGGTTTCTTATTCATTGTGAAGTTAAAAACATGATGGACTTGACTTGCTGGAGGGATGATGGGGTGATCTTGGAACTGAATAGTTCCTAGCCTATTGAGGTTAGGGTGTTAATCGTACATTGCATGAAATACAGATTAATGGCATTTAATGTGCTCCATAGCGTTTATTATATCTGGTATCACGAGCAAGAGGAGAATCTGTATCAAGTAGGTTATTCTCCTTGATAGCCTTGAGTTGAGTTGAGCTGATTTATCTCTGAATGTGCATGTACAGACATATGTATGGTATCGTGTTTGTAACGCTGCGCTTGTCCCATAATCGCACTTATAATTCAGAAACAAAAAGGTTGATCCTCAGCGTATGTACGCTGGTATGTCGTGAGCGGCCTTTATCAACTATGTCTCTAGTAACAAATCCAGATTCCTTGTTTATTCCTCCATATTTATAGTTCATTCTCTATGATGTAGCGTAGAGTGTTTACAGCTTTATTCCGGAACAACGTATATATGAAGCAGATCTATATTGCTGGCCCAGCCAAGGCAGCTTTGTGTATCTGCTTAAATGCAGGCCACCACATTCTACAAAGATTGACAACCACAAATGAAATGCATAACGAAGTGTATGATATTGCAGATAATAAGACTTGGTCCTGCATATTGTCTGAAGATGATATATACAGATTGAATAACTTCTGCTAATCGAATAACTTCTGCTGTTATTCAAGTTGTCCTTGGCTCTGTAAAAGAAAGGATGTGTAGCTACTTGAGTTGATGCAAACAATCTAAAATAGTCAAGGTTTTCGATGGAGAGTATTCATAGGTATATCGTCTGTGATCCTAGCGGTCGATGAACACTGTACCATTACCCTTTAATGTAGGGGCAGTCAAAGGCAGCACCATAAAAAGAAGGCAGGCCCTGTTAGGATTGAGTACATAAAGTTACGGACCATCAGCGGCCTCTGCTGATAAGCACGCTCAGACCGAGTGGTCAGTAGTGGTAGCAGCCATTCCTACTGAATAACATCATAAAATGGTGCTTTGCCGCCAAAATATATACATATGTATGGAGCAGTTTGGTAGCTTGTAAAATAGATGGACTACCCCCCCCCCCCATCAATTCTGTCTGATCCAGAGCAATGCATATTATTATCTGTATTATAAATGTACACAAAATATATCGACACATGTAGTCTTGTGACATTACACACTGCCCAGCGGGTCATCTGACATAGTACATGTTGATAATAGCCTGTCGCGTACTGGGCAAGGAAATGGCCCTACATACATGGATTGGTGAGAAGCTAGGGTTGTAATGGTGACAAGCCTGGCATGTAATATACTGGACAGTAAACAGGGGACTATGTGGCATGATAAATGGTGCCATACTAGGTCCGTTATATAAAAGACAGCCCAGCTAACAAAAAAAACGTTATTTTACGTCAAAATAACGTTATAAAATTTCATATACCGTTATAAAATGTTGTAACGTTTTTTGTTTACTGGGAGGAACTGTTATACTGAGCCGGTGATATAACATACATGAACTAATGACAACTGGCTCTGTGACATTACACACATGACATGTCAATGTGTTTTACCTATGACATATAGAACAGTAACCAGTGCATGTGTGCCATTGTCTTTAATACACATGTATCTGCATAGTGCATTTGGTACAGAGAGCAGGTATACTATACTCTTTTTGCTGAGAGAGCAGACCTCGGTTGGCTGACCTTTCTGCTGTATGAACTGGCCAGGATGTAACAGTGTAGAGTAAGGTTAATTCAGCAGCCTCCCCCATCAGTTCTCCGACCCACCATGTATTTAGCCCTCCTTCTTATCAGCTGGACACAACTGATGCGACTTCCCTTATCTTAACCACAGCAGACCCAGAACCCATCTGTAATCTGGACCACATCTTGGCAATAGCTTGTTGTGGGCTGTTGTACCATCTGACTCTGTCTGTAGGGATCCGTGTAAGACCCTTACTCGGTAGTAATAAACCAGTTACAAACATAGGCTCACATTTACCTCCAACAGAACTAGGTTGTTTATAGGGATGCGTATGCTTCTTATACTCGTTTTTCCTGCATAACATTCAACCTGTAAGCACTGCCTACAAAGTTAACTATTGGTGCTTAGTATAGCTGTGTCTGATTGTTAGCCATAGGACGATGTATATAGGTCTGCAGTGGCAAGAGGGGGGTCGTGTTTCTGCTGGCCAATTCCATCCCTCTGGGGGTCGATCTGTCCAGCCCTCCAGTGCCATTCAGTTCCAGGCAGTGCCCCCAGTAAGGATTAAGGATTAAGCCGCCGATCAACAAACTGCAGGCAAAAAAGATCCTCTGGAGCACCGAGGATGATCACATTACGGCCTAAACTGCTCCGGCTTTGATGGAGTCGGTAAAAATAGCCGTACCATCGTCTGACTGTCTCTTCAGCGTCAATTCGATTACGTTTGCTTTCTGGAAAATGCAAAACCACCTTCCCTGTTCTCGTCTCACCGAGAATAATGTGATATCGCGTTTTTAGTCTGTTTTTCTTCTTTCTCTCCTTATCAGTTTTATAAGTGGGTTTGCGCTAATTATTCTTATCTACTAGTGCTGGGCGAGATGCCTGCTGATACCCCCAAGTCCCCGTGTCTTCTGTCCTATCGGGACTGTTAGAGGTGGTGTGGGACGCTGGAGGAAAGGAGCGGATGGGACTGGAAAAGGGGGTCTGATAGATAACGGTGCTTAGAAACCAACTACCTAGGCGGGATTACGCGGGCCTGCAGGGCTGGCCACCAATGTCTGGCTTTCATCTCGCAGTGGGAATTAATGGGATGTTATAGCAGCCGGAGCGGCCTGGGCTGCCTTCCTTCAGGACCTTGCTTAATATGAATATGAAAAGCAATAATTATGTGTCTTTCCAGAGTCGGAGCCATCGTGCCCCCTGGGAAAATTGAAGTGAATTTTTCCATGAATAATAGATGGGCAGTTTGCGTGGTAGCGGCTGCTCTGCGCCCCATGCTGATGATGCTGTCCTATGTGTATGTATATATATAGTGTGCCCCCGGCTCTTGGGTCTAGGTCTCAGAAGCCTTAAGTGGGTCGCTATCGTATGTACACCCTATAGCTACGTCACTCCCTTCTCCTTTTGTCTTCGAGATGAAAAGACTAGCGAAAAGGGGCCTTTCTTAAGGGGATTTCCGCTGACCCCGCCTTGAAATGCCAGCGTCTTATCAAAGAATAGACGTGGTTCCATAGCCAAGCCTCGCGTCCCCCTCCCTTATCCCCTCCCATCGCCAACCGCCTGCAGGATGGGTGGCTTCTTAGTCCGCCGTCTTTAGGCTGGTGTGCGTACATGACATTGCGCAACACACCTCTACCTCCAGAGTCGGCACCAAACAGGATTAAGGAGCCATCGAGCTGATGCACCAAATTGCTGCTCGTCTTGAACCTCGAGCAGTTCCGAAACGCTCTAAGCAGCTCGCCCACGGCTGTGAGTTGGTGATGGATAGTTGTGCCTGAGCATCTGCTACACATATGCTAATGGATTAGCGTCTGGTCTAATGTTTTCTCCACCTCGGCCACGTCCTAGCACGTCCTTCTGCAGGCAGATGGATCATCAGCTGGAGCCCCATCCGTTACCGTCCGCCCCCAACCTAGGTGGAACCTTGTCGTTGGTTATCAACTACATTAGACTAGGAGAAAATGGTCGCTTTCTGTTGGTGGTGATGGGTTGGGGTGGGTTAGTGGTGAGTAGGGGGGCCAGAATGAGGGAGGGGGTGGTAGTGTTGATGAATAAGATGATGTGGTTAATCACGAGTCTTAAGTGGGTCAATTTGATCATTCCACCTGGATATTTCAATATGAAATCGTTCCTATACTCTCTAAATGTACAAAAAGCATATTGTATGGCTAAGACGTTATTGAATGGCTACCCCATCGATCCCCATTCACTAGCTCTGCCAAGACTCCTAAAGACAAAATAAAAGTGGTGCGGTAAGGACAGACATATTAAGTGCTAGGGGGACGTCTGGCGGAAGCCGCCCTGATGTACAGACGCGGTAAGGCTCAGAGCGGCCGCACACTCCTCACACAAATCCCGTTATGGCCAGGCTTAGGCTAACCATCTAAGGGTGGCACTGCGCTTTTATGTGCTATCCCTTTGTTGGCACGATGCATTCATGCAGCACTGGGGAGTCTACTCTCCAAGGCCGCATCCATACATCATGCCAACTATTGAGGAGTATATATATCAGTCCCATACGGTGGGCATGATGCATGGATGCAGCCCTGACGAGGCCGCAACCGGCGGCGTTTATGTATTATGACGACAAAGGGGGGTAGCACACTAGAGCATTATGCGGCCCCTAAGAGGGTTAGTGGGCCCGCAGTAAACACCCTCCATTTTTGGTGAGCCTACCAAGACGACTTTCACGCCTCGCTGGCGCCGCTGTCAGAAATGCTCACTCAGGGCCATCAGTGGTGCCTGCAGACAAGCACCGAGCATCGATTCAAGCATTATCACAATTAGAAGCAATATCGGTGCCTAATGGAATTATCAAAGGGGAGGTGGGGAAGCGGACCCGAATCAATTTCCTGTAGTGTCCACTCTGCAGTCTGCCTAGCCCAATCCCCACTTGTTGTAAAGTCCATAACACCGCCTGGGTGTCGGCGAACAAGGCAACCGGTTCAATTGATCGCTGGTATAGGGAGGTGTGCATCCCGCGCGTCGATGTCATTATATAGGACATAGCTTATCATTAGCCAATGTTCCCGAGCAGCTCACCTCCTCGTGTGGAGCAGCTCGTCCGGCCTCTCCTTTCTGACGGAGTGTAGACGCTTGTCGGCCGGCAGAGTTCTCGTCTCGGCCCTCCTTCCTTCGATGTGAGTTTTAGTAACAGATAGACTATGGTTATGAAAGGGTAAATAGAATTACCCACAGCTTACTGTCACGACCAGACGAGGGCGAAGCTGTGGTTAATCCTACTTACCCTTTCATAACCATTATCTATATGTTTTAAACCACAACAGAAAGGTTATGTGAGGGTATGCGAGTTCTTTGTCTTACCCCTCTGATGTGGTTTAATCGCTGTTAGCCTGATTAAATCCGGTGTAGAACTGTACAGCGCAATGCCCTCTTGCCTAGGTAATGTGTATGTACATAGATCCCATGTCGGAATCCAACGCCAACATATAAGGAGGAAATGCAGATAAAGATCTTATCTATGTGATAATTGTAGTGGAAATATACCGGTAGTTTCTTCTCGTAGTATTAGTGGTGTATAGTGGTTGTGCAGCGTATGCTGTACGATATTTAATCTAGTTATAGCTGAATGTATTTAAGAGTACTTGTATGATTATATGTGACTGTGGTATTAAATATCACGGACATACCTGAGTTAGATCAATACTTGAAAATTAATCATTTATTGACTCAAATATTGACCGACGTCATCGATGAGTTTAATCACGAGCAGCTCAGATGTAATTGTGTTTTGGTTGAGCAACCCTTGTGATAGTTCTCATGTAATACATCCCGGTTCGTTACATAGAGGGCCTCTCGTTGGCTATGTATAGGGCCTGGTTGACGAGCACGAGGGTCGCGGGTGATACTAACATGTGACAAGTATTATCAAACAGCCGTGTGCTGGTGTCACCACTTGAGCCGTTGGTAAACATCCATACCCCCTCCACTCGGCATTGGTTCGGCCAGGATCCTTCCCCATATAGGTATTACGTAGCCTGTGTAGCCATTTTGCATTTTGGACAAATGTCCGACATTTTGGTTATAGGTGACAAGCTGTACGATTATAAGGCATTTTGAAGAAACAGAATAATGGAATTATGTCGCTTAATATTTATACATACAGTCTGTGAGAATAGGGTGCTGTAGCGTCCAGACATGCTAGCACCACCACCGGGCGGCTGAACAGCAAACTACCCATCAACCTATACAGTGAAACACTCACTTCTCTCTTACCACGAGTGGTGATGGAGTTGGCTGGACGGCAAGAAGACCAGTAGGAGGACCCTTGGAGGCGGCTGGCGACGCTCCTGTGTGGGTGAAGTTGGTATACTGGATGTAGTGCAAACAGAATGCTTGTCCCAAACTTCAGAAATTGACGGGCCGGAAGTAACATCACGCACCGCACATCCATCCGCCGCGCCGCCGCGCTAACCGGACATGACCAGCCATGCCGTTGTCCTTTTACCCCACCTCCCGGTATCTGCCAAGTATGGCCTTAAAACACATACCCGCGACCTCTCCGTGCCACCAATATCTACATGCGCCGTCCTCTAATCCCCTCTACGTCCCCTGTGACGTAAACACCGTCGGTGGACGTAAATGACGTCAGTGCCCCCTTCTGACAACGCCACTAACTCGATTGGGGGAGGTTAGCCGACGGGCGTTATGAGAGCGGCAGTTTGGCGCGGCACACTGCTGAGCTGTCATGATGCAAACTTGATTAGCTTAAGATAAGGACAAAAAGGTGGGGCCAGGCTATCATGTTCTGTAGCGGAAGTTATAGGTATGGAGAGGTGGCCAATTTGTATATTATAGTGCATGCTCAGTGTGGTGTCTGCTGATATGGGCAACATATGTGTGGGTGCGCGGGGGGTAGGGTACTCTATTATATACCCGGCAAGGCTAGTCCTTTCATAAAGAAGATTGGTTGGCTCAGTGGCTATATGTCAGACTGTTGGACAGGAGGTGAGATGTAATAGAACCATGCAATAACAGTGAGACCTAGATTGCTGATTGGTGTGCTGCCATTCCATGAACGGATGGATGAATAGCATACCGGTACGTATGTCCAACGATCTATCCATCAATAAATCCCATTACTGTAGTGTCAGATTCCTGTTTGTTTCGAGGCAGATAGCATTTCTATATGTATAGTGCAGACTGTCCCCAACAATAGAGTGTGTGATGGCTGAACTAGGTTAAAGCGGCCGAGCCAAATGGTCATATTACTTGTGTGTGAGAAGAGGGAAATAACATTTCAAAAATTGGGAAGGTAACTTCTCCAATAGACTTGCTATACGTAGAACTGCTAGGGATCTCGTTCAGTAGATGCCTGGAGGTAGGGGTCAGGGTCGGCCACGTTACCACCCTGGAGACTAGTGCGAGGGTTGATTACTTATACATAGTATACAAGCAGTGTAACCTAGACGCGCCAAGCGCCACCCGCCGTAGACATTCATTTCCCCACTTTTTTATTATTCAGTTTGTCTACCCTTAGGGATTGTGCAATTTGGCGAAATGTTATATGGAATATTTAGACTATGGTATTGATGAGCAGATGAACCTGAAATATATACATTTATATACCTTTGACCATATGAGGATGTGGGTCTTATAATATCATGTTTCTTCATTCGATCTAAGTCTAGTCTTCATTACAATACATATCACTTTAATATGATTCATTTACTTCATTGAACTGCAATTTAAACGGACCCTATTAATCAGGGGAATAGATAGTTAACATGTCCATATCAATGTGCATGACATTTAGCGTCGCGTCTTTGAGTTGACCATTTGAATAAGCATAGTTGAGTAACTGTGACTGGCACGGACATGGGGTGTATTTGCCTACATGGTCATTGATCTGGCAGCAGGGTGCTGGAGGCGCGCGCCTGGAGGACTGCCAGGGACCCCTGGAGGCTGCTCCCATCAACTGCCTCCTGACGTGAGATGCTACGTTTTGTGTGCCGCCCCTGTCTGCCACCAGGGGGACAGGCACATTTCCAACTTAAAGGCCACCAGGGGATCTGCAAAGTCTCAGCCTCGTTAGCCGCCCCACATCTCCCTTCCGGCAGTACCTCCTAGACCGATATTTCAGCTATAGGCCTCTTGCTCAGACTTCTAGCAGGGGGGTTGAGAGTTGTATTGAATTGCATGGAGCTGTATACAGTTTTATTGTCCTTGGTAAATATAATGTCGTGTTCTCCAGGGAATGAAATGCCGTGCATATACGTTGTGAAAAGCAGTAGATGCAATTAATGCGTCACTTTATAACGGAAATGTACTTTTTAAGTTGAAGTTTATTTAAAACGGGATTTATATTATTGCGTCAATGGCTCTGGATTGAACTTTCACGGTAGCTGTGCAGTCTATATATGGCACTATGGATTGTGATTAACAATGGCACGTCGCTGGATTCTTCTTAAATAACTGTACATCGGCAAAGCGGTAGCCTGGGGTATCATATTAATGAGCGCAGCGATTTACTGTGGTGTGATCCCAGAGGCCTTTGGCTCTCCATTATAGCTTTCTGTTTAGTCGCCATTAAGCCGCTGGTTACCGAGATGCACATTAGTTCTAATAGAACAGATCACCGGTCATCAGCAACACGAGTTTCCACTGCGCATGCCCTGTGGGGCGCTTGTACCCGGAATCCCAAACTGAGTACAGGGGAGGTCTGGGAACCAGCGGCGATCAATGGCGGCCGACCACACGTCGATACGACAAACAACGCGCCAAGCGGCCACGTCGTGAACGACAAAAACCTGAGGACGGATCAGCTCCCAGACTAAAATAAAAGCAATGGAGCAGCACTGAAAGTATGTGCCTGTAGTTGGCCAACTGAGCACGAATGTCGTCTGCTTGACACATATAGACCAGATAGACCTGCACCCGTACCACCCCACCCCTCCAACCCATGCAGCATAGTGTCTTTCCACTACCACTGGTGCAGGGCGCCGACACAACAAAACCCGCGCGTGTGTGCGTGTGTACTTCCGGTCGGCAGAACTTGGCCGGTACCCAGCGTTAACTGCCAGACAAGCTGTCACTCGTCGGCAACCGGCGAAGTCACCTTGACCCCGCACGTGCCCGCTGTAGGGTAGCCAGCGTCCGTGTTTTGCTCAGCGTCCCGTAAGATGGCGCCCCATCTGATGAAGTGCCGACCGCTTTCCCTGATCTGCTTTTGAGGCGACTTTTGGCTGCATTAGCAAAATGGCGACGTCTGCTGCCGACGACGGCCATTCGACACCAAGCAGAGCGGTAGGGGTCAACGGGGTCAGCAGCACCGATTTGTAAGAGTCGCCGAGGTGCGCTTCCGGCCGACCGGCGCCTCATTGTCTGGGCAGACGTCATTGCCAACGCTAACCCTAATGGTGGCAGGGACGCACCGGGCCGTCTTGCTGCAGATTGCTGTCTGCTTTCTGAAACGAAAATCATTCCTGATTGAGAAAGCTTTCTGCTGCTTACGAAGTGGATAACACGGGTGTGTTAGAGGCAGATAGGCTATATCTATACATGTATATAGGACCATAACCACTATACCAGTCGATGCTTATCCGTATAAAATAAAGACTACAATGACAGGGTGGATGGATTAAATTTCAGCCGTCCCGTTTCAGTGGAGTTGGGCCTTAACTTAGCCGTATGGATCTTTTTTTCATCAAATTCAGTATTTGTTGCCTCCCCGTGTAAATGCTGCTACTTAATGCCAATGACCCTTTGGTTACTGCCAAAACATGTGTGACACATACTATATGTACAGCAGACAAAGTCATGCAGTCTGGCCCGCATTGGCACCCTGTACGTTCCCTTACAGCACCCAGAGTAAGCGACAGTATATGTGAAGTAGTGGTTTGTGACAGGCTCTAGGCCGCGGCTAGTGCACACTGCCACTGATATTGTTTGGTGGGGACGAGCTAACTCTTCCTGGAAGCCAATATCCGACAGGGGGCAGCAGTGTCAGGCCTCTTCCTGTACTGTCTGCCAGCACTGTCAGTGCCAGCTTCATTTACACAGCAGTATGGGATTAAACAGAAAAAAGAACACATCTAGGTCTGTAGCAGACTGATAAGGCCCCGCAGAACTCTGTCCACAATGCTGCCCCTTTTTACACGGTCACTTATTCCCTGGTCATTCTGTGTATCTGCTACACCCATAGACGTGCAGACACTCGCGCCAAGGATGGGTGGCTATGTATATATACACATCTTAGATATTGTTTATATAAGGGGGTTGGGAGTATAAAGGGATATATGAATTCTAACAGACAGTGAAGTATACAGTGTTAAACCACAGCGGAGGGCTAAGACAAAGGAGTTCACACCTTGGTTATTTCTGTGTAGACTCACATAAGCTTACAGCTGTGGTTTAAAACAGATAGACAATGGTTATGTGAGGCTAACTCAAAATATGACTACTGTAGACTGGCAGGCACCCTATAAGGGTGCCAGCCAGTTTACTGTGGTTATTTTGAGTTAGCCTCTCATAACCATAGTCTATCTATTACATAGAGCCGCGGTAGGCACAAATTTATACAGACCGTATCAGTCTTGCTACCAGTTGTGGCTACACTGATGTATCTGAACGTTAACTGACCCTAACCACCAGAACTGCCAGGCTCCGTTTGTTGCTGAACTGCCCAGACCTCTCCAGGGAGCCCTTCGTCTGATCTTCAGAGACTCATGAGGACTGATTACTTAAAATCTCTTGTAAATGGGCTCCGGGCGGTGGTCTAAGGGCCGCTCCAGTATTAACCCCTCTGGGTGGGGTATGTCTGCTAGGCTGCCTGTCGAGGTCCGAAGGGACACTAGGCGTTATGACATTTCTAAAATTGACAAACACAAAAGAAGTTATTCGAGCGGAAATCCTAGATTATTAAGTATGGAGCCGGCCTTTCCATGCATCATCAGTTATATTTTATAGGGTGTGACTTGATATATATCAAGGTCCGATTCTGATAGCAAAGTGAACGGGATGATTACAACCGTCAATCATCTCAATTCCCTTCCACGGTAATGATCACAATCCATCATCTCCATGTGTTACATAGCCCTACAGTGACGTCAGCGCCGACTGCCACTATAGTGCGTAGTTGGTGCTGAGAGTGCGGAGACTGTGGGCCCACAATGGGGCTCTTCGCGCTGCTTCCCTTGCCAAGCAAACACAAACACAGCCTGCAACCTGATTGATAATTACCATCCCCACTCCTCCTGATCACACCGATTGATTATCCATACCCCGGGCCTCATGTGGACTATAGATCCCACTATAAAGGACGCCCGTCTCTACGGGAACATGGATAATAAATCGTGTATACTCGGTGCTGATGAAAAGGAAGGCCTGATGTAGATTTGGTGTAAATCCTACAGTACCTCCATCACAGCTTGTATTTCAAACGACAATAAAGCTGCCTTTGTTACAACTTTATAATTACTCTCAGATGTCAGTGTGGTTTTTGGCTAGTATGTTCAAGAGATGATGTCGATTCATTTCCTATTATTTCGTGTGCAGGTGAGTTCAATCAAAGTTGATTGGGTGCCCAGCCAGTCGCGGTTAGTCCCCAGCCTAATTCCCCATCTCCATAGAGTTAATTGAGGTCTATTCTTAAGAAACGATGAAGCTGATATGCAATGAGTCCACGGGGACCGGCCTGCCTCTTTCTCGTCATTATTACTGCCTCTAACAATTACACTGCCTTTGAGAAGATAGCCAACAAACCAATTCATCTTTTCTGCTTTGCCACTGCCAATTAGTTATTTGATCTAATCTGCCGATGGAATGCCCGACGGTCCATATTAATATTGAAGCGTCAAGTCCCTTGGCCATACAAATGCTCTATAATATGCCTTTATATTGCTCTCCTGAAGTCTAGTTCTGGTATTATGCCTAGCGGCAGTTTAAGGTAATGAGACGCAAGTTAAGGTTGGTTGGAACAGTTTTCTTAATTTCTGTAAGTATTTCCACGTTGTAGACGTCCATGCCTTAATTGCGCTTCCATACTTGTGTTTCCACCATTGGGTTCTGCTGGCTCCCACGCTCCTTCTGCCCCCAGCCAATGCCATCAAAGTCGATACCCCCATTTTAACATTAATATGGCCTTCTCACGTTTCATTCCCTATTGATAACGAGTTTAAACATTCAACTTTGCCATCGACATCTATGTAAAGATAACATTATGCTATGGGTCCAGCCCCCTACCGAATACTCATCTCTCACTGATTATGCAGTGCATGTCACCTATCAACGAATGGCATCAATAATAAAACTCTTTCCTTCTATTGAATTATCCCAACTTGAACCCGGGAACCTTTTTCTTTATGTGGACTAATAAACAACAGTGGGTTCCTAGTAGCATGTCGATGGTTCTTGAGTTCCTTACCTGTGTGATACCAAGGTAATAGCGTTAGAAGCAGGCCAGAAGTAGCACGGCCTACCGCGGCTTGACGAAACAGACTCGCTCTCTGAGAAGCTTGTATCTGGGTCTTAATGGTCTTAGAGCCAGGGATGGGAAGGTGTTGGAGGGATGCTGGGCCTCTACTGTACCACCCTGGAGGAAGGCAAGGGGCTTGGCGTGGAGGAGGAGCAGGGGGGAGCGGGTTAGGGGAGGGAAGTCCAACCTGGTTAGCATGGCACACACCTGGAGAAGACGCTCTAAGTGATCGCACCTATCCATCAGGTGGACGCTTAATACGGTAACCACGGACAAGACGTCGCCCGTGTCCCCCAATGCCCGCGCCGCCCCGCCACCAAGACCGTCACCAAATCAAATTTCTGGACGGTTAGTTTGCGCTTAATGGATCCAGCGGCTAGGACGGCTGGGGAAATGTACTTAGCCTCTCCATACTGCCGCCTGGAGGGACTCTGTAGGGACTCGCCAAGACGGGGTGGGGTGGTTGGGAAGAACCGGCCATGGCGCCTTCAGAGTATATCATCATTTTGAGTGGGCGCAATTTTCTACCCCAGTCGCTATAGGTATATAGTCCACATTGACCATGGTAAGACGGCTCCTTACAATGTCTGGTACCATTGTGTCCTGTCTATCATGGTGATAGTATGCTACAGACGAATTTCCCCAGCCTTTCTTATATTGTATACACTTAAGAAGACATCTGTCTTAGCAGGATCTGCAGGGTATATTTGAGGCTGTATGGGAATGTCCCGTGTGCCTTTTACAGTGCCTGTGAGCGGTGGTTATGGCAACGGTCTGTTGGCCGGTGTGCCTGACGATGCACTGTTAGCGCTTACTGACACGCTATAGGTATGACGGAGTAGGTCGTGCAAATGGCGCACTATAGCAGGCTAGGGTCATGTTAGTAGTATATAACGATGTGGCTCTGTATCGGGTGCGCTCCCATGTGTACAATAGTAGATGAGAACGTATTGAGAGCTCACAATGTTTAGGACTGAATGTGTACCTGTGAAGGTATTGTCATGACAAAAGAATTAAAAGCTGATGACGAGTGGCGCAATCATATATGCATGTACATGTAGTCTTATAATGGATGTAATAGTGGTATAGTTGTCACATATTGCATTTAACTAATATACATTAATTATACAAGATACATTGCACTGACATACAAGTACATACAAAATAAGATACCATCATGCAATGATCGTTTATAGTAACTACCACTCGGTACAAAACGACCGTCGAGTGATGGGGCTGGCTTTTACCGCGGCCGTACACTACTTCCGAAATAGGCCATATACATACATATAGCGAACGACTGGCTTATAAATACCCACCAAGGCCCCCTTACCCTGTAGGGCGGTGGGGTAGTTTTAATCTTCGGACGGGACAGGGTTATACATCAGTGTCTAACCAGGTCAGTGGTGATTTCAGGTAGTCATGGAAGTGGCCGAGTCGCAGCAATCACTGTCGGCCACCGGGTCGTTGTGCTGATTTACGCATGCTGCACGGCCAACATCCAATTTACCCACATTGTTGCCATAGGACCCCCAAGTCACCCGGACTACCTGCTAAAAAGATTGGCCAAGGGACGATGCTGACCCCCACCAATAAAAGCTCCTCTAATTCCGCTGCGACGCTTTTGATTTTGACGTATGTGGAGGGGAGAAGTAAACAGACTTGGCGCCACTTAGCGTCAATTATGCCGCTCCTCCCCCTGCGTCCCATCCACCACATGCCGTCATCTAATTGATCTCCTTGATGGAGTCGTGAGTTGCTCAGTGAGCTGCTCCGTAATCAGTGCGTCTCACTGGGAATCAAACTATCGCCTAGGCACTATAACTGTAAGGACTGGGGGTACAACAGTTGATCCGTGAAGACGATTTTCCTCAGTATTTTATGGTTCCATTTTCTTTCTTATGATACCATTCGCCATTTTGTGACACATACTTTACCTATTTTGCTATACTATAAATGGGCCTTTAAACGGACGACTGGGACTCCTTAACATCTATAAAGTGGGACCACATATGTATGTGTCAAAACTAAGATACTGCATAATAATTATATGATGAGGCATCCAAATAGAACTTCTCCTGATATAATGGTTACATATAATATCATGTATGGCACATAATGGGAAGGTGGATAGTAAAGTTAGCTTGGCAACCGATCAGTAGCATAATATTTGAGTTTCTAACGGATTTTGTAACGGGATGGTGTTGTGACCCCTCAGTTATTCTAAATTGCCTTGCAATTAAAGGTAGCGTGACACTGGAAAATATCTATAGCCACCACCGTAATCTATAAGCTATGTGCAATACCGACAGAAATTGGTATTCGGTAATCATTAAACTATCATGTAATAGTCGTGTTACATCATGGGGTCAGTAGGTTCAGCGGGAACGGCCACCGCCGTGGTAATTAACCAATTATACAAACCGATGTGTTGAATAATTTGATATGGCGTGACAGAACATGGTGGATGGTCGACAACATGCACAGTACATTTGTAACTATTTATCATGTGAAGAACAGTAAAAGTTCCTTTTGATTATATCATTCGTAAGTACACATTGGCCCTGCTCGAAAGGCGTCACTTGCCAAAAGAACTATTAAAAGCTTAACTCAACTTGTACTAAACTGTGATCTACATGTAGGTGTATCCTAGATAGTATAAAGCCAAGATTCATATATACAACATTGGAATTCAAACGCATGATTTTGCTATAAATGCACAACCACCTATATGTTTGCTTTGAACTTTCATCACAACAATACATTAGATAAATATTACACCAGCAACCATTGATGGCGTTTGTAACCCGATTAACGCTCCCATATAGAGTTATGCTGCTACAAAGGACCTGCACCCCCGAGGCTCATTAAACGCATTAATTGTGTAGAAATGGGAGAGTGACTAAACCATTTAAGCCGAATGAAGTTAAAGGGCAGTAAAGCATTCGTTGTTATAATTGGTTCCAGAGGAGACATTTATCGTGATGGCTGAACCATCCTGGTGCTTTATTTTACGCAACAAGCACCTACTGTTGCCAGTATGAAGTATCATAGCAAATTTGTGTTATCCTGTGTGATTATGGGTGATGACTATCCTACAATACTCTACATATATATATATATATATATATATATATATATATATATATATATATATATATATATATATATATATATATATATATATATATTTATATATATATATATATATATATATATATATATATATATATATATATATATATGTAGACAAAACCCCACGCCATTGACATATATGCACATCATACTTCACGAGTTGAAGCTGGGTCATATCACACGATGCCGAAGGCTGAGTGTGATATGCCCCAGCTTCAACGAGTATGCCCCAGCTTCAACAATATATATCTTATTTTGTGATATGGCCCTGTACACGATGTCGTATAGTCGTAGATTTGTATTTCACCCACTGAATTATGGCGATTAAGCCATCACACAACAGAGTACACCTTGTGCTTGCGCCATCTTATAGTGGCTATCCCAGGTTAATCATAGGGATATTTGTCAGAGTGACGAACTGATATTCAAAAATGACTAAGGCAAAACAAGGCCTTATCCTAAAAGACTTAGCCACTACTGACTATACCTGATATCATTAACTAACCATGGTTCGTCGTTATTGACTAAGTTCTGGAGTCTAAAGATTGTCTGTGTAGGGATGGGAGTTCGAGACTGCTCTAATACTGCCTACTCCACATCCAAGGAAAATTAGAAAGGTGTGTAACTATATAAAGTATGCACTCGCGCTTTATCACTAAATCAAAATGCATTGCTGTTTGCACCCGTTGCAAACCATAGTATGCATAGTAAGTATAAAGCCGTCTATGTCACGAGTCTGAAGATTTCAGAATGATATAACTTATATTACTGGCCGTGACACCTCTTGTGTATATCTAGCATTCAACATCTAGTTACTTTATTTGATGCCAATTATATAAGGATATGCATTGCTCCTTCAGTCTAGGACCAAGTGAGGTATGCGTATTTTAGACACATGTAAACACCATGTAAGGCTGCTGTAGCAGCTGTAATCACGACTCTTACATAAAAGTTATGCACTCTCAACAGTGTTTCTATATATAACTACTATGGAGGATATATAAAGGAATCCCACACCTATTAGAAAGCGGCGGAGGTGTTTTTAACAAACTGCGGATCGTTAGTACATCCCTGGGGTTTGGTTGCTATTAGATGGGCGGCATGGCGCTGGTGGCGTCCCGGCGGGGTAGTTCCTGCATGGTATGTAGTAATCCCCCGGTACAGTTTCAGCTTAACGCACCATCAGTAGCCGCGCATATATAGAGATCGATGAATCTTGATACAATCCCCTCCAACCCCCACCTCCCTCGTCCGTCCTATCCCCAAACTCCCGCCTACCTCTCCATCGCCCTACGGATGTCATTAGTTCTGTCTATACAGCGAATGTCTGTCGGAGAAGGGAACCTACTTTTTCCTTCTCAGCTAGTCAAATCTACTTAATGTCAGCAGGCCGACCTATGCTCACTATATCATGCCTTGCTCTTGATGTAGCCTCTGGCGTAGCTTATCTTGCTAGAAAGGCAATCCTCAGAAAAGAAAGGAGCAACCTTAAAGCGCATTATCTTAAAACCTGACCGACTTGTAAGGACAATCCCAAAGTGGCTCTGGGCGTCATGTGTATACGCGATACAAAGTTCATGGTTGGTCATGGTATGCATAGACAGGTAACTGGAGAGGACAGTCCCAAGAAGCAAACGGCCCCACAGAGAAGACGGCCCCAAGGAGAACATGGCCCCAAGGAGAAATTGCCCCCCTATTCAGTCGATGCCTGATTTCCAAAGCACTATGTAACCCGGAAAGTTTCTTTAATTTAATTGAACCAATGATTCAAAAATTAGTGGTTAAGTCACGTAAGAGATTATATATTTCAGGTGACTTTAATCTCGATTTATTGGATCCAAAATTGAAAACACTAACATCAAGGTTAACAAATATGATGTTACAATATAGGCTGTTAAATTGGATCAAGGAACCAACTAGATTCTCAGACAAAGAGTCTTGTCTGGATCTAATATTCAATAATAATAATCTTTACATGGAATCTTCAAGAGTTATACCCTTTGATTTAAGTGACCATTGCATAGTGGCAGGTACAATAGACAAGCCATCACTTACGAGGGAGAAAACTAAGTTCAATGGAAGATCTATGAAAAATGTTAATGGTGAAAAGCTTGTGGAGGATTTTCTCTCCTCTGATTGGGATCTATTCAATAGTTCAAATGACACTAATTTGATGTGATCTATTTATCTGAAAAATATTTTGTCAATTTTAGATGTGTTCTGATGAGCTGAATGTTACCTGTGGTGTCCCTCAGGGTTCGATTTTGGGTCCTTTGCTGTTTTTGATATACATTAATGATGTAAAATTATCTGAAAATGGAGCTTCAATCAACCTGTTTGCAGATGACACAGTCATTTATGTTTCTGACCGAGATCAATCAGTCGCTTTAGGGAAAATGCAGAATTGCACAGATCAATTTGTATTGTGGTGTGGGAAAAACAAATTAACGGTAAATATAAGTAAAACCAAATTTATGGGTTTTGGGAGTAAGAAATTTTTAAAAAATGCAAATTTAAATATAAATGGGGAAAGTCTAAAAAGGGTCTTCAGTTACAAATATTTGGGTATAATTTTAGATGCAAGACTTAATTGTGAGATATTTATGAAAAATCAAATGAAGACTGTGGCTTATAGGACTTATCAACTAACAAAAATTGCAAGATTTTTAAGTAAGGATAGTATGCTCAAGATATATAGAGTGTACATAATGCCCATTTACGATTATGGGGATATACTATATATTAAATCTGGTAGTACAATACTTGGAAAATTGCAAAGGACAAAGAACAGGGTGCTGAAAGTTTGTCTCAAATTACCCATGAGGACACACACTGACATAGTACATCATAAAGCTAAGATTAACTAGTTAGCTGACAGAAGAATTTCCTATGTTTATATTGAAGGTCATAAGAGATCATGCAAAGAAATTTATGTGAAACATGTTTGTGTAAACACTCGTAGTTCAGATGGTATATTGCTGAAAAGCAAGTTACCCCATTGTGAATCATATAAGAGGAGTTTGGAGTATACAGTCTCGACTCTTTGGAATAGTTTGCACCCAAGTAAAAGAAAAGTGCGTGATAGGAATTCCTTTAAATTCCTTTTGAAAAAGGAATTGAAAGGATTAATTCCAAGTGATGATACACTGGTACATATGTAATGAAATTATCACAGTGTAAACATAATGTAATTATACCTCCAGTATCTGTCAGCCACAATCTACAATTATATTCCTATGTGGTGTCCATGTTATGTCATTGTAAATATTTTATAAGCTTGTAATTTGGTAAATAATATTTATTTGTGAAAATTCTGTTTATACCCAGATGTGGTTAAAATTCTATAATACTAATTCTAACTATAATTGTGTACATAAGGTTAGAAAAGGACTTCGAATTACATTTTTTTTATTATAGATAATACAATTGATATAATATTATTTTATTATATATGATGTATATAGATTTACAATTGTTACTTAATATTTAAGAATAATACGGAAATACATTACTATGAAATAATAGGTGGCTAACGAAAACAGGGGGTGTACTCCTAGCAGCAGCCTTTTCTGTGTAGACTTTATAACAAATGGCATCATTAATTTGTCAAGGGGAACATCTGCTACAGTAACATGTTATTGAAGCATTGAGCTGTACATAGATATATATTACATAAAGCTTTTGTACATTTATTATACTGTCAAAGGTACATAATATGTGTATGAGAAAGTCTGCATTCTGAATAAATCCTTACAAACTTGAACTTGAACTTGAAAGATTTTGGGGATCTTTAGGGTGTGCAGGGGCAGAGCCCCCATTACATACAATAGAACTTGATACCACTCCATCATACTATACATTCAAATGCCGACTACCTGACATAGAATCTGGACGAAATCATATCCCACATAATCTCAAAGCTGTAACGCTTATGTTGGGTATGAATTAGGATTTTGGAAAATATTAGAGGGGTCATCATATCCATGGGGTCATTCTCTCACTCTCTGTGGGGCCGTTTTATCTGGGCCGTTTTCACTGTGCGCTGTTTTCTCTTTGGGACCGCTTTCTCTCAGGCCGTCATCTCTAGTATTCCATGCGTGCAGGTCTGTAGTACGACGATCGTGGTCTTGCAGGTCATGTGACAGGTCATATGACCCAAGGCCGTGGTCACATGACCGCGCCCTCCCCTGGGTGCACGTGACCGGATATGACCCGCGTCTTTCCGGGCATACGGTCTGCAGCAGGCGGCATTTGGGGAGCGACAGCCGCCATTTTGTAGAAGCAGACGACACTGCAGCGTCCCCGAGTCTGACGCGGCATGTCCGCGCCCTGTCACCGCTCTGACAGCACATACGTCATGGCTCTGCCATTCAACCCCTCTCACCCATGCATCCCGCCATCCTTCACCGTCCCGTAGGACGCCTGTATCATCCACATGTCCCGTTTATTTCGCCTGCTTCAGTGATCCCTGACTATGTAATTCATTTTTATTTGACTCTGCGGATTGTTGAACCATCCATATCCAAGACCAGGGAATAACGATTTTATTTATTTACAGGAAGTTTGTGTGTGTTTCTGAGGGCCATCCCCATCTCCGTTGTTGTCATCCACCGGAAGGCATTAGACCCCATGAAGGTTATTTCCGGGTAACTAGGTCTCCTAACCCCAAGCTGAAAATTTACTAGACAATCTACCCCGTTCCCTCTTGTCCGATATTTCATCAGGCCCAGTTTCCGGAAGAAAAGACCGCCCCGCCACCTAGTGGTCACCCCCGTTATTGATCCCGGCGCGCACAGGCCCGTTGTAATGGCGGACCATGCCTGTCCAATGTCCTCCACTGTTTTTATCAATTTTCCGCCTGGGCTCATCTGTGTGCCTGCATATACAAGCTAACCCACCACCAGCCTGCCCAACCGTCCCAAGTAGGTCTGGCGTCTACCCCCGAGGGATCCAAGCAAATCAGATAGTGTGGGAATAAAAACATATCAAATGGAAATTCAAAGATGGGAGAGATTATCTCAGGGAAAATTGACTTGCCTTTCCACGATTCAGGAGAGCAATGGATGAGAGGCAGACACAGGGGCAGACATAGACTGGGGACGGAAGAGGAGGTAGGGAGGGGAATAGGGGGAATGTCCTAGAAGCTATGGCAGCAGACATCGACAGGAAGCGATACTGCTGGCGGAATGGCACAAGTCCAGGATAGACAATTAATAGAGAATTATGTTTGATAAGTAGCTTCTGTGAGTTGGCAACAATTATAGTCTTTCAGATTCTTAATTTGCCACAAACATGTCAGGATCGTTTTCCACGTATGCCTCATGAAAGAAGTGCTTGTCATTACGGGTTTGTTGCAGTTGACTTGAATCTTTTTCGTTTCTTTTCAAAGATCTTCCCACTAATATCCCCATAAAATCTCCTGAGATGAGAATCCATCAGTGCCTATCCCGAGGCATGAAGATCTGCAGCCTGTCTTCCCGTCTGTCCTCCATTTTAATCACGGCCATCAGGCGTGCTCACTTCTCCCTTGTTATCATGTGACCTGCGGCTGGTTCCTTCCCCATACATTAGAGAGTTCCAGATCCGGTGCGTTACATGCTCAGCACGACAGGCTGCTATCGATCGTCTTGTACCCCTAGTACCCGCAGCCCTGCACCTCCAGGCTGTGGTAGTTGGACTGTCTGACCCAAGTCCTTGATTAAATTGATAAAGACCCGCACTTACCTTTGGCAGCTTGGTATATACTACTCTGCAATCAATACACATATAATATTGCATAATTTATTATTATGTTAATCGTATGTGCATTTGTATTAAATCTATCAACAATGACAACAATGTGTGAACACACATGAATTATGAATGCACGCAGAGTGGAGTGTCGGATTGAAATTTGAATACTTATAATGTAGGCCGTGGTTATGTATGATAATATTAACAATCTACAACACGTTAATATTTGAGTTGCAAGGACAGTATTAATAACAAACAGCGAAACATTAATATTGAAGTTGCAAGGTGCAATACATGCAGCACGTTTAGAAAGGGAGATAACTATATTAAGTTGAATAGCTATTGTACTAGAATGTTTCATTGTGCGCTCTTAATTAATCCCTCGTGTACTAGGTCGAGAGGACCATGCTTTAGATGTATTGTCTACAGTCAACTTTGAATCCACAGCCAGTTTGGCATTAGAAATCCAATCCGATAATAGTCCTATAATTCGCCAAAGGGTATTTCCCAGCATAATTGCTCTTAGAATGTAATGACAAATTATAATAATAAAGATTTCCCATTCCTACGGTAGGACTAGACCTCACACTGCTATTATTTTCTTGTTTCAGAATTACAAGCTCTGCGGTCGGGAAACGCGGAGGAGGGCGACGCCATTTCGACGTCGCCCGTCACAAACAATGATTTCACCAAGAACGAGGAGGTTACCAAGGATGCTGAAATTCCCGAAATGGCGACGTTGGAGCCAGTCGAGTCACTGTACCGCGACGAGGAGCTGTCCTGGGACGCCATTTTCAAGTCACGCTCCACCAAACTGCCAAAACACAAATCTCAGAGGGACCCCATGAACGTCATGCTGGGGGACGATCCCAGAGTGCACGGTGCCGACACAACGTCGGACAACGACAACCAAGGCATAGATGACGACCAGGACGTTGACAAACGTCGTGATGACATATTTGACGACGATGCCAGCGGGCGTGGTCGCGGAAAGCACAAGGGCCGTGGCGGCAGGCGGAAAAATGCCAAGAAAGGCCGCAAGAACGGTCGTAAGAATAAGACTCTGAGTAAGGACCCGCTGCCCAGTCAGCTGGCCGATTCGGCCACGGTGGGCCATCCAGATCCCATGCTGGAAGGGAATGAGGAGAACAGTAACTTCATCTACGAGGACACTAAGGCGCCGCCTGTTAAGTTCACGAGCTGCTCCGAGTTGAGGTGTTACGCGGGGGGACGTTGCGTACCGGATGAGATGCGCGGCGGAGTACGATGCCAGTGCATGCTGGGCAACACCGGAGAGTTCTGCGAACAAGGTGAGGCTCTACTTTTGTATTTACATCATGCTGTATAAGCCCCATCAATAATAATATGTGGTTCGTTTCATGGCATCGACCTTGTTTACGGTGGTAAAAACACATACACCCCCCACACATACAGGTATACTTCTTAGGTTTAGGAGAGAAGAAAAATCTAAATGAAATTGGAACTTATATCATTTAGTATCTGTACACTTTGACCTCATCATGCTCCTGTAGAATCTGAATTGGTGTTGTGTGGATTGGAAGGTACGGTAGGTCAGTGGAATGCAGACAATTTCGGAAGCAGGACACGTTGGGCAGTTCTGCCAAAGAAATGCTAAACCTCAGCAGACTGGAGATTCAATTCTCTCGACAATGCTAATACACTCGACCACCACAAGTATTAGACCACGTGTACACTTGGACGTTCCGCATAGTAATAGTCTTATCCCTGTCAGTGATGGAGTCTTGGATGCTTGTGTTGTGGAGTATGTTTGAGTATGCTTCAGTACGTGACCACGCAGACTGCTGAGACCAATACCAACTTGTACTGGCACTCGTCTACCAACACACCGGCCCCTCCGTCCTATTATACCATGGACACAGTAGCTGGGGTATGCTGAGACTCTCCTGGCACATACAGTCTAGAGACCTGTATGTATGGGTATACCAGGCGTTTTCCTCCTTGCTAGGGTAGGATGGGGGGGGGGGGTGAGGAAAGAGGGAAGGGAGTTGCTTTCATGTGTCTCCCTCCGTTGCTGTCCATTTCCCGAGAGGGCCAAGTGAATTGTATGCCAAGTGGATTCCATCAGACTGGGAAATGAAGTCATTTTGTCATTGTGTACTTTGCATCAGTGCGCCTCCTCCACACCAAGGGCCGGCCAGTTGGTAGAGGACTAGTTAGAAGCACACCGTATTAAAAGTGGGGGTAAAAAGGGTGCTTCCTCTAATGCGACCCCATAACCAACTCTCGTGTGGAGAGTTTGGGGGAGGGTTGGGGAATTAGTTGGAGACCAGCGTGTCGTCCATAAAGCAGACAAACCACTAGGAGTTGCGCGACCTCTGAATATAACACGTATACTGCACGGGGGCAGAAGTCTGTTGCCTTTATCTACAAAGATAGAGACAACAATATAGCGTTCACGCTCCGGGAAGGGGTAATATCCCACATTCATCATAGACTATAGAGATGACCCGAGTGGCGGGGTCCATATACCGCAACCCGCCAATTCCTGCTGCCTCGGGGGAGACGCGAGACTTCCATAGAGCATTATAGAGTCAAGACACGGAGTTTGCAATTCATTCTTCCACGGTCACTCTATTGCAGAAAGCCTCCCGAAGGCCATTTACAGAAAGAAAACCAACAACTTGCATTTCATCGACTAAACTACTTCATCTTTCCCCGCCCAGACCAATCTTTAAGGTGATTGGAGGCAGTTTTAAACTCAAAAATATGAAAGAAGAAAGACATAAATGAAACGCTTTAGGTCAATAATGAGGAAGACCCCCTGAAGGAAGCATCACCCGCTGGCTTCTTACGTATTGGGAGTTAATCCATCAGCCCAGTGGATATCGGGCGCCGATGGATCAAACGCTGCACAGCGACCCGTGCTGGTGATTGATGACGGGGTGCTCAGGCATGGCAGCGACCTCGGGTAGGGAGTGGGAGGAGTAGCAGCTCTGAGTCGTCGCCTGTACGCTCCTGCTCCTGCCCCAGGTTTTTGGGTGTGACACACATATACATGTCATAAAGATGTACCACACGCCAAACTACCCACTCAATGTAGTCTTATTGGCTAACACAGATGCACGTACTACTCGTCTACCCATGTTCAATCCAAGATGCCGTGTTCAGTTGGTCCCAGATATACATGTGTTTCAGAGCCACTGGTATATGAGCCCAATGTGTACATGCAAACCCCCTTCTTGTCGTACGGATAATCTAGCGTTGTGCATGAGGCATGACAGGGACAACGGAACAGTGAGGCCTACCCTTTATCAACCCCGTGCTGCAGATCTGACGTACTAACATGTTGAGCATGCTTCTCAATATGTGTCACCTGTATATGCATGTAACGCACATCACCTCTCAGGTATGCACAAGAAGAACACGATACACTTTATTTCCAGCACAAATAATTCCGTGGCCTTTCCATTGACTGCTTGAAACATGTACATTATACTTATATTACAGCACACCTTTAATACCCTCAGAAAAGTGAGAGTCACTGTCGCCAAAAGCACTCTCACCTATTTCTGGAGCATACATATCTTTCACAAGGAAATTGAATCAGTATAAATTCGTTTTAAAATTTAGAAAAAATCTTTTGCATTCTTGTCTCCTTGGAAAATGAATTCTTGAAGTTTGTGCACATGCTCATTCATCATATTGGTTTGGTTCAGAAACCCCCTCTCTTATTTAAGATGCGCAACATGCAGCCGGCCATGGTATACGATAAAAAACGTGGTCTTTGTGTCTTTGTCTTTTCCATAACTCTTCATCTTTTCCACTACACACATCTTCTTGTGCCCACTTCTAAAACATTCTTACGGAGAAATAAAACATCCCTTTCCTTTCGATCACCCCGGGATACTGCAATCAGATTAAACCCTTTTTGATGATATCCATCACCATGTAGACGACTGGTGGGAGGATCTGTGGTGTTGGAGGCGGGGGGCACGTTGTACGACGCAGCCCGTGGGCTAGCTGGCTACTCTGCGGTACACATGGGTCATCTTTTCGCCTTTGATACACAGTCTGTAGCTTCAATGGCTAATTCTGTGGCTCCAATATCGCATCGCAACCTAACTGTCACGTAAGCGTGTTAGGTAGGTGGGGGAGGGTGGAGCATGGTAGGGAGGATGGCACTCCCAATGGTGGTTCCATGCACCCTCCTCACGAGGCGCCGTCAATGGCAGTCTCTCTCAGCCGGTGCCAAGTAAGTGCAACTTAAGAATATAATTGAATGAGGGCGCCACCTAATGGAATCCAGCCGCACTGTGTTTGTTGGCGACGCCTCCTGATAACATTTCATTAGTGGCGCCTCTGGTGGCAGGGCACCGCGATGGTACTCTGCATGGGTCTTAACCCTTTAAGGGCCGCATAGTGCTGTATCGCCATATGATACATGAGTGCAGCCCTGGTAAGAAACTCGTCAGTGCTTCATTCAAGCATTATGTCGAACATACAAGGTTGATACACTTAATGATGCACGAATGCAGCCCTGACGAGTAGACTCACCAAGACTGCATTCATGTATCATGACGACCAATGGCATTAAACAACTATGCGGCCCTTAATGGGTACATGCCCCCCCCCCCCCCCCAATTTCACAACCACCACCTTGTTGGAGGGATCCTCTCGCTCGCCGATTTGTTACGCTATCTGCTGGGCTGCCTACTCCAGAATGGGTTCAGGAGCACCAATATTACCTTCACTCACCTCCTGGCTGCACTATGTACATCAGTCATACCTCTCTAAGGACACATCCTCCATACCAAACTAGAAAGGTCCAACTTTGCAGCAGAAGAAAAAGAGCTAAATTGATTGGAATCTGAGTGATGCGCTTGCTCATCTGATCGGGCACTGCCGTGGTAGCGATTGTAAAAATATGATATCTGTATGCAAAAAAAGAACCAGAGGCAATAAAAGAGGTTCTTTTTGTGAATTATTGCGCCATGCAAATAAAAGGCCCTTCCCAATAAACCCACTGGGGCAGTGAACACAAGTACCCAGCGGTGGCATTCTGTTACATTGAAATGAAGACTTCTTGAGGGCGAGTTAATACTAGCGTTTGGTGGTTGGTTGTTTTGTCCGTAGTTTTGAGCACTTTGCATCAAAGATCACAGTGGGCCGTGCATGAATAATTCTCGTTAAAGAGACGTGAAACAACGAGGCGGGGTCCGATGCATCCTTAAGTAAATCCCGTTAACCAGGGGCTGCAGGGGACTGGAGGAGGCTGCTCCAGGGCCGTGATGTACGGCTGCAATAAAGCCGCACTTAGATGGCTTCATGGCCTTCGGGGCCACTCGGCTGTGATCGGCAATCTACGGAGGACAAAACGGCCGCTTTCAGAATAGGCGCGTACCAGAACCGTGTTGTGGATAGCGGAGGTGTATGGGCTGGCCACTGCTACTGTATAGTCCTCATGGAGGCACACTGATCCCATACAATAAACCCACAGGCTATGCACCATCAACTTAGTATAGTCACGTTATCCCATGATTTGTGCCTTATCGTCCAATAGCCGTTAATTACCCCTGCAGCAGCTGGGGGGCTATGATATAGCTGTGCATTACCCGTGATTGCCTCCTAAGTAAGCAGACTCTTTGCCTTCCACACCCAATGAGGCCATTTTATTGTCACTCACTGAGACCCTCGTTATTGCCTAGATCTATTGCAATTGAAGACGCAAGACAAACATACATACAATAACTATTTGTACATGATAGAGAGTGTACGGTCTACAGTTCTGTCAGCATTCTAATGTGTTGACCAGTTGGTGCAATCAATGAGAGTCGATTTTGTCCATTTTGAAATATATTATGATGCTGTATGTTGTCTACACGTCTTTGAATTCCTTGACCTTGGTTACGAAATTCAATGCGAATTACATAACTCTAACCATTTCCAACAATCTACAAACCAGGCATTGTAGACTTGGTGCAGTAGTATTCTCTATACGACCTCTAACCACAAGGACTACGTCGTGTAGAGTAATCACAATAACCGGTGCTCAGCACAAAGAGCACCGCTGATTACCATGATTGGTCCTCATTATGACAATCTGTCCTCATCAAGACAGCCAGTCCTTATCTCGACCCTCACTCCACAAACAATGTGCCTCGTTAGAGGGGGTGGCTTATATGTCTGGACAAAACCTCTGGTCAAGATGGGTATGGGCACTGACCGAGGTCCGCCAAGTTTATATGCCTGCACAGGGAGCTGTATGCCGGAGTCGGACACACACCCGCTTTACGCTGTCGCCTTACGCTAACAAGCAGTCATGACACGCACCAATTTGCCACTTACATGTGTCGAAGGGTCAATAATCACGACTCCTGCCCGCCCAGTGCCAGCCAGCCAGTGGTGGTTAGGCTACACAGCGCAGACCAGGCTACTCCCCGACCATCCTCTACCCCTTCACAAATGACTGACTTCCTCTAGAAGCCACTGTGGCTTCACGGCCACTTTTTACGCGTCTTGGCTGCTGCCGTCACACCGCAGAGACAATCGACCATGGTACAAGTACAAGACCCACTGGAGCCTAACCAGGGCGGCTGATGGAATCGCGCCACGACTTCATTTGTTATGACGAATAGGCCCACGAGGGAGGAGCCCCCAAAAGCCAGCACCAGTGGCTTCCGAGCTCATTGATTTGATACAATCGAGAAAAAATGGGCTAAAGAACAGAAGAAAGATGGTGGCCCCTGTTTCCTGGGCGTTGGACAGAGGTTTACAGAGACTGACAGTTTAATTTGAGATGTCTCCGGCAATGGTGTCTAGAGATCCTTTATGGCTGGCTGGGTGTGAGAGCACCCAACCCCCCCCCCCCCCCCCCCCTCGTCCCTCATGCTAGTCCTGGCGCCTCCTACACCCGGGGGAAGGCAGGATGGCGCCGGTATCACCCACAGGTCTGATGCACAAAGACAACCATGAATACTGGGCACTGTGATAGCAACCCCAGACTATATGTGCCCCTTAACTTTCCTAAACTGACTGCTCAACTCTCTGTCCGCTCTCCCTTATCAGTCCTGTCGCCTAGTGGGCATGCAATAGCAGCATTACTCCCCTCCCGCCTGTCAGCTATAGGGTGGGGATGAGTGAATTAATATCACTGCCGCTAACTGATGATGTGATGCTATCTGATGGCTGGCCCAGGCGTCTGGCAGCCAGAGTGGCAGGGTCAAACGTGTGGCAGTCAGGCAAATAAGTTGACTTCTTCCGACTTTTCCCCAAATCTTATCATTTGTTTCAAAATCATATTCATGAGACAAAGCACGCCCTGATAAATACGGTTATTTATGCTGACAGCAATGGCAGTCCACTGTTAAAGTGACTCAATCCTAAATCGTCTGGCACTACCTTGTGCAAATAACCAGGAGAGGACAAATGTTTGTAGCGTGGCACTCCACGACTAAAACAGCTCTGTTTGGTTTGGCTGATGCTGGTACAGAAGCACCATTTGGTGGTGTCCCAGCCAGCCACGGCAAACAACATCCAATACACCAGCACCAAAAGAATCCTCACTGGCTTGGGAGTTGGGATGGGACTGTAGGGAGGAGTGTCGCTGCTTCTGTGATTTATAGCAGAGGTAGCCCGAGGGGAAAGAAGCATTGTTTTTGCTAGTGTCATCCATGAGGAATCAGGCTAGCGGCGTCGGCGTAGTTTGTGTGATTGATGCTCTGTAAGTCCGACAAACAAGGATCTCCCCCAAGTAAGGCAGTCCACTACATCTCTCATCTGTCCTCCTCCAGTGTGTGTACGGCCACTCTCCCTGCTATCCAGTTCTACTAAGGACAGCCTCTCCAGGGTCCCAGTTAATTTCCTTCAGTCACATTATGCTCTTACCTCCGGTGTAGATTAATTCAAGACCAATTCCTCTGGAATTTAGGGAGTCGTATAGATAAAGTTACTGTGCTCCCCATTTCCCTTCAGCATAACAGCTGGCGTGCGAAATCCAATTAAAGAGTTCAATTGGATTACATGGTCGAATCAGAGGTCTTGCAAATACAATGTGACATCATGTAATGTCATGTCATGCTATATTACAGTTTAGTGCCGTTGTGAAATGATATAAATGTTCATAAAACGCCTTAGCCAATTGCGTGGTAATACCTTATCCATAATATAAAGAAGGAGGGGGTTTGTTCTGGTCAAATCACAGAATGGCAAGATCAAACATGTTTGATGGGGGAATCTCTGTTCATTCAAGACAGATACTTTCCAGAATATGTTAGTACATCCTTGTGGGAAACAAATCTGTTATAAAAAGGGTGTATATAAAAAATACAAATAGCTGACTAGACTAGGGGAATAACCATTTACTTCAGATTCATGTCATGAATCTGAAGTCTCGTAATTGAAAATAACTTCATCAACCTTCATTTATTCAAGTTAATTATTTTCCAAACCAATGTATCATCGGATTTAATGTTTTCTTGATGATCCAATCCCTGGGAATGAAGTTGCAAATACAAAATGATGAGGGTAATCATTCCTGATCGTATTGAACCATAGCTGTGTTGTATAATTTAATAGCACCATTATACAGCGCTACAAAAGATATCTAACTGTAGTAGGCCACCTCACAGACGGAGACCGTGAGTTTTCTATTGGCTGAACATTCCTCATTTTAATCATTGTGTGTATCAGGCAGTGTATGTAGCCCACCTTTTCAACATTCAGGGCGTGGTTATGTGCATGTATAGAATCTTCGTACTTACATCATAACAGAGACAATTGTGTTCCAAACTGGGAATGATATTCCAGTAGCGTTTACAGTGTGCCATGGCTGTGCGATGGAATATATGGCGCAAACTCCCGAGTTATGCAGTTTGGGCTATTTCTGGCCCTTTTCAGCCTTATACCCCTTACCTCCAGAATAACACCCTTTGCATCAATTTTATCAAATTTTCGGTATATGTGAGAAAACATCCTAAACTTTGGGAAATTTTCTTTTTTTCACCTATTGGCCCAAATTTTCTCGTTTTCTGGCCCTCCAAACCCCCAAAACCCCTAAAAACGTAAAAAAAGAAAGCTAAAAATGACATGTTTTACAGGCATCCCTTGTCTACTGAGGCAACAACAGCCCATCCCAAATATCATTTTCTATTAGGCCTATGGTAAAGTCAATTGGTTCATGAGGTTTTCACTTGATATGTACCAGTTTTTTTTCTCCACATCCATTTAAGTGTGTATTGTCAGCAAAATTGTCCTTTCATTTTGATACCACTATATGATAAACAAATAAGATCCACAAAGTATCCCCTGTACCCCAGATTGTGAGGTAACTATTGTGTCTTTTGCCAGAAAAAAAAATTATTGAGAAAAATCGAATATTCTAGCCTCTAAGAGCATATGTGTATTGCGATACATTATTTCAGTCCCGGAGTCACCCTCTTAATTTGGTACCGGAGACAATCGCCTGGCTGATAATAGTAAAACCCACACAGAATTGTTAATATCCAACATATTTTAGTTATCTTTAGTTATCATGAGGTGTGTGGGCAGTGTCAATGCCTCATAGTCGCACCTCAGCCCTAAGACAATGCCTGATAGTCGCACCTCAGCCCTAAAACAATGCCTGATGGTTGCACCTCAGCCCTAAGACAATGCAGACCGCCGTTAATCCCTGCTAGCATTCTAACACTAACAGTACACCCTGGAGCACCTCCCCCCTCCCCCCCGCACACACATACAGGGGTACCGCCAATCCCCAGTGGATAAAGCTGACAAAACTTCATGGGCCGCTAGTAGGCTTCACAGGCCGCCAGTAGGCTTCACAGGCCGCCAGTAGGCCTCACAGGCCGCCAGTAGGCTCCATGGCCCGCCAGGAGGACCCTGATACCAGCCCAGTAAGGCCAGAGTTAGGGGTGCGGCTAATACGCGAGTTTCTCCCAGCACCATTCAGAAGCCTTCTGCGGCTTATAGAATCGGCCCAAACTCGGGGTGCGGCTTATACGCGAGTTAGGCTTATACGCGAGGGTACATACCATCAGGACATTGTAGAGTGATTTTGACAAAAAATTGAACCATTTTGAGTGAACTAGAGTAAAGTTGGGAGTATGTGGTTGAAACTTTCATATTTTTAATAAATGTTCAAAATTCATCAGGCTGTATCTCAGAAACTATCTTTTGGAGGGTATCCATTTTTGGTGTGCCTTAAGATATGTGTTGCCCCAGTTTGATAACATAATTATTAGTTACTGTGATGTATTTTAGGACAACATGTACATTATCACCTTATTTTGATTCCGGAGTCACCCAAAAACAGAGGATTGAGTTCACAAGGCAATAAAAATTGAACGGCTAGGACTAGAGATGTATTAAACAGTGTTCCAAGGAGCCAAGATATATACCTTTCAATATAATAAACTTGTTTAAACATATTGAGAACTTTCTGATTTGCCCTTCCTCAGTCCTAAACCTGCATTACTCAGGAGTTTGGGCCAGATTCATAGTTCACACATTATGACACGAAATGGAACATATGTTGCAAAAAAATGTTGCGTAATGTAGTATGATGTTCTGAGATGACACAGAATTACACAGAGTGGCATATCACAGCATAATTTGTACAGTACTGTAAAACATGCATCACACATGCATGTCACATGGACCTATATATTGCTGTGAACAGTGGGGATTACTATGTATATGGCTGGTTTGTATCAGCACAGGATTCGTCCTACATAACACTCGGATAAAATGTATTTTCATTAAATAGATACACATATTAACTAACGATATTGTGGCGGTCGTTATTGCAGACATTGTGGTGCGCTACCCTAAGTTTATGGGCACGGGGTATGTTGCCTTCCCTGTGCTGCGGGGTGCCTACAAGGAGTTCACCATCACGGTGGAGTTCCGCCCAGAGACGTCCAACGGTCTCCTTATGTTCAGTGCCGAGCACCACAACGCCAGGTCAGACTTCTTCTCCATCAGCCTCATTGACGGCCACGCCGAGTTCAGGTAAGTCCACTTGTTGTTATCCAACGTAGACAGGTTTTGTTTCTGGACACTACTAAGTAGAAAAATGCTCCCCACCTTTGAGGAATTGTTTAGGAATTAAGAGCTGCAATGGTAAAAAGAAAGTTAGTTTACAGTAGAAAAATGGTATTTTGGGTTTACTCTTTACAGTGGACAAGAATACCCCTTCCTTAATTGCCTCATGCTTATCTAACCAAGTTATTTTGAACACGAAACACCCTTTCGCCTTTAATTATGTTTATAATTTGCTATAACACCTCAAGCCCATGGTTTACACGTAGAGATTATGTGGCTACTTATAGATGTACCTTCACCTCCATTACATCCATGGCCTTGTTGCAACACACGACATGTTTCCTTTAATTAACATGCTTGTCCTCTTTGAAATATTCAAATTAATTAGGGAATCTACACAGACCTTTGTCTAACAACATAATTGTCAGATGAATGCCTGGAGGGCCACCAGCGTGACACATACAAACGTTATCAATGATGCGACTGCCTAATGACAACATCCTTTGAAATAATATTTTATTAAAGGAAAATGGATATCCCTCACTGTTAGCAATTCTGATTGAAGTCGTACAGTGGATGGATAACATGACGCAAAGCCTGTCTCAAGGATGCGCTTCTCATAATGAGATGTTGACGCAGTAATGACTGGTATTGCTTTAAGAACTGATCTCTTACTGCAATACCCGCCAAATAGTCTTCACCTCCAGTACGTTCACAGGGCGCACGGAGACAGAATTAAGAGGTGTGTGAATGCTGCTGCACTCACTGCCTCCTGGGCCCCTGCAGCGATGACTTTGGAGGGTGTCCACTGACCGCTGTGGGCAGGCACTTAGCTGAGCACGTCCAACACAAATCACTACCCACACTCCACCCAGAGAGACAAAGGAGCAGCTCGCCTTGTTGTCCTAGACTCTGAATAGCCACAGCCGTGGGGCCTGCTCCAGGCTAATGCCCTGCACTCAGACCCAAATGGAACCACCATTATTGTATGGTATTGGTTGGGGTGGTCAGTGCTGACCATTGGGGCAATATTAAGTGAGGGTGTGGGGTATACGAGCAGCTCACGAGCAGCTCACTTCAGTGTACCACTGCCATAACATTTGCTCACTCTGAGAGCCTGATGTAAATTGCTAGGCTCCTGCACCCCCTCACCGTCTCCTGCCGCCCAGTGTGGTGATAGCAGAGTAGACTCACTGGTACCAAACAGTGCAGTGGCTTCCCCTTTCAACATTAATCATAGCCATAATGAGAATTGTAATTACAGGCTTCATTCGGTCTATAACTCTATATCTTTTGGATTATTATCTCGGGGGTGTCAGCGCTTTTTTGTTGGCGAATGAAATACCATTTGCATGTCAATTACGGCGTTGTAGTCGGGTATTAAGACGGTGTCTCATTACTGTACATTAAAGAAAATTAAATCAGGGCTAGTGGAGGAGAGTGATCTAGTACTGGCATGCAGGCTTGTGACCATCAACATGCAATTCATCTTGTGAGGGATCGATAGAGGTGGGGTTGTAATGAATAACTTGAGAGCAGGAGACAGATGTTGGTTGCTCATTAGTTCGATCTCAAGGTGGGCAAGGCGAATAAATTGTCAAAATTATGATGGCCAAACGGAAATCAATCAGCCTTGGCAAGACAGGGTCAATCTGGTACTGGCACCTAGGGGAGTCCCTCACAGTAAAAGAGACATTAGCCAGTTCCTTCCCCCTCGTTTTGCATGCATAAATGATTAGCGGGAGGATTAGGACAGGCTAGCACATACAGAGAGCTATGGGGCTACCAGGCTAGCCGGCCACACATCCCTTATCTTCTTGAGGACATCTCCTAGTATCCTCTCAATTCAGGTTCTTAGCTTTGGGCGACTCATCTTACCCTTTACGACAACCAGAAAGAACCTGACCCCGTGTATTGACGCACATAGAGAGGATATAAACTCCATCACTCCAACCTTATCTGAGTCCGTTTTCTCTACACCCATGCAGGCTCAGAGTCCAGTAAAGATACAACACAAAACGTCTCTGTAGCAGTTGGCCCTGTGATAGAGCTTATAGTATGTGTTATCTGGGATATAAGTGGCAGTAGGTCTATCTATTGTAAAGCTCTGAATATGGGTAGTACATACTGCATGTCTGCACTGCAGTACCTGTATCTACAGGGACAGTCTGAAATCGGCTTTTGTGGCCATCAAGCTACTTGGGTGATGCCTCTATTGTACCTTTGAGAAGGGGGGAGGTGTCTCTGAGGGGAAACAAGCAGCTGCCAAACAAGCGCTTAAAGTATGGCAGCGTTAGATAACCGGTCTGTGGGGAAGGCTTGGCGCTACTTTATCCGGGCCTGGGGCCGGTGTATGGATCGGAAGCCACACTCGGAGCCACCCAACGGGCTCATGGAAGCCACGGCCGCGGCGCCGCCCGCCCATCATACACTGTCTCAGTCGGGGCCGAGTCGTGCGGTAACCGGGCGGGCTGGCATGGAGGGGCAGTAAATATTTGTCACTGACAGAGCTGTCACCTATTGGTAACTCTCCAGGAGGAGCCCTGCCGCCGTGGAGGAGGCCTCTGCCCCTAATGCCCTTATGTTTGTTTACGGCCGGAAATGCGTGTCTAGTTGATGTATCGCTGCTGTGAATCGAACATGAAGCCCTTGTAAGTTTATCGGGCTCCGCTGCTGCATCACGCTTTCATAACATGGTAAATTCCATCTGAATTTTCATCCATAATGATGTATCACATTTAGATGGGTAATTCTACCACAACGTGTTCCACTTACATTATCCAGGTGTATTCTAGGCACACGACAGCATTCCTTTCTAGTCTTCATCTCCAATATTTTCAGCTGTATTTAGCATGTATCCAATACGTTAAGTGATACCTTGATTTTGACACCCACACCAATGGGATATCACATGACCATGTTGGGGTTTGTCAGTGAGTTTACATGGGGGCTGACTTTATAGGTCTATGTGCAGGATTCAAATGAGACATTGGATAGAATTGATCATGATAGTGTTGACTGACCGAAGATTTAGTCAGTACACAGAAGAAGTCCCTTCACCTAATTTCTTACCAGGCATGTCTCAAACCCATTACGCTCTCTGTATCTCCCATCCATTCCTCACACATCTTACATCTTCCATTTCCTGTACACCTCCCGTCCCCGTGCCACTTGTCCTTTTGGGTATTCCTCCCATCAAATAGAAATCCCACAGTAGGTATCTCTTTACAACATCACTTGTCCTTTATGGACAGTATTTCTGCATACCATATCCTCCCCTTCGCCGCCCTGCAGTCTTTTTTTACTGCTGGTGTCCTCAACTACTCTCACCCCCATGTTATTATATCTAGCCCCCGACCATTCCCTTTCTCGCATTGACTTGGTGGCGGTATAGGAGAGAACCCATAGCCACCCCCTCCCCTCCCCAGCCTTAATGTCTTTCTCGGCGATGAAAAACTGCAGGGATTTATCCTCCTGGCGTGCCGGGAGAGTCGCTCAAAATTCCGAGAAGGGGTGGTGAGGCTGGTCCCTAACCCCTCCTGGCAATCCCATTAAGGTGGTGGGCGGCTCGGGGGTGTTGCTTAACTTGGGATGAGGGGTGTCGGCACGGGGCCTGGAGAGCCATCCCAGGGCCGAGATCCTCCAGCAGGGTTAGCCGCACCTGTCCAACATAGATCCCACTTTGCCGGGGCAGTCTAGAGGGTGCACCCAGAGGGGTGATCTAGTTAGAAGGGTGACTTGGTGGTAGTCGGAGGGGGAGGGGAGGGCCTCGGTTTGGGGATACATAATACAAAACACAGTCCGTTTACCAATGATCAATGTCCTCTATGATATACTATCATATATATACATGTACCGTCCATTGATAGAATACCTGTTCTTTGTTCTGTCCTATAATCCTTGAGCATATATGAATTAGGATAACCAAACAACCATTCTCATTTGACCCCTGCAACATCAGATTATTATTTTGTATCGTTTATCCGTATTCAAGATTTTACATAAATTAATGAATATTTTCTGAGGATAAGATTATTATTTTTTGGCTGCGCATAAATATATCCGAAACCACATATTAATCCCGAGAAGAAGGTGACCACTTGTTTCTGCTGGCGTGAAAGTCAAGGTAGCTACGAGATTGGAAAACAGTCTGGGGTGCAGTTTAATACCAGACCGACTCTCGAGTTTAAACTAGGAGCTTTCTGCTTTTATTATGTTTGCCTAATCCTCCGTTTAAAACAAATTGCTGCACCAGTTGGCCCTGCTCGATGCAAACTAACAAGGGTGGAGTGATTCTTGTGGCCCGAACATCTTCTCCTATAGAGACTGATGTGTTCTTGATAGGGCAATGACGATACTAGAGGTCTGCTTGCCTCTGATTGGGCGAACCACCGGAAATAGCGATCCGGCCTCACTCTGAGTGCCGCTTCCACGCGTGGAGTGAGCGATATTAAGCCGATCGGCGTGTTGCCACTGATACCAGCGGGCGGTGGACGAAGCAATCAATATTAAGTAAACGAGGTCGTGCGTAGAAATGAACGGACACTGCTGGCCATGGAGAGCCCTTGGCCACCAAGGTGAGGGCTTGCAGCGGAGTGTTAGGGGGATCTAACGGCTAGAGTACACCCAAAGTCGGCCAGGTGGCGGTTGTGAGCAGGATCAGATGAGAAATCCGGGGGCAGTAATGACCAGCGCCACCTATCTCCACTTGTCAGGCCCCCATGGAGGCTGCCACGCCTACCCGTGCTCGCAGCGCCCCCTATACCTTTCGGTCGTGCGTGTGACAAGGGACTCCTGTGCATGCGCCTCCTTAAAGTTCGCTCTGATGGTTATTGGAAAAGACTCCCCTCTGGCGAGAAACCCACAAACTATTGACAGGGGTCACTTTCCGATCACGTGACCCCCCTCATCGCTGCAGAGCCGGTCATTGTGGGTGTTGATATGCGGGTGGCCCCACCTGCTACTAGAAGTAAAGGTAAGGAAGGTATAGTCACCCAGTTTGGGTGTGGAGCCTGAGAGATCTAGAGCTGAGAAGATAGTCGAAGGTGCCATAGCCCTGCTGCGTCATTGGCGTAAATCAGCCTGGCTGGAAGCAGTCAGAAGGGCAGAGACGACCGAAACAGCATAGGACGCGATAGTTCCAGCCAAAGGTCACTCAATCAATACATTCCAATGCACATGGGAACCTCACCGCCTCCTCCTCCCCCACTATACCCAGATACCAGCCCCGAAAGCCCTATGCCACCCCTGGAGTAAGGGCCCTGTTGGGGGTCTAGCAGTCCTGGCCATTGTTGTCGCTATAATTGCTGCCCTCAGGCTAGACCATTTGGCCTCGTCTTTGCTGGGAGTGACCTTCTGGATGTTCTAACATGTTTCAATGATAGTGTTTACCTTAAAGGGAAAAGCTGGTAAATTGGAAATTTATGATAAGAAATAATCTGAGGATGAACCATCAAAATGATAACATGCCGGAAAACACCACAAGCATTAATAAAAGTTGATAAATAAGTCAGGAGCCATCCTTTTTCTCAAAAGTATTGCTTCATGCCCGCTTATCTTGGTCTTCTGCGCAGCACCGCAGGCCGTGGCCTTATGAGATACAATGTCTAATATTGTATATGTTCAGGACACGCAAAGTCCATTCCCAGTTGGTCGGTTATCGGTCTTCAAAACTCAATTTGTACCCCCTACCGACTGTCGGAGGCGCCTAGTGGATAACAACATTATGCCGCAAACACAGGCAAACTGGACACTGGGCCCTCGATTGCCTCCTCGATATCGCTACTAGCGTCTGACCGAGCAGTCCTGCGCATGCGCGGGTGACGCTGGCCACCACTTCCGGTAGCTTATCCAATCGCCGACACGCAGCGCAGACGCAGCCCAGAGTGCAGCTATTCTGCAGCTGGGGAGGCATAACGCACCCAGCCTCGTTTAAGGATCTTTATCGATAATCTCTGTAAGGTGATAGCAGTATATTATTAGATAATGATCACAGGGTGCATGGTAACCGTGATCCCGTCCAAACACTTTGTGTTCACTCATACAGTATGTATGCATCTGACAATAAAGACAAGAATAATGGGACAGCGCTACAGCATTGTAATAGTTTCTGACAAATACCACTGCGACCCGAACGCCGAGAGACTGTATGTGCATACCGGTATGTAGCTGAACAAAAAAGACTCCCCACATAGCACAAAGTCCACCAGTACCAGCTATTATACGATGCAAATGTGCCGAGCTGTACGGCCCACCCAAACATCCCTTGTCCCCGACCTTTAGCACCAACCCACCAACCACATATATACCGTTGGCTTTTAACCGTCAGTCTCATCACTTTCATATGGCAGTAGAAACACTTTTAAGATGAATATTTAGTTCGGATATTTTGATGGAAGACCAACCCTGACCCCTACACTAGCCATCACCCGCCACCAGGTCCCTGGAGGAGGCCCCTTGCTGCCATGGGGGTGACCTGGATGCAGTGGACGGCGGCTGTATCGGGGAGCTGTGGGTGCCTAGTTACAATTCACTTAGCGGCCCAATACCCCATAGATCATTACCAGAGTCACACAGACGCATATAATTCATAGCACGGGGTCTCTGGCGGGTCCCGACGGGCCATGTATATGTATAGTTCGGTTAACAATCGCCAGCCCCGCAGGCGAAGGCGGCCTGACTTTTGCATTGGGTCGCGGAATCATTGATTTCCAGATACGGTTATAATGTACTATACTTCCTGACCTTCAATTGTGAACAAACTAGGCATACCATGTATCTATTGAAAGATGCGGCTACCACAAACCCTGCCACCAAAGGATGCTGTAGGTGTTCCCGTAATATCAGATTTACTGGCATAAACTAAGCAACACAAGCCAATCGTTGAGGAGGGCGAATCGTGGGAGTGAATCAAACTGCATTCTACCCCGAACCGTGGATGCGAATCTTAGGACTTCGTGTTCAAACTTTTTAAGGGGTTGATGTCTACTACATGTACCACAAACACCCCCCCAACACACGAACACACGTTCCTTGTCTAGTCTAAACGCCCGGGTCTCCACAGCAATGCCCCAACCACTCACCCACTATCGTGTCCCTCCCCCAGCCGCCAATAAGCTAAGTACGGGTGTTAGGGCCCAGGCCGAGCTTGGGTTCTGCTGCCCGATTATACATGGTCAGGACATTACCAAAACGGTTTCCAATCAAATGCTACACTGCCTTATCAGCGTTATGCCCTGGGGAGCTATCTTTAGGACGTCCATCTTAAGGGGCCCTGCACCACTTAACTGCAGGTCAGCCTGGGTTTGAACCTAAAATAAGTCTATATTTGATGTATGCATTCTCCTATGTGTCTCTGGTCAAGTTATTTTCGCTGTATGTGGAGATTGTCTATAGTACAAAATCATTGATCAAATACGGATGTATGGTAAATTGATACTAGGCAACTTAGAATACATCCCACTTTTGTCTATATTATGTAGAGGTTTAATTCTTCTTGTGTTGGAAGTCACAGTGTACCACTAGTACGGACTGGTACCCAACCACCGATTGATCGATTGGCGTCGCCTGCCGCTTCCCAGTCGCCGCTCCCAACGTCGCCACCCACTCGCAAATAAACTCAGTCGGGGGGGGGGGGGGGGTAAACCCTGTTGTCTTTATGGTCACGCCAGTGGTGTCCCTGACCAACCTACCGGTGAAAAAGGTAAGGAAGATAGAGAGTGAAGGCCACTGTAGAGTCGATGGTATTGGATCCATAATAGTTGGAGGGTTGGTGGTGCGTCCTTCTCGGGCAGTGGACGTCACGCCTGGCATTCGCTTCTCGTTGTGCTATCTCCCATTATTTATACTGGGTCTCTTCACTAGATGTATTGTGGTACTGATTGCTATCGTCATGTTTGCCATGAATGATATACTCTAGAATGTATCTATACGCATACAAAGTTGCATTATCAGGAATGGCTCAGAAGTATGGTTGGGGAGGGACCACTGGCCGAACAGCGCTTGCCCAGTGCGCCCGATCGTCCTTTATGACTCAATAAAACCTAAAAGCATCACAAAAAGAACTCTATTACACGGCAAGTTGGACTAGACGTGTACACTTCTTTTTCACTGCACAATAGTGTGCTCAAATATAAATGCAATCATATTTTTACCTAAGAATGAAGTGGATATTTTCGACATTACATCCATGAAGCTGTCTTGCCTATAATCATAAGATGGTATGCTTGTGAGTTGCCATTTGGCTATGCAGCAGAGACGTATGCTATTTTCTCCCTAGACCGATTTCCTTCTGGAAGTGAAATTGTTCTTTCTCGCCAAATACCAATTCTGCACTGATAAGATCAAAGCATCTAAAGTTGTCAAATAGTCGTCTTATAAAAAGACTGATTGCCATAAAATCCATAAAGTCAATCTGAGGACCTGCCAGGTTACCATCCCACAAGAAGACAGTGAGCCACTCCAAGTGACAAGTCTAGGGTCATGATGTTTGAAGGTAGCCCTGGCGAGTCCATTTGCCAAGCCTGCATTCAACCATAATGCTGACCCTTTGGAAATTCTAGGGCTGGTGCAGCGCTGAGATGGAGCTGGTAAATAATGTCGGGTTTTGGGCTGGCAAATGCCTAATGGGTTTCTATCTGAAAACTGCAGCTAGAAGACCTGCTTCCTTGTCACTAAAAATAGTCTGTGGAACAGTTTACTTTTTCAGTGTGACCCTATCGCATTGGTGGGGGTATGGGCTTTAAATACCAATGGAACATTCTTAGATATGAAATATATCGTATTGTACGCAATGATCACCTTGCAGCAAAAGAAAAGAATGGTGCATATAGAATTAGATCACCGACTCCCAATTCCTAATAATTGTCTGCCCACAGACTATCAATCAGTAGTACGTGGTTTATATAAGGGTATTAGGTAGTGTGTCTCTGGTTTCAAAGTCTTCATATTTTATTTACTTTCTTACAGATTCGACTGCGGGACAGGTCCTGCCCAGATCACGTCGGAGAACCCTGTCGAGCTGGGACAGTGGAACACGATCACTGTACACAGGAACGACTGGAATGGCTGGATCCAACTCAACGACGGACCCCAAGCCAAGGGCAGATCTAAGGTCACTATGATGCTTCATACTAGAAATACCAGAAATGGCAACCCATACTGACTTGAGTATTGATTCGAAGTACAACTATTCCCAGTGTGCACAGAACATTGAATCAACATTGAAAACCGGTTGTCAATGTTGATTCAATAATTTTGATTTAACATTGATGCAATGTTGAACTGAATTTTATGCTCACTGGGTTATAGGGTAGATTCCCCAAAATAACAAGATATACTTTCACTTTAACACACTGTAGCTTCTCATTGCTGTTGCACCAGTTCAGTGTTTTGATGTAGACCGACTATAATTTTATATGGAGTGTACTGTATCTGTCTCTGATCATCAATATGTCTGCTACCTTCCCCAATCTGCAGGGCTTGTACTCGCGTATCACATTCAGAGAGGATCTATACTTGGGTGGATACACCAACACGACCCTCATAGGGGAGCGCACAGGCATGCGCTGGGGATTCGTAGGGTGCGTGCGCAAACTGGAAATCAACAACCGAAAGTACGACATGCGCAAAGGAGCGTTCGTTGGTGACGCTATCCATGGGGTTGACGTAGGTAAGTATGGGATGGACCAATCAGAGTTTGTGTTGTATGTCATTTTTGGATTCATTTTCAACGCCAACCCAGTGTCTTCCTTCCCCCCTGCCCGATCCAACCCGGAGATGTGCAGCACCGAGGGTGTTGGATAATGGTTGTTCGTGAGCTGCTCGTATGGTTCTCGTGGTTCCCGCTGGTGGCGCCACTGATGAGGGGAGCAGCTCGGCCCGAGCAATTGCACCGTGCTGTGTGTACCGTGTATTGGTGTGTGTGAGCATGTGAGAGCATGGCAGACCCATTCTTGCCACATGGGAATGTACCGCACCATCCTCAGCATACATACGAGCATTGAACGAAATAATTTAAAGGAAAGAACAAATAGATGAAGATGAAAAAGGCTCTTATAGTGTCCTCTTAGTTTACCCTTTGACCATTGCATAATCGACGTGGCACAGACACAAAGGATATACCATTTCTGTGGACACTGGAAATGAGAATTTAGCATTCAATTATGGATAACCAACTACTCAATTTAGATATACTTTTTGTCTTGGACTCAAAATTATTGAATCATCTCTAGATCTATATGGCATGTTTAGAATAAGTACAATTTTGCATCTACCCATTGGCAAATATGTAGGTGTGTGAGCTTATATTTGTATCTGAAATCTCAATAGCCGTGATCAAATGAAATAGGAGATATCAAATATACAAAATTATTATTAAATTGCATCCAATATACAAATAAGGCAATACAAATGCCACTTCACGCACATTTTTTGCACCAATGGAACCAGAATATTCTACCAATAAGACAGTGAAAAGCGTCATTAGGGGAATCACATGACATATAATCCTTTGTTGAATACAACAGAGAAATTGATGAGAGAAATCAGGTTGAATCCTTTAGAACAAATAAACTACAAATTTATACCACAGCTTAACAAAACATCACATGATAGATTCAAAATCCAAAAAATTAAGTTCCTGTCCTATTGGCTAGAATATGCTGTGCCCCTTGCCCCGTCTGTTCTCACCATTCGCTGTTCCCCTTTGCACCAGCTAACGATCGCCATATTGTTTTGTGCTTTTTGTCATCACAGAAGGTACGTAAAAGCTGGTGACGTCAGGAATGTAAGGAGTTTGCCTCATGCCATATTACTTCCTAGTCATCCTAATTCCGCCCATGCATGAGTCGTATTCCTCCTGCCCTGTGTATGATATATCACACACTACTCACCCATGTATTTCATCATGTATCGAGGAGCCACATGGCAATTTTAGCATGAAAGGCCTTTAACCATGTCTATACGGGGGGTCATGATAAATAATATTTTTAATTTATTTGTCATATTTATCTCAAATTTATTTACTGTACATAATGAGTATAATGGTTATACTGGAGTACTTCTCACGGTGGATGTATACGTGGTGCATGGTTGGAGAAACATTAGAATAACATCACTAACCTCACTTTTTTAGGTATTAGTTCTCTCCATGTTAATATGAGTTCACGGCTTTAACTCTGACGGTGTTTTCTGCTCTATTGGTCTAAGTATTAACAGTAGTAATTAACCAGGAGTCGGTGTTTTAGGAATGCTTGAGTGAAACATTGTAGGAAGCACTGAAGGAGTCACTCACTCACCAAGGACTGCCTACAATTCACTTCACAATCATCTGCTCATGTACATGTTCATCTAATAAGACATTACCATGTCGGCTGATGTATTACTTATTGTGTGTAGTTAATGGTTTAGTTCTTAGACTATTTACTAACTGATTGTCAGTGTCTAGACACACATCACATGGGGAATGGTTCGTGTTTATCTATCTGTATGACACATCGTCTTAATACATGGCAGCTCGTTGTATCAAAGTATTACCTTTGCTTTTACTTCAGACCAATAACTGTAATTATTTTCCCAGGTCATGCCAGATCTTTAACGTTTTCTTGCGAATGCAACATATTTATTTGTCACTCATTAAACGTCTGTTTTTGGACATTATCATATTTTGAAAGTCACCAGTCTATCATTGAACAATATCGTGGAGTACTACAGAGTAGACATCATTGGTTATCAGACCAAAGACTATTTATGAAATGCATGTATAATCACACTGTACTAATTCCATACTTTGCCACCAAGAAAACGTACTTCCCATCTCATCTATACTGGTGTACGGATGCCTATAAGGGATAGATGTTCCACATGAAAAGATTGAGAAATTTTATATCGATTTGATTTTGTTTCTCCAACTTTTCATTCTGGTGTGTCCCATATGGGTTCCCGTATTTTTCTACATGGTTGTGGTGATGTCACTGACTGGAGTTGATTGACAGGTGAATGCAGCAGCCACGTGTGTTCAGAAGTCAAATGTCAGAACGGAGGGACATGTGTGGCCGACTCTGCAGACAGTCATGTCTGTCTTTGTCCACTTGGTACAGCCGGTGATCGATGTGAAAACAGTAAGCATCCTTAAATTTGAAATATGTTTATTGTAGAAATTCATCTGCAGTATATAAATGGGTCGCACGTATAGCATCGTAGTCCACTGTCACGACTGTTGTAGAACCAAACGTGAAATAGAAAGTAATCAGGTGGAAGTTAAATCACTTGCCATTTAATCTACCGATTAACCAACTAGCCGATTATGCCGGAAGAACGTGATCGTCAAGTGTCCTGAGAATCCGTCCTTCAACAACGGCCGGTATACAATTTGACACCGGGCAGGACGGGAAGAGCATTGTCTATTGTAGTGCTTAATTACCACTGATTAGAAATTGCAGTGTTACTCGACCTAATCCAGAAAAGTATAATAATTATCAGTGTGATATGATCGATAGAGTAGGGAAATAATGAATGGGCCGGGGTATGAATCTATCATTAGGCCTACTCCTGCAAGCATCGTGCATTTCCAATGGTTATATCTATTTTGAGTTGTCTCGTTTGGTATAGGATTACAGAAATCATGATAACTTTGCCTCATATCAAATGCATTTTGTTTTTCTGCAGGGATTGATATTCAAGTAACTTCATTCAGTGGAAACTCGTATTTACAATTCATCGGTCTACGACGAACAGTCCTCTCTTTCACGGAAGTTGAAATTGTATTTAAGGTACGATGTTTGATTACGGTATAACATTTTAAATGTAGGACTTTTCCTGTATAAAAAGAAGCTGCTCCTAAGCTTAGGTTCCAGCTAGGGAAACTGACTGCACTCAGTAGCATGATCTGAGACAAACAGCGCGGAACAAACCATTATAATGATTTTTTTAAACGTGCATTTTCTCGATTTGAAGCAATCAGAGAGCCTTCTATTTCTGAGCTTACATGTGGTTTGTGTCGTGATACTTCTCGTGTTGGGTATTTATAACATCCATGTGTGTTTTCTGTACAGGCGGAGCACCACACAGGGCTATTATTGTACAATGGGTACACGACGGACGGCAGCGGAGACTTCATCTCCGTAACCCTCAGCGACGGCTACTTGGAATACCGGTTTGACCTTGGTACCGGACCTGCAATTATCAGGCAAGATATGGAGCTATAGATTTACGTCTGGTAGCATTTTTTCCAAACTTGTGTAACGATGGACTATATTTTAAATAATACAATAATATAAGCATACACACATCTTCAGCAGGATCCTGTCAGTAGTTGGCCTTAAGTGGACGTTGACACTGACCACAGGCCTACATTAAGCTGACGTTTGAGGCTGGTTTTGCAGGAGCCGGCAGCCGGTGAGCCTGCACGAGTGGCACGTGGTGAGGGTGTCGCGGACCGGGCGGGACGGGTACCTGCAGATCGACAACCAGGCGGCCATAGAGGGCATGGCTAAGGGGGCCTACACCCAGCTCACCTTGACGCTTGACCTCTTCGTCGGGGGTCACCGCAACTTTGACGAGGTCGCCAAGAACGCCATGATCAAAGAGTCCTTCGTAGGCTGCATACAGAAGGTGAGTTGTGTTACTGATTACCCCTCACTAGCTTTTTTAAATACCATATGAAAGGACACCAACAGGACATGATCCATTCCGTATAGATATAAGTACTGTTCTTTCTGGGATGTGCCACGCGTATAGGTTAGGGAAGCCCAGTTCTTATACAAGGACTGTAATAACAAATCTGGTTCATATAACACAACAGTTGGTTTGGCTTCTATGCATTTAAGATGTATAGCGCAAACAAAAACAGAACCCATACATTCAAGAATGGCTTCTGACGTGGCTTCAGCATTAAGAACCAATAATACATGGGAAATAGATGGGATTAGAATTGTCTGGTTTCCACATGACTATAGCTGATGTTTCCTAGAGGCCTATTCTACATAGATTAGCTTCATAGTAGCTTAATCAAAGTGGCTTCTTGTGTGGCTTCGCCGTGAATGTTTAATACCAATTCTGTGATGAGTTGGTTAAGGATTGTGTAACTTCAAGTGGCTTCTGAGGTGGCTTCAACATGATGTCTATATATATATATATATATATATATATATATATATATATATATATATATATATATATGTATATATATATACATATATGTATATATATATATATATATATATATATATATATATATATATATATATATATATATTATATATATTATATATATATTATATATATATATATCATAACCAATCCGACTACAGATGTAGGCTTGGAAAATCTGATGAATTACTTGTTAGTTACTCTAAGTCTAGCCCAGCCTATAAAATGGGGCTGTGTAGCTACCTGGCCCTGCTTTGCTACAAAGAAACAGTGATCTGGCGATAGACTTCTATTCTAGTTAACCGTTAACGTTCTGAGACCACCAGTCTCCACTTTCAAGGTGCATGTGGCTTAAGCAGCAATATTGCATGCGGTTTCTGAAATGAGTTTAGATTAGTGTAATGCTGAATAAGCTCGTGGCTAGTGTGGCATTAAACGTAGCTTCAGCATTATGGTTTCTGTGACCACCCAGACAGAGACGTTTAATCTAGGGTGTCTTCTGGTGTTGCACAAGAATATTCTATATGGACAATACGAAGGATATGCTTAGAAGAAAAACACGAAGTTATGATCACGTGACCAATAAGCACTTGGCACGAAAAAACATTTCTGGCAGTGTGGCTTCGCCCGTAAACACCCATGGGAGCTACAGCGTAGGTAACACAGCAGATCAAGTGTTTATCAGGCAAATAGCCTGATGAAGCCACTCTGCCCTGCAGGACGTCGTGTGACTGTCACCGGCACGCGCAGACGGCAAGGGTGAACCGCAGGCTACTCCCCTGGAGGGTTCCTGCCTTCCTCCCGACAATTCCTCCTGTTTCGTTTCGAATAGGAAAGGAAGTGTTTCTTCTGTTGACAGTGTATGTATGTCGCCATATATATGTACATATTGTCCTGTGAATGACACGTCCTTTGGGAGGCTAGGGTTCTCCTTATATTAGATGCTTTCTATAGGCCCATACACGATCTTCTATATCATCTCTTATGTTGATATACACAGAGAAAGTCAATGTCACCAAACCTACTCTCTTTACAAAATGTACTGTAGCTTATTGTAGGTAAAGTATAGTTGTATCATGCCAAAAATTATATTCTCGCAAGCTCATCACCTTATATTTTTGGTTAGCTGATATATATAGAGCATTCTTACTCTAGGAGACATGTAGTATACTGAAGTGCTAACAAGACGAAAATTGCGGATGGGATACAAAAAATATATATATACACGGGGAAAATTGCGATGGGATATAAAAATATAGACGTGAAAAATTTCAATAATCACTATTTTGAAATAAGATAATTCATAATCTACGTGTAGAGTAAAAAGCATAATATGAAGCCTATTTGAATGAACCGTCTATACTTGAGTACAATGGAGCTACGTGGCACAACGAAATGGTTCAACGTGAAAGATAGAAACACTGTGCATGACAACTGCCAAGCCACGAGAGACTTAATCTATGAAGTCATGCATGCGGATGAAGAGATCAGAGCATATCCTGCCTGAAGTCATGGGATATGTGTATGGTTGCCAATTTGTGTTTATTTGGCTGGGTACGGAGATTAACAACGATAAAACCAAACTGCATGCTTTGGTATGAATCCTTGGTTGGTCTGTATTGTAGCAATCTAGTTAGCGGACATTTTAATGTAGATTTTAGTGGAAGGAAACATCTTGTTGGTTCTGAAGAAATGCACACTAAATTCATGAACGGTATCTGTATGTGGAGCATTTGGTGACATCTGGAATCGTCTGGAATAGTTCACCTGCATAAAATTATGCCTACATTAAGGCCACTCAAAAAAAAAGTGGTTTCTCATCACCAAGGTCTGAGAAATCTGACGTGGGAGGCTTATTTTTTCCTTTTTTTTTTTTACTCGCAGGCTAAAATGTATAGGATAATTGACGTTTTTCGAGACCAAAATTCACATTTTTTGGTTAAGAATTATGTGATCCAAAATAGTGGAGAAAATGTAAGTCCAACCTCTATACCACTGCATTGCTGGCATCATTAGCTTTAATTTGATACCAAATATGACAATTTTTGTCCATTTTTATCAGTTTTTTTTCATCAAAAATTGGCAACAACAAAAAAGAAGTTTTCCCCAATACTTGGTTTTCATGATGCGCGCGGTGATGAGAAACCATTTTATTCTTTTAAGTGGCCTAATTCATCTAATTAGTCGGCCATCTAAAGACTTGATAACCACGAACACAAACACCCTCCTGCCCACAACAACCTCCATAGCTGCACCCCCCCCCTCCCAGATGACCCCTCGCCAGTTGATCTCTGTAATCAGAACTGAGGAATGAGCGGTCCTCGGGGGTGGCCAACAATATGGCCGCCTCCTGCTCGTTGATTTATTACGTGTATAACTCGTTTAGCGGCGGCCCGTGCCGGATCCAAACGTACACCCGGGGATCTTGTTAGATCACCGTCTGCCCCGGATGAGATTGGTTCCGATGAAGGACACCGGGGGAGCCACCATGACGCCTGACCGGAAGTCGGCGAGTTGCTTAGTCTAATGAAGTCACTGCCGTGGGTGGTATCTGGCCTTCTTTACGGATGAGTGTATCTACAGCCATGCCTGGGGGACAGTATGGTTTGTGTCAGTTATGTAAGCTGATGGGCCTGTTTTGAACAACACACACAAAAGTGACTGGGCCTATGTACCATAGTTTACCATATAAGTTTAGTACCCTTAGGAACTGCTGTTCTTGGTGTTGGTGTTCTGTTATTCGAACTAGGCGCGTCTTGTACATCAGAACATATGGAATGATCAATTGGCCTCAGGGTTCAATGTACAATTGAATACAACGGACTGTGCACTCTATAGGTAACTGGATTGAAGGTCCATACCAGACGGAACCGTGTTAACTTATTATGTAAGTCAATATGCTGCTTGGTAAGCATTCCAATAATGCAGGACAACCAGTCTGGGCGGATTAGATCTGCTCATACTATGATACTTGGACGTGCAATCATACAAGGACATGAACGCTCACAGCCGAAACCATTAGATAGAGGATGGGTGGAATATGCATGGCTTCAATAACTCAGTAACTGTTTGTGAGTGAATAGTTGGCACTATAGAAATGAAGAGTTTGGATGCAAAACGACATATCTCCATCCCAGAATTGAAGCATATAGTGCTTTTTTGTACAGACACCCTGCGGTCAATTATTGTACTTTGGTAACAGAGTGTATACTAAGTAGGTCCTAATGAGATGAAAAATGATAAATCTTGGAAAAATAGTTTGAGAATTATATTTCACTATCCCTAATCCATGATTTTGTCAGATTTTTGTCCCCATTTTTAAAATGGCGCTTATGTCGTTTTGCATCCAAACACTTCAAATACTCTCCATAAAGCCTTGACGGGGGCTGAGGAAAGGGGCTGAAAATATCCCGAAATCCATGACGCAATGATCATCCTTGGGTATTTACAAGCGAGGGGCACTTTTTTCCATATTAGCTTTGGCAGATAGGCGTAGTTTTAAGAAACAAGGGGTATATTGCTAAGAGGCCCCATACCAATGAGCATTGTAAACAGTATAGATTACAACATAATCGATGGCAGTATTGGTGTTGAGCTTGGATTTACTGCCCCTGAGAGAGGGGTGTCTGTGCCGCCTGGAGGTCAGCTTTGGGAGGCAATAAGTATGGTTACAAGGACCCAGGTGGTCCTCCCAGCACTGGAGGAGCTACTCCAGGACGCCTGCACCGCCGCCCGGCGCTGCTACCCCCAGGAGACACATTGCTCCAGGATGGGCGTTCTGGGGGCAGATAGGCGCAGTTGATTTGGTGCTGGTGGTGCCCAGTCGGGGATGGGTCGTTTTTCTGCAGTATGTATCGTTGATAAAAAAAAAGTGCGCCAGCGCTGGTTTGGTGGAGGGGTGCTGGCGCTTAGTTTGGATGTTTGACTTTATGACATCCAAGGATAGACTGGACCATGTTGGCTTAATTTCCTTTTCTTTTTGTACGTGGAGAATATTGCCAAGATAGCATCATTACAGTTTTTCGTCCCCACTGCCATGGGTAAACATGGATTTGGAGATTCACCCATCGATTGATGAAGTCGGTATCAGAATTGAGAGATATTAAACTTTAAAAACACATGTATACATGTGTTTTAAAGTGTTATATCTCTATACATACTAATAATACACAATTGGACAAGTGCACTCAATACACATCGGTGTTGAGAGTCACACCAATAACATTTTGCATGCGTAAGATAAAGTCCTTCTGATGTCACATTTCTAGACACATCTGGCTTGGTGGTTTTCTCAGTTCAGGTAATCATTGTTGTTTTTCTCGTCCTCCCCTAGGTCGTCATAAACGAGCGGCCTCTGAAGCTGCTGGAGGAGGCCATTGATGGCGTTAACATCGACAACTGCAACCACCCGTGTACCGGTCAGCCATGTTTGAATGGCGGCCGTTGCGTGCCCATCAGGGACTTTTACAAGTGCAGCTGCCCTCTGGGCTTCGAGAATACTAATTGTGAAGACAGTAAGTACAAATCTATTCCTTGTGTACAGAAATAAGCTCTGTATGCACTGTTGATGGTATTAATATTAACACAGTAGAAGTATTAAAATGGCCGGTAATAACGATTGATATCCACAGCGAAGAGTATTTTTTACACGTATCTATATGATAATCAAATATATCATTATGCTCCAGGAGGTTGTGATTGAGATTGTGATATGCCCGAATATAGAAATAGAGGTTGGAGTTATTCTCAATCCTGCTCAATATCAGTTGTGTATATTCTTATGAGAATTCAGATTCCATGAATAGAGTCGGACATATTTGGCAAGGATGGTTGGTGGTTGCTACAGAGGATAGTATGTCTATGTTGAAGAGAGTAACGCTTAGGCACTTGATATGACAGAATTATAATTCCACCGGAAAAGTTAAGAATTGGTGAAATCGTGTATGCATGTCAGTTGTCTATGACATAAGTCACTGTCCAGTTAATTAGCTTCCATGGTCGACCACGAAATTTGTCTCCCAATGTGAGGAGCATAGTGACAACGTATATCATGAAGAAAGAAATACCACGTTTTTCAAATGTCCCCAATGTAACATTGATATAAACAAGAACTTTGAAACGTATTGAACAAGAAGAGAACTAGCATCACTGTCGTGTATTACTGTCATACATTATTTTCATCACCCGTCACTAAATGTACTATTAATCAGTTGATTGACCGAACTTGTCATATTAATTAATCAATTTTGAAGCTGTGTGTTTTATAAGAGGTCAAAGTGTCACGGTGATGTAACAAATAATGATTCCACTGTTAGTCGTAGGACTGAATGGCGTGTCAACTGTTATGAAGACCACCTAGATTTGTAGATATTAAGGCATCGAGATGCATGTTATGATAAGATTAAGGCCTGCTCTCTGTCATTAATTTCTCCGATAGTTGATGAGATCAATCTAATGTAAAACTGCTGCTACTGTTACCTCTTCCTTCATTGCTAGTGAGATGTTCGGCCAGTCTTTGGCCTTATCATTTAATGAGTATGTACACCACGATGTGTTATACTGACTGTATTATTATACTCTGTCATATCTTTCTGCATCATCGACGTCTTGCAACATTGTAATTACTTATCATGGCGGTGGCTGTGTGCTTGCTTCCTGATGTTGGTATGTCTGCCCAGGGCAGTGTGTGTAATGCCTGGTGTTTCTGAGGGCCCCAGAGACACCACTGGCCGCATACTGCCAACCCATTCTCCATGTACCAACGTCAGGAAGCCAGGCGCCGGTCACCCACTGCTGACCACCACTCACTCACTCTCCCAGAGAGCAGTATGTGGTGCTCAGAGCAGCTCGTGTACCTTAGTAGTCGGAGCTAGCCGACACTAACCAACACCGTGTACCTGCATGGTAACCTCCCGGTTATAAACCCCTTCTTTAGATGATCCTCTCCCCCACCATCAAACCACATCATAACAGTATAAGCCGCAAATCACTCAATTTTAGCGAGTGGCTCAGGGTTAATTTTCGTGTATACAGGAATCCAGTCAACCAACGTCGCAATGACCTACCAATCATTGTCGCGATGGTTGACACAATCGGCGGAGTGTAGTTTGTGTACTATCGTTGTGTTGGGTTCTGATGCGAAACTTAAACAGCAGCCATTCATGAAAGGAAAAAGTGTATAACATGACATCGCAGAAATTGAGTGGTTTGCGGTAGTGTGACTCTTCTACTACTAGCGCCCCTACTGGGGCAATACAAAGAACACTGCTCACAGATTTGCTCACAGACACACCTCCAATACCTTCTCACCCTTTTCCCAGTAGTGGTGTCTCCCTCATGGCTTTAGGGATTGATTCCATTGTGGGATGTAGGGGGTGAGCTGGCATATACAGACAGTTTGTTCTTGACCTTCATCTGAGCAAGTCTGTACGTGTTGTAGCCTCATTTAGAGTAACTCACCAACTGCTCCTACCTCATTCTCCTGAAGCATGCGTACTATTTCAGAATGATGTCACTTTTGTGCTCCGTTTCTTGTTTTGATTTTATTCTATGGTGCCAGAGATTGAGGAATGCAACCGTTCCTCTTTCTCCTCACCATGCCTTTTATTTCATTCACATTCAGTTTCTTACATAATGCGTTTCAAGTGGTATTTTTTAAACATTCCCCTGTTTTGAGTGTAATTTTACAGCATATTTGTGGTGAGACAATTTTCAGCAATTTTTAATAGCGAAGGACCGCACACCTCAGAAGCCGACCAATTTTGTGTCATGTTTTGTCTCCTTGATGTCATTACCATCCTCTGTCTGTTCCATGCCTTCCTCATTTTTAAAGAGATCATTGAGGCCCATTAAACTCATTTCTGTTCATGTTCACCGCCACTGCAGAGGTTTTGGACCGCTCTCGATTTCATTTTGCGCGATCTAGGAGAGGTCAAAACGTCACTGAGTCTCCAGGTGATAAAAAGATGGCAAGACCACGCTTCCAACCTCGTCCTCACAATGCACCAACCCCCACCCTCACACGAGTGTGCCGTTCTTTTTTAATTATCATATAAATATGTATATCTGAAAGTATTTCTGCTTAATTTTCAACATTGACCTCGGTTCGTTTTCCATCGGCACTATTTTTTTCTGGAAATGAGCAGAACGCATGTCTGCTTGTCACTGCCCGGATGTGAGACGCTAGACGCTGCTGCCATCTTGCGGCAGAAAATGTGACAACACTGTGACGTTACGCATCTTAAGGGAGGGGGTCCCACACTGTATTAACGTTATTTTCTTCTCATAGAGCAATGATATAAAGCCATATCAAAATCATAGCCTTTCTCACATTGTATACCTTGGAATCAAACATTCATCCCTTCCTTTTTCCTTTCGGAGTTCATCAGGAATACTTATTTAGACATCAATTCACCTGAAAGTTAGTCCGGCTTTAGATTACTTATGGTCGTAGAATTTCGCTTATCCTCCCACAATGCATTTAAAATGCCCCATTCCTTTAGTTTTGAGTTGAACAAATCGTTGAGGTCGTGCAAAATTTGCAACCCGCGTAGATCGACATAATACCAGTACAACTTTTGTAGAGATTTTGAGTAATTTTCTTTAAGTGATGGATTGCTAAATTTTGGTTCCATCCTACGTGAACTAGTTTGAATTTAGCTGATCTTGGAGCACAAAGGGATGTCAGGCAGAGCCTGTACCGAATTAATACATACTAACCTGCCCATCGATATGCATGCTTTCATCTGCATGGTTGCTGGTGTTGTACATAATGAGCATTGCTGAATCCATGGACTGGCAGTGCTTTTAAGGCTGTGCATATCCCACCCTGACACATAGATAAGGCATGGACCCATGTCATATCTATATTACTAACACAATATGGAATGGTGTGACAAATTGTGTGAACCGTGAACTTGTGACCTTGTGTGAGTATAATGCTTATAATGCTCTTGTTGAACCGGATGTCGTTTTTATTGTATACCGGATAGGGACAAATGTGTTTCGCTGCATCCGATTGTGGACCCCGAAAAATGTATAATTAGCAAAATGGTCTTCCAATAACCTATTGTAGATATACCATGAATCTCATGTCTGCATTACTTACACACCTTCTGAAAGAATGACAAAAAGGTGAAGTATAATACCTAATTGTCTAGTGCCACATATAGGTATATAGACGTTGACCCGTATTAAACAAGTAGCAGCCTCAGATTTGTCCCTATCCACTCAACCCATTGTGTGATGAATTTACCTGTGTTTTGAGCGTGTGATGTGTTCCACTGCCGCCGCTGCTGCTGCTGCTGCTGCTGCTGCCCCTGCCCTTGTCCACTCCCAGGTGGCATGGGCATCGCTCAGGCTTGTACTGTGCGGGGGGTCTGCAATGTGTGATGGTGTTGCCACCTGGTTGTTGTACCCCGCACCACACTAATGCTTGTCACTTGGTTTGTTTCACTCCTCACTTGCCTTGCATGCCATCGTGTGGTGGATAAAACAGGGAAAGCCCGCAGAGGTATGTGCTCAGTTCATCGACTGCAGCCCAAACTATTCTGGGAAAACAATCTCTATTACCTTTAACCCCATGCCGTGATGTATATATACTACCTGCCCCCTGTTCCTAAAACTATTTCCATCGCCGGCTTACAACACTATACTGACTAACTCCTCTCTGTGCCCAGACATCAACAAACAAGCATACATCACAGCACACAAACATCATCCCTACTTTAGGATGACCACATGACGACCCCTCCCTCTGCCCCCGTAGGGTTGGTAAGAGAGGACACAGAGTGACGCCGACAGGCTTAAACCGGAAGACGTTCCCCAAGCACACACCAGGTGTCGCCTTATACGGCACGGCCCCTGTAATCTAGTTATCTATTAGGGAGATATTGCTGCACTGAGTGTATCTTTTGTGTCCAACACTGTAGAAATTAAGAGTCCTTTTGTGGAAGCTAGTATAAGACTTTCTTTCCTTACAATATGTATCCACGTATATCAAATCCGTAGAGCTTTTTTTAACCAAAGAGAACACTGCCCTGTGATTGAACGGGCTAATACGAATAACTCAAATCCTAATATTTTAATCTGCATGACATTGACTGAAACAAAATGATAATAATAATGTTGATCTGCTAAGTGTTGTCTAACCAATAAGGAGTAGGATGAGGACTGTTTCATCACCCAGATTGTGGGTGTACCTATAGCATGCTACTCTGTTCTCAGTAGACCATCCTATAGGTCAGGGTATGTGCTTGACGGGGCGTGCTCTGGTCTCTCCTGGGCGAGACCCACTCTGTATTCTCATTTACCAACCACAAGAGACCGTAGTTTATGGGCCTGTATTGTATTTACTTCACTGCTGGCATGTGTATCATCCTGTCAACGGGTTCAATCAAACGGGTTAGACATCTACCCACCCATCATTTGACCATGATAGATCATTATGTTCTATCATAAGCTCATTTGGAATTCAACATTGAACTTTTTTCTCTCTTTTTTTTACAAATTATTCTGAAGGCCCTGCTTTTTCATCAATAAATATAACACACTTAGATTTCTTGTCCTACGCCCTATGTGTCCGTGGGTTTTACTTTGCACAGAATTGACCCTTATCCACAAAAGACACAACCCGTGAACCCACCTACATTTATAATGCTGATACAACTTACTTGGAGTAAGGGCAACCCGGTTGTTGAAGGTTGGGGATGTGCTATACACATGCCGGCATGGCTGTCTTCAGTTTCAGCCTGCATGCTCTTGGTGTATGCACCAACACAAGCACGGTGGCTAATTATGTGTGCCTGTCCCGTTATACAGAGTTGAAAGAGCCCATCCGGATCCCCATGTTCTCTGGAGAGAGTTACTTGCAGTTCCTAGACCCCTTCATTGCCCAGAGGTAGGTCGCGCTTGCTGGAATAAACATGGCTGGCTCTTTTGTGTTTTAGCTTATCATATTACATACATGTACATGTCGTTATGCCTCTATACTTAGCATACCACTCCTTACCATTGACATATCCATGAATAGTTAACATTATTCCATCCCGCATTATCTCAGTATCTTTTGCCCACTTTAGACCAAAACAGGTACAGCACACCCTGATTCCCTGTACAATTTTCATTCTAAATAGTGAGTAGTATATGGAGAGCATCATTTGAACCACTTCGCGTAGTGAGTAGTACACGGAAATGCTAATATGTGAAAAGCATCACATGACTATGACAACTGTGATGCCTTCACATAATAAATCTTATATCATGATGCATCTGGTAATTTGAATATGGGTCGCTATAGGGGGTCATCCCATGAAAATATTGGTGACTGGCAAACTGTGGAAGTGTATCCCTTGCCACTGTTGGTCCCTCACACTGTAAATGTACCTTATATGGACTGTTTCTGCCTCCACTCCATGCACTCACCCTGATCAGAGTGCGTGGCAAGAAGATTGATATTCAGATGAGAATCCGCGCCATGGGACCAGATGGCATGATCTTCTGGACTGGAGAAGAGAAGATGACCTCCTCCAGTGACTTCCTAGCCCTGGGTATCAGGGACGGCCATGTGCAGTTCAGCTACAACCTGGGCAGTGGTGAGGTGGTCATCACGTACAACGAAAGCCGCATAGACGACGGCAAATGGCACAAGATCAGGGCACAAAGGTAAGGCTGTAGCACGGGTGCAGCCAGGGTATCCCGGCCTTTTATTTTAGAATATTTAGAGAGAAACTCCATACATACACATTGCTGCTAGAAATTGATGTCAAAAATTGAATTATTTGGAATATTTCAAGTAGGTTTGACAGGAGGAAACCAATTATTGAGGCCATTGTAAGGTAGCTTAAGAGATGGGAATTGATTGATATGTATTATACCATACTGATAAATACTGCAACTAGCCAACAGTCAACGCAGGAGGCCACTGTGGACAAATAAAAACGTGTGAAGTATATCGCTCCAGGGCTAACACTAGCCATGAAAAGGTCGCTTGACTATTACTGGAGGGGTGGCATGCGTTTCGCATTTAATGTGACTTAATTATGCTAGGAGATGATTTTGCCGACGCCCAATGCCCCATAAGTCTCAGTTTCAAGATATTCCAACCATGATTATTAATTTTGTCAGTCTACTACTAAATATATGGCCTGACTAGCAGGGACAGCATTCATAAACAATTGTCAATTTTGTGTGCCTGGCAGAGATAACATGACTCTGAAACACATTTAGTGGTAAAAACCAGGATTCTACACTGTTATGAAGCTAAATTAGTGATATTCTACCGATATTAATTGAAAAAATACCATAAAACATATAAATTTAACCTAAAGTCATATAACATTTGTTTCAGCTAGTTTCTGGTTACCATGGTAGCCATTCACACTGTCAAAATATTGGATATTGGCTCTAGTATACTGGAAATGTCATCAATATCACAAACCTCAAAACAGGCCTTGCAAATTCCTTTCAGAACCAATTTGCTACCAAAAGGTATCCTTGTATGAGGATATTTTAGTGATATTTAGCGATATTTGAGAAAACATTAGCCAGGTGCATTGCTGGAATATGGTCAGAAGTGGTCCTGATGGGGAATACAATAGGAAGACAAAGCGACCTTTTTAAGCACTAGTTATATGTTTCAAAGTGTTATTTTAGACCTATTTATCCACAAAGAATACTTATTTCTGTAACAGATCAGTAATATATTAATAATGTAACTAGTTAAAAATAAGTTTACATGAAAAAGAAGCATTTTCCTACTTTTTGATCAAATAGTGTATATATATAAGCTCTAGCCGGTTATACAAAATAAGACCATGTGAAAATCTGAAAACTGAGACTTACCACACAATTTTAAGTGCTATTTTTGAATTCCCCAGGTCAAAATACATAAGAATACTTGAGTCTGGTCCCAGTTTTTTTCATTGTTGTAAAGTGTAACCCATCTGAAATGAGCTAAGGTATTACACATCATTAGGCGCATGATGCTTTTGGGATCAGGGTAGGGAATAATATATCAGTAGTTATAGTTGGACATGACTCAAAACAGAAAGTACAGTAGGTAGAAAATCGTATATTAAATGGGGATCTGATATGCTATTTAGACACACAAAACAATGTTAAAAATGGTTTAATCTGAGTTCCTGTCCATAACGCTTTGAAAAACTAAAAGAGAAAGAAAAATCATTTTATGGTGCCATAAAGCAGTGAGGACAATAGATATGCATCTCCCCTATCCCACAAATAAATGCCTAAGTCTGTCCCAATAGATCTTAGAGAAAACTAATGCAAAGGGGCCCCTTTTGAAAATCCAACAGAAATAGTTAAGTCCTTTGTCATAATTATTCGCTCTTGTTCTTAATTTGCCTGATGATGCTCTGTGGTGGTTGTTACTTGCAGGTATGAGAGAGTGGGATACCTGGAGATTGATGGTACAGAGGTCATTGAGGGCACATCTCCGGGGAGACTGAAACAGCTCAACACTCAAAGTAAAATATATGTCGGTGAGTATTGCCTGGTAATCATGATAAAACAAGTGAGTCAGGTCACCCGGACCTACCTTGCAAAATATAGCTAGTCCCCTATACTAAAAGATGTTACTGTTTCCCGGGCACATGCAATGTGAGAGAAATAATATCTAAAACATCTGCAAACTATTCAATGCAGCCCAGACTCCACAGCGTTGTATTCACCATGCATGTGCATGATGAAGACAAAGAGCATGCAACCCGCCCAGGGTTAGCGATGCTACCTACCTAACCTGAAGCGCACTCTCTGTTTTTTGCGTAATTGTTCTCTTGCCTAGTGAAATGGAATCATACTTACAATCTTAACTATAACTAATTAGATGCCACGACATAAAATTGGAAGTAGTTTATAAGATATATCCCAGTAGCCTAACGTTCGTGATGATATAATGTGTATTTTCGTAATTCACTTCGAGAGAGAAAAATTTGCTTATATATGTTATTTTACTATCTGTCCGCATTTCTTAGTGAAGACAACATTCTGAAACAGTAATCAAAAGTGACAAGTCAAGTTGTGCTTAACGTTAAAAAATGTAAATGTACAGAAAATAATAGTTGCCGTGTTTCTTGGTGACATTTTCAGGTGGAATGGAAGACATTGTACTATCCACGAAGAAGAGATTTAAAAGCGGATTTGTCGGCTGTGTGTCAAATATCACTCTGGCAACAGACTATCACATTGATCTCATTGGAGAAGCAGCCGAGGGCCAAAACATCCAACAGTGCTCTAGTCCGGGCACGCAGCAACATGTTCTTGTATAAAACACTACCAACAAACAGCCAATCAGAATGAGGATCTCAAAGGGCTGCCAACTGCTTGGTGGTCTTGTACGGTGAATGGCAGTTGGTTGGATTACTGCATAATAAGTACATGGACACAGACTGTGTGTAAAGAATCCCTGTGTTGATGAGTTGGATGCTACCGAGTCTGGCTTGATGCAATGTAAAGTATACTCACACGCATGTTCCAGTGGTGATTTTTACACAGTGCGGTTTCAAACCATCCATAATTCTGCACTGGGCTCAAGAAAACAACCCGGAGAGGATCCTGTTTGTATTATAGATAACACGTACATGTACTCATCAATAACCATCAGATCGTTCCAGTGTGTATGCTCCTAAGTTGTATCATGTAGAGAAACTCTTAATTGTCAAAAAGAAAAACTACAAAGAATTGTCATCTCTTGGATACTTTAGAAACTCCTAGTAGGCTAACTGGTAGATATTTTGATTTCTCAGTACTGTGCCTTTATATAGAAACAAAACCGATGGAGCAACTAGTCATTATTTGCTATCGTTTTAGGCCAAGCTAGAGGCATGATGATAATGATAATAATTATATAATGGTCTATGGGCCTAGGATAATTTATATCCATGTAGTTCAATATCTGACTTGATGTCTCAATAACTTGCGAAACGAAATTCAGACCGTTGTTTTATTGAGTGAAGGATGTGGTGGTGACAATTGGGTTATGATACAGAAACTGGCGGATCGGGAATGGTGTTGTTAAGATGTCCGGGCTCCATTGCCTTGAAAGAGCAGCTGATAAAAGTCACGTGTATATAGCATAATAATATTACAGTTGTTGGGTTGACTACCTCATTAATACTATCTCTAAAGAGGGCTGTTCACTGTTAGGACAACTATATAATGATCCGGGTAATACTAACCTTCAATTTTACAGAGGAATACGAGATTATTTTTATAACCAACGTAAGATCGCTGCTTTTGGATTTTGTGTCGTGGTTGATGCTTTGTACTCGTGGACTTGATTTACTGCTTATAACTCGCCCTTTGACAAGTTAAAATGCACATTTTAACGTAAAATGACCCACATCCCCATTTTGCAGAGCTTGGTGTTGTTGGGGCATTGTGAGACACTGGCATGTAGGACATAGAGGGCATTACATGCACATCTAGTTTTGAAATACAGTAATGAATATGGGCATGGGGCCTGGACATCTTGTAACATGGTCTGGTTGGAGTACAGTGTGGGTTTTGAAGACGCACCAATAAAAGAAATATTTGTTTAAATCGTAAAATATGTATATATAAAGTATAAGTAAAGAAGGACTTAGGTCCCTGCTGTCAAGAGTGCAATAATAGAGGTACATTATGCCCATGTGTGTGTACCCGTTAATTATGGTGCTTTCCAGCACCAGTTTATCAAATGAATGCATGCTCTTTAATCTTTAGTACGACTGACTGCTAGTATATATATATATATATATATATATATATATATATATATATATATATATATATATATATATATATATATATATATATATATATAAGTTTTGCCACGGTCAACACCATTTGTATATTACTGAAATGATAGAATGGAAATGGCTTCATCGCACTAGTGTAGCCTTAGTTCCCGGTTCCAGACATTTTGGTCTTTGCAGACTCCTTGAAATTACGTTTTATCTACGGCAGAACTTACTACAAACTACTATTAGTAGAAACTGTGGTCACCCACATCATGGTATGATGCAATACACCGTTGAAGAAATGAATGACATATGTTTAATTGATATTCTGTGTATGTCTATGTAGTTTGCATCCGAACGCTCGCAAACTAATAACTACGTGTGCGTGTTCAAAATGATCAACTATGTTACTGTAACTGTGTTTTGTCTGTATATTTCTCTGTCTCTTCACTTACTCCTAGTTTTGTGATGACAATGTACTAAATACGTAGCAGCCTAGAAGTGGGCACTGACAAGTTTGCTCGCTAAGTATTATATGATACCAGTCTATATAAGTACATACGTATATACATATTCCTTACATGTATACATCCTAATGTTTCGATAGTGACACTTATAGACTGATCGTGTCATTTTAGCCAAGGGCAGAGATCTTTTTCCAGAGAAAAGTTCTCATTACTTTTCACAGACATACTGTCCAATGCTAGTGATACCTAATTCCCTGCCTTGGCTTATTCAAGTGGAAGATATATCCTAAAATGGACATCCATCCTTATACTATACCTAGCGGCCAAGATGTTAACTCAGAATTAACTAATATTATGGGGTTTCTCCCTAAAAAGTAGATGAGATTTTATCCTAGAAGAATCTGATTCACACTAAAAGGCTTGTCCGTTTACTTATATAATACTGCCAGTATAGGTTAGGAATGTCCCTAGACTGACGTTATCGCATGAATAGAGGGGTTGCCATGGTGTGCAGCTTCCACGGGTGTTGCTATGGCAACCCTCGCCCATATTACCATCCTATAAATGTAGATAGCGATGGTACTGGTTCGGTCCATCAATAAAGTCACTTATCAGTAGACAATCCAGGTGTGGTTTAGGTGTGTAAAAGCCGGCAGGTAATGGTGTGTATATTCTAATACTAAGACACAACCTCCCTGTGCTTAAACCATGTCTATCTTTGGTTTCATTTACACAAGTACTTAAAATACATTCCCTACTGTGAGTCTCAACTTGTTTTCATCAGTCACTTCACGTCTCAAAAGGAAGAGGTGTTTCCACCATGGATATTTATTGCGTTAACTCATTTTCCTTTTAGTACTCTATTTTTGTATTCCTTTAATACTTTTATTTTATCTCCGTACGGAGTAGGTGATTGTAGGTTGTACCAGCGTGACACTGTAGTCTGATTATTGTCAGTATTGTCTCATTTTTCTATGTATAAATGCGTTTTATTTATTAATCCTTGCAAGACTATAATACTGGCACAGTGTTAACAACTACCATAAGCATTGTCAGATATCGACTAGCCTCTAGATCACGTCATATGTCTGGTACATAATGTCCTATATTGACTATTTAGGTGTATTTATTGTTTGCATTTGTATGTAGAGCCATGTGTATTAAGCGTATTTCAGTAAAAGCGAAAACTTTCTGTCCCGATCTTGTGATTCTGAAATTAAAAAAATTGACCTTCCAATTGTTTGACTCTAAAACTCTCGTTAAAGGTCACATTGATTTGTATACAACTATGTAAAGTGGACCTGCCAGTCACTAAATAAAAACATATTAAAAACAGCCTTAGATCTTTATCCACTGATGATCATTAATTTGGATGTAGAATATTGCAGGTTGTTTTACCTATCATGAAATACATATTACGGAACATGCTTATAATGAGAAATGGGCTTTGTTTTGTGGCTATATGAAGTTATTTACCTTTTTTAACTAAATTTGATCTGTGGACCATTTTAGACACTGGTGTTATGACCCCTTGGCGGCCCCTTTAATATGTTACTCAGTAATATATAGCATGTAATGGACCCGTATATGACGTCTCATGGATATTAAAAAATAAGGCATAATATGAATACAAATGGCCTTCAACATGTACACCCAACATGCAGACATGGTCACCTGGCCCAATTACACTAATGTCCAAGAAATGTGTCCCTCTGTGACGTCATGAAAGAATTTGCTTCTTTGCCCCAAAATATGCTTGTTCTAGCATTTGCTCCTTCCCAGTAATTTGCTACTTGCACAAAATGTGCTCCTCCCTCAAAATATGCTCATTCCAAATCTGCTTCTTCTGATAGTTTGCTCCAAAGATTTTGCAAGTTTCACACAATTTGTCAGTTGTAGAGCAAAACATGCCTGTTCCAGATTTGCATGTTGAACAAGATTTGCCGGTTCCAGCATTTGACCCAGTTGTGGGAGTCTACCTATCGGGAAGTATCACATTTTGAGAGAGGAGCAAATTGTGTGCAAGAAGGAAATTATTAGGAAGGAGCAAATTTTAGAACTGGCATGTCGCACCAGCTTTCTGTACTACGAGACGCAAATTTTGAAGGAACAATGTAAAATCATAAATGAAGGAATATGTGCTTGATCTTCAAATAATAATTATGTTCCTTGAAATTTGCTGCTTGCCCCAAAATATGCTTGTTCTAGAATTTGCTTACATAATTTGTCAGTTGCAGAGCAAAATATGAATGTTCCACATTTGCCCGTAGTACGGAAAGCCGGTATGACATGCCAGTTGTAAGATTTGCTTCTTCCCAATAATATGCTCCTTGCAAAAACATGTTCTTGTTCAACAAATTTGTTCCTTCAAAATATGCTTGTTCTAGAATCTGCTCACATAATTTGTCAGTTGCAGTCACGCCGGCTTTCCGTAGTACGGAGCAAATTCTAGAACAAGCATATTTTGGGGCAAAGAAGTCAATATTGACTACATGTGTGTATCGGAGAGCTGGCTGACCGCCAGTATACCTTCTGGTCTGATGCATATTCAAGGAATGACCCTGTACCGGAACGACCTCCCTAGGAACCTGGGTAAGACTGGCGGCGGTGTGGCATGCTATGTGAGAGACGTATATGCACCTTACAGTCATTCTACAAACTGTTGAAAACCATGTTAAAGCTTCCGTTGGTGGGTGAGAAGGAGATCTGGGTTACTGTTGATATGAATGTCAATGCAACCACCACCAACAGCACCAAGTTTGAATATATGACAAAATTCCTACATGAGATATCAGCCTACATTTGTGACCTACTACCACCCGAGAGGTCAATCAACTCTAGACCATATCTACACGAACAGTCTGCACATACATGAACATGGTTTGCTAAATGACATGATAAGCGTAAAGAGAGACATTAGGACCCTACTGGTGCGCTACAGAGACGACCCGAAGCGCTTCTGGGCAACCGTAAACCATCTATGGTCAGGTCAGCGCCAGGACCCAAGAATCAGTCTAAAGGATGAATACGGCACCAGGGTTCCTGACAACCAGACTGCAGACTATGTGAATGAGTATCACGGCACTATAGGTGCAAAGCTGGCAGCCAAATTCGAGGATGCTCTCCCCACCAACAACCAAGTCCCTGGGGATGCCCGGGACAAAGCTGACAACCAAGGGGGCATGAATGCAGATCCAGACTTGGATGTACTGGCACTCATGCATGCACAAATACCCCAATACCAGTGCCCGTGCCTGTACCCCTGCATCCACACTCCCCCCCCCCCCCCCCACCTTCACCACCATCACCACCGTCACCAGCACAGCCTGATCGCCCGGTCAGACTATCACCAGCAAGGAGAAATGATGACGCTGGAAACAACGCTGATGATGACCACTTGACGCTGCATGCATGTGACCTACCACAGACCATAAAGTTGGTAAACATGATCAACCCTGGGAAATCGTCTGGCATTGACCACCTAAGATCGGGTGTGATAAAGGACATCTTGAAATTGAAACCCCAACTACTACAACATCAGATCAACAGCAGCATCAGCAGCAACAAGTTCCCAGAACCATGGAAAATGGGCACAATCATACCACTCCCAAAAGGCGGGGACCTGAGTAAAGTGGGAAACTGGCGACCGGTAACACTTCTGAACCTATGCTCCAAGATGACTGAAAAGAGTGTCCATAGTCAACTAATGGGCCATCTACTAGGGCACAACATACTAGCTGAGAAGCAGTTTAGATTTGTGCCCGGCAAGAGTACCGGTGATGCCGTCTACGAGCTTAGCAACGTTCTCTATGAAGCAAAAAACAGTCGAATGCCCTCTGCGGTTGTCTTTATTGACTTCTGCAAGGCATTCGACACGGTTGACCACACACGACTACTAAACTGCAAGACTGCGGAGTGTCTCCGGAATCACTACCGTGGTTTCAGAGTTATCTGGATGGAAGAAAACATGTGACACTGGCAAACAGCACCACATCAGCACCCACCTCTGTGGCCCATGGAGGTCCCCAGGGGTCCGTGCTGGGACCACTGTTATTCCTATGTTATGTGAACGACCTTCAAACTAGAGTGAAAAACACAAAGTACATAATGTACGCAGACGACCTGGCCCTAGTGGCAAGCGCCAAAGACCTAAGAAGGCTACATGACCTACTGCAGGAGGATCTAACATCTGTCTCCTCCTGGTGTCAGGAAAATAAGCTAACTATAAACACGGAAAAAACCAAAGTCCTATGGAGCTACCCATTGCAGAACAAGCCCGATGTGGCTGACTACACCTTCACCCTGGGAGGAGCACCACTCCAGGTGGTAGAAACCTTCAATTACCTGGGTGTGACTGTGGACACACACCTGAACTTCACCAAACAATGTAAGAAAGTGGTGGATCTTACAAGAGTAAGGATTAACCAACTGAAGAACGTAAGGGAACACTGAGACGCGGAAACGACAGCACTAGTGTATCAAACCATGGTACGGCCCATATTAGAGTACTTCCCACAAATCACTGACGGCGGACCCGCATGGGTGGAACAGCGTCTCCAAGTGCTTCAGAATGACGCCCTGAGAGTATGCTCTAGGATAAGAGACTCAAGAGATGCCAACATCGGTGCACTACACGACCTTTACAAGGTAGAAAAACTGAAAGTGAGACGAAATTGACAACTAGTGCAGTACATGTATAAGCTGTCACGTGATCCAGCAAATACAGTAGTCCCTCCAAGGGAGCTACGAGGCAACAGCAAGATCAGACTCAAAGTACAGCGACCACACCGTGACATCTACAAGAAGATCCCCTTGTACCGGGGCAAAGCACTATGGGATGGGTGCCAATCAGTTACCCAGCACAAAGCTACGCACCAGGAATTCACTAGCAAACTGACTCCTGCTGTACTAAACGCATAATCCCATTGACTGACCCAAACAACCAATGCTCTATAAATATATCACACACACTCTATATGGACTGTAAATGATTTCTGACAATTTATCTATATTTTTTCTCTCTTTCATACTATTTATTATTGTCATCATAGGTCGACATAAGTACAACCGTTTGGCTCCAATGGAGGAGAACAGCATCTTGTATATTAATAGCCAAATAAAAATGACTAAACTCAACTCAACTCAAGGATTATTTGTAATGAATACACCAAGACCCACCCTGAGCCATCTTAGGAAAATAATTGGCAGTCTATAGAACTGCCTGTTCATGACGAAACATGAATTGCCCATATTACCAACATGCTCCTATCACAGCACTTTACCATTTCCGTAGTTACTTGAACGAACCCAACATTTGTGTTGAGCACAAATGTTCGTTAAATTCTAACATGTGCTCTCTTTGATTCCCCCTCATTTATTTTAGGCAAAAATCACAATTTACTTAAGGTAAAAGTTGGAACAGCTAGGGAAGTATTGAACCGATGAAATAAAAATCGTCATTATTGAAAGTCTAGACCTTTTCAGAAAGGATTGACTATAACATCAACAATATCAATTTGCAGGGAATGCATCTTTATTGTTAACCCTTTAACAATTGATTCCATTACAACGGTACGTAAATGCAGAACATGCTATTGTACTGGCAGCTGTCAAACATGTTATATGCTCAGAGAGAATGTGATGTACTGGTGGTAGCTAATAATATGCGTAATATGATTCGGTGGTAGTGGTACTGCTTCTCCTCTGTGAGTCCCTATTCCGTCTACTCCTCCTGGATGACCTGCTACGTCTTGTGCTGCTACGTCTTGTGGGATGGCTGCTACGTCCCTCCATCCACATAGAGTCCTCACCGACAACCCCTTGACGCACAGCTCTCAACAGCGATGCCAGGGAGTTCTCATCGTCACCTCGTCCCACATCTCCTAAACTCAGATATATAGAATAGACCTATAACATCACATGGCACTTCACTGTATCATAAATATGGGAAATCAATACATATACTTGCTGTAAAAAATAGTTTTGTTTCAGTGTTACACGAGTGACGTTACAGCAGTAAACTTTATAGAGTGTAATTCATGGTCACATATTTCAGTAGAGGTCCACATAATGCTTCATATATACACCCCAATTCTACAAAACAAGGCAATGTCCAGCCAACATCGCTTAATGGGCCCCATATGTGACCAGGCCAGTTAAAAGGGTTATCTAGGGGGGAATTAATAATTAAGGTTTGTGTCAAGATCTTTAAAATTCGATATCATAAGCTAAGATACTAATGGTAGCCTGCGGGAATCATATCTCGAACATGAGTTGTTATGTAAAACTCAAAATGATGAATAAGCTCCAAATCCATTTAAATACTAAAATAGATGGGAAAATTAGCTTAAGAAATAACCTTTGAACGTGTGACTTTATAGTGTAGATTCGGTTATAGGAGGAGTTTGCAAGGTCTGGTTTTAGTTTTAAATAACTGATCTAATTCCCAAGGGATGAGCGCCAAAATATTCCATTTAGGACAACGAATCCAATAGGACTGAATGAATAGATTTGTGTACAAACCTTTAGAAGAAAGAAGCAAACTGATGCTCCCAGTAAGAACGAGAAGGAAGACAAATGAGGCTTTCATCTTGTGACTTCAACCAACTGTAAAGGGGTAAATCGATTGGCATGTAGCTCCAGATGCAGCTGCCACTGGTATATAGACTCATACGACAATGGGGTAAGTGTGTACGAAAGTGTTGCTCTGAATATACAATGGCAAATCATGTAGATGGTATATCATGTGCGTCCTAGTTTGCTAGATTGTGTTTGCCGCCGATATATGACAGTGCGATATACTCGATATAATTTTCAGCAAATGAGTGTGCCTACTTCGGTGGAAAACAGTCTAGGGTAGATCAACCTTGAATCGGACACATATCCTGAGACGGACACTTGATTTTTTTTATTTAAGCATTTAAGCTCTCTATTTGTGAATAATGTTAGGGTTTATGTATGATATTATTCTTTCCAAAAAGTAAATATTAGAAGTCATATTGTATACGCCTAAAATGTCACTGTCTGTCTCAGGGTATGCGTCCGACCTATGGTGAATCTACCCTATATGAAGCAGTCATTCCCCGGTGTGTGTGTGGGGGGGGGGGGGGGTACTTGGTATACACTTGTTTAGCGAAAGGTCAGGTTTTGACGATTTTAAGAAATATTTTTTCCCTTGTCGATTTAGGAAGTGGGACTTGTCGCCAACCTCCAGTATCCGCTTATCCCTTGTCACAAGGGTTAAAATATACATGTTTATCACACGATTGGGCCACTCATTGTGCTTTTTCGGGGATATCCCCATGCTGATATCTAGTGATATCGGCACTCTTCCGGTGGATATCGGCACTCTTCCGGTGGTCCTAAGCGATTCCGAAATTTCATCACCCATAAAATCTGAGGTTTCATGGTGGTTCGAACAGGCTACCCCAAGACTTGGAGTCGGACACTCTACATACCACGCCGTAGGGGCGCTGACAGTAGTGGGGGACGAAACAAGGAGTCTATTGGCAGAGTTTCAGCCCCGTAGGACCATTATTTACCGAGTTATAGAAGAAAAGACTCTTTTTCATGTAATTTCTCCGAAAATCGATGAATTTTGTTGTTGTTGTTTTATCATGTAGATAGAAGTTGGACTTACCTATTCGTTAAAATAATTCTAGGCCCAATTTTTACATATATATGTGCACTTTAAAAAAGGAGCATTTTCGCCCCAGGCCCGAACCGGGGACCTGCGGCGTGTGAGTCTGACGCGCTAGCTGCTTGGCCGCAGAGACGGTGGTACAGCGGGAGGGAAACGCTGCCTTTATTCAAGTCTGCTGGGCAGCGGTTAGTTATCAAAGCAGCAAGTCGCATGGCTTGAGTACACTTGTATACGTTAACACTGAGGTTTAGTCGATTTGAAATAATGAATGCTCCCAGCTCAGCTCCACCAATCAGAGACCAGGGTTGGTGGGATGTCAAAATCAACATGACGCCCACCTTGCTCGATATAGTCTAATATATACGTAAATATCCTTCAAAATGGCGAAATTAGGACCTATATAAGGTGAATAAAGACATTTGAATCAAATAATCGAGTATTAAACCTAATAATGAATGGCTAACAGGTCACTCCGGGTGTGTATCGATGGATAACGCACTCGTCGCTACGCAACTCGAGCGTTATCCATCAATACACACCCCTCATGCTCTGTTAGCCATTAATTATTGGTTAAATACATGTGCGCGCCCTAGATTCAATTTCGATTGCAAGCGATTGCTTCACAAGTAGATACACGCTGTTGTGTCTTTTCTTTAGTGTTTTGGTGACTTCCCTAGATGTGCTCCATTTGTGAACGTTCAATTACAGTGTGCTGTTTGGAGGGATGTTTAAGATAAACATAGTCTTTACAATTTAAACGTGTTTAGGTTATTTGGTGTTATTTTTAACCTAGCTAACACACCGTTTTTACAGTGTAGCTGTGAAACCTAGGTATCAAACTGAGTTAGCGTCATTCACTGCTATGATTTCTATGAATGTTTGTAGAATCCATTTATAGGGAAGGTTACATATACTTGATTGCTTTTATTCATATGGCAGATGCGGTGGGCAAACAAACCACTGGACTGTGACCCCTAGGTATATGCCCCATGAATCAAGCATTTATGTTATGTATTATTAGTCCTAAAATTAGACAAATACATTCATATAAAAGGCATGTATGTTGTAGAGTAAAATATGCAAATCAAAACAAGACAAGGGCAACCAAAATTATTAAAGCAAGTCAAATTTAGATTGATGACCCTGGTGTGTGGCTATCATGGTGAGGCTACCTAACCACATGTAGGTTTTGTTTGCCCACATTGTGACGTAGCAGAACCATATATATATGTAACCTTCCATATTCTATGGATTGTTATGTTTGTAAACTCATAAATGAAGATTGAAAAATATGTGTGTGTGATCTGGTAGACCACCCAGCTAATACAGAAAAACGTTATTTTACGTCAAAATAACGTTTTTAAACTGTATATGGCTCTGTCTCATGAGTTCAATGCATATGAAAAATAGGGGTCCGTTCAGCTTCATGTGGCACAGCATGGAAGCAGTACTATATTTCCCCCCAAAAAGTACCCCATTCTGTAGCTTAAGGTTGGGCCTGTGTAGAAATGTATACATTTCCCAACTTTTATGCCATGATTTGGCCACCAGGGGGCCGTTATGGTGGAGAATACGCTAATTTACCCTGTTCACAGCCATTTAACTTGTAATAAAGTTGGTTTCTTATGTATGACAGTGCTATACAGTGTTTTTATTTATAGTTAGTACATACCTTGGTCCAAATAGGTGCTTTTTTCCCATCTTTCTCTACATTGTAGGTCGCCACAGGTGGAAAATCAAATATCGGCAATGTCCCGTGACTAAGCGGTTTATACCATATCATATTCATTGCTTCCTACAGGACATATGAACCTTTTTTTTGTTACAGTATCCAGTGTAACATGAAGCTAACATATAGATGTAGTACCCCATACCCTTTCCCCCCCCCCCCCTAATACGCCATCAGACCTCAAGGTCATGCTATATCTCTATCCCTGACGTGTCCCGTCACTAAGCGGTTGTTCTGAAACGTCAATAGGAACGAAAGGGGAGAAAGATAAAAAAAGACACAAACTGCATATGATTAACATAGATGCCCCGTGTTAACATAGTTAAAATCATCATTGTACTCCCTACCTGCTGCCCTCCACACCGTGCGTGACTGCTCTGGACGCTGTCTTGTCCCGTGACTAAGCGCTTAGTCGCGAGGTGGCGACACAGTGGAAATTTCCACACAGCTGCTGGCGCCTACTGTTTTTTTCATGAACTAAGCTCAGCTCGCTTGTTCCCGGGCTAGGACCAGTGCTACTTCTGTCCACATCCAGCCAACTTCACGGTGAGTACGGCAGCATGTTGTATCGTGCTGCATGTTTTTCATTGTTTTTGGGCAGATCGGTCCAAATTATTTGCATCAAAACCCTGTAACATGTACATCATACCATATGGCACTCCCGAATCGCATTGTATTTTGTTCACAATGTTTCTTTATACATTTTCTGAGAAAAAAATTACATGTCAACTGACAGATACAGCCACATCGACCCTATCTCATACCGCTTAGTCACCAAGATATAGAAAAACTTGAAAATCCTTTCTCAATGAACATGTGTCATATTATTCAGTTACATGCTTTGTCATAGTACTTTTTACTTGAAATATGCTATGTTATACTGTATCTGCATGAAAACATGAAAAAAAATCATTGGTTTCCTTCCTAGACCCTTAAAAGTATCATCTTTGCAAAATTGTCAAAGCGCTTAGTCACATGTAACTAAGTACTACCACCCAGAGAAAATTGCTCCCACCCCCCCTACTCTCTATCAACTTAGGTGCCATCCACACATCAGACAGCACAGACCCTCACGAGTCAGTAATATACAAAAAATAAGAAATCCCCCCCCCCATCACATTTTTACCCGCTTAGTTGCAGGACACGGCGTATAGTCAAAAACATTTAAACCAAAAAAAAAACTCCCCACACCCCCCTACACTTTTTTTTTTCAACTGGCCCCCATCCTGTTACTCTGCACTCCTCTTGTACAGCATCTAGTACTCCATTGTTTTTCCACCTGGTCTTTTTCTTTCCCCAAAAAATTGATTTTTCATTTTCTCAAAATTTTCCTAAAATTTCGAAAATTGCTCCCACCCCCCCTACTATTCATTCAATGGACATGCCATCAACACATCAGACAGCACTCAACCTCACGTGTCAGGAACATCAAAAATATTAGAAATCGCCCCCCCCCCCCCGTTGTCACTTTTTTACCCGCTTAGTTGCAGGACACGGCCTATAGTCAAAAATAGAAATACGTCCCCACACCCCCCTACACTTTTTTTTTTCAACTGGCCCCCATCCTGTTACTCTGCACTCCTCTTGTTCAGCATCTAGTACTCCATTGTTTTTCCACCTGGTCTTTTTCTTTCCCCAAAAAATTGATTTTTCATTTTCTCAAAATTTTCCTAAAATTTCGAAAATTGCTCCCACCCCCCCTACTATTCATTCAATGGACACTTGATTTTTTTTATTTAAGCATTTAAGCTCTCTATTTGTGAATAATGTTAGGGTTTATGTATGATATTATTCTTTCCAAAAAGTAAATATTAGAAGTCATATTGTATACGCCTAAAATGTCACTGTCTGTCTCAGGGTATGCGTCCGACCTATGGTGAATCTACCCTATATGAAGCAGTCATTCCCCGGTGTGTGTGTGGGGGGGGGGGGTACTTGGTATACACTTGTTTAGCGAAAGGTCAGGTTTTGACGATTTTAAGAAATATTTTTTCCCTTGTCGATTTAGGAAGTGGGACTTGTCGCCAACCTCCAGTATCCGCTTATCCCTTGTCACAAGGGTTAAAATATACATGTTTATCACACGATTGGGCCACTCATTGTGCTTTTTCGGGGATATCCCCATGCTGATATCTAGTGATATCGGCACTCTTCCGGTGGATATCGGCACTCTTCCGGTGGTCCTAAGCGATTCCGAAATTTCATCACCCATAAAATCTGAGGTTTCATGGTGGTTCGAACAGGCTACCCCAAGACTTGGAGTCGGACACTCTACATACCACGCCGTAGGGGCGCTGACAGTAGTGGGGGACGAAACAAGGAGTCTATTGGCAGAGTTTCACTAAAATTTCGAAAATTGCTCCCACCCCCCCTACTATTCATTCAATGGACATGCCATCCACACATCAGACAGCACTCAACCTCACGTGTCAGGAACATCAAAAATATTAGAAATCGCCCCCCCCCCCCCCCGTTGTCACTTTTTTACCCGCTTAGTTGCAGGACACGGCCTATAGTCAAAAATAGAAATACCTCCCCACACCCCCCTACACTTTTTTTTTTCAACTGGCCCCCATCCTGTTACTCTGCACTCCTCTTGTACAGCATCTAGTACTCCATTGTTTTTCCACCTGGTCTTTTTCTTTCCCCAAAAAATTGATTTTTCATTTTCTCAAAATTTTCCTAAAATTTCGAAAATTGCTCCCACCCCCCCTACTATTCATTCAATGGACATGCCATCCACACATCAGACAGCACTCAACCTCACGTGTCAGGAACATCAAAAATATTAGAAATCGCCCCCCCCCCCCCGTTGTCACTTTTTTACCCGCTTAGTTGCAGGACATGTCTAAATATATATCAATTTATCTATTATCCAATTATTTTTTCAGATGGGAAAGAAGAAGTCGAAACAACCACCCAAAGTCTACCCCTTCCCGATGCCCCTCACCAAACCTGAATTCCCCCCCGGGGACCAGGGGCGGGCGGACCTGGTCGCCTGGGTTGAGGCCCGGATGCCTTTCTCCCGGGATTTCCAAGGACAGAACAGGATCATCTATCAGAACGCTCGGAATGCGAAGAACGTACGCGTTTCGAATTTCAAGACGTTTAACCCCCTCAACAACGACCCAAACAAGGTGAAGGAGGCCAAGAAGAGGCGCTCGGCCAAGTCTGCTGTAAGTGGCATCTCAAATAATTCTACATCACATTGTATCTTAATTTATCTATAGATCACTATACTTTTTTGGTTCAATGAGCTCTAAACGAACTCGTTTATTGATAAACAACACGTTCGTGACGCGGTATACATTTATCAATCTTGAATGCAAAAAAGTAATCCAGTTTTGAGATGCAATATATAGTCATGTACTCTTGTTTGCTTGCACAAATATCAATCAGTATACATATTGCTTCAATTCTGTCTACACAAACACATGAACATGATGAGCATACAGGTAATGAGGTTATGAGAGATATTCAAAGAATAGGAGAAGGTCTTAATGTTAACTAGTACATGTTATACATGGGATTACCAGCTGAGCCGCACGCTTCAGAAGGCACTTGTACTTTCATTTTCATTTTCTATTGTTGCTGTCAAGCTTAACTAATACAATTTTAATACAATTTCAATGCAATTCAATATAATCACATGAGTGTTAGATTTCCATCAGTGGTCAGTCACCCAACCCTAATGACTTAGTGGACGTTGTTTTACCGTTTCTTTGGGTACTTCTTCCTGAGATCTGGTATGAGCCTCAACTTCCTCTTGAACTGGGCCTTAGAGACACTGTGTTTCAGGTCTTCAGGCTGCACATTCCAAAGCATCCTTCCCCTGTACGCTGGTGACTTTTTATAGCCCTCAGTTATAGGCCGTCTCATGGAGAAGAGTAGCTTGTCATCAGATCTCATCGATCTATCTGACACGCCACTCCCGCTCCCAGTTGAGCCACCTTCAGGGTACTCGGCCTTGTAATCAAGGTCAGCAGAAGCTCATCCCATCGTCTCTCTAACATACTTACTCCGCTCATAGAGTGAAGCTCGTCTACATGGTAGACATTGTGTGCGGTGTTGAGGCAGGTTCTAAGTCCCCTGTTCTGTAACCTTTGCAACTTGAGTAGCCCTGCATCACTGCCCGCGACATAGAAGAACGAAGCATAGTCAAACAAAGTTGCTACGCTCGTCTTGTATATCGCCAGGGCAGTATTGCGGTCAATCAGGTTTCGGATTTTGGCCAGGTTGAACAGCCTACCATTGACTTTCTTAGTCAATTCTCCAATGGCATTCTCAAACGTTAGCCGACGGTCAAGAGGAATGCCCAGATATGTATAGACCGGTACACTCTCCAGTGCAGTGTCTCCCAAGTAGACCTCGAATGGGCCTTCAAGGGGACTCCTACTGTTGGAGGCATACAATACACACTTGCTTTTCTTGGCATTGATGGTAAGCTTTGCAGCTTTACACCAATCCGCAACTCTGTTCAAGGTATTCTGCATGCGTTCCTCTATCACGTCAAGCTTCTTGTGTGAGGTGTAGAGAGCAATGTCGTCGGCGTACATGATCACCTTGACGTCTGCCCCAACACAATTCACCACGGAGTCAATGTAGTACACGAACAATAGGGGCCCCAGGACAGAGCCCTGGGGAACACCTGTCCCAACACCTGCTCGCTTTGATGTGTTCTCTCCAAAACATGTTCTCTGGGTTCTGTTTGTTAGGTAATCTGCTAACCAAGCCAAGTTTGATTTCGTCAGACCCAGTTCTTTCAGTTTACCCTTCAACATGCCATGGTGGACACAATCAAAGGCTTTTCTCAGATCCAAATAGGCAACACCAGTGTATTTGCCATGATCTTTGGCTTCACACACATCGTTGACCAATTTGTATACCGCATCCACAGTACCCCTACCCTGCTGATACCCAAACTGGTTTGCACTCAACCCGCCAGCATCCTCAATAGCAGAGCTCAGATGTATGTGCATCAAGCGCTCAGCAATCTTGGATGGCATACTCAACAATGAGATTGGCCGCCAGTTGCCTACGTCTGCCTTGTCCCCCGCCTTAGGAATGGGCGTAACTCTGGCATCTTTCCAGGCAGCTGGAAAAACCCCGGTGTCAAATGAGTTCTGCAGCAATTCAGTAAACTGAGGGACAATACAGAGCAAAGCATGCTTCAGCACATCTGGCCTTACATTTGGCAGACCAGATGTTTTTGACGTACTGACTTCCTTCAGGAGGAGCTCAACCAGCGGAACAGGTACCTGCAGCGCCGGAACACTGGGTGTGTAGTCATCATTGGGTTCAACATAATCATCTCCAGGCTCTGCATCAAATTTGGCATTCAAAACCGAACCAATGGTGGCAAAATAAGTGTTTATGTAATCAGGTGACTCAGTTGCAGGCACAGTTTCTCCAGTGGTGTCATTCACAAGAGTTGGCGCCACAGACTTGGAGCTCCCTTTAAACAGCTTATTTACCTCCCTCCAGAATTTCTTTGGGTCATCTTCACACGATGCAATCAGACTCTTTACAGACCTAGCCTTGGCATAGCCACAGAGATGATTAATTCTATTTCTGAGTGTTTTGATGAGTTTGAATAGACCATCATCCTTTGTTTTTCGATGTATTTTTATTTGAGACTCACGCTCAGAGATGTACTCCAGAATTTCAGGAGTCATCCAGTCTTTGGAGCCAGATCTGATTGTCATTTCTTTGAGGGGACAGTGATAATCCAAGAACAGATCAATGTGTTCATGGATAAAATCCCATTGCTCATCAGGGGATTCCAACTGCCAGTAGAGATCCCAGTCTGCCTCTATCATCCAATCAGTCAAGTCCTCATGTCGGTAGTTCCTATAATTGCGTGCAATTATAGTACTAGACTCCTGTTCATGTACTGATCTCTTTTTGATGACAAAGACAGGTAGGTGGTCACTCAACAGGACAGCCAGGACCCCCGACTCAATAACTTCCTCAGAATCTGTTAGGATGTGGTCTATGCATGAGACTTTTCTGCCCCATGGCCTGGTGCAACTATTGATTATTATCCTCAGACCCAATTCCCTACAGGTGTCAACCAACTTCTTACAGTATGGGTTGTCAGGTGTCAAGGTATTGATGTTTATGTCCCCCATGAACCAGCGCTCATGTCCAGCAGCTTCCACACTCAATGACACTTTCTCAATATGATCCAAGAAGGCCTGCAAGTTGCCATCTCGAGGTCTATAGAGAGTGGTCACCATCATTGGTTTGCTGTCAACACGGCGGTAGCTCATGGTAAGGCACTCAACATTCCTATCCGACACTGACAGGTCCCCTACCAAGATACAGCTGCTTGCTAGGTGGTCACTCACATAACAGAGGACACCTCCTCCTGTTTTCTTTTCTGGGGTCTTGGGTCGGTCTAATCGGTACAATGTCTTACCAGGCCATTGAAGAAGTCCCTCATCATAACCTTCATGAAGCCAGCTTTCACTGACTGTAATGAAATCAAATCCACTGAAGAGTCTGAAAAACTGATGCCGTTTCCTATAGAAACTCCGAGTATTTAGATGCATCATTTTCAGACCCTTCTGGTCCACCACCTTCTTAATGCTAAATGACATCTTGAAACAAGATTGGTATAAGGAGAAAATAGAAATAGAGAGAGTATAGTACTCAGGACCACCAACTCAGACGAGAGTAAAGTGGATGAAAAGCACTTAGTATATGTTATCAGCTGTTCAAAGCCAATAACTGAATACAAGCACTTTGATTTGTGATTTAAGTTTTCACCGCTCTGGGCTTACATTGGTTTGATTTTCTGACGTGCAAATGAAGATAAACGAAGGAGACTCAACTTTAAATGTATAATCACGGAACATAATCAAATTGTGAGTGATTCAAGGCATACTCCATATGATCTGGATACAGTTATAGTAATAACAAACTTCTCACAGGTGTATTTATAGTCTAGTTTTACCAATATTCCAGAATGTGCTCATGAAATTGTATCTTTATCAGTTATACATAAAGACATCACATGAATATGAATATCACTGTCAATGTCAATGTGCTAGATCTATCAGTTCCCAACTTGGTCTGATCTAGTCACCATGCGCTAGAGTTCTATATAATATCACGTGGAAGTGCCAACCTAATCCTAAATGGATTGACATTCCTATAAACACAACCAGTTCAGTATCAGTTACATGCTGTCATACTAATCATAGATCTGAAGTTGGATAGATCACGTCTATTTGGACCTATATAAGCCCGTCTATAAATGTCTCGACATGTCCATCCAGTATATCAAACCTTATTTATGACAAACAAGACAAGATAATTACCATGGTAATGTTCAATCTTAAACTTAGTAATAGGGTCTCTTGTATTTGGTTTTTAAGGATGGTGGTTGGCTTTTGTTCAAATTAACCACTGTGAAATGTGTAATTACAAAGGGGGATTTAGATATTGTTGATTTTAGGTACTGAGACCAAAATTGTAATTACAAGCTATATAGGTTTTACAACTTACCGGTATAGTTTACAATTGTCATTACACAACAACTATTGTATCCCAGACTGATGGCAAAACATTACACAACATTCTGCCACTCATCCTTACCGATAAGTATCACCTTAGTGCGTATTAATCACACTCTATTTGATAATGCTCTAGAAAGTTACAAATGCACAATACAAGAGATACCCACACAACTACTTAAGGCGTCTTAATTTCTAGGGAATGCATATAATGTTTCACACACAATCATTATTGTTGTTGTTATCTTCTGTCCGTGCCTAAAACACGTGAGAGACTGCTAGTTTGTTCAACTCAAAAATTCTAATGAATTGTGTCGCCCAATGGAGCATGAGGTCATCTCCGAGATGGAGGCCATCTCTGAGTGGTGTATAATCATGCTTCCATTTTCCATGTCTACTATGATGCACGGGACGTGCTAGGTGTGGGTGTACCACACATGATTGAACATTAATTTCAGTTACAAGATTATTAAACAGGAGCATGGCTTTGTTAATATTATCCTGTTAGTCCTGTGTTGTATTTGGCAGTCTCTTTTTTAATTCTAATCCTGTCAGTGGGCATAGAACTATAGTGGCATGCCTATGGTTATTGGCAAGCCAACAAAGTCCAACTCTAGTGTAAGCCTCAAGATGCTCATAAAGTTTTATCTCAGACTCCCACTCGTAGGTGACCGTCTTTCCCGTCTTCTTGGTGATGTTATTGACACCGCCCACAATGTAAACAGTGTCGCTCGGGTGTCTTTTTAAGTGAAAGTCTGCCATACTGATAATTTGCTCTATTCTCGCCCCCGGGTTGGCAAAGACACTGAAATTAGTCCTGCTTGGTTCACACTTCTTGATCTTGGCATAAAGATCATCACTACCCTTGTGGTCTCCATTGCCCCGACTGTCAGTCATAATGACATGGCAAGGTGCAGGTCGCCAGACTCTCCAGTCCACACTGTGGGATTGCGGTCTAGGCCGAGCCGCCATGGTGAAACCCAGGTGAGACGTAGGAATAAAGCTTAATCTACCTACTCACAGTTCACTGCTCGTCAACTCAAGTCAACTTTATGGTATAGCAACAACACCATCCGTTGAAATTCCCTTGTTTTGGTCGCTATTCGCTGCTCGTTCGTCTCTAATGGCGGTGCGGATTCCCATCGTGATGACTCCCTGCACATTTTTCCCGCGCAGTGGCGCCAGTGTGTCGTAGGAGGGATGTCCGTAAGGGGCACCGCCCGCCCAGGTCTCGTTTCCGTTCGCCTCAATTAGGGTCACGTCCTTTGTGGCATCTAACATGCTCCACAACCTATCATCTTGATCAAACTTGCTGTGGATCAGGTCTTCCATATAGCCCTCTTTGAGTGAGTGCCATTCATGCTTCTTGGAGATCCTGGTTGCTTCACCGAACTTCTTTATGGCCTTTCCCTCCTCCATTAGCATCACTGCATCAGCCTTTTTGGGCATGCGCAGTTCCTGGAATCTGATAAAGAAATAGCCTTGCTCGACACTATTGAAAGTGTAGACTTTCCCACGATAATCATGCTTGAAGGAGCATGGGTACCAATTGCTTAAATAGGCAAGTTCTCCACAATAAGTAAGTCCAGCTTTGGTCATCTGGATTTTGGCAGCGTCAACTTTCTTCACATTTCTTGTGTTTGGTCTCTCTGACCTGTTGAAGTTCTTCCCTCTTCCTTTCCCTTTCTCCTCCACTACCATCACTGGTTTCTTTTTAGATGCAGGTGGTGCGTCAGGCTCTACTCTCTTCCTTTTCAGGTTGGTATCCTTGTTTGAACCAACCTCCCCAGAGTCAGTTTCAGCCTCTGTCTCCCCAGCTGTACTGGATGTAGCAATGTCGTCCAGAGGAAGCAGCAGATGGGGTGCAGTTGGATGATACTTCTTGGGGATGAGCTCAAACTGACTATAGAGGTATTTGTTGCCATCAATAACCACTCCCTCATGTGAGGTTTCTACCTCAACTCCGTCCATCTCTTTGGCAATCGCTGCAGCCTGTCTACACTTGGCCTTCATCACTCTCGTTGGTTTAGGCAGATCTTCTGAGATGTAGATGTTGTCATATTCAGACCCCTGCAGCATCCACTTGCTTTTCATGAATTTAATCCTGAGCCACTGTGCGTCGAAGCAGGCTATTACAGGCACTTTCTCCAGTACATCCTGCATGACAGTGTCTCCTGGGCTCCTCTTTTTGAGCCTAGCTGTTCTCAGAAGCTCTTCAGGCTTCAGGCTGATTTCCATGATGCCAGCCATTTTGAGGATGATACTCCTCAAGTTGGTAGATGGCGCTGTCTCTAAGCCATGTAGGATGATGTTCCTATCTCTGCTGGGACGTCCATGCTTTACTGTGACGTCCCTCATCATCCTCACTGTGTCATGGTGTGACGTACCCGCTTCAGGTTGTTGGTTGCTATCTACCCCCGGCTCAAACCGTAGAGATACGGCAGCACCAGTTGTTTTCTTCATATCTCCTTCCTGTAGCTCCTTAATGAAACCCAGGAGTTCATTATACCTCTCATCACCTCTGGTCTTTTCAGCCTGTAGTTGACTGTCTACTGACTTCAGACCATTATCTAGAGCGCGCAGTTCTGTCTGCACAGTCTGTAAATCCTCCCTGACTTCAGCTGTTGTGGTTACACAGTCAGCAATTTTCGTCTCCAAACCTTGTATACCTCTCGTGGTTTGTAGATGCTGTCCTGTCATGATGAAGGCCAGCTGGTCGAGGCTAGTTATCTTCGGTAGCCCCTCAGCTCCCAACACTCCTGACGGAGCTCCAACCTCAGGCTGTGCGGGAGACCCGTGTGACGTCATCAGCGCCAGCGGGGGAACCCCCGACCGCCCCTCGCGCTCCGTAAGGGGATTCCCCGGCAGCGCCCGTCCTTCGCTAGCATTTTTCATATCGCTTGACTTCAGTTCAGTACTCTGCACAGGGAGTACAGAACCGTCTGCCACATCTAGGGAACCTGATCTAGGCTTTTTGACCTTCTGGGAAGAGCCAGGACTCGTCGAATCCGTTGAACTAGGAACTTGCATTCTTTTACTCCCGTGCGGAGAGTCACCCAGCAGTGATTCAGCCATATTGTTGTTTGTTTACCTTGACTACCTTTGGACTACAGTGTATTACTACGCACCGCTGCCGGTATGTCAACTTTAAAACTGTCTTAATTGTGGTAATACAACATTATAAAGGCCGGTATTTGCTCACGAATGTTCCTGATGGACTTATGTTGAGTCGCTAGGCATTTCTCCAGTCTCCCACAAATAATAGTCCCTGCTTTCTACATTCTCCGTGGAGCCTCTCTCCTTGTAGGTCTACTCGGTCATCATGACGTCTGCTTCTATGTGTACTGTACAGATATCTATCTATAGACATACTTTTATGCATTTTGCACGTTGTACGGAACTAAATCTTATGTATGTCAATCTAAGCCAATACCTATCACATAAAAATGATTTAAAATTAATCCATCATACATTAACACTTGTTACACAAGAATTGCATATTAATATCTATAGTAGAACTATTTTTGTATCAATGAATCTTCACACATTCCTTATAATAATATCTTTCCTTTTAAACTATTTTACAGCGTCACCGTCCAGCAAAGGGCAGTGCCGCACACCACAGAGAAAAAAAACTAAACAAGGAGGGCCACACCAAAAGGCGCGCTGCACAGGACCAGGAGGAGGACGCCCCAGGCACTAGGGCACGCCAGGCTTGGCAGAAGCGGGCCCGTACGCCGTCAACCAGCCCCCTCCCTCTACCTGACGCAAAACGGCGCCGCGTCTCTGTGCTAGAATGTGTCGAAGGAGGCTCTCAAAGCTCTGTTGTTTCTTGATGTAAGAAAAGCAAACCAGACAACCGAAAGAATCGAGTTCATGGAGGACTTGGTTGAATTCAAGGAAACTTTGAGATGCAGTCCCCTTTGGCTGAAGAAAGAGATGATGAAGCAAAGACATGGGAAGAAGAAACATGGCAAAAAGTCCAGGATAGCTAGAGCCATTCAACTGTGCCGGAATAGTGTCTATCCACCCCCGTCGAAGAAGAAGATCACCAGTCGACGCAGAATGGCCGAGGCCAAGGTGAAAGCGGTGGATGAGTTCCTACGCCGGCCCGATAACTGCTACACGCTTCCAGACAAGAAGCATTATCGGAAAGACGGTGGAATGTTCATCCCTGTTGTGGCTCTGGTTGACTGCCTCCGTAACTTACACCGGAAGTTTGTCACCGAGACTGCAATCACCATGTCATTCTCGACGTTCTGCAAGGCACGAGACAGGAGAACCATCAAGTCTTCCATCTTCCTCAAGAGATCGGTTTGTCTGTGCAAGCCACATGCCAACATGAAGCTGATGTTGGAAGTTGTGCCTGGCTTGCCCAACTCAACAAGAGAACTGGTCGAATTGAGTGAGGACGCTCTGAACGCAGGTCTTGCTTCCATCAAGGACAACCAGAGTGTCAAGTACAAGACCTGGTTCAAGAGCACAGTGAAGTTTGTGAAAGAGGACCAACCTGACCGGAATGTCTACCACACGGAATTGTTGAAGAAATGTATTAGTGGAGAATCCTTCAAGAAGCAGTTAGTAGACGCGATGCCAGAGTTCCGCGAGCACTGCCGCCGGGTACACGAACAGTACGAGGCGGTACGTTTGCTAAAGGCCACCTTACCACCAGACCACGCGATCTGCCACGTCCTTCTTCCAGGAAATCCAAGCTGCTTTCTTTTCGGCAAAGACCAGATCACCCTTCATCCAATGGTTGTGTACACAAAGCTGCAAGAGATCTTGAAACACAAGTGCTACGTTGGTGTGAGTGAGGTAACAGACCACAAGTTTCCCTCCACTCTAGCATTTTTGACTCAAGTGATCGAGCATATCAAGCAGACTGTACCTGACCTCAAACATCTCCACTTGGTGACGGACTCCCCGAGCTCCCAGTACAGGAACCGCTTCACGTGTGACATGCTGGTGAGGGCAGCAGAGAAGTTTGGGATCCGGATCACCTGGAATTGGTTGGAGGCTGGACACGGAAAGGGGCCTTGTGACGGTGTAGGTGGAGCGCTCAAGGGACTAGCTGACCGAGTCGTGAAACAGTGTGGATCGATCCAGACTGCAAGCAAGTTTGTTGAGCAGCTCACGCCAGCGACCGACAAGGTGATACTCATACAAAGTACAGGACAAGAGATCAAGGCGTGCGAAAGTTTAGTGGATGATTGGCGCTCCCGTCCGGTTGAGGGCATTCTCCAGTACCACCAAGCCACCTTTGTGAACAACGAACTGTACCTGCGACCGACTTCATGCTACAAGGAATGTTGCTTCTCTGAGGATGGCGACTTGGTTCCGAGTGCGGAATGTGAGGGTTGGACGAGAGCCAAGTTCGGCCCTCGTCCCAAACCGAGTGTTCCGCGAACCAAGAAGAAACCGAAGGACAAGGCTACAACACCAGTGCAAGCCGAGGCTGAGGTGGGAGCTGAGCCACAGATTGAGGCGCAGGCTACAACCCCAGTCCGAGATGAGGTGGAGGCTGAGCCCACACCCAAGCCAAAAGCTAAGCCAAAAGCTAAGTCCAGACGGAAACGGGAAGCAACTCCTGAACCATCTGATGCCGAGGACTCTGACTCTGACTCTGACTACGAACAGTGTGAACTGCCGGAAGACGTGACGCCCCGTACTCTGAGGAAGAGAGGCCCAGCCCAAGTGCAATCTGTGTACGCAGACTCTTACCCCGACTCTGAACTGGAGGACGGAATAGGAGGCAATGAAGCTGGACTCGAGGAAGGGATGTTCAGCAGTGACAAAGAGTTAGGGGACGCGGCAGATAGGATACATCTTCGAACCCGTGTTCGAGCACGACGAAAACTCACCAGAACGATGAACCGAATCCAGAAAGCTGTGGCACCAATGCCGGCACCAAGAGCAACAGTATCGGGGGCAGCGTGTTCTGCGGGTCATGTGAAGGAGCGTGACTGTGAGCACGGACAGGAGACACCCAAAGAACGCGCTATAACCGAGAAACTAAATGCTAGAGCTAAAGACCAGGCTAGTAGAAGGAGAAACGGTGAAGTGGTGAATGAGTGTGTCGAAGACCAGAGTGAGAGCACGGATGACGAGGAGTGGCCTCTGCAGTGGGAGATGTCGGTAGCAGAGTTCCTCAGGCGGTACTAACATAGTGCGTGAGCCAGCACTGAAAAACGAGCTCTCCACGGACAATTCCTTGACAACAGACTAAGATAAGACTTCAGATATCTTTTCATTCATGTCTGCTTACATTGATGTAGCCGAGTATACTGATGTACCATACACCATATATATATAGTACAATACATAAGAATACTGGACTACAGGGTGGATGATATGTGAGGTTTTATATCAAGCTCACGTATGTCTTTCACATTTCACAGTACTATATGTATTTTGGTTCTACTCTGTAGTCCCAATGTATTCAATAGTATTAGTGCAAAGTGTAAAGACCTATTTCTAAAACAAAATGTCACAGTCACATCTCAAATTTACATTAATTCACCCACTATAGTAATTATTTAAAATTTTGGTAAGTATTCATGGTTTTCGGCTTTAGAACACTAGTATATAAAGTTAAAGTGTGACGTGTGACATATCATTGTAACCTTGCTTCATTGTATTGTCACCTTAAATTCCAGTATGGGGCCGTATAGAAGATGAATACATGTAAACGCGGCTTTTGTACTGATACCGTGTCCCGTGACTAAGCGCTTAGTGTCTTTTGACAAGGGGTGGGAAATTTTTACTTTTTACACCAATATATGTCGTTTACATTTTTGTGTCCTGCAACTAATCGTTTTGTCCCGTGACTAAGCGCTTAGTCACATAGACTAAGCGGTTACAGGTTTAGATATGGGGTCACAGAAGGAGTATAAATGGATAAAATAGGAAATTTAAGAACGCTATCTTGTAGGAAACACTTGGGCCTATATGAATATTCTATAAAAGGCACTGCATGTTATATCTGGGTACATGCCATTTTATTTTTAAGTTCAGGGTAGAATTTTAACGAAAATATTGAAAAATCACATTTTTTACCCCCCCCCGGAGGGAGTAGGTGGGAAAAGATAAGGAAAATCGGTACAATGTACTTGCACTACATGGAAATGGGATCAAAATGGGTGAATAACATGTATGATATGTGAAAAGGGGCAAGGATTCTGATTGGATTAGTCCATTTCCGCTTAGTCACGGGACACGTTGTGCGGTGTCCTACTTCTCCTGCTTGCTATGGTTACCATAGGAATATATAAATGAAACTACCTAGCTAGCATGAACCTATGACACCTATACTTCATGCAGAAGAAGTATTTTGGCCATATTCAAATATTTTGGTGCACACCCCCCCACGCCCAAATGCATTGGATTCATGAGACAGAGCCATATAACGTTATGTCACAGTAAGGATCATTATAGAGAAACATTATATAACGTTATGAAATGTGGTATAACGTATTATGTTTACTGGGCAGTGACCTTCACAAAAGAGTGTGTCAATGTTCTAAGGTGGTTGACTCATGGTACCAACGCAGCTACGAGCGGATGCAGGATTTTCAAAAGGGGAAGTTCTTTTTTTATTAAAGTGAGTATATCCGATGTGTGGGACAAAAAAATAAATTTCCTTAATAATGAGTCAGGATGTTCCCAAATATCATACTTAACTTCCTATCTACTCAATTCCCCCTCACTCCCACTGATATTGCCTATATTTGATGTTGGTTTCCTAAGATATGGTCATTTTTGAATAAGATCCTGCACGATTTTAATGCCCCATGGTAAAAACACTAGAAAACACCATGGTTTGACCCCATGGGACCCACCGTCTGAACTGTTACTGCCCATGGATACCATTTTAATGTACTCCAACCCATAAATAATACACTTTTACAGTATTTGGAACACATTTATGTAGGATTTAGAATTTGACAAAAATCGGATATACCCACTTTAATAAATCCGTAATAATTTGCACACATGTCATACATGGACAAAAGAGGCGGGGCGCACACCGGTTATACCCCCTCCCCCCATGAATCAACCCCTACCAATGTGGTTGACTCACCGTGCTGATGCAGACATATTTTAGATTTTAATCATCACAATTCTAGTGTATTTCATATTGTTGCGTCCAAGATATAGAAACCAGCATCTACACTGCAAAAAAGGTGTTTAGATCCTAAACACAATCCTAAACACATTCCTGCCCCGTTTTTGTCCACACAATATGTTTCTAAACATGTTTAGACCAATAATATGTTTAGCTCAGTGCTTAGACATTTATGTGTTTAAAGCAATGTGTTTAGGAAAATAAAGTGTTTAGAATACAAGAATTTAGCATATTATTGTGTTTATCTGTCAAGTGTTTAAGGATAAAAGTGGTGTGTCTAGAGACATATAGATTATTATTATGTTTAGATACTGATATTTAAATAAATTCCTAATTTATTTTATTTCTATACATATATAGTGTCTTGAAGAGACTTCTAGCAGTACCCTCCCCCCATGAGCCAATATACATGCATCACTATTTCACATAGACCTCTATTTTAACATAGACACAACCTTGAGTCAATAATACAACAGACCTTCAGGGAAGATAATGCTTTATCCATTCTTAATTTTCTTAAAAGAGGTGTCTATGTAGCAGATGCATCTTTATTGCATCGTAATCATAGTGATATAGCATTCAACCATTGAATCCTGCAATGTGTAGTATTATCCTTTTGTATCCCATGCAATTTAAGTTAATTAAATCAGATTTAAGGACCTTTAGATCCACAATAACATTTGAGTGGTTGTAGAAACTACAGTCAACCACAGAGCTGCCATCTGGTATGTGTTTTGATATACTATGATCTAAACACTACATGTTTACATTCTAAACACCAATTTTTCATACTGTTTAAATACTAAACATCTAAACATATTCAATATAACTGTTTAGGTGTTTAGAATAAAAGTGTTTAATTCCTATACAGAAGAATCCAAAGACACAAACCCAGTAATATGTTTAGACCTAAACATGTTTAAAACCTAAGCACCTTTTTTGCAGTGTAGAATACTTCAGTACAGACCTATATATCCACAAAGTTCAAAAGGTAATGAGTGAAGAAGTATTCCGTTTGAAACACTTTGTCTCCGTGTCTATATTTATTTCATACCATGATTATATCTTAACATAATTGATTGTAGTCATGCACTTAACTATTCTTTAATAACCATTTAGATCCATTGATTATGCACTATACTGTTGAACCTTGTTATCTTCATGATATGAACACAGGTATTCTCAATTACATATTACATTAATAGTCCCTGCGATCCCTGCGATTCCTCCGTGTCCTCCTCGTGGGACTGGTGCGACTTCTTGTGCGTGTCCTGTACCTCCTCCTGTACCTTCCTCCACTTCTACGACCTGTACGACGGGTACGTCCAACACCACGTCCCACTCCACGGCGGTCTCGTTCCGATAATTCTCCTTCTGCCCACCACGCGTCACCACCGTCTACAATGCCGCGTACAGCTCTAGGCAGATGTGCCAGCGAGCTGTCATCCTCTTCCATTTCGGCATCTCCTAAATTCCAATGATAATATAATATCAATAAAATCATCAACATGGTATCGAGTTATAATTGTATTAGTGGCATGTATGTTCATAAGTTCGATACGAGGTGGTTGTTGTGGCTCCAGATGGGTTAAAAGCGACCTAGCGACCTGGGCCGTTTTGGAGGCGACTTCCGACCTAAGGCACTAATATAACGATCTCAGGGGGGGAACCCTCTGTATCCCCGTTATTTTTAGGGCTGTCACTTAATATTGGTACTATAGCACATTAGAGGGTAAGCCATGTCACCCTAGAGGTTAAATCTATAGTTAAGTTCATCCTTGGTCATCTTTGTAAAGTTTACAGAACACCTGACTTATATTTAGAAGCACACAAACAGAATCCCCGACATGCAGACATATCCTATCCATATCCTAGCCCTGTGGACCTGCATTCCTCAGCGTAGTGCTGCACTGCTGACCTTCATCAAGTTCATGCCAATGTGAGTCCAGCATTGCCTGACGTTCTCTTTAAACAGGGTCCAACTATGCCTGACTTATTGTGTGTGAAGGTCAGGCAATGCTGCACTCTCTATGGCTGACTCTATATACTGAGAAGCCCAGGCACTGCCTGAGCTGTGCTGTAGCGAGAGTCCAGCAGTGTCTGACTCTCGTCTCAGAGAGAGAGTTAAACATTATGATTATTATCTGAGGGAGTAGACCTATAATTTAGCTATAATTCATATTCATTAGCCCTTCCTGAAGAACTTGCAAAGGCCGTCCAAAAATATTGTTGTACCGAATAGAGAAGGGTGTGCTATCACAGACCAACAGTCTTTTAGGTATGTCAGATATGATCACAGAATCTCAATATAACTTCCAAATCCACAGGGATGGTGTCTTATATCCTACATTATGCTCAATACCGCACTCTGTTCCCAACTGGTAGCAAACAAAGAAGGCTGAGTCTAACTGGCCCTCATCCCAGAGTAAGGCATTGCCTGACTGGCAACCATGCATGGATCAGGCTGACCCTCAAAAGGTCTGGCGCTCACGTTTTCCTCTGTGAACACAAACGGCTTTAGCTGACAAAATGCCTTAAGTAACTATAATTTATAGAGTAGGCTTTAGCTAACATACCATATATCATCGCGTCCGTACAGAGCAAACTGAGCCAGCATATCAATGTGTCTTTATGGCCAACAAGCCCTATAATAGCTGCTAAACCTTAGGTGCATCCAAACTGGGGTGTCAGGTCAACCTGTCTCGAGCTAACAAGTTCTAGGTACCAAACATAGGCCGACTTGCTAACAAACTCTATGGTGGCAGTAGGTGCCAAACTGGGATAACAGATAGACCACTCGTTAGCTGACAAATCATTATACTTCCATGCACTAGCACTAGGTGTATACTGTTATACATGTACTTGTACCCAAGGGTGACAACATGACAAGCCAAAGTGCATGCACAGAGGTGATACTGTAGTATCCTTACTGCAAAACGGTTATGGACACACTCACATACTTCCATATACATTATTATACTGCATTAGAAGTGCGCACATACCTTTAGACGAAAGGAACAAACTGAGCATTCCTGTAAGAAAAAGCAGAAATATGAATGTGACTTTCATCTTGTGGCCTCAGACAAATGGGTGGATCAATTGGTGTGTATATAGATGCCAAGGATAGGCCTATACAGTACACACTCACTATTGCACAGTGAGTCGTGAGTTGCTCTTCATATATATATATATATATATATATATAAATATATGTATATATATATATATATATATATATATATATATATATATATATATATATATATATATATATATATATACATATATATATATATATATATATATATATATATATATATATATATATATATATATATATATATGTGTGTGTGTGTGTGTGTGTGTGTGTGTGTGTGTATGTCCTATTTTTTCAAGTGGGACGGGATGTGGGTAGAAGTGGGGCTATTGTTGAATTAGGACTGTGGGTTAGACCCAGATGCATGCTGTATATAATAGGGCCGGGAGCTGACGCACAACAGGATTTGCAGTATAAGGAATAGGAACAAAATAAACGCCACTGTGGGTCTCTTCTAAAATTTGTGCGTCACAGTGTTGTTGACCAATGTTAGGCCGATTGAAAGGTTGTAAGGGGGGAAACGAATTGGTTGGAAGGAGGTGCGGGTGCTGAAAGTACTTATCTATATGAATCACATTAGTGCATTCTAATTCGTCTGCAATATCATCAATTATGCGCATCAATTATACAGAGCTGTATCTGAGTCGGAATGAGTCCTACTACATACATGCATTTTATGTTACCGGTAGTATTCTTTTACAAAGGGTCAGGGGCCCATTTCTCGAATACAAGTGAAGTCGGCCCCAGAGAGAAGTCAGCCCCAGTGATGTCGGCCCCAAAGAGAAGTCGGCCCCAGTGAAGTCGGCCCCAAAGAGTAAACAGCCCCAATGGTATGGTGGTGTGGAACCCAGGGGTGTTATAATTGCAGTTGATTATAAGTGAAGCTATGTGCGATGCCCTCAAAGTTTATTACCTATTCTTTATAAGAGGTTAACAGTCTTAACCCATGGCAGTCTTACCAATGTCTTACAACTTGATATCATTATAGGCAGACTTACTCTAGTTCTTTACACATGGGGGGCTCTGCCCCCCAACCCCCGTTTTTTTTGTTTTTTTTCCTTCTTCAGTAACAGTAGAACCTGTTACTAAGACTTTAAGATCAGGTTGTAAGACATTGGTAAGACTGGGTTAAGATGCACTGTAAACATTTGTCCGACTTTACTCTGGGGGCCGACTTTACACTGAGGCCGACTTCACCCTGGGGCTGACTTCACTCTGGGGCCGTTTTCTCCTTGGGGCCGACTTCTCCAGATACCCATTTCTCAATGGGAAACGATTGTACTGTGGCCAAATGTGCAAAGAATTTGAGAATCGTCCAGTGTGAATTTTCTCAATATCAAATTCTTTGGGATGGTTTATGTTTAAAGCATGGCTTTTGTCCAGAGCTTCCGTCCAGAGCTTTCGTCCAGAGCTTTCGTCCAGACCTGTCCTACAAGGTGTATGGTATACCTGGGGAGAGCCATTAATTAAGCCGGGGTCCACAGGGAGCAGCTAGAAAAGTACTATAGATACCAGGGCCGCCATGTCGACATACTGGCCGCCATGTCGACATACTGGCCGCCATGTCGACGTATTCATATTCCCACTAAATATTGTGGTAATCACAGAGTCAACCCCTTCTATCTATACTTTAAGGACTTAATAGAATAAACCTAGACAAGCCACAGGGGCACGGGGGTGGCAGTAAGTTACGATGTGCGGCGGGTGGGTAGCAGCGGGAGGTAGGTCCGCCTGAGTGGCAGCACCTACGTCACACAGTACAGCGTGGCTCCCCTGAGATGACACATCCCCAAAAGGATCTACATACCAATGTACAGACCTTTTGTGTCTTCCAGACAACTGCTCCCGAGAAAAGAATCGCTGTGAACATTTTATCACTTTTTATCTTCTGCAATATACAATATATTTTTCCATATAAAATGTCATTGTCACCAAAGCATTTATAACCTGTTGTTGTTGTTGTTGTTGTTATATTTTATTGGCGTACTAAAAATGTTACATGGGAACTTTTTCATTTAATAGCCAAAGATGAGAGTAATATGTCTGGTAGGAGATACGACAGACACAGTTGTTTACAGATCGACAGATATATCACATTATCACATTAGTCCGTTCCGGGTGCCGAAGCACATCGTTGAATGTCACACTTTGAGCTTTCCAACGAAGTCTTTGTATGGTAAGCGTTGATTTTCCCCTGGTAACTCATCTCATAGTGGGGCACCACGGTACAGTGGGCTCTTGTCAAAGATGCCTTTCTTTGATCTGGGGATTTTAAGTCGTACTTGATTGTTGCCACGCAGATCTCTGGTGGGGATGATAATGTTGTCTTGGAGTCTGGTCATTTTGTGTAGATACGCGAGTAGACACCGGTTTCTCACCGGGAGCAACTTTGAGAATGGTTCCTTGTATGCAGCGCATCAATGTCAACATCTCTCGGGTCTCTTATGCCCTCGCTGAGGCGAAGGGCATCGTTTTGGAGAGTTTGCATTTTCCTGACCGCCCAAACTGGACCTCCATCGACCACAAAACTGCAGTAATCCATTATGCTGCGGATCATTGTGGTGTAGACTTGAACCGTAGTCTTGGTGTCGGAGGCCCTTTTTATGCGCTTTAACTGCTGTAGACGCGTGCGCACCAGGTTGATCCTCTTTTTGAGATGTTGTCCAAAGCCGAGGTAGCAGTCCATGGTGACTCCCAAATAGGAGAACTGGGTCACAACATCCAATGGCTGGTTGTTTAAGTAGAGGGTCACGTTGTCGAGATTTGGCGGTAGTCTTGGTGGTGTTGGTCTTGGTGGTCTTGGTGGTGTTGACGGTGAGCTTGTTTTTTGTGCACCAGGCTCCTACTCTGTTGAGGTCATCCTGTAGTAGGGCCCTTACCCGGTCAACGTTCTTTCCTGATACGATTAGTGCTAGGTCGTCAGCGTAGAGGAAGTACTTGGAGTTCAAGATTACATCTTTCACATCATTGATGTAGGCCACGAAGAGAAGCGGGCCGACTACGGACCCCTGTGGCACCCCTCTGTCCACAGGTAGACTCGTCGAGAGTTGGTCGTTCGCCCTGGTTTGCTGTTTTCGTCCGTGTAGGTAGAAGCGGAGCCACTCAACGAATGCACCACCCAAGCTGAATGATTCAAGCTTGTTCAGTAGGATCAGGTGGTCGACCGTGTCGAAAGCCTTCCTCATATCGAGGAAGACCACGGCCGACCGCTGACCATTGTTGCGCGCGGAGTACATCTCATGTAGTAGGGCAAAGACAGAATCCCCAGTACATCGTTGGGGCATAAAGCCTGACTGGAATGGTGAGATAATCTCCTCCCTAAGAAGATGCTCCATCAGCTGCCTGTGTATCACTTTTTCAGCTAACTTGTTACAAATGTTCAGGAGGCAGATAGGACGCCAATTACTGACATCCCAAAGTGGACCACTCTTCGGTAGCGGCACGATGGTGCCGGTCTTCCAGATTGCTGGGATGCTCTGGCACAGGATTGTGCTGTTGATTAAAGCAGGGGCGGTACTAGGGACCGCTTTGAGAGCATCCTGTATAACCTGAGATCTCACATGTTCAATGCTGGAGCTCTTCGAAGGTTTGATGGCCAACACAAGTTTTTTCAACTGTTCCTGAGTAGCACACTGTAGTTCACTGGGATCAAACCGCGGGAGATTATCCACCGGGATTGGAACTGGGTCATTACCATTGTTGTTCACATCAAAGGCTGCGGCAAGCTCATTGCCAATGTTGCAGTAGTACGTATTGATGTGGTTCGCTGTTTGGTTTTTGGGTATTTCAGTTCCTTGCTGGTCTTTCAGTTTGATTTCTTCAGCTTGCGGTATACCCCTCCAGAGGGTATTAATCACCCCCCAGAATCTGCGGGGATCGTCGCGATATCTGTTGAGGTTGTCCAGCACGGCCTTGCGCCGATTGTTGGCGAGTTTCAGGTCAATCCTTCTAGTCAGGTCGGTGATGATAGCAATATAGGGATTGTAGACCCCGCGTCCGCGGGCTCTCCTAGACTTCTTATAGGTGCGTTTACGTCTCCTGATGTAGGCCAACACGTCTGGCGTGAATTCTGGACTTGAGGCACATTTTACGGTCCGCGTGGTAACCGGGCACGCTTGGTCTAAGTACCGGGACACTGAGGCGATGACACGATGGTAAATAGTCTCAGGATCATCCTGTTCAGTCATGTCCTGGATGCCATCTGCTCGCAGATACTCATCCAAGGTAGCCTTGTCGTAGTTTTTGTAGGATCTTCCAGTGATTACTGTTGAGTGATGTTTAATCTTTTGTTGTTTCTTGGTGACAAAGATGGGGCTGTGGTCGCTGATCTTATCATCCATCAGCCCAACCTGTTTCACATGGTCAGCATTTGTATAGACGTGGTCTAGTGTGGAGCACCCATGTACGGGATGGCAATAAGTTGAGGCAGTCCTCAGGTAGGTCAGCCCAGTGTCATAGAGGAAAGTTGTCATGTGTTGGTATTTGGCTGTTCTTTGGGCTCTGGTGTTCACGTTGAGATCACCCATGATCCAGATCTCTCTGTTACCGACAATGGGACAGCGCACCATGTTGGTAAGCTTTTTGTAGGCATGGCTTACATTTCCACGAGGCGGCTTGTAAACAGTCAGAATAATACGTTGTTTCTGACCTGGGTAGGTGGTCAATATCCCTACCACCTCAAGGTCGCGGTTGGCTACACACAGTTCCGGACAGAGCACGGTGAAACAAGCATATTCATATCTGACGTACAGGGCTACACCTTGGTGACATGCCCCTCCCCCCTCCCCACTGACAATCCTCATGCAGACCCCCCCCCCTCCCCGCCCCATCTCCCCTTCCCCCGTCATTTCACCCACCCGGAGGATTCAGACATCGGTCGGTTTTGAACACAAACGGACCCACCCAGGATATACAGTGTTTTATTAGAGTGGGCCACTCAAGGTCCAAGTGGGCCAATCATTAGCCAAAGGGTACTTTACTTTGTTCAACATTTTGACAATGTTTCACACAGAAATACTTCATGAGGATTTCTACAGGTAATCTGCTATTAAAGTCTTCTAGGTTTCAGCTCCTCAACAGGGCCATCCATGTGCGGTTTACCCTGTGTAAAATCATGCCGAACCCTCAGTACAAAATGGAAGTTCACATGTTTCTCTTAGTAATCATGAAGAAAGTATTGTGTAGCATAGACTTATAAACGTTTATACGTTATATTTTACATCATATTTCATCTATAAGCGTGTACCTCATTGTACACCATTGTGCATCGTGTACGTCATGATATATCATAATACATCATCTTTACATCATGCGTACATCATCTGTACATCATCTGTACATCATCTGTACATCATCTGTACATCATCTGTACGACATAGTACATCCTAGATATAATTATGTGTGCACCACCCCACCTCCCCTCCCCTCCCATTTGATAGTTATGTGTACCCCGACCTATAAACTAACCCTACCTGGACCATTGGTGCTCCAGACGAAAGCACTTCACCTGGACGATTCAGCTATATATAAGGGCTGCATGAATCGTTCACTGCTTTACTTAAGCAATATCAAGCAGAATGAATCGTTCAAACTTGAGAAAAGGGCCCCAGGGTTATTTTAACATGATATTTATGCCTGAATGAGGTAGTGAAACGTAAATTAGACGAATGCATCTGTTGAACGTAAATTAATCTTAACGTTTTGACGTTCCTAAAACCATGTGAATTTAATAATGAGTCTAGACCCTAATGAACATAGATTGGCGTCTGTGGATACACCAACTTCTGGTCCTCCCCTCTGGGCCCCTAAAACTAGCTCAACACAAAGATAAGGTTGGAATGTGGGGTGTTTATCCCAGAAACAGTTTTTTTTACCTCAAAGTATGTGATTGAGGATATTTATCTCACAAATATGACGTTCAAGCCTTTCTTTATCCCATAAATCGCTTTATCCCATGAAGCCTTTTATAGTAGTCTTTATCCCACAAAGCCTATATACAGTGAAATCTCGTTATAAGTAAGGCCTATTAGCAAGGCAAATTATCTCCCCATAAGCAATGTTCATTAAAAAAGGCCCTTTAACAACCAGTACTAAATATAAAGAGAATTGGACTGCTGACTGAGTAAAAACTTATATTTGTATTCAACTTCAGTGTTTTTTTCATTTTTTATCATATTTCTTTTTTGCTTCTAGGAGGGTTCAATACCTTTAACCCCACCTATGTCCAAGAGACATAGTGCAATCTGATGTCATATTTCATCATGCATTGGCAATCCATAGAAGTGGCTTATATGATGCCATTCGCAGGTCAATATCAATGGGATGATCGGGAATTTTCTACGGGTTAAGCCGCTCAGCAGGTCTCTGGGTGTGCGTGGCCTATAGCAACCCTGGATTCTGGAGAAAAGCCACGTGGGCTTCAAACAGAGGCCTTCTTATTTGTTAATGAATATATGAAGTAATTAAGTGCAGTGGTGTAGGGAAAGAGGGTAACAGGGGGTTGTCATATTTTCATATTGCTGTAATGTATTTGCCGATAGTGCCATAGTTTACACTGGACCATATATGTTGTTTGATTTTTAGACCCGGTTTTTAGATCAATAATTATGAACACATGACATGGAAGTGGCCATCAAGACATAAGACCAAATCTCCCCCTCCCCCCTAGAGTACCCTGTTCAAAGCGACATATTTTCGCCCTGAATCTAGTGTTCAATTCATAGAAATGTTCATCCATCATCTAAATTCAATGAAAAGAAAGGAGAATATCTGTGATATGAGTTCCCTTTGTGTTGTCGATGATCGATAGCTAGGACATACATGGGATCACTTTCTGTAGAACATCGTGCTATATAAAGTAAGGGATATAGTCAAGCTCTAATTGATTTGACTTCATGTTGCCTAAAGTCTCCATCAACATTAAAAACATAATATATAGTATAAAATATATCACTAATTTGCAATTATACAATAACTATATATTGACTATGTCAAAATTATAGACTGCAAATCGGGATGATTCTTCCAATGATATAGCTGATAGGAATTGACTGCAATAATCGGTGAAAATCCAGCGACCCCCTTCCCCACTGTTGTTAAAAGACCCCCCGTTCTCTAAATAAAACCTTCAGGAAAACCAACCATTATACATTGTACTCGGTGTCGGATTGATGGCCCCTGGTTATCACTGGATCTGATGGACCCCTCCCCCACTATCTGGATGTCCAGCCATCCATCCCTGCCAAACAGCCAGGGTTGGACCAGCGTGTGTGGTTATATATGGTTTAGTCTCACCAAATCAATACGAGTCTATTACTTGGTGCAATGTATGACCAGGGGCAGTCTATGACCAGGTGCAATGTATGACCGGCATGGCATAAAACGGCTTATTTTAATAGGGCAAGAATTGAAATAAAATTAGTAATATAACGTGTTAAAACATTTTTCCAGCCAACTAGTGTACATCTGTCCTAAATCAGCTGTTTTCGATCTGGTGAGACTAAACCATATGCGCGTGTGTGTGTAGGGGGGGGGGGGACCCGACCATGTATAAAGGTGGCTGTGTCCGGCAGCTGGCGGCCAGGTGGCAGTGAATCCTCACCTGTCCTTTCAGCAGTCTACAGGTCTCTGTACACAGTCAGTGCCGCCCCAGACGCCCACCTGGCAGCACGCTCCACCATGGAGACTCCTCCAGTGCTCCTCCTCCTCCTGCTGGTCAGCACACTCACCTATGTAGTCTATTGTAGAACCCAGCCACCAGACTCCGATGGCTTCGAGCTCTTTTTCACCACAAGCGAGGACATATTTGATGACCAGCCTGTGGCGTTTTCAAGGCCTATACCTGAATGGTTACTAGGCACATATGTGAGTAACATCTCTTTCCCTATTTTTCATTAAGAGATAAATGGTTATTGTCAGTCTGGGTCTGCGTGATATAAAGTAGAAGTAGACTGTGCAAGGTCGTATACACGTGTACTATGTCGTTACTTTTTGGTTTGAATAGGTTTTTATTGTCTGACACAATATATACAAAGTGATAGTAGACAAATGAACGGAATCAATGCGAGTCGGGTTTCACAATAAGCCAAAAATATAATATTATTTCAGGAAGGAATCCATGTATCATATCATACAAATGCCATACATATAGCATAACATAACATAACATAACTGATAGTAGTTGTTAAGACTCTCATTTACTTTATATGATTATTCCGAGCGCAGAAAGGTTCTATTCCTCACTAGCGGGATACCAGTGCTGCCACAATTGGGGACACTTAGAACTAGCAGTGTGGGTCTCAGGGGGCCAAACATCAGGGGGGAGAGTGGATCAATGATTACACTAGGCCTCTACATGTGTATTATGCATTGGTTGTACCTGGACACACCTGTTATTACTTGTCCAAGATAGCCTAGTGGTTAGGACAATGGACTCATAAATAGGGACCTTTAGCAAACCCGACGTAGCTCATTAAACGTATACGTAATAGTGCTAAAGGGATAGGCTACGTCTGCGTTTAATGAGCTTTTACGTGGTTGCTAAAGGTCCCTACTAGCAGTACCTAAGTTCAAATCCCCTCCAGGCTAGGTGTGGTGACCATTTTAACCCAATTGGTTACAAAAGTTTTGGCAAAACGTTTTTGTAAAACATTTTATGAACCTTTGCAAAAGGTTTGGGTATAGTCTTTTGGTAACCACTTTTGGTAACCATCTATGTTACACTAAAAGCCACACCAAGAACCGAACCCGGGACCCTTAGATTGGGAGTTCCAGGCCCTCCTGGTTGAGCTATGGAGGCTGCTGGTAGGTCCAGGTACAAAAGGTAAACTTTGTTATTGATTATCCTCATTAATGATCAATAGGGACCTTTAGCAACCACGTAAAAGCTCATTAAACGCAGACGTAGTAGTGCTGAAGGCAAAGGATACGTCTGTGTTTAATGAGCTTTTACATAGTTGCTAAAGGTCCCTAATGAGCTTTTACGTGGTTGCTAAAGGTCCCTAATAGCATTGATCATTAATGAGGATAATCAATAACAAAGTTTATGTTTACCTATTGTACCTAGATCTACCAGCAGCCTCGATAGCTCAACCAGGAGACCCTGGAACTCCCAATCTAAGGGTCCCGGGTTCGGTTCTTGGTGTGGCTTTTAGTGTAACTTAGATGGTTACCAAAAGTGGTTACCAAAAGACTATACCCAAACCTTTTGCAAAGGTTTATAAAATGTTTTACAAAAACGTTTTGCCAAAACTTTTGGTGCAGGCCTTTGCAACCAATGGGGTTAAAATGGTCACCACACCTAGCCTGGAGGGGATTTGAACTTAGGTACTGCTAGTCATGAGTCCATTGTCCTAACCACAACCCTATCTTGGACAGGTAAAAGATTGCAGGTGTCCTAGCATGCAGGGAATGTAGTAGTTCCACTCTCCAAGCAGAGCTTTAGCCCCCTGATCTGGTCCACATGATTTGCTGAAGCTAGTGACTGGAAAGGAGAGGGTGCATACTGGGACCAGTCCAATATGGCGCTGTCCAGTGGACATCCAGCTAGTGGGGAATAAACTACCTTTACACAGACTTGGTGATCTGTTGATCTTTTAGCATTCACATTATACAATATATCAGTACAGAGCAGAAAATATACAAAGTTAAAACATGAAAAATACAATCTTAAAAAAATACAATGCCCCATATTTTGTTTAATATCAAGTGATAACGCATTATACAGATATGTAGTGCGGCCTAAGTTTAGAATAAGCAATGTTCATTGCTACATTGAAGTGTTTGTAGAATCTGGACATTGATAATATGGTATACACGTGCAATATCAACTTATTGCCACTAGACACAATTATATTTTTTCCTAATTGTTTTGCTAAACAATCTACAGCACTGTCGGCACCCGAGGGTGAATCAAAGGCCGCCGTGCATGGGTGCAGACGAGCCTGTATAACATCATAGATGGTGTTCTCTCTTTGTTATGGAGTTAAAAGTATGCAGGGGTGTGTTGAAAATATGATAAAGCATATCGAACTTCATGGGACCTAGCATTCCTCCTACTCAGAGCTTAGAGCACAATAGTGGCACTGTATTGTGTAACATTACGCTACATTATGTAATAATTATGATTATAGTCATAATAATAAGAATCTATATCAAATAATTTATGTCTTGTAAATATTTATGCATAATAACAACCACATAGTCATCAGGTTTAGATAGTATATATGTGTCCCAATTGGAAATTTATATATATGTAATTTCCACAATATCTACCCAGGTGGAAGCCAAGCTTTATAATCTAATCCCCATTCAACTGTTTAGACGGGTAGTCTGCTCCAATACATGCATGCAGGATAACAAATGGTGGCCATATCAAGGGTCACTAAAACAACATACCCTTTGATACACCATTCCACCTCTCCCACGACGGAGGCAGAATACTCATTCGTCAATTATAATAGCCAATATCCAATACATTTCTCATCCAGTTTGATATGACTATAACCAACAACGCACCAGAGAGAAAGCTGATTGTCTATAGCCTTCGGAAATGAACCAACCTTTAGGCATTGCTCTGGGTAATAACACTCATGACATCTTAAAAGGCCATATATTAGTTTATAGTGCTTATTTCCATGATTTATCAGAGCATTCAGAATATGCCCTTTTCATCTGTAGTCAGCCATGCTTGTAATTGATTAAGAAATAACATATTTGAGTAAGTTGTAATTATCATTGTGTAAATTAATATTATCATTACAATATGTAGAGCTCTTCTTCCCGTTTGAAACCATACTTATTGCAAGTAGACATCAGGACCATTTATGTAAAGAACGCATTGGCTCCCAGTACAACACGGGTAATCAAATTCACATGACCTTTGCAGCTTTGCTTGCTTAGCAGGAGGTACATGATTGATAGAGTGAAGGTAAAGCACATGAGCCAATGACTCACAGCAGGGAGGTCAGGTACAAAGGGAGGTCACCTTCACACGGCAGAGTTCACATGGGTATCCACACCCTGATACTAGTGACAGCCATGTAGAATCAGGGTACAGGGTGGGGCACGTGCCTTCGGGGATCAAGGTCAGTACATTCCACCAGCGGAGGTCTAGTAATATTACCTATAGTGTAGAGAACTGATATCTACCACCTTCTCTGAAGTTGGGTAACTTAATTGGCACATAATCTGAATGAAATTAGATACTACAAACATGCCAGGTCTCAATTATATCCTATAATGACCTAGGGTAGTGGCACCCTGAGTCGGACAGCTACCTTGCGTCGGACACCATTGGTATTTAATTACATAGTTATTACCATTTCATATCCACTAAATCTTAAAAATGAGGGGTTCCTCCTTATACCAGATATTTGTCATGGCTTACATGGTATAGTGACTGCTTGACTGCCTAGGTGTTTCTACTATATTCTCAAAACAATAATGAAGAGTAAGTAGGGAAATTGGTTTTCTTGTTCAATGTTTTCGAGCTTCTTCATTACCTATGCTATTTCTAATGATAACTATAGGAACATATGCATCTTCCTTGACAATTTAAGTCCACAGTTCCACTTTAGGTCCAGGTGTCCGACTTTAAGTGCAGTTTCATATTTTTTAAGATGATATATAAGATGTGGATTTATTCCTACTTTAATTAAATCATTTATTGCAATTTGCTAGGAAATATAAGCTATATACCGTAAATTCCCGTGTATAACCTGCACCTCGAGTATAACCCGCACCCCGACTTTGGGAGAATCATACAACCCACACCTGGGGTCTGAAAATTGCCATTTAAGTACTGTTTTATTCTTTCAAAAACACTCGTATTACCCGCGTTTGGGAATAGTGTATAACCTACACTAGAGGTTTGGTTTGCGTATAACCCGCGGGTTATATGCGGGAATTTACGGTATATATAATGTGCCCAATGGCACATCCCATATCAAAATGCTTATCATTAAATGGTTGCAAATTTAAGAGGCAAAGGTGACTACTTTTTTGTTGCCCAGGAGCGTCCGAAATGGGTGCCTTTACCATGGGCACCTTTGGGTTTGTCTACCCTCTCCTGTGCACTGTAAGCTACTATGAGAGTATCTCATACTGTCTTACTAGTATACCGAGGTAGCTGGATGCATTATATGCGGGCGTCCTTTGCTTGATCTGGTAACTGGCGAGATAAGCACTGATACAGCACTCACAATGGGTACAAGCTGTTACATAATGCCCCCTAAAAATTCCGCAGTGAAGCCCAGGGAGTGATCTCATTGGTTCATAATTCAACCGGCTACATGCCCTCAGATGGCGAGGTTATTTACACAAATGTACAGCCCTCGATCCCCGCATGCACGTGGGGTGAGGGGTGGGGAGGGAGATGGTGCAGTGTGGGGACATGCTCTAAGTGGTTTGTATATTCTGTAAGACTATACCCACTGATACCAGGAACTAGATATTCGCCAAGCAGGGTTCGTGCGGAATAGGCCGTGGAGAGTGTACCCGGGGTGGAAGGTGTGGGTCAACTTTGATATGATTACTTTAGCATTATCTGATATAGGATCACTAACTATGCATGGACCTAGCATGGAAGCAAGATGGTTGTTATTGTGAAGTTCTGCCATAGCACTTGTACACGCATAAAAATTCAAAATCATTTGTTGAGCTTGATCTGTAATAAGACTGATTTACACAGAAATTGCCCAAATAACACATTCTGCCAAAACAGAGATTTTCTTCTATATAACACATTCAATTATGGCTCAGCATTACACAACACCTCCAAAAAAGCAGCATATCACCTCGCGTTATACAAGAGAAGGCATCCACCGTAATGTCAAGTCCAGCTCTATCGATACGCTTACGTGACCCATAATGCTTGCTGGATCGTGTACTGTCCTTGGTGACATTGACATTATCCTGACCTTGGCCGTTAACCCCCGCCGTTTGGTAACCAACAGAGATTGATTATAGCCGTCAATGGTGGGACAGGTGTGCCATCTTCTTCTTACTCAACACAGTTATGTATACCTGGCCTATATGCAGACAGGTAGATGTAGCTTCAGGTAAACAATATTTTCCAGGCCATAGAACGTTTTTACGCCAGAACACTGTAACTGATGTATACCGCTGTTATCTATCTTGAGTTTGAGTTGAGATTTTTTATTTGGCTATAATAAATCACAGGCGTGGGGTATTTCTCAATTTAGCCAAAACACATTTACAATCAATACACAATCACAAATGTTTGTCAAGTCCGTTAACAGTATATACTACTGATCTGAATGCTATCATATTTCTCTATTTCTAAGACATCGTACATGAATTATACCAAAACATTGGAAATGTATATGCTATAACTACCAAAGGGATATTCGGCTTCTGGGATATAACCATTTAGTAATGCACAAAAAGTCATAATGCAAATTAACAATTAATGAAAGGTCACAATAAGCTTCCAGGCTTTACATTTACTTCACGAAGGTAATTATATCCAATTTTAAAGAATCGTGCGTCATACTGTCTATGTGTGAGGGCGTGTTATGTTTGATTTAGTGCATACACTATATGTAATTACCATGTGGTGCAATATCACTATGGGTGATTAATTCAGCTGATCATCACACTAGATAACACACTTTTCACATGTGCCATGGTGTGATAACACACCTTTCACATGTGCCATGGTATGTCAATCTTAGCAGTTTGACACACCATGGGAGCAGCACAATAAATATTATACGTGTGACTTTTTATTATGATGTGAAAGTTTATTCTCCTCCATTGCCTTATGTGTGATGTTATGGTCTTACATTCTCTACGTGGAACCATACACTTTACATATTCAAAGAAAACCCCACTCTTCTTGTCTTCCACACAGATAAAAAATGGCTTGGGTCAATTCGAGATGGGTCCCAGGTCATTTAACCACATCTTCGATGCCTATGCCAAACTACACTCATGGAAATTCAGGGAGAATTCAACAGTCTACTTTACCTCCAAATTCATAAAGACCAACTCCTACAAGGATTCGCTAGTCCTCGACGACATTGCACCCTACTTGCTGTTCCAGAGCTGTAAGCCACCCTTCTCCACGGCAGAGAATGTCCAGGCCATACTCAGAGGCATCGATAATACCAATGTGAACATATACCACTTTGGTCGCAACAATACAGGTCATCCTGAGATGGCTGCAATGAGTGACTTCTGGCAATCCTATCAGTTTGATATCTCCACCCTAGAGACTATAACTAGGGTTAATGCCAAGGTCCCTGGAGGAGGGCTCCTGGAGGCGTCTGGCCTGCCCCTCCAGTCCTCCTCACACCCTATGAGGGAGGATGGCACCACCAATGCCATCACCTTTGTCTCCTCCATGAACCCCGTGCCATTCTTCTCCAGTACCATGAGGTTGGTGAGAATTAAGAACCTCTATGAGCGGGAGCTGATTGCTGAGATGTCTGTGGACCAGGTGCCGTACATGCACTCCTTTGGGTTATCCAAGCAGTATGCTGTACTCTTTGGTCAGCCCATGTATACCAACCTTAAGAAGCTGCTGATGACGGCCCAACCTGTAGACGCCCTGGAGTGGCACCCTAACAAGCCAACCATCCTCTACATCGTCAACATTAAGACAGGTAAGGTACTGGAGCTACCCACTGAGGCCTTCTTCATGATGCACCACGTTAATTCATATGAGGTCCCAAGACGGAACAGGATCATCGTCGATGCCATCACCTACCCCGATATAGCATTCATCAGGTCACTGGAGGTAGAGGCCCTCATTAATCCGGCCAAGCGGCACACCGTCTCGGCCAACCCTACCCTAAAACGGTACGTTATAGATCTGAACAAGTCCAAGGTCAGGGTCAAGGACTTCCCACTGACCCCTGGGCTGGAGGGCGCAGGCCTTCTGGACCTTCCGGCCATCAACGAGCGCTTCCGGTACCGGAAGTACTGCTACGTCTACGGCGTCGTGTTGAAGGCCGACGCGGTGAATCTAAACAACGTCACTCTGGCCAAACGTGACCTGTGCCGACCAGGCCGGGATAAGATGTGGGTGAAGACCAACCACTACCCCACAGAGCCCTGGTTTATTCCCCGCCCTGGAGCAAAGAGGGAGGACGATGGCCTCCTCCTGAGTATTGTGCTGGATGGTCACAGGAGGAAGTCCTACCTGGGCATGTTTGACGCGCGGACAATGCGGCGGGTGAACAAGGGCTACGTACCCACCACCATCCCCTTCTCACTGCATGGCCGATTCTTCCCCAGGGAAGACTATGTCTATGGTTGATTCAGTGTAAAGTCTACCGTACTTACTGAGCTAAACTTATGAATAGCCAGATCAGGATGACATGAGCACTTATTGTGGTGTCTTTATATAACTGTCCATCAATGCTATAACATTAGATTAAATTAACACGACATACTTACTTATCATTTAATGGTGCTTCTGGAAACTGGCACTGTTGTGCCACTCTTCCACCTCAAAGTAGTTAATGTTTAAATGTATATATAAAACGCTTTCAGCAACTGAGGAACCTAGAGTTGTAAATGAATACGGGCTGTGTGGGAAAATGCATCCTCTTTTCAGTTTATACACTGATGCAAACCTAGCTGAGTAGCTGTGCACATGTAGCCCCACTGCTAAACACAATGCCTTTATTTGTTACAAACAGAATCTCATTAGTGTTAAAAATTAATTTAGTTTGGCTGTGATTGTAGGCCCGGTGACCCATAATGCAGGAAATGCATGTGGAATCCAACTACCACGAGTAACCATTCCACATAGATGCTATCGTATCTAAATAAGTAATAGTAGGCCTAAGCATTGTCATCTTTGAAATGAAAGTGTAGCAGCGATCTTTATAGTATGCGCAGAATGACCCAAGCCCCATATCATAACTTTTCAAAGTACAATGTTAGCATGTACGCCTTCCAATTACACCGGTCGGAATGGACATTGATCTTCGATCAAGTGGGATTCACACACTTATATAAGTCTTGTAACTAAATGACCTTTATAAACATGTATCAGTACATACGCCAAATATGTTTATATACACAATGTAACTGAGTAATACAGGGTCGTCTAAGGTCTAGGTATATTATAAGTCACTTGAAAAAACTATATATAGACATAATCTGTCACAATTCATGGAAAGCTATGAGGATACTAGTGCTGATATCATTGCGAACCTATTTGTATCCATACTGGATGTTGTACTCTCAATTGTCAATCATATCCACATTAATGCGTTATATAGCAGTCCGTGGCAAGAGGTTATCAATAGCTATAGATGGCAGATAGTGCACTGTTATCACTGCCTTATCAGCAATGTTAAACACTTTCATTATAATAATGTAAAGGACTGCATGAAGCACATGCAATGAAAAAAACAGGTATATCAAAAAGAATGACTTTATATCTATTCAGACGGGATAAAATAAAAACCAAAAGGAGCTGATTTTGATATCTACTTTATTTACGTCAGTATAAATATACAATTGTAATTCTCAACTGATTTGAATACTAAAGCAGAACTTTTGTATCGGAGATGGGGGGGTCAACATGTGATATTTCTTAGAGACGTGTGGATATTGAAAAAATGCAATGCAGGTGACTATAATATGTGGACTCGAGGCATAATATATTTACTTCTACAGTAGCCATACATAGGCAACATTTAATCTAAATATCAAATAAAATGCATTCTAAATGCGGTAGGATACGATCCTAAAAATGTACAAGGGCCTGATGTAGATAAGCCATATTTGTAAACTCACGCAGCTATTGAAATGTATGAAATGAGCATTATAGATATAGAAACAACAATGTTTATGTATAGACAAAGTTTATTACAATAATTGGGCACTATAACGTGTTCTCTGTGCCTCCCACAAACAATATAAACATTTAGTACATTTGTGGAACATGAGCCTTATTATGACTTACTAAGTCCCTATTATGAGGACTTTCTTCACGGTGATATAAAAAAGAGGTTCCTGACAGCTGTGCTACATGGGCTCTTCACCCTTTATATATTTATGTATAAATATGGGATAATACATAGTACATCCACTCTTTAAAAGAAGAGGACGTATTCACTCATCGGCTCACAGAGGCCCCAGAGAAGATTAGTTGTAGACATAATTGTACATATGTTGTAATCAAAAGGTATGCCTATGTGTATTGCATTTCATGCTCATTGTATTAAAACAATTAAGATAAAACATCTTACAAATTGTGTTATCTCTCTCTACATTATATACATCGTACAGCTGCATACAGCTCATTTTACATTAGCAAACCACGCTGGTTTAGAACTAAGCAAGACTCCTCCCAGCTATCGCCTTTCTGTTCGCAATGCTCTGACGTATAATCTGTTCAGTTATGGTGGTGTATTGCCAACATTCAGAATAATATATTTCATCAAGCATCACTTGTCCAATGAATATTGAAGGTTGCAGTTGCACTGTCATATCCGGTTACCTCCCAGGTAGCAAGGGTATATTGGGCCAATGTCGACAATGATCGACTCCATCGCAATCGTTATACCAACCATGGCCCATTGTAGGTAATGCACACATTGGTTCAACATACAAATAACAATGATTGCCCACCATTGGCAATTCCTATAATGGGCCATTGCTGGGTTGACCGCTGGCCCAGAGCTGGCCCATGCTTGATATTGCTGATATTGACCCAGTGTTGGCCCAGTGTTGGAACATTTCAGGGCCATCATATTATTTCTGATGTTGGACCAACATAAATTCTAACTGCACTTGTCCAATATTGGCTGTGATCTACACCAGGGGGATTCAATGTTGCCTGAAGAATATCTTACAGGATGGCTCCTACTTTGCCATCATATTGGGTCATAAATGTGATCCCCAGTGTGCTCTACATGGTTAAAGGTCAGAGGAAGTTTATGGATGAAATTTGATATCTAAAAGTGCCATTTACTGCATGACATCGGTGGGAATTTGTCAAAAGGAACTTGAAGACACCTCATATGTGGGTAATGGAGTTAGATAAGTCCTAAATCATAGTAATACAGTTTGTATGGTGTCTAACCAATTTGGGATAGAGACCAAGATGGATTAAAAAGACAGAAATGGCTTTTTCTAAACTGATGATACTTGACAGTCATGTCTTAAATGTGTTTGTACATTCAAATATACACATAAAAATAGTATTGTTCAATATTAGTGATTGTTGCAGTTGTCCTATATTGAGAATTATATGTTGGAGCCACATATGTATTTCAAGGTTGCCCCGATGTTTAATTTGTAACTTTGGAATAATGTAAAAACATTTTGGCCCACCATTGGGCCAATATGAAATCAATATCCCTTTTTCCGAGCATGGGCCATTACAGGGCCAGCGGTCAAACCAGCGGTGGGCCAATATCAAAATGCCAATATTGGCCCATTTTTAAGTGGTATATTGGCCCAATGATGGCCCAATGTATCTATGTTACCTGGGCTATAGGCTACCTACATATGCTCTTTTTGATACTATATTCGAATCATGAATGTCTCAACATGTGATACTTGCACTTTTCTATATTTGCATTTCCGAATAGAATGAAAATTGAAGTGTCCAAATTACATTTGATAGTACATTTCTGATACTACAATGCACTATATAATGTTCTACTCATAAGGAAAGAAAGAATAATTATGTTTATATGTATAAAAATGCGGAGTGCCTCTCCAAGTGCTCCATCGTATAAATACCATTTTGAGACTATTGTTGCAAAGGCCTCGACCAAGCTGTGGGTTGATTGGCAGTATGATTCTTGTAGTCCATGTGGTGTCCGTCTGAAGGAGAATTGACAGTAATTCGATTAAATCATTATTCAGGAATATGCATGTTGCTTAATTCAATTCAGACTTATAATCATATTCCTTCGTAAAGGATGACCACATGGGTATTCTTATTTGCAAGACTAAAGCGGCTTCAGAAACATAATCATTATCTGATATTTTGTACAAAGAAAAACATAACGCTACATGCCCATTTCTAACTGGTTTTTTTAAACCAAGCCATGCAAGCTTAATTCCCAACTTTTTTTTATCCATGACATTTCAATAATTCATATGAAGTGAAGAATTTTGTCCCATAGTCACAATCATTGCCGGAATGGATAAAAAATGGTTAATTGTTTTTGTTCCTTTGAATTAAATAAATTAATGTGACCAGGCGAAAAAAGGGGGAAAATAGTAATTAAAATTGGTGTCATAATCTTTAAAATGAGATATCATGAGTTAAAAAAGTCCTGGTAGTTTTGTGGGAATTGCTTTTTAAACATTAGTACATATCACTAATTGAAAATGGTAAATAGGCCCTTATTGCATTGTATGCCATAGTAAATAATGATAATTATGAAAAATCGGTTTTATTTAAAAATAACCAAATAAAATTGATTAGTCTAAATTTGGTTCTAGGAGGAATTTTTGCACTCTGTTTTCAGTTTTGGGTAACTGATAGGATTTTTCAAGAAATCCGGATTATTACCTCCAATTTAGGCTTTTGGGATGGTTTCCATGGCAACCAGAAAGTATCATATGTGCTAATTCTTCACAAAAACGTTCAAAGATGGAATTATTTCATGAAGATCATTGCATTCTACATAAAAAATGGTTTTAGAACTGTTTTCATGTATTTAACACTCATTTGCATCTATGGTGCCTCATGTTGGCCAAAACCAGAGTTAAAAATCCCGCCTGAAGGGGTCTATTCCCTAGATGGGTCACTAATGATTATTGTAAGCATGTTACCTGTAGCCTGACTAGAGGGTAGCACAGGGCCGGCTGTGGGTGGAGGTGTCATGTACACGATCTGTGGGAGCTCTGGTTGCTGCTGTCTTCTGACAGGGAGCCGTGTCTGCAGCTGCTCCTGTGTATGTACTGTGGCAGTCTGAGGCCCGTTTGCCAACAAGGCTGAAATGTCAAACACATTAAAGTTAATGCAGATTCGCAGATGGACACACTAGTCAGCGGAAACCCCAAAGGCCAATTCACATTTTGAACGCTGCAACAGTCTAGTGCTTCTACCTTGGACAATTACGATGACAATGCATGGACGGCTGGGGGTCGTAGACCAGCCCATGTCAATAATGTTCAGATACCCTCCGATTTAACTCCTGTCAGTTTGTTTAATGTGCTAGGTTGGATGGCTATATGAATAGACAGATTATATCTAGGACTACTCAATAATGTTTCAAATAACCTTCTCCTACTATGCCACAAGAAATAACCAACAAGTACACCCTAAACAAGAATTGCGGTTGCTGCCGCGTCAAAAAATGCCTCACGCATTTTTATACGCGGCAACAACCACAATTCTTGCATTTGAAGGAACATAATGTCTACATGGTTGGTATGTTTGAAGGGGACCCATTCAAGACACTAAATAATCAGGGGGGAGGGGTTATCAGGGGGAAGGATGATATTAGTTCAAATATGGTAGTTCCTATGAATTCCTTGGGTCCATGTTAGGGGGGTAGGTATGATTATAATCAACCTCAGGACCATGGAAATGTGTGTTGCTAGGCAGATAAACAATCAGAATAGCTATTGCTAGGCAACCAGATGTATTAGCAACAAACCAATATAACCATTGAATTCCTTGGATCCAAATAAGGGGGCAGGTATGATTATAATCAACCTCAGGACCATTGAAATGTGTGTTGCTAGGCAGATAAACAATTAGAATAGCTGTTGCTAGGCAACCAGCTGTGTTAGCAACACACCAATAGAACCATTGAATTCAAAATTCAAACAATATATCGCCTCAGCCTGGTACGTGGTTCGCAGGCTCACTACCAGGGCTCCTACGGGGCCTTAAGAAACCATACACATTTTTTGGATTGCGCTGCCATCTTGGATTAAGGAGTCACAACACAAATTTATGCTATGTGATAACAATAATATAAATCAACCTTTGATAAGTCCTGAGGTTGATTATAATTATGGGCCCAAGGAATTCAATGGTTCTTTTGGTTTGTTGCTAAGACAGCTGGTTGCCTAGCAAAAGCTATTCTTATTGTTTATTTGCCTAGCAACACACATTTCCATAGTCTTGAGATTGATTATAATTATACCTACCCCCCCTAAAATATGGACCCAAGGAATTCAATGGTTCTATTGGTTTGTTGCTAAGAATGAGATGGGGGAGGCATAGAGTTTACAGACTGTATTGTATGTAAGTTGGATTTTCTGGGGGGGATATGGGTCAAATTTGATAGGGGGAGCCACCGCTCATCTCTGCTAAATGTCTTTCCCTCGGATCTTAGACATGGTTCAGGGATAGGCCAACTGAAGAATATTATACTATCTAGCCTATACACTCTTTTCACCAAGCCTATACGGCAGGCGGCGCTGGTCACGACCTGGCCAGCAGACTCGTCCTACACGGGCATTTCCTAGCCTACCTCCGCCTACCCTGAACCTCAGTAGGGGCAGGCAGGGGGGGGGGGGGTGTGGTGATGGGTATAATTATTTTATAAACAAGGCCCCCACTCCCATGGGGGTGTATGCGGTACATTTATGGTGTTATCTGTCTACCATGGGCTATTAAAGACACCCTGTTAATTGATCCAGGCTGTAAAGTCGGGTGCCCCATACCTTATCTGACAGCTGTTTGTTGTCTCTTCTCTGTGTCCTCCGTCATCACCACAGGAGGCACACCCTGGCCTGACCACAACCCCCACCCCTCCCCTACCTCTTTTCCTACTCAATCAGTTTGAGGGTTTGTCATGTTTACAATGGTTTACATTATGTTCCACATAGTATTTTTTCCCAAAATTTATACTGCATGTAGCTAAACTATTTCCCTCTGGATATCTATGATTTCTAAGCTATTGGAACATTCTTTATATACAATAAAGGCATTATTGTAAGTGGTGTCTCTTACTCCATGCTAAACCTATGGGGGTCTGGGGCTGGGTGGGGCAGATGCCCGTGTTGGAGGCAGGCTTACAAGGACGCCATCTAGCTGTAGTAGCCTGATGAAACAAGTGTATAGATTATCTTTAAACACATAGTACTCAATTTCTAAACACTTTTTTTTAATTTTAAGTGTTTAGATTATAAAACACAATACATTTGCAGAAAATATGTGCAATTGTTTAGTAAAAAGTGTTCCTGTTTCTGAAAATGTGTTTATATAATTTAAAAGTGTTTTGATATTAAGAGTGTTTGGAAATAAGTGTTCTATTTTCAAACACACTCTTTAGGTTGTACAACGCTCAATGTGCATATATACACATATAGCACCAACGAATTATTGTCTTGGAATAATTGAAAAATCGCTTTATTTCAATGGGACCTGATATTTAACCAATAATGTATGGCTGACGGTCGCACAAGGGGCTGTATCGCTGGATATCGGCACGAGTGCGAACCACGAGTGACGATATCCAGCAATACAGCCCCGAGTGAGACCGTCAGCCATACAATATTAGCTTTATTATACGATTATTCCATTCAAATGTCTTTAATTACCTTATATATGTCCTAATTTCGCCATTTTGAAGGATTATACAATGTATATCACTCGAACACCAGGAGGGCCATGTTGTTTTGACATCCCACCAACCCTGCTCGCTGATTGGTGGAGCCTGGCTACGTCATGCCCTCAATCTCCAACACTGAGTCCAACATAGAATTTGTAAGGGGGCCAGCTTGGGGCGGTTATAAGATAACCAGGGTTTCCCTCCAGATTCTCCGCAGTCGGATAGGCATGGCCGCTAGTGTCTACGCCTCACACACCAAGGGTCCCCGGATCGATCCTGGGTGGAAACGAACCATTTTCAAAATGCCTATTTCTATGTGAAAAAAAATCCCTAGAATTATTTTAACGAAAGGCTAAGTAAAGTCCAACTTCTACCTTTATAGTAAAAAAGAAATTAGAAAAAAATATTGATTTTCAAAGAAATTATGGGGATGAACAACCCCAGTTGTTGGAGGTATCGATACAAGGTGGTCACCTACTCGCCCCCTGGAGTCTGCAGGAGGAACTATTATGCTATACGGTGGCGCCATCTGTGGGGCTCACCTTTAACTACTTGTGTTGGTTTGGTAACCAGGCCATTGCTGCTTGAACCCGCACCCAGAGAGGTCGGCCTGCGTGCTTGCTCGTCATATTTAGAATATGGTGGGTCAATGCAGGGAGTGTGGATTTGAATTTGACCTACGTAAAAGGAAGTGTCCACAATGTGGTGTGGTTCACAAGCCGTCTAAACAGGAGCTAGAGGACGAGGAAAAGTTCGACATCACGGGTGATCCTAGAAAAATGGAACCGCAGTCACCGTCCATAGACCGGGAGGAGTCGGTCAAACAACAACTGGCCCTGGCGGAGGAGAAGCAGCGTTTATTATTCAAAAAGAAAGATTTGCTTGGCTTGGAAGCTAGGTTGGCGGAGATTACGCTACAAAATGCGGCAATTGAGGCGGAGTTAGATGCTTCGCTGGTGACCGAGCATGAGACAGAGGCCGATGAGGACCAAGCTTCAGTCTTTCAAGATGGCGGCGCTTCCGGGAAGACGAAGAAGACGCCGGCACAGGGTACTATTCCTGACTTTACAGCTCGGATAAAACAGTCTGCGAGTAGCAAGCCCAAACAAGGGAAGCCCATCGATGTCACCAATCAACGACAACAGCTGTTCTACGCGGATGGCTCGCCATACGTCCAACAAACCGGATTCGACTTGGCGTCAGATCCAGCGTTGGCGACATCAACACTACAGGTCGGCTTGGAATCGGTGGGGCTGGGCCTTCAAGCTTTAGGGCTGTCTGGTACCGGTTCATCGGGAGTGGCTGGCACAGGTGAGCAGGGATTGTTAGGTGTCCATTTGAGAAGGAAGAGGTCTAGACACTGGATTCGTCCAGATTTCCATCTTCCATACGATAAATCATATGATGAAATGAGCTACCGGGAACTGGTGTTCGGCATGGTGTGTGTGGCGCAAGGCATCATGAAATCCCAGGACTCTAGGTTCTCGATGGAGGGTTATCTGGAGCACATGCGATATATAACTTTTAAGGAGATAAAGCCTACATACACGGCCAAATCTGTCGCCAAATACGAGTTCGATGTGACCACAAAGGTAGCTAGTGGTGAGATGGCCTATGCTGCAGCCGAACACACAGCTAACTCGACGCATTTTGGGATTGAAAACACTAAGGCGTATGTAGAGGCTATGAGGCTCCTCCAACAACCAGGAGGATACAACCAGGGCAACCAGGGCGGTCAGGGTCGTCAAAATCAGCAAGGGGTCCCAAAAGGCCCCGGGGCACCGAGGATATGGTGCCCAGACGACATTTGTGCATCATGGAACTTTACTACATGTACTTATAACCCATGCCATAAAAATCACTGCTGTTGTGTGTGTCGTGGCAATCACAGAGCAAGGGGTGGATGTAGCAACCAGTCGGCTCCACATCAACAACAACAGCAACACCCGGGACAACAACAACAGCAGCAACATTGGCAGCAACAGCAACAACCACAGTACAGTCAGAACCGCGGCCCCCAACAACAGGGGGGGGGGGGGTTACCGTCAAGCTTGAATCTTCCCACCAAGAGTTTTGACAGTTATGGCTTTGATAATTGTGAAGATTTAATATGCATGTCAAGTTTGGACACTTTATTGTATGTTTATCGTGATTACAAGCCATTGTGGGATGTTTCATGTGTGCATCAGGTGCAGGGGGTATTATCTCAGTTCAAACCTGCCGGCTGGAGGGAAATTCTGTCGGGGGGCCCTAATAGGGTACATGGCCCTACTGGGGATGTAAACAGTTTATTCTTGCTTGATGGTGTATTACATGGCTTTAAAATTGTGGACCCATACGCTGAGGTGGTTCCTTATTCTACCAAGAATTATTCTTCGGCAACGGTAGAGGCTTTCACAGAAATTAATGCTATAATTTTGAGTGAATTAGATAAAGGTAAATTGTCTGTAGTAGATAGGAAGCCTCATTGTATCCACGCTATTGGGGCTGTCGAAAAGGGCTCAGGTGGTTATAGGCCTATAACTGACGCGAGCCGACCAGAGGGTTACTCCATCAATAATTATATGTCCGAAACTTTTCAGAATTTTAGATTCACTAGTATGGATGAGATTTGTGAAGGTTTAAATCAATCATGTTACCTAGCAGTCACTGATATTTCTGCAGCGTATAGAACTTGTCTCATTAGACCCTGTGATCGTAAATATCAAGGTTTAAGTTGGGAAATTAATGGCTCGGATGTTTATATCGAGGACAATTTTTTGTCATTTGGAGCGCGAGCCTCTCCGTACATATTTAATTGTCTTACTGACGCTGTATCTAGATATATGATGGGTTGTGGTTTTATTTGCTACAATTACTTAGACGATTTTCTGGTGCAGGGAGACACCCTGGAGCAATGTACTGAGGCTCAGTTAGCGCTACATTCAGTGCTGAGACACTTAGGTTTCGATATAGCCTACAAGAAGGTACGCTCACCTTCACAACTTCAGAGGTATTTAGGCATTGATATCGACACTGTGAACTTGAAATTATTTTTGCCAGAGGACAAACTTGCCAAACTAGACACTGAACTTGCGTTCTTCATAGGTCGCCGCCAGGCTACGCGCAAACAGATTCAACGTTTATGTGGCATTATTAGTCATTGTGCAACTGTTGTGAGAGGAGGCAGGACTTTCTCCCACCGGATCATATCATTGTTGAGTAATTTCTCTGCATCTAGGAGGAGAATTACTTTGAGTAAGAACTTTTTTGCTGACCTGGAGTGGTGGAGGAGTTGTGCCCGCTGGTTCAACGGTGAAGCAAAAATGATTGGGAGAAGGAGTCAAGATGAGGTGTGCATGTATATGGATGCATCCGGTACCGGTTTCGGGGCTGTGACCGGAGAGGACTGGATAGCGGGAGCCTGGAGCCAGGAAATGGGTTCTATGCATGATTGTCACACACACTTTTGTTGTTCACCAGGACCTGACATTCCTGATAATATAAATGTCCAGGAACTATACCCTTTGATAGAGGCCTTGTGGAGGTGGGGCCCATCATGGAGGAATTGTAAGATTATATGTATGTCTGATAATACACAAGTCGTGGCGGGGGTTAATACGGGTCGTAGTGATAATGTTGTAGCTATGAAACTTCTACGTCGTATTTTCTGGCTGAGTGTATTGTATAACTGTCATGTGGTATGTGCTCATATTCCTGGTAAATATAATGTGACAGCTGATGCTTTGTCTAGATTAGTGGAAAGTGGGAGTAAAGTACCTTTTGGTTTGTGTTGTAGGTGCCGACCATCTGTTACACACCCTGGATCGGCGGGCGGCAGAGGTTAGAGCCTATTGTTGGGCAAAATCTACATGGAAAACAAAAGCTTCCCAATGGAGAAAATATATTGCCTTTTGTACCTTATTGTTGTTGCCGGTTATTCCCACTACGGTGGAAAATATGTGTAGGTTTATTATATATTTGTCTGACAGCCTTTGTTATGTGAGCATCGATAACTATGTGTCTGGTGTTATCAGCCTTAACAAATATTTTGGGTACAATGTTTCATATATTAGACTGGATTTTATCTTCAGTACTACCTTGAAGGGCGTGAGACGCATGTTGGGCGATCCAGAACCCAGACGTTTAACTCTGACTTTAGAGAATTTATTGAATATGTCACTGTCGGTGGATTGGCTAAGCATGAATGAGCGCTCTATTTGGGCCTGTATTGTTATGGGTTTCAGGTCACTGTTACGCAAATGCAATTTGGTCCCAGACAATGTTAAACTGGAGGGCCATTTTCTAAGGAGGAAATCCTTCAGGTTTCATAAATGGGGTGTATTATTATCTATTTCGAGTTCTAAGACTATACAATTCGGTCAAAGGACCCATTCAGTACCGGTAACTTTTTCGCCGGGTTCTCCTTTATGTGCAGCAGGGCTTTTAAGGAGGCATTTCAATGATTGTCCAGCCTCTTCCCCAGACTCTCCTGCTTTCATGCTATGTAAAGGGGACCAGTTTGTACCTCTGACTTACCCTATAATGTTGAAATATTTGAAAAGATTGTTGTCTTCAGTAGGTTTGGACCAACCTGGGTCTGGCGCTCATTCCCTCCGTCGCGCTGGTGCGGCCTTTTTACATCAATGTGGGGTGCCGTTGGAGGACATCCGGCAGACGGGGGATTGGGTTAGCCTGACTGCTTTAATTTACCTAGCCAAGCCACTCTCCTCGAGGGTTAATCTGGACATGTTGGTTTCTGATACAATTTGTTCAAAAAAATGAAATATGTGATGTAATATACGTGTTTTGATTCTGGGAATTTGCCGTTCATTACACGGGCCCAAGTCCATATCTTGCCTTGTCCCATGTTCATTATCATAGCCAGAATCAACGTTAGTATCGATGGGGATGAACAACCCCAGTTGTTGGAGGTATCGATACAAGGTGGTCACCTACTCGCCCCCTGGAGTCTGCAGGAGGAACTATTATGCTATACGGTGGCGCCATCTGTGGGGCTCACCTTTAACTACTTGTGTTGGTTTGGTAACCAGGCCATTGCTGCTTGAACCCGCACCCAGAGAGGTCGGCCTGCGTGCTTGCTCGTCATATTTAGAAATTTTTTATTTCTTGTTGACCGCTTTGTGTAAATTGTAATAAATAGGCCGTTCATTACACGGGCCCAAGTCCATATCTTGCCTTGTCCCATGTTCATTATCATAGCCAGAATCAACGTTAGTATCGATACCAAAAAATGCCTTTTCTTCTGTAACTCGGTAAATAATAGTCCTACAAGGCTGGAAATCCGCCTGTACACTCCTTGTTTCGCCATCTCCCTCCACCAGCGCCTCCACGGCGTGGTGGTTAGCACGTCGGACTTCAAGTCTTGATGTAGCGTGTTCGAGTCTCCATGAAACCTCGGATTTTATGTGTGACGAAATTTCGGAATCGCTCAGTCCCACCGGAAGAGTGCCGATATCCACCGGAAGAGTGCCGATATCCACCGGAAGAGTGCCGATATCACTAGATATCGGCACGGGGATATCACGTAAAAAGCATGATGTGTCGTTCAATCGTATAATAACCATTGATATTTTGTCCCGATAATTACCCCCCCCCCCCGGCCTTAGGTACTTACTGTATGTAGGTATGCTTTGTGAGGCTGTGTGTGTGGTGTGCAGCAGCTGCAGGAGGTGCTGTAGTGCGGACATACCCTCTGCTGAGGCTCCATGAGGGCTGACAGCTGCTGGACCAGTGACTGGACATGGGCTGCATGGTAAGGCCTGCACCGAGATGCTACAGCTGGACGCTATAGGGAATCATACAAAGGAGAAGGGTTTTACTAATGCATAATGGATGACAAAGGACTTCTTTCTGTATTGTCATGTATGCTATTTGAGAGTGCAGAGTTAACAATATATTGTTTTTTTATAAACAGTTGTAACAGTAATCCGAACAAAAGTGGATAGATTTGGATAGTGATACATGTTTTACTATATTTCTATATTGTTTCTTTTTCCGACTTTCAGACACTGCTTTGGTCACGAGATATTTCAATACAACCATTGACGTGATACAACGTTATCTATCCCAAACTTTAGAGGAGAGCCAACACGGTGTGTATTACACTACCTCACTTCTACTGTCTCCCTTAACCGTATAGCCTACAGTGAAAAAATCATAATTGTCAGTTACAATCTTGTAAACCCATGGTATTTTGACAGACAAAGCACATGTTACCCACCGCCCCACTTAATACACACTTAAACAGCTTTAAAAAATCCCACCTGCATAGAGACGTGTTGGGTCAGTTCCCGGGGGTCAGTTAAGCACCTGGTATATGCCCCCCCCCCTCCCCACCACCCGACACCCTCAGGTGGACAGGTAGGTCAGGCAGAGATGGAGTAGAGAGTAAGAGGATACGCTTCATGCTAGACCACATCAATACAACCAAGGCTCAAAAGTAAACTATTAAAAATGTTGAACATTTTAGTGAACGCTAAACAAATGGTATTATACAGAAATAGATGTAACAGATTGCTTTCCTTATTTCATATAGCCTACTTATCACTTCTTGGAAAAGTGAAAACCTGTTTGCTTCTGTGTTCTTTTTAATACCTAGTGTCTACCGAAAGTGGATATTGTAACTAAAGTTAGATTGATTGTCTTTTTTTCAGACTTTCTAGGTGAATTTTAAATAGTTGATTTTAAAGAGCGCATAGTCACCGACATTCAACATTCCCTAGGGTATATTTGACATTTCGGAGGGAGGAATCAAGACAAGAAGCAGCTTTTATAATTCTGGAGATACATTGTATCAGCATCAATGAGAAATGATCCTCATTGATACTGAATCTAAAAAGGTTGAAAGAGACGGGAGGTTCCCTATCTATGCTGGATACAAATTGTAAACCATTCATCATGGCATATGAGGGTTCCTATAGTTCCTAGAGCACAATCTCCTCAATTTCGACTAATTCCCAATATCGAATGGAGGTAAGAGTGAGGAATATATATGTTATACAGTAAATACACGTGTGCTACACATGAACTGACGCTTAATTATTTAGCAAGTATGTATGATTTGGTCAGTACCTTTACAGTTACACTTTCATCTAGAGGATTGGCAAATAGAATCCTAATCGGTGATTGTCTGTGTATAGTATACCCACTACACCCTCAGAAAAGTGAGAGTCATTGTCGCTAAAACTACCCTCACCTGAGAGTCAGGCAGGCAGTGCCTGACTCTCAGGTGAGGGTGAGGGTAGTTTTAGCGACAATGACTCTCACCTTTCTGTGTGTAGCTGTATGTTCCCATAAACTGGACTACATACAGCATGCAATGGCCGACTGCATCATAGGAGCTAATCGTCTATGATTTATACAGATAAGCCTCAGACTGCACCCCCCCCCCCCCCACACACACACACATACAATAACCACGTTTTTACTTACCTATTTTGATATGTGGGCTCCTTATCTGCGTGGTGGTGGCGCTACCCGGTGAGACGCTGGGCAACCCAACAGACGCTGATCCTGCACTGGCTCCCTGCTTTCCCACCTCCTGAACCGAAACGGTCAGAGGCTGCGGGGCAAGTGGACCCACGTGGGTGGACTTCTGTGCCTGGATGAAGCTCTCATTGAAGCTCCTTAAGTTACTTGTCAGGATGGACTCAGAGGAGATTAATGGGCGACTTGGTAGGGATGGGACTGTATTCTGGGGCAGGTTAACGGTGTCCGTGGACGTCGTACTGTTATGTTGGTCATGTGGGAGGGGACAGGTAGGGGAAGGTCGTTGTGGATGCTTGGGCTGAGAAGCTGGGACATGGATCTCCTGCAGTTGGGGTTGTTGGAGGTAAAGGGATCCCTGGTCATCTCTGTGTGGGTGCATGTAGACAGGGTGTTGCTGTTGAGGTAGGTAGGTGGGGAGAGCATTGTCATCCAGATGTCTTGTTGAAAATGACAGGCCTGACTCTACATAAGGAAGAATGGGTTGGCTTGAAGGAGCAAAGGATGAAAACATTAAGGGGAGGCCTGGAGTTACGTCAAATGCCTGAATCTGCTGAGCACTCTGCAGAGGTGGTCCTGAAAGAAAAAAAAGAAATAGATTAAAGTAGATGTCAGTGACTCATTTGTACTTTACAATTATTCCATGTAGCCAATAATATTTATATATCAGCAACATGTTATTTCCGCTATTTTTATATGTGTGGCTCCTATTAAGAACATATTCTACATTTTACTGATGTTATACTCCGCCTGGTTGTTAGGCCTATTGTTCTCACTGTAGGTTTATTTCCATATTTCTCTTCTGCTACCCTGAGCGGAGGTTTTGGGGGTGCTAGAATACTTACTGTATTGATAATTATAGCCATATAATGTGATAAATACAGAGCCTGCATGTACCGGTTGCCCAACAGCTATTTATAGTCAGCTATGTATGTTCTATGTATACATAGCTGGTTTGAATCTCACTTAAAAAGTATTCTATTCAATTTTTAATTGTAGCATTATAAAAGTATAGGGGCCTATTATATGCCATATTACTTGAGTGGGATTCGAACAGCCCACCTATGCATGAACAGTCCAACGCCTTATCCATTGGGCCACAGAGCCATGCATACCTACAGAAGCCGGTTTTGTCCAATATACAGTAAAACCTCGGTTATAAGCCGAATTTCATTTGGCGTTTTATTTGCTATAAGCCGAATTTTAAGCCCCAAGCTCCCATTCGGCTTATAGGCAAGGTTTTAATAATGTAGGAACATAGTGAAAGCAAATTTCAAACACTTTTGTTATGAGCCGAATTTTCACTCCCAAACTTGCTTTCAGCTTAAAACCGAGGTCGGCTTATAACCAAGGTTTTACGGAAGTCTAGTTAAAAGGTCAATCAGCCATGACATCACAGCTTACCCTGACCCTGCATGCGCACTCTGGCATGTGAAGTAGGACTTCTACAAGGTGCATATCCCACACTAAACCTAGGACTTTCACTCATAAAATGGATATATTTATGGTTATATCGGTATTTTCATGGACATACATTACCATGGATGGAGTATAAGCTAGAAAACCTCCTTGGACCTGTAGTAAAACTGCAAATACTACGGCTCCGCGGAGGTTTTCCATCACTAAAAGATAATTGTGTATTATTAATTAAACATGGTGCTCAGTCCTGTGCGACTCAAATCGAGCGCTGAGAAAATAGACCTGACACATGGTTCATATTATGTTACCACATTCTGTATGTAAAAGGTGAATGCTCTATCCTCGGGTATTAAAGTAGGATATTCTCCAGAGGACATATTCACATTTTGAAAAACTCACCATGGAGGATGCTTGACGTTGAGCTGGGGGCATACTGTGGGAGGGGATATAATATCCCACACCTATTTGGGGAGGGTGCGATCACCTGGCCCAGCATACCCACACACACCAAGCCAACATATACCAATACTCCGGCCATTGCTGCTGAACACTTGTTGCTGAGTTGATACCTGGAGGAGTCTTCCTGGATGTGTGGTAGAGCCTACACCTGTGTTCTGGGTTATATAGGGCCTGGAGAGGCTGAGGCAGCTGGCCAAAAGGGTATTGGGGAGTGGCTATTCAATATCGACTTGGAGGAGGGGGTGGTGGGTTGGGGAGGAGCTTAATGGGGTGGGCGCTTAAACATTACATTTTCTGCCCCATTCTTAGCAAAACAAAAAGCCAGGACGTTCCTAAAATTCAAAGTGGAGGGGGGCGTAAGCAATTCTGAGCCAATTACACGAAATTGCCCCCCCCCCCCATGTTGAAAATAATGACCATTATGAATCACCCTCCAGTTTCTCCCCACCATCGGTGGGTCTTCCATCGGCGCGGGGTAGCGGCCGTCCAGCCGTTGCCCACATTATACACCATTGTCTGGAGGGTCACGCAGATGGCACGGCAGACAAGGGGAGGCTGATACATCCAATTCAGCTAGTTGTGGTCATTATGAAATATCAACGGTCGGCAACAATGGGGAGCTTACACCTGTGCATGCACCTTTATGATGAAAGGGATGTACCATACGCAGTCCCAACAGGGATAGAGAAAAGACATCCAGTTGTCATTCACAAACATGCAGGGGACTAGGGTATTATGTATATACATATATGAAGAGTTTGGATGCAAAACGACATAAGCACCATTTTAATAATAAGGGACAAAAAAACTGATGGAAATGACTATTAGGAAGAGTGAAATATAATCCTCGAACAATTTTTCCGTATAAGCCCCACCACTATATCTTGGGACAATCGTATAAGCTGCACAGGGGGTCTGGAAATTGTTAATTTAGTACTGTCCTATAATACCAAAAACTCTCGTATAAGCCCATCTTCCACATTTGAAGGATTCTATATACCGCACTGAGGTTCTGACTACAATTTTCATACAGTCTATTAATTTTATTAATTAATGAAGTAAGCCGTCGGGCGTTAAGGGAAAGTCCAAAGTTAATTTTTTCAGGCAACCCGACCCCAGCCTCAAAACAGGGCCGACCCTAGCACCGGGATTTTAATAACATTTTTTTCTTTAATATCCTCATTCTTTTTCAGAAATGGTTAAAAGGACCAATCATCTCTTGTTCAATAGCCTAACTAATTGTCTGGTTTAGGATTACGTGTTTTAACAGAAAATATTCAACCATCCCTCTTTCCTGGAGGATAAGTGAGTCATCATGGACCATATATTGCCTGAAACACATCTTTATCTTCCTTTATTGGCAAGAGGGTCAACGCTCCTATAAAGTAGATCACATTTGCCACAAATTTACACAGGATATTGCTTGGACAGATACAAAATATAATTAGTATGTGCTTTATTGTGCGTAGTGATTCTTGATGTGTACTGTACGTGTTAGATATGATACAAGTGACTTGCTGTATGAGTGTTACAATTAAGCCAAGGACAGGGTAATTGTCCAAGGCGTCAGCCGTGGATAGTTACCATTGTCCAAGGCTTTTAACACTCATGTAGCTAGTCACGCGTATCATATCTGACTTACACCCACAGTACGAGAGAGTGCTCAGTGGAGCGCATCAACATACAGCCATGTATGTAGTAGTTATAGGACGTGTACCAATCTGTAAGCGAAATAGGGTAGATTCAACCAAAGACGGACACACACCTTAAGTCGGACACTTTTAGACCTATATTTCATAATTATGCATACATCATACGTATAAGTGTGAATAGTGAAGTAACATTGAATAAAACCAAGCATGCACATAGATCATATACATGTGTAATAATACCCCCAAGTGGCCCTGTATTGTATGAAGTAGCGGATTTGCAATCTATAGATTTCTCTAGGACCATATGCCGGACATGATTGTTATCATGTTATATTTTGAAGATTATTGATACCTAGGCTCGCTATATCAGACCTGGGCCATAGGCATATATTATTTCGAATATATTACTAGAAAAGAAATGAAGATAACTACCATAAATAAATATATGACACCATATTAAAGAGGTACTGTCATTTCACCTGAAGTCGGAGAATGGTTCCAACTTGGTTTTCTTCATTCTCCAGATGATAGAGTAATTAAATTCATGACTTCAATATTAGATCTATCAATGTATGAATACTCTATGTGGGGCTCTACCAGGAAAATATAAAGATATACTAATTTATTATTTGGTAAATTGAGAATATACACTTTTTCGATAATCATGAGATTCAGGGATGTTAAAAACATATTTCTTTTGAAAATATCTTATATATCTTTGATGAGAATTATGCTCTGAAACTGTTAGATCACTCCTGTATAATTAATTAGGTAGTATATCATTAACCTCCTTACAGAAATAGAGGAATACTAAAGTGTCCGACTTCAGGTGAAATTTGCCCTTCAACTTTCCAGTTTTTGACAGAGAATATTTAGTTGAAATATACTTTTTTTTTTATTTGAGATGACAAAATTGTCAATCCCGTTAATTTTTATACTGGACATAAAAAAAGAGCTTGTTCAGCTCGATGAGTATTTGACATCCAGTTTTTCAACAATAATTCACATGTAGCATAGGACTATATGGTTTACAGAAATGGTAATGCAGCCCAGGAGTGACCGGACCCCTGACTACACAACGAGATAATTAAGTTATTTGCTCATAGCAATTGATACAACGTAATAAATATTCCAAAGTTATGTTTAACAATTATACATGATTCTTGTCTATATTTCTATACCTCAGCAATTTAATTAGGTCCCAGCTATGTTCTATCGAGGAGAGTTTTGGGGCGGGCACCCCGTACATAGCATTATTACTTTTCCTCCAAAAACAGTTTTGTACCGGTAGTATTAACATTTTAGTACTAGCCAAAATTAGCAAGATATGATACCATACAAGTGATGCAACAATGCAATCCTATGTAATAGTATAATTAGTGCTCCCTAGTCATTTTTTTCTGTTTAATTTGAAGGGTTCATATTCTTGTATATTTCTTACGCTAACAGTTAGGTTGTTCCAAGCCACTGCCCCCCTATATAAAACACTTTTTTTACATGATTCATTTTTTGGCTTAATACACAAAAAGAGGGGTGCATCATGTGCTCTAGTGAAAATATTCCTATTATTTCTTATTTCGTGGTTATTTTTTTGCTTGAACATGAAATTTACTAAGTGCATTGTGCGTCTGGGTTCAGGTTTTGATATAGAGGCAAGAATCGCTTAATTGTGCATGGATCACCGAGTAGCCACCCTCCCCTATTCATAAGTATGTCACATTCATTTGTAGATGAAATATACCAGTGCCTATAGCAATTAGAAAAAGGGTTATATTAGGAGTGACAACGAGCGTCCGAAAGTGGTGAATTTACCCTACAGTGAAGGAGCCTTATAGGCTGCATTTTGAGCAGTCTCGAACCCAGTCAACTCTAATGGCGGCACGCTAGAGTCGGGGCTGGCAGAGACTGCATTTTGAGTGGCTATATGGCGTGTGCTGCCACCTGTTGATCCGTAGTAAAACCATACACTGGAGACCATGACGCAGCATACTGTCACTGTTACACCACTATACAGCAGCTAGGCCAGCAACCATAAAAAAAACATAAATTTTGTCCACCTGGCAGAGATAATAAATTATGCCCCATAATCACATTTAGTGGGAGGAGAACATAAGAAATAGAGTTCTACAGTACAATGTCACGAGTGTAAATTTGTGATATTTTACCGATATCAACTCAATTGAAATAATGTATTTATCCCTGAAGGAATATGACATTTTTTGAAGCTACAAAGATCAGAATTGTCACCAGTTCCTTCAAGGGGTAGGTACTTTTATTTCATGGTAAATACGATCTATCAAGGTTAAACCTATGGGAGTGCCGTATGCGAGTGAAGCGTGAAATAACCCTTGAGCATATTTCACGCTCTGCCCGTATTTCACGCTCCCATGGGTAACCATAGAGTAGCCATGGAGTTGCTACGCTACTTAGGGTCACGTGACTTGCGCGGAATTCAAAATGGCGGCAGTGCGGAAGTAAACAAATGCCGCGGAAGTAAGCAAATGCCGTGGAAGTAAACAAATATGGACTAAATATCTATTTTAGATTGATAAAACCCTGAAATAAACACAGAGCGTCACTCAAAAGTGACCTCGTCTGTAGTTATGTCACTCGTGGTGCCTGGCCCGTATTGCACTAGGCCTACGGCCAGCGTGCAATACGGGCCAGGCACCACTTGTGACATAACCACTGACGGCTGGCAGACTGTTCGACAGATTGGCGGTTCGACAGATCGGCGGTTCGACAGAATTTTAAGATTTCCGGGACTGTTGGACAGGACTGTTGGACAGATTTTTATTTTGGACAAGACAGTTCGACAGATTCTTTTCTCCCTCTATAGATCTATGTGATAATGTCTTAAACCACAGAATTAGAAGCCTCACTATAATTGCATGCTTCAACAGAAATTTAAGATAGTTTTATTGACCATTAAATGTAGTGAAGACATGGGACTATTGGTAGAGTGAATCTTGTCAGATCCCACCAAACCGGAGGACTTTTGCACAGCAAATAACTATATCGTTATCTCTTAGAAAATGTATGATATGGTATGATATCATTTCAGGTGTATATCTGACCCCAGGATCTGACCAAATGATATATTTTCTATGGGACAATTTTATGACTATATATTTTAAAGCAAGTATGACAATCCTCAAATTTGTAATTGTTGTATTCTGAAGATCTCATTATTTGCTGTGCAACAGCTTACAGGATAAGAGAGAGGGGTAGGCCTCCTTTTCTGTTAAGATAGAAATCCCCCTAACCCCCCTTTTCCTTTTTTTTATATTCTTTTTTAAAACCAAACCCATATCAATGCCGACTGCATAACAGATATTGCAAGCTGTGTACCAGAGCCACCCAATTTCCTATCTTTTCACAGTAATTTCTGGAATAAATTCTGCTTATGTGATGAAAGAAATAACAGGAAAGAATTCTATCGCTCAATTGACATCTAGATTGTGTTCTGTTATCCACTATTATCTAAGTCTGGCGAACAGTCTCACAAATAAACTGAAACTGTCGAACAGTCCCGAAAATCTGTCGAATAGTCCCGAAAATTCTGTCGAATTGTCCTGTCCAATCGTCCTGTCGAACTGGCAATCTGTCGAATTGTCCTTTTCCCACCACTGACTCGGTCACTTTAGCGTGCAGCTCTGTCTATGTATTGTTTCTAGCCACCATGGGGCACCAGAATGACAAAAAGAGTAGAGAAATAGACTGGAACCACCTTCGGGTAATCATTTATGCAAAAAACAATGATATATCTTTCGTGTTCTGTCTTCGGTGCTAAAATCAGTGGCATAGGAAAAGTATATTTTCAACCAGAATATGTCTGCCCCCCAAAACTGCCAATATTGCCAAGACCCTAGAATATAACACAATTCCTAAATCTTTATCTCTTATACATGAAGAGAAATGTGGGGGAACTGGTAGGCCCACTAATATGGGAATAACTTCCCCAATAGAAGTTATGCCCGACATATATATATATATATATATATATATATATATATATATATATATATATATATATATATACATATGTGAGCAGGCAAGCAGAAAGGGGTATCCCGCGGGATTAGTACCATTTCTAGCCACCAGGGGGCTCCACCATGGCCTAAAATGGAAGAAACAGGCTAATAATTCCTTTTTGGTACTTTTTTCTGGAGAATTCATTAGTTTTATACAAAACATTCCATTTTTGGTGAAAAGCTTCCATATTCGGAATGTAAAAAGAACGTTTTAGAGCCTAAATGTGTGTCTTTGATGATATGTTTTGCCATGGAAACGTGAGTTTTATTCCAAATAAAGAAAATGAAGTAGCTCATTGATAGAATGATTCACGAGGATTATTATGGTCAAAACAGAATAGAATTATCTTTTCTAGATCAGAATCTATGGCCTATAGGATAAAAATGTATGATCATTTTCTAATTATTCTAATTATGCTAATTAGATAGAGGTATCTAGGAAACTATGGTACTTAGAGCTTATTTGGGTTTTGGATAGGGCAATGCCCACCCATATTCATATAGCCTTTTCTCAAAAACTAGAAATAATATCTTCTTGAGAAATATATCACTGGAAAGCTCATGTCTTTAAATGGGCCTACAGGCTTTCCGACCGATACCTCTCTCAGTTATTCATTTTGTTTCAAACTCTTATTTTCCACATATTCATCTACCAGGAGTACCAGTAGGCCCTACTTATTTCTGAACAGATCTGTAACACATCAAGAATGTTACTCGGTTATACGAAGAAAAACTGATTCCTACTTTTTGATCATCGTCTGCTCCCGTTTTTTTTTAAACCATTTTTTAACAATATGTTGGTTGTCGTCAGCCTGGACCTAAATGCGTTTCCCTAAAAGTAAGTATGGTTATATGGCTTTGGCCAGGTTCACACAGTGCATGGTGATGCAGGTAAAAGAGATAGCGGGAAATCAGGGAATCGGATCGGTGAAGTGGATCAGGAGGAGGGGATCGGGGGGATAGAACAAGGGGAGTGTTGTGTTACAGATTACCTCCACAGAGAAAAGAAACAGAGTAAAAATTAAGGGAGTCCAGGCTTGCCTCCAGAATGACTCCCTCCATTTCTGACTCTCTTTCTGACTCTTTTGATAAAGGAATCGAGTCAGTACCCGACTCCCTCAAAAGAGACTTATGTGACTCCCCCTAAGATAGCCCTACTTTTGCCTCCAAAATAACTCCATTTTATAACTCCCCACCACAGTCCAGGTCCATGCTGCAACTCCCTTCAGAAAGGGAGTCTAGGGACAGTGAATCCAAATGTAAAGGGAGTCATTGAACCACAACGCCATCTGTAGAGAGAGTCATCAAAGGATGGATCATTTGGAAGAGAGGATCACCTTGGTCATTAAAAGTCACCTAGTTGCGAACGTTCAATTCCCAAGTGCTGGTTGTAATAAGGACATGTTCACAATTCTTGGGAATATCTCGTGCCTTTCTTGTGTCATTGTGACCTACCCAGATTCTACCCAGTTGCGAACATTTAATTCCCAAGTTCTGTTTGATATACATAACGTGGAATTCCACAGAATATGACACAGTCAAAAGCTGTTCACATATTCTCCTGCCAGATACATGCACAATTCTCGCAGGGATCCCGAGTTGTGACTCAAGAACCGCACGAGTTCTGCCTGAGATCTTGTTTGCAGGGTGCCCAAGGGGTTTGGTAACTCCTTAAATTGTATTTGAAGCTAAATATACCAACACTAGTAGTTGTAAGTTGAAAACATAATAAAAGAAGATATCTCTGCATCATGCAAATCTTATGGTGTATAACGTTATTTGTTTACTGGGTTTTCCTCGCTCCATCTGAGGAAACGGCTGGGGACATTGCGTATAGAGCCAGATATGAGGCATTAATGGAGAAAGCAAATGCTATGCAAGATGCACCAATCAACTTAGGAGATGCAAGTGAGGTAATAAAGGACGAGGACCGGTCGAGACTGTTGATTATGGCTGGATCGGGGACAGGTATTATGCAGGTCAGTTGTATGCAACTTGAAACTTGAAACCATGAGCTTTTTCGTGGTAATCTGACATTTTCACTGATTGCGTCATCACATTATATTAGATTCTATCCCTTCTAGGGTACTTTCGCCTGAGAACATAAATATTTGGACAATATTATGGAGCACAGGGCATACGCAGATGGTACTTTAAGTTTCGCTGGTACAGGTACTCGTGAAACCTGAACTTTTGAATGGTACCAGCGAGAGATATTGTCAAAATATGTTGACAAATAGTTATAGATGATCATTACTGCAGGGGTACACACTGACGCTGGCTAGAGAGCCGCTGGTCCGTAATGCTAAGTAAGGCTAAAAAAAGGTTTGTTTCAGGTCACCCGACCGACCCTATCAAAACAGGGCCGACCCTGCTTTTTCATGCAATTTTGAAGAAATCTTTTTTGAAGACAATTCTAGATTTACAAAAATGTTGAAACATGAAACAAACTTTTTCATTTGGCCTAGTTAGAGTCCAATGGCAGGGCCATGGGCGCGGCTGGCTCACAATCTTATTTGCAAGGGATCTTAAGAGAAACTACTTGATTGCTGTAGTGATGCAATATGTCATTTGAAAGATAAATGCATGAGTAAATCAGCCAAATTTGTTCTGGTTTAACATTGATAAGTCTTCACTATCTATGGGTTTCTCTTCGAAAAAGGTTAAAGTCTATTAATCCCGGGCTTACAGATCTATAGGTGTGGCATACAATATTAATTATCATAATTATAGGCCTTCATTTTATAGAGGTGAACCCATGAAACTTATATTGTATATTGAAATGTAAATAATACCAAAAGTATTCTAATCTCGAACTATGTTTTTATTTTGACAGTTTAAAAATGACGGAATCTTTGCCATCGTAGATGGCCTCGGCATGGCAGGACGTTTCATGTATGGTCTTTCAGCGATCCTCACAGGAGAGAATGTAAGTTTTATGTACAAGATCTAGATCATCATGGATAGCAGAGAATTTTAGGAGCAATAATTAGAGTCGATCACATCGATATGAGTTGAATCTATGAAGCATTCTGGTTGGCTCAGAACTGTCCCAGTCGTCCCACTGTAAATGTCCATGGTTATTTGTAAGTGAACGGAATGCATGGTGTGAAAGAAACCACCAGAAGAGTGAAAGAATTTATCCACAACATAATGCTTTTCATACATTGACTTTTCAGGACTTTGCAATCCTGGAGAAGATGGCAGCAGAATCTGACGGCAAGTCAGCTGTCACTTGGCTGTCAGACCTGATTGGCATGAAGGAAGAGGACAAAAGACAATGTCTATAACGCAATTGAAGACGCAGACAATGACATGCACCTTTTCCCTTTTGGAACGGGTGTTTCTGTTGCCGCAGGTACAAACTTCAAAACTAAGTAACCTCCTTGAGTAACTCACACAAAGTGGAATCATACTCATCTTACCCAATTATGTAAAGGCATGGAGTATGATCATCGGGCTTTATCTTCATCCTCAAGTGTATAGGTTCTACCTACATACAGAATATGCCCAAAGTTAAGGGGACTGGCTATAATGGAATGTAGGTATCCAGATATTCACCAGGTTTTAATCATGCACTTCACTTCCTAAACATGCTGTAAATATGGGGTTCTCCAGCAAGTCTGAGAGGTATTCAAGCTTAATGCCTAAGTGTAATTGGCATGTGGCAAGATTACAATGTGGCAGCACCATATTGCCACACGTCTACATGGAATAGCATTTCAAAGTAGCTAAATTTATACTATAACGAAGTTTTGGCCTTTACATTGTCCATTCAGAAATGTGATTTGGACGAAATGCTCATAAGCACATTTTCAAGGCCAGGCAATAATATCTAAATATCAATCAACAGGTGACATGAAGAAGGGTGATTGTGTTCAATGCTACCGCCACTATCCATCTCCAACTGATCATGGCTAATGCTAAGCTGTACAAGGCTAAATCTGTGTATTTCTGTGGAAATACATTTCGCAGTCAAGTCATTAGGGAGCGCATAAAAAAACTGAAACTCCAGTTTGATGGCATGTTACCAGAGGTAAGATATTCATTCTTATACCACGATTCTGGCTTTTCCCGTGCCGAGAGTGGATATTTGCCGTGCGGTTATCACAGGATATACGCACGCTCAGAATTAATTTTTTACACCAAGACGCTTCTATATATTTTAACAAGGTAATGAAAGATAGGCATAGCCATTTTGGCTACGAAATTAGGGTGAGTCGTCCGGGTTGCGAACCCCGGCCGCTGAGGCCAAACGCAAGCGCCTAACCTCCAGCGCCACATGGGCTGGACAATATGTGAATATGAAACCTTAGCTTTGATTACCTTGCCGCCATGATCTCGTTCATCGTCAGGTCAATGCATGTTGAATAACATCCAAATGTGGCAAAATTAGAGCATGTCAGGCTTATTCCTTCAATCCAGTACATAAATAGATATCCTTCTTGATGTTCCCCGGTAGAAATAGCCTTTTAATTGCATAAAATCCTCATACTTCGACATTTTGTGAAGGCCGCCAGCCGGTTAGAATTGTAAACAGCAGGACGCTTGTGATCACATGACCGACTGACGCAACCAACACAACTAATTCGAGACACCAATGGACTAGATACGACGATCAGCTGATCAAAGCCACCGCGGAAAGTAGGTCAATCGGGTGCATTGGTTACTCGACTTGACGTGTTGGTTTTACATGCCGTCCCACTGTGTACAAGTCTAACAGGGCTGGTATCGATCGCAAAATGTCAAAATATGAGGAATTTAAGCAATTAAAAGGCGAATACTGCACGGGAACATCAACAAGGAGCTCTTAGCATGTACCAGATTGAAGGATTAAGCCTGACATGCTCTAATTTCGCCACTTTTGGATGTTATTCACTACGTATTTGGTACCGCTGGGAGAATCATGGCGCTCCGCTATGCGCCGAGTCTGCCAGTCGGCGAGACAAAATGGACAATTGAAAAAGGTAGGCCTTATATGATATGATATTCATATATTTGAAGAAATAGTGGTATAAACGCATTAATGGCTGATTGGGAAAGCACTTGTGAGGTATATCTAGCTAATAATGAACTCGGCTTCGCCTCGTTCATTATTGCAAGTTATACCTCACGCGTGCTTTCCCGATCAGCCAATATTGTGGCTGCAGATGGGTCAAAAGCTACCTGGCGACCTGGGCCGTTTTGGAGGCGACTTTCGACCTAATGCAATAATAAAAGTGACCTGGCGACTTTTATAAAAAATTGACAATACTTTAGGGGGTCTAAAAAAGCAACTTTGTGACCTAGACCCCTTAATTTCGCCGACTTTCTGACCTTAGGGGGGGGGACCCTTCTGCACCCCCATAATTGCATCAATATATAGACAGAGCTGCACGCTAAAGTGATTGAGTCACTGGTTATTGCACAAGTGGTACTTGGGCCGTATTGCACGCTGGATTAACCATAACAGTCCGTATTTACCATGAAATAAATACACTTATTGTTAGATGTTACATAAACTTGAGTCGCTGTTTAATCTAGCTGATGATTCGTAATGATTAAGTTTAAACAGGCACATCTAAAGATAAAGATATTGAAAGGAAATATGTCTTTCATTTGGAATGACTATAGGTACAGGGACGGGGTGAACCAGCTCTATTGTGCTTTCACTGGGTTCCAATTCCCATCTTTCTGGTTGCATGCTTATACCTAATATTGTTTTATTTTTTACAATCTCTAGAGATAAAATCTAAAGTAGGAGGCTTTTTTCTCTACATATTGGGCAGGAACCCAGAAACTCCTCCGAGGCCTACGGGTTAAAACGTCCTTTACTTAATAAAATAAGATAAGGACCACATACATTGAGACCACTAGATTTACGTATTATACTGGCATACATACATACATACATACATACATACATACATACATACATACATACATACATACATGCATACATACATACACATTGTGTGACATCCCTAAATATATGTTTTCATATTTGCTTCCATGTAGAATGCGAAATTCGAAACACACTTCCTGAAAAATGGTGGGATGTATGGAGCAATGGGAGCATTTCTTGACATGAAGAAGCAGGAGGTTGCTGAACGGTCTGACGTCGATACAACTCAGTTATAGATAAATCAATCATATCAATTATACATATATAACATAACCATGCATAGAACTTTATCTTCTTAACATTAGAGGGGACAAACATGCTCTCGTGATAATATTAACATGTGATAAGCTGCAATGGTCTATAATTAGGTGCCAATAAACATTCTGGCATTTCTGTCATATCACCCTGGCAATACATCTCAGCTACTCTTTACTTGTGTTTTGGTGTTGTGTTAATGCATATTGGGGATTGTCACCAACATGGTACCAGCACTTTATGCTCAAATCCCACAATGCAATTGTCTCTAGAGAATTTCTGAAGTATAAGAACCTGTTGTGCTCTGATCCAAATTGGAACAAATGTAACCACAACTGGAGTATAACAGCTAAAAATCTGTTGCATTTGGGGGCTACTGGAGCATCTAGGTTTTTGGATATTGTCCATTGCTTAAGTGAAAAATTCCTAATCTGGCATTTTCTCTTGACAATCTGAGCATATTGCAATGATGGGCATGTTGTAATGTTTGTTTCTTCAGATATCTATATTGCAACAGATATGCCCAAATTGCAGAGATGCAGTGCAACATTAAAATATTATATAGGGATTTGGATTAAGCACCCTTGGAATATAACTCAATTTAGAGTACATGCAAGGCTTGCAATCGCCTCAAATTGAAGAGGTTTGCGAGGCGTATAAAGCATCGTTGGATTTTAGGTTTATTGAATTATTCACCTTCATCCTACAACTAGAACTTTGTTAGATAATGGAGTATCTTCAACTGTACCTCATTAATTACTCATCTGGTAAGTCATAAATTATTCTATTTATTGTGAAGCAAAATAGGTTCAAAATATAACAAAAATTGATCTATACTATTTTTTTATGTAGAATATGATAGCCCTCTTTAGAAAATTCCTTCTTTGGGAGAAACCCTCTATAATCAGCTGTTAATGTAAAACGAATGTTTAGGAGCCTAATAATTAATTGGTGTTGTTGCGTACATTGGTTGCCATAGAAACATGATTTTCTTTCTTAATTAGAAATTTTAAGAAGTCAATTGATAAACTCACAAAGATTTCTATGCTGGAAAGCTGATGACCTAAATACATGAACTATAAGTTGACTTTTACCTTGAATGACCGTTTTCCCTCGACCATGGCTCCATTCGGAAAATACTGCAGGTGTCTGGAGAAACCAGAGCCGGTGCCCGACCCAACAACGGAGCAGAGTTCAAAATGACTTACAAAAGGATGGACAGACATAAAACCAACACCAGTTTATATTCGTTTGCGTTTAATTTCAAACTAATCAGTGTATCTTGAAGTATTATCATTATACATATCATTAGGGTCATTTCCCTGTATACGGGTGCTTGTATGCATAATAATCTCACATAAGAAACGAGGTACCTAATACATCTCCAGCGCATCTGTCTGTGAAGTTCCGATACCACCTTGGATTTGTATGGTGTGTGTGAGCACTCATATTCAAGGTTAATGCAGTGTTCCCACCACACTCCTCCACATTGTACATTCTCCAGATCGCATACATGCTCCTTTTTCATAGAGGACCACAAATCCAATATAATATTATATCATATAGATATACCCTTAATCTCCAAACCCCATGGCTTGCTGTTGTTCACTATCAAATGGATGGTGAGCATGTGGTAATGTTAGCAAGCCATACATCACAATTACAGGCTAAAGCCTCAGCGTTGGTTTTAAACTGTAGAAGAACTAGGAAGTAGGTTACCAAGGCTCCAAGTATCTGCAAATACAAACAATACAGCTTATTACATTTTAAAATCATATCAAATCAACTGTTTAGCAAGTGCTACTCAAAAATGCTTTGAAAGTTTCCATGCCCTAAAACGACTTCTGACTCTAAAATGCTAACGTCTTTATCTCTAAATCCCATTTTAACTAAGTCAATGCCTTGCCTCTGTTTGATAATCGTAAATTTATATTATGACTCATCTTTGCATTATTCATTGCTTTATTACATATTTCATACTCACTGTGAGAATGGAGTTTTTATCAACTACGAACAGGCTTCCAGCAGTAAATCCAATAAGATTCCCCAGTCGACTCAGAAACATGTGTATCTAAAAATAGATGCATAATCATTAATGCTTCTGTGTATATACTGGAGGGGGTTGTATCAATCGAACCCAAACAATTTACAAATGTATAGTTGAGTTGGCAAACATAATTATATTCACGATGATATTCACATTCAAGTGTTGGAGGGGAAATTGTAGTGTTATAACGTTTCTGCTCAGTTGATGAGCCTTCATCAGTTCATAAAAAGTCTGTATTATCTAGTATTATATAGGTCAGGTACAGCGAGCAGTGAAGAATAATTTTAGGGGGGGGGGGGGTTAAAACGTAATTACTCAGGCTTGTTATATTCACCTCCAAAGAGAAGTCCTGTGACATGCTCCCAACTTGCAGTCTATGGAGTGTTTTGAAGGGCGCATGGGCCTGAAAAGAGTCATGCATAATTGTTTCTGACCTTGATAAAACCAAACTATTGGATCTGGAGAGTTTAAAATGTTTTGATTTGAAGCTAATCGGTAATAAAAGAATGTAGGCTTAAACCTTTTAGCCCAACGTAACTTACTTCTTTTCTCTTTCCCATCTCCCGTTGGCTGCCCTTTTCTGTACCTTACTTTTTCCTGTCTTAATATCTGCCCCCTCTCTCCCTCTCTTTGAATTGACTAGAATCTCTCCTTCCTAAATCATGTACGGTGACTAGGTACATTTATGTATTATGGGAAAATTATACTCTACCTTGTCATTTAGGTAGGAGCCCATAACACATGGTATTGAGAGATAAACAGAGCACTGTAGAGTCCAAGCAATGACCATGCTTAGAAGATAAGGATTCGATCTGACATCGTTATCTGCCAGGAGTATATAAGCCATCAAGCATACTCCAATTATTCCCATTCCAAGTGTCACCCCGATGTAGGGATGGAGGAAGGAGTCAGCCAAATCTACCAGTTCACAGATGTTATGGTGCCTTGATCGTATGCCGGCAAGGTCCCTCTCAAGGGCGGGTCTGTCGTGCATAATTCCGGTCAGTTGCTTCTCGACATTAACAAACTCTTTGGACAGCAGCAGGGCTATTACAAAGAACAGAACTGTGGGAAAGTACCAAGCTGTCATTATATACAGATTCATAACCACCACTATACACTTAAAGTGAAAGAAGAAGGCATCTCCTGATTTGAACGGCACGATTCCTTGGTCAAAGAAGTTAAATGATATTATGTACCACCCGAAGCCAGATAAAAACAAGAGGAGATACAAGGAACAGAAGACACTGAAGATGAGGACCTTGCGTTTGAGACGATGGAAGTAGGACTCTGGTTTGAACGAACAAAGTAACCTTGACCAGGTGAGGAAGAGCTTGGGCATCATGTCGGCCCTGTGAAAGCCCCGATAGCAAACAGTACAATTGGCTGCAGCCACCACGGGCAGGGCAATGAAGATAAACTTCATGAAGGATTTGGAGTCCACCCCCTCATTACCTTCTATTACCAGCATGATCCTGGCCGAGTTGGCCCAGTGAAGGACGAGCACGATGGTGGCAAAGATCTGGGCAGGTGTGGCACAGCAGACACGTTTGTAAGTCCCTTCTGCGGCATCCCCTTTGTAGACATTAGTGAAACAAAGGCCGCAGATCTTCATCAGAAAGAACAACGGAGACATGGCCTTGAAGAGCTCGGTTTCTGAATATTTGACCACAACAGGTTGAAAAGCTGTGACTGCATCAATGGCAGGTTTAACTTGAGTCACCTTCACTTTAGCCCACATTTTTGCATCGGTACTAGGTCTAACTGTGTCTTTCCCTCACATTTCCTTAGAATAGAGTCTCTGAGTACATTAGGCTCGACAAGCGATGGTACAAACATCATGTATTATGTATAGGGAGTGGTGCAAACAGTGAGGAAAATTGTGCCACACGCACACACCTTCTAGACTATTTATAATTGACATAAACTACGGTCGAAATACAGATAGAGCTGTTCATGTGAACTAATCTAACAATGCTCACTCCATTAACCTCAAGGCCATAATGGCTGTAGAGACCAGCACATATCGACATGTTTAATGTATCCTGACTCATGAACGAAACAGAAATCGACCTCTGGGATCTGATGCCAATTGTACAAATTGGTATTTTGGCAAGGGAGCCATACATGCAGGAAGGAGGCCAGAGTGCAAACCAGAGATGCATCCACACTGTCCAGCAGCCATGAAAATACAATAATGAATTTCCCTGCATGTCTTGAGAAATTTTTGGTCTATAGATATCACATTTTAAGCTAAAATGAAAGGGTATCAGGACATACACGTATCATTGTCACTTGTAAATTTTGAATGATGGGTGTCTGGTTGCTGGTCGGAAACCATGATAACGTTCTGCCGAAAATCAGATTTAATTTTAAAACTAATTCTTAAGGTCTGGGGTTCGCCTCTCATTGCTGGTGATCTTATTTTGTGGCTGGCTGTAGGTAAAACAGGACCAAACTCGCAACCTGCGGTGCTGGAGATGTGCCCTGATTCTTTGCGCCACAGGCCTTTGTAACCAATAGTCACATTAGGGTGGATTCACCCAAAGACGGACATAGTCTCATGTAGGACACCTTTAGCATTAAAAAGCATAATTTATCCTAAATTATCTTACATTTGTATGGACAACACAATAGCATTCAGGTGTTTTTCTTATCAACAAAGGAAATGGCCTGTCTTTAAACTGATCATATATGTATGTATTCAGGTCCTCAAGTGGGCCTGTTTTAGGGTATGGAGCTAATGTCTGATATGTAAAATTAAATGGCACCTTAAGTCGGACAGGAGTGTTGTCACACTAAATCTGGCTCTTTAATCTACACATAATCTATATATTATGAGCTAGATAAAAATGTACATGTTACTGCTGTCCTGAATATGTCTGTTTGCTCATGGTCCCTGTTGTCCAGTCAAGCCAGGTTTTGTAATTGTTTGAATTTCATAGTGGGGACATTTAATATCCAGCAAACCCAATATTGCTGAATGCAAACACAACCTAGGCTTTCAGCAGAGGCGTGGGAGGGAAATCTCCGATCGGGGGGCCCACGGGGGCCCACTCTATACAACATGAAGAATCTGCTATGTTGTATCCCAGGTAGCAAGCGTATATGGAGCCAATGTCAGCAATGATTGACTTCATCGCAATCGTTATACCAACCATGGCCCATTGTAGGTCCATGCTTGATATTGCTGATATTGACCCAGTGTTGGCCCAGTGTTGGAACATTTCAGGGCCATCATATTATTTCTGATGATGGACCAACATAAATTCTAACTAGACTTGTCCAATATTGTCTGTGATCTACACCAGGGGCATTCAATTTTGCCTGAAGAATTTCTTACAGGATGGCTGATACTTTGCCATCTTATTGGGTTATAAATGTGATCCCCAGTTTGCTCACAAGCATTACAAGTGTGGAACACCTTTGCAACTGCATTCAATGGAAAGGTAAGGAATAGATCTTTCAGGGGAAAATTATTACAAGTCATAAAAAATGATCCCATATGGCCTTTATAATTAATGGCGGCCAAAACGTGGTCATTTTTAGAGAATGGTCCAACTTTAGCCACCAGTGGTGCCTCCTGCGAACTATTCCCAGGAACAAATATCATACCTTGACAAGCCCCACATTGGTTACTGGCCTCAAGATTAAGCTGCTAGAGGTACAATTCTAATTTTTATTATTTAAAGTTTTGTTAATTTCCATCGATTTATATCCTATATCCAAGCCTCTGTGCATCAAGACATAACACAGGAGGTATGGTTTGATCATTTTCACCTGATCTCTAGCATAAGTAGTACCTGTGTAATGACACATGGACCTGTAACCCTGGGAGTTTTTCCATGGTAGTCCTTTGAAAATCGCTAGAATTGAGGTTTTTCTTATCAGAGCCAACACGCAGCCCCGACTGAGCGAGCCAGAACTCAGAAACTATGTGGAGTTTTGATTAGAAATTTTTTGGGGACAATATGGATACATAGGGCAGTCAGAAAGAAATTAACATGGAAATTGGTGATGGTCATCAGGGAGCCTCTGGTTGAATTGACACGGAATGAGCCTTTTTCTAAACTGATGATACTTGACAGTCATGTCTTAAGTATGCTTGCACATTCAATTATAGGGTAGATTCACCACTTTCGGACGCTTGTTCTCACTCTGAACGTGACATTTTTTCATTTTACAATAAATTGCTTTCAGAATTATCCAACTCTTACCGAAAGATACCAACGAGTACAATTGTTCTTATCAATTATCTTGGGGAGAAATTCAAGCAAATCTTGGGAATTCAAAAGGATGGATTTCACCTGAAGTCGGACATCAGCTTAAAATATTCACCTGGAGTCGGACACTTTCTGTTTTCCCTGTTTTGATAAAGAACTTTGCAGGGAACTTTCCATTTTTGACGATAGATATGTCCATATTGATGTGATAATCAAAGCCAATCACTTTAATGTGGGGGTATACATGTATAGTAATCGCACAAGTTGGCTGATATTGGTTATGGTATGTCCCATTATATAGGTTCCAGATGAGTATCAAAAACGGCAATTAAAGAGCATCTTCATGTCAAGAGGTATATAACTCAGAAATTTAAATAATACAAACATTATGGGTTGCATATTCTATTACAATTACCACGATCTTGTCTATAGTAATATGTATACAAGTACTTTACCCTCGTAGTTCAGGGTTATTCACTCTGAAAGCCTATGTTAAAGTGGCATATGGAGTAAACATCATGTCCTTACATTTTCTTGTACCATAGGGCGATCCATAACATCCTATATGCTATTTCCATTAATTCTATGAGAAAATCACCTAAAATTTGATAAATATATAAAAGGAAATGGTTTGGAATTACTGTCCGACTTATAGTGAAATTGGTGTCCGACTTATGGTGAAATCACATGGTCCATTTTAATTGGCTATAAAAAGCAAACTATTTTGATTTTACCATATTTTTCATGTTAGTTTGCTTTGCGAGATGTAGAGCATTCATCTAATGTCGGCAATTATGATATAGATGCAAGCATCTGCTCACAATAGGGGAAATGGTAAAACTGTTTTTGAAGTGGTAATCGTATTTGTAGTCCTGAAATATCTTAATATGTCCGAACTTTAGTATCCTAAAAAACATTGATTAACCCTTACAAAACATATGCCATCTTCATATTTATTGAGAGAAACATGTGAACTTTCATTCTAAACTCACATTTCCATTTGATTTTATGGGTTTAATTATGATATCTAGGGTAAAAAGTGTCCGACTTAAGGTATGTGTCCGTCATAGGGTGAATCTACCCTACACTTAAGAATAGTATTATTCAATAGTAGTGATTGTTGCAGTGGTCCTATATTCAAAATTATATGTTGGGGCGACATAATAATTCAAGGTTGCCCCAATGTTTAATTTCTAACCTTGGAATAATGTAAAACAATTGTAATGTTGGCCCACCATTGGGCCAATATGAAATCAGTATCCCTTTCTCCGAGCATGGGCCATTATACTGGGCCAGCGGTCAAACCAGTGGTGCAATGTAGTAATGTAGTAATGTTACCTGGGATGGTGGCGCGCATATACACCCTTGTATTGGAATTGCATTAAAAAGTGGTTTTGAGTCCCCTTTAGCTCAGATTGGGACCCCAGGCCCCTCTACCCCCATGTTCCCTATGTGGGATAGGTGAGTTTTCGGAATTGTGTGTATTGTGTAATAGGGTCTTGGCAAATTTGGGGGGGGGGGCAAACACACTCAGGCCCTTGTCTGTGTTTGGGGGGGATGTCCCTTACAAGTGTTGTTAAAAGTACTATTAGTAGTTTATACTATGATAAATATATTGGAATGGGTGTAATTTAAATTGTGTATTAGAGTTGCATAGGTCCCTAATAAATGCCAGGTTTGCTAAAGGTCCCTAATATGGGAGATATTATGCTGCAGGCCATTATATACCTGACTCAATGGCCCAGTTGGATACAGTATCAAAGCGGAGATCCTTGGTTCAGTCCAAATTTGCTGTATTATCTTTTACAGCTAAAGTGCTGTATAGTTACATCATATTTTATTGTTCAGGAACAACCTTTTACAGTGCAAATTTGGCAGCCCACTTTGAAACTGATATCCACCCAAAACAGGCGTCCTATGACCAAAACCGATGGGCTCAAGATGAGTTTTGCTTAGGTCGAAATTCAATTAGGGACTGATCGGAACCTGGCCATCTTCTGAAATTGAAACCCACATACAGATGTTGCCCACTTTCACTCCTTGATAGCCAATACCTGTAAACAATATTGCAGTATCTTTTTATTGCTGTTTTAGGTCTTCTGTCCCCCAACAGCAATATTGCAGACATTTTGCACTATATTACCTACAATAATGGGTTATATATTTACACCCATGTTAATATGTAATTATATTCAGGAACAGATTAGTTCCGCCACCGTCCACTGCCGGGTGGTGGCGCTGCTAATCCTCCACCTCCACTGGCTGCCTGCTACTACCGGGCAGAGCAGATTCCGACTCCGCCGAGTCAAGTACATAAGGCTGTGTCTCACGACCTTGGGCCAATGTTTTTGTCTCTGACTGGGTGCCAGCTCTGACCGGGTGCCAGCTCTGACCGGGTGCCAGCTCTGACCGGCCTGAATTAAAACAGGTTATTTAGGGCAGATGATGATAGAAATGGGCAACTAGTGACTAGTTTAAAGAATTATAACATCCATTTACCTTTTCAGCCAAATTCTATCTCCATCTGCCCTTAATAACCCAATTTTATTCAGGCCGGTCAGAGCTGGCACCAGGTCAGAGCTGGCACCCGGTCAGAGGTGGCACCCGGTCAGAGACAAAAACATTGGCCCAAGGTCGTGAGACACCGCCATAAACTAACATTGAGGTTTAATTTTTTTCATGCACAACTAATAAGCGCACTTATTTGGGATAATTCATAATCATTTATTCAGAATTGAGATTTGATGAGAATCCTTAGAGACACATTTCATTTCAACACCGAAGGCCGATTAAAGGGCCGCTTAACCCTCCTTGATAATGATACTTAGAAGGTATTGTTCATAGAATGTTAGTGATAAAAAATTGTGGAATATAATAATGGCCCTCACTCTTGGTGTCCATTTTGTCCTTTCTATAATGTATTTTTAGGCAAATACAATGGATGTCCAAAGCATTAACGTTAGTACACTTGATTGGGAAATACCAAAATAGATGTCATGCTGTGAACCTCCTAGCTTTGACGCGCCCTATCATGAACATAATATATTAATGTCTCAGGTAGTTGATGGATACATTTATTGCTATTCACACTCTCATGGTGACATATATGCTCAAGTTGTCTCAGGGTAGAGTCATGAACATATTGCTACGCATGCCGCCTCAGGGTAGTGTCGTGGACATACTGCTACTCTCAAAGCTATCCCAGGGTAGTAACATGGACATATTTGAATTCATGCTGCACACAGATCTATTGGCGGCCCAACGACCACATTCACAGCCTTCTGCATAGCTGGTGTTGAACTGTAGCATGATCAGGAAATAGGTCACCAAAGCACCTATTGTCTAAACAGAAAAGCAAATATTGAATATACAAGGGCATAACCATGATTACTCTGTATAGTACCTAGAGTGTTAATATTAATCTAGTTTAAACTTTAAATTTGTAAACCAGTTTCTGGGGAATGCATACTGCATCAATTAATTGCGTGTTGGAAAGGGTTAAGTACATGGCTATTGGAAAGTGCAATGTGCTGGGCTGCATCAACAATAGCTTGCGACCTGGATGCTGTTTCTCCACAAATTTGCACTATCCAAATACACTATCCATATATTTTTGGAGCTCCGCAAATATAGGCCTATATGTCTTTTTAGTACTTAATCCATTAGGGCATCAATACCACTAAATTACAGCTCCCGCTATGAAACAAAGAATAAGAAATTTTGAATCAATCCAAAAATATTTAACACTAATACTATGACCCCTTGTCAAAAAGGTGAAAATTCTGTCTCCAATACGATTTGTATCACTCCTAAGCCACTATTCCAGGGAGCACATACTTGCAAAGTTGCATTTTCCCATGGCATAGGGCCGGTGGTTAAGTCCCAAATGACATGTTTCAAGGCCAGCAGGGAAAGGGGCATACAAATACGGACCTCCATATATATTTGCAGACATCCGTATATATTTGCGGAGCTCCATTAATATATTTGCGGACGTCCGCAAATTTGCGGACGTGGAGAAACAGGACCCTGAGCGATCATGAACTGTTCCAAAGTGTGTAGAATTGGCATGGTTACTTGGGTGTGTAAACAAACGTAATGCATCAAATTATAACATTTGTGAATGGTACCGTAAGGATTGCAGTCCTGTCTAAGGTAAACAGGGTGGCAGTTGTAAATCCAATCGGGTATCCAGAAAGGCGACTCAGAAAAAGATGTACCTATGAAAAAACGCACATCTAATTAATGCCCATATACCAATGTTATGCACAGTAATATTGCCCTCTTGTCAGTCAATTGAGCTGATGGTCGCCGTCCACAGAGCATACATCGGCCGCATATGGATAAAATCGCCATACATTCCCTATGTAAATTATTTATAGAATGGCCCTATACGGCCGATTTATGCTCTGTGGACGGTGACCCTAAGCATTCTACTACAATGTATCAATCGACAGGTAGCCCAGACAACATTGGTCGCTGGGCCCATATATATGTGTTTTACATGGACCAGCTGGGTTTGGGTTATTGCCCTTTTTATCCAGGGCTATAAATGGGAGCCAATATGAGCCAGCCCAGGAAAATAAATAAATATAAATATATTGTAAATATTTCAAAACATGACATGTGCTAACATCAGATTTTCCCACAGAAATCACCATTCATTGTACATTCTTATTGTTTGTGCTGAAGCAGAATAAATCTGGGCACGAGCTGGGAACTTCAAACCTGGCCTCACCCATCTCGGCTTATAGCCCTGGACAAAGAGGACCATGACCCAGATAAGGGCCAATCAGTTAGCCCAAATAAAAACACATATATATATGGGTCCCTCTAAGCGATGTTGGCTTGGATTTTTCTAAATATGTTTTGCAAATAAAGATTGGCAGTGTATGGTCACATGCCTCATGAATATTAATTTTCATTCAACTTCATGCGCACCTACCTCAGTTGTAAAGTCCTGTGAAACATTTTCAATCCTGAGTCTATGCAGTGTAGTGAACGATGCATGAGCCTGCATAATGGCATAATGATAAAACATATTCACATACTATGTAATGTATTAACTTTCAAAAAGCCTTGATTCACAATGGATGAAGTACTAATCTATATTCCTTATTTGTGTCGAGATAATCTGGCCTCATCTACGAAATGCTGAAGCTTAAGGGAGAAGCTACACAGGCAATACTAAATCACCTGTAACCTCTGTAAAAGATTTAAATCTGATAGGAAATCACATCATAAATGTCTAAATGACATTGAATAACCCAATAACATCTAGATATTAATAAAAGTGATTCCAAGCAAGATATTACTTGCAGAGACATATCACCGCACATGGGTATTGACCTATATAATCTTACCTTGGTATTCATAGAAGCTCCATAGCCGAAGGGTATAGCAAGGTTTGTGATACATACCGACATCCATACAATGGCAAGCAGTAGCCTCACTCGGTTGGATATTAAATCTGGATCTGTCAGAAGCATGTAGATTATCAGACAGATTCCAGCCACTGACACAACAAAGGTGACAGCTATATAAGGGTTCAGGAAAGTGTCAGCTACATCAACTAGTTCACAAATTTTCAGATGTCTCTGACGAATCCCGGCAATCTTCGCATCAAGCAAGTGGTGGTCGTCGATGACTTCATCTAAACGTTTGTTCACCTCATCAAACTCTTCACCAAGCAGTGAACAAAAAGTGGTAAACACGACCATAATAGAATACCAAGCAGCAGCCCCAAACATATCAAAGACAGCTGTGATAATTTTGAATGGAACCAGAAATGGGTCCCCTTCTGGTACAGGCATTGCTCTGCGTGGTTCAGGGCTAGCTAAATTATAAAAGCACAACAGAATACCAAAAACAATAAAGAAGATTGCAAGTCCTACAGATATGCGATGGCTCTTACGTTGACGTCTCGGATAATGTTCATCAGGGTTTGGATGCGGGACTGCAGACCACAAGCGAAACAGTTTTGGGATCATGTCATCCTGATAGCTACCTATATAGCAACAGCTAGCATTGACAGCAGGTACAAAGGCAATTGAAATGTAAATCAACTTTCTGAGGAATGTGGCATCAAATTGTTCAGTGCCATCTATAACAGCAGATGTTCGAAACATATTTATCCACTGCAATATCAACAGAATGGAAGCAAATACCTGTGCGGTGCTCAGATTCTGACAAATTCCCTTTCTTTTTCTGTCTGCTTCTGTACTATGAGTCCCACGAATGAAGAACAAACCTGTAAACTTCATAAGGCGAAACAGTGGATAGAGTGCTTTAAACAGTTTTGTGTTGGAAAAGTGCTCATTCAAAGAAGATTCCTCAAATGCTACCACAGAGTTAGATTCCATGTTGCAAGCCGTCTGTTCCGAGCAGCAATATGTGTTATGGTTGCATATATACAGCACCAGAGGCAAGTGCACTATAAGCCACGTCAATTATTTGTTGATTTCTTAATGCGCTCTATACATTAAAGCACTGGTGTAGTTATAACTGCTGCTCATATACTTTATATGTCCATTTGTATTCCGTGTATTCTCAACACAAACCAATATCAATTTTCCACTGTATAGTTGTTATACAGTAAACGCATCGGCAGGTGGTCTCAGTAATGGCTGGTGATGTACGACCTGTATGCATCAGTTGGCAACGATGTGTGTGAGATTAATGGTTTCACCCATTGCACTTCCTTTATTATTACATTTATTATTCAGTGAGACAAGTAGTAACATACACAAATGTGATGCACTGTACTGCTATTAATGCACATTGTTTCCTATCCAGTAATCATTATTATCATATGGACTTGTTTTAACAAAATGGTTCGGAAGTCGCATATTAAAAATGTTGCGATAAACCCATATTCGCTTACAGCTCATCAAGAGCTTTTGTTTGGTATGGACAGTTTTCACACTTTGGTGATACTTTTGATACTTTTTGTTGAATAAAATGAAAATTAATTGAAATGAGATAATTAACATTTAAATTTGATATTAACTATATTATACAATACAATTATAAATCGCCTGGCAATCATTTTTGGAATAATGAGTGTTGAAATTTGGTTTGTAACTTAGTATTCCAGAAGATAACTATTCATATGTAAGGAAAGTGCCAAAACCTCATTTTTCAAAAATTATATTTTTTCCACCCTATACTTCTTAAAGAGCTCAGCTCATATCTGGGCTCTTTAAAGTGTGACTTCCGACCCATTTAGTTAAACGGATCACATTATGCAAAGCACCTTGGATCATGAATGCTGAGAAATACCTTTCAATTTCCATAAAATGCATGTCATTTAAGAATAATAACTGCCATGGTTAAAAACTGCACTGTCATATTAATTTTATCTCTAAAAGCCACATTTCTGTAGAAAAATGGCTATGATTTATGGTGAAACATTGGGCTTGTCGCTGTACAGCAGAAATGACAGGGAATTATTATGCCTCTATCTGTGTTTCACAAAACACAAAGGGGTGTCTCTGTGCTATGTGTATATAACATATTCTAACTATATACATTATAGTTATCATAAGGGTGTCAATAATGCCCATATCATGAGGTCGGGACGATACTGTTTTAATATGACCTGTTCCTGCCGCCACGGATGTTGGGCACAAGGCTCTTTTCAGTTACAGATATATTAGTACTGCCATTACAAAACATGTGGCAGCATGTCTCAGCTGGTTCACCAGGCATGTCTCTTTCCCATCAGACTTTGGAGTAAAGCACCAAAATGGTTGGATACGAGTCCCTTGTTTCCGCTATTGGTCAGGTCATTCGCGCGCGCCAATCCATGTTACCCGGTAAGGGGCGCCCCCTATGTTGTGTCTAGGCTGCGTGTGTACGTCGGTACTTTGTTTACGCCAGATCGCCGCCCAGAGAGGTGGGACAGCTCGCTGCTCGCTTCCATTGTCATATTTATAGTGGTTAGCTATTTAATTATTTTTTAGGTTGAACTTTATTTTTTCTACCACTTTAAAAGGCCTCAGGAGGCTTCTAGGTGATCCTGTACCCACACGTGTGACTTTAACCTTGGAGAACCTAATGAATATGTTTATGCATGTGGATTGCCTTAGTGTCAATGAAAGGTGTATGTGGGCGTGTATAGCCACGAGCTTTCGTTCTTTATTGAGGAAGTGTAATCTAGTACCTAATAACTTTAAACTGGAAGGACATTTCTTACACAGGAGTGCTCTTACCTTTATGCATTGGGGTGTATTATTGAGGATTTCGAGTTCAAAAACGATCCAGTATGGCCAACGTGTACATTTGGTACCTTTAACTTACGCTGTAGGCTCACCTTTATGTGCGGCAACTCTGTTAGCTAACCATTTCAATGATTGTCCGTCTTCTACTAGAGACTCACCTGTGTTCATGTTAAGGGTTTCTGGCTCTTTGGTTCCACTTACCTACCCTGTTCTAAATAATTATTTGAAGAGATTGCTATCAGCTATTAATATGGATGTTAAAGGGGCAGGTTGCCATTATCTAAGACGTTCTGGCGCTGCCTTTCTACATAGTTGTGGTGTCCCACTGGAGGACATTAGACAAACAGGTGATTGGGCTAGCCTTACTGCCTTGATTTATCTGGCTAAGCCTTTATCTTCTAGAATTAATTTGGACAAGATGGTTGTAGATGCTATGTGTAAAAAATGATGTGTTATACTAATTTGTATAGTTTTTGTAATTCTGGGTGTTGGCAGGTTAAATCCAGCCCAAGTCCATATGGTGTATTGTGCTTGTTTAATCTCCAGAATTACCTTTAACCAATGGTTGGATACGAGTCCCTTGTTTCCGCTATTGGTCAGGTCATTCGCGCGCGCCAATCCATGTTACCCGGGCGCCCCCTATGTTGTGTCTAGGCTGCGTGTGTACGTTGGTTACCGCCTTTGTTTACGCCAGAGCGCCGCCCAGAGAGGTGGGACAGCTCGCTGCTCGCTTTCATTGTCATATTTATAGCGGTTAGCTATTTAATTTTTTTTTTCTTTTTCATTGTCTTGTCGAGTCATATATATTATAATAAATAGGCAGGTTAAATCCAGCCCAAGTCCATATAGTGTATTGTGCTTGTTTAATCTCCAGAATTACCTTTGACCAATAGCACCATTTTCATGGGAAACTGTACTAAAATACGTACCACATCAGAGCTGAGGTTTGGACCTAACAATAGCACACACCTTAACAGTCAGCTGACTCAAGGTACGAGTTTAACCCTTTCGTCCATACCCAGTAAACACAATTACGTTGGTCAGACGTAAATTAACATTGTTTTTTGGTCTGAACTACGTAATTTTGGAAGGTTTATCAACGTTAGAACGTTAAGGTTTATTTACCAATCTCAAACCTGCAGGTCTGATTTACATAGCTCAGACGTAAATCTACGTCCAACTTTGTGAACACATTAATATGATATTACATAGTGGGATTCAGACAAATATATCTCAGACAAATTTACATTAACAAAAAATATTTATACAAACTAACTACTATCATTCTTCATAATATTTCTTTCTATATAAATATAGTACATCTTTGTAGTCTAACTGAACAGCCTGACAGTATAAATCTATCGCATAGTTTTGGCTGCAGAGAGGCTTTGTATTTCTTCCATTACCACCAATGTGGTGTCTGCCCAGTAAAGTGCCTTAATGTGCATATCAATGCACAATTCTTTAACCTACTGTCCATCATATATAATTATCAAATTGTATATGGTTCATTTGCATAACATTTAATTCATAATTAATGAGAAATTACTGCTTGAATGTGGTAGATTCGTTAACCCTTTGGAGCCGAGTATCGACTATAGTTGATGCCATGGCTGGCCGGGCATTGACTATAGTCGACATAACTCTATGGGAATCAGCAAAGGCTCGGCCCAGGGAAAGTTCCTGTGAAAATGTCTCACCCCCATCACCAGAAAAAGCTTTTTTTGGTCGGCCATAAAGGGTTAACCCTTTCGTGCCCAGAACTATTGTTGAAAATCAGTTTCTTTACATCAATATTGGTAGATTAGGTAACCAATGAATACATTGTTCTGACATATGCTTTATATTATATTTTCTGAAAGCTATTGAAATGCCCCTTTCAAAAATATTTAAAACAATATTCTATCTTGGGTTGCCATGACAACCAGAAACATTCTTTTCACTGATATCGAGCAATATTGCCATCTAAAGGCCATATTTTGCTCTTTTAGATGGCAATGTCCTACATTGGCTTAGAAAAAGTTCTTTTGGGGTTCCAAATGAAGGCATAACTATTAAAAATAGGAGGATAATAACATTGTGATTGGAATCCTTAGAAAAAAACTTTAAAAAAAGATTTTAATCATTTTTTAATCATTTTTAATCAATATTTTCATTATTTTATCAATATTTCTGTAATTAATCTGCCTTACTATTGCTAGAGCGCGCACTTTTGGTGCTTTTAAGTCTACTTTTGCACTCATAAAATATTCTAGTACAGCATCCCATCAACACACACACACATGCTACCATAGGGTACCTGGTATCGTTAGAAATTCTATGTATTTGTGCTTGATTCAGGCCTAAAATGATCTCAATCTGAGCCCTATGTCATCCAGGGTGCTCTGCTGAACATATATATGTGTAAAGGCGCGCACTTTTGGAGTTCTGGGCATGAAAGGGTTAAAGAGCTGTCATATTCTCTCCACAGTTGAAGGTGCTGCCACCTAGTGTGAAACTGAAAAGTTATATACCCAATGAGGTTGAAAAATTACGTAGATTAACATAGATCTACGTAGATTTGTTACGTAGATTTACATCCGAATGTGGTAGATAAACGTAAATCAGACATCTACGTCTATTGAACGTAAATAAACCTTCATGTTTTGATGTCTACAAACCTTCCAAATTTACCAATCTCAAACCTTTGGTTGGAAAACTACCTAGAGAAACCTCTGAGCTACGTTGGAATTACGTAGGGTGTTTACTGGGTACCAGAACATTCCCGGGGCCACTTCCTATCCTTTCTATAGTCGCCATGTGTGGACATTGCCCAAAACTATCCTGGGAAACTATACACCCTAATCAGCAAATATGATACCTATCATACAGGAAATCTAGCAAAATAACATTAAAATGGGATACCATGAAAAGTATGACAGGGCGGATACCCAATCAATAGCTATAATTGCAAACAAAACAGGCTAAATTTCATAAACTGGCAACTGGTCTTAAAATGTACCCCTTTCCCTCCAAAAGTGCCCAAAAGGCACCCCCAATCAAGGGCCCTCATAGGTCTGTGCCGATGGCCCAAAACTATTATTCCTGAATTTGTGTTCACACATGGTCAGATGGTATCCAAATCTGAGGGAGTGGACCCCAGGGCTCGGTCTATACATAATAGTACACTGGCTTATGGCAAAAAAAGAAGGGCAATCGTTTTTTTGGGGTAAAGTCTTGGCAACAAAGCTAATTATGACCTAAAATTGATGAGGATTCAGAATTTTGATGTTGCCAAATTTTCCGAGCGTGCCCAGTGGGTGTAACCGGCCAAAATCCAAGATGGCCACCAAATCTTCAAAAAATGTACCTCTCATAGCAGGAATAGCACTCCTAGGTGTCATTTGACTTTACCTGCCCCCCCTAAATTGACCCTGGGGAATCCATTGGTGTTATTTGTTAGTTGCTAGGACATCTGGTTGCCTAGCAACAAGCATTCTTGTTGTTTATTTCCTTAGCAACAGACGCTTATCCACTCTCAAACCTTTTTTAAAGTACATTCCCCCCCCCCTAAATTGACACTTGGGAATCCATTGGTGTTGTTGGTTTGTTGCTAGGACATCTGGTTGCCTAGCAACAAGCATTCTTGTTGTTTATTTCCTTAGCAACAGACACTAATCCACTCCCAAACCCATTTTAAAGTACACCTACCCCCCCTAAATTGACCCTGGGGAATCCATTGGTGTTGTTGGTTTGTTCCTAGGACATCTGGTTGCCTAACAACAAGCATTCTTGTTGTTTATTTCCTTAGCAACAGACACTAATCCACTCCCAAACCCATTTTAAAGTACACCTACCCCCCCTAAATCGACCCTGGGGAATCCATTGGTGTTGTTGGTTTGTTGCTAGGACATCTGGTTGCCTAGCAACAAGCATTCTTGTTGTTTATTTCCTTAGCAACAGAGGCTTATCCACTCCCAAACTTTTTTTAAAGTACACCTACCCCCCCTAAATCGACCCTGGGGAATCCATTGGTGTTGTTGGTTTGTTGCTGGTGTAGTGGTACCAATAGATGCCTTAATACTATCAGTGGTAACCTAGACAGAGTGGGATTAGTGCAGGTGAACCCAGTGAGACCACTGCACGTGTGAGCCGAGTGGTCACCCGGGCCAGACAGCGCACTTCACATGTGAGCTGACTCGGCATGCGGGCCGGACGCCACACTGCGCGTGTGGGCCAGGTGGTCGGAACCCGAGCCAGATGCCTTAATGCATGTGTGAGCCGAGTGGTCGGCATCCGTGCCGGACGCCGCAGTGCACATGCAAGCCGACTGGCCAGCTTCATCCCTGCCAGATACCACACATCTGGTTGCCTAGCAACAACCAATCTTGTTGTTTATTTCCTTAGCAACAGATGCTTATCCACTCCCAAACCTATTTTAAAGTATACCTACCCCCCCTAAATCGACCCTGGGGAATCCACTAGTGTTGTTGATTTGTTGCTAGGACATCTGGTTGCCTAGCAACAACGATTCTTATTATGTATTTCCTTAGCAACGGAGGTTTATCCATGCCCACACCTATTTCAAACTATACCTACCCCACATATGTAGACCTTGGAGAATCCATTGGTCATATTGGTTTGTTGCTAAGACACATGGTTGCCTGGCAACATCCCTTCTCGTTGTATCTTCCTTAGCAACTGTGGTTCATCCACTCCCAAAGCTATTTTTAAGTATGCCAACCCCCCTAGATGAACCCTGTGAAATCCAGTTATTGATATTAGTTCACTTCTAGGTCACCTGGTTGCTTATCAACTAACATTCATAACATAAGAATGAAAAGATCAAACATTTCTACCTATAGATTTAGCCTAAGGAATATACTTTTAGTCTATGGGAAGCAGTTTTACAAAGTACATTACATTTTCATATGCTTATCAGTGTTACGATAATGTTTATTTCTCTATGAATGTGTTGGTAGTATTCCTCTTATTGCAGCATATTGATCTAAAACAAATGGCATCAAACAAATAACTAATATATGTAAAGATATTTATACATTCTTTTTACCATTTTCTATTATGGTAAGGAACGCCTTGCCTTAGTCCTGCATTATTTACAATCATCATCGATGAACATTCTATTAATTATCAATATACACTCTGAAATGCAATAATAATTTTTAAATTTGTGAATTTATGAATAATGATAAAAGTATTCACATAGAAAATTCTTCCAGGCCCAAAAATAGCAATATCTCAAGAGATGACAATAAGATTATAAGTGAATCTCACTAAAGTCTTAAGAACTGTTTCAGTAGCATTTCACGTTTGGACATCCAATAATGAAACCCTCCATAGCTTCATGCATGTTTCTACCCATGATTGAACATCAATGGTTTTCATTCATCTGTGAGGGGGGCAGGAACGGGTGCTGCAGTAATTGATCTGCAAAAATCATAGTGTAGAGTATATCTAGTGTCACAAAACAGTGTAGATAACAATGTGCCAACAAAATAATGACTGAATTGGCCTGCTTCTGGGACCCAGCATTGGGGAGGAAAGAGGGTGATCAAATTTCACGGCACCCTACCCTACAACTCAGGTTGTGGTAATGTGACCAAAGCAGTTGACTCCTATCTGGCATTGAATAGTGAGGGAAGGGGGTAGTTGCAATTCAAGTCACTCCACCCTCGATCCAAACAAGACCAAAATGACATGATTTCATTTAATTAGCTGGCTTAACAGAGCTTTGGCTTCTCATGCAATCTTTTAGCATTCTCCTCCATGGTCTGAGGGAGTCGGCAACTTGCTTGTAGTGATCATGTCTGGGATGAAGCCCATCCTTTAGCTTCCCATATTGATGACACCATCTTCTCTTGTCTGGTTGCTATTTGTGAATTGTCTGGTGTATCCTAGGGGTGTACCATCCACCTGTGTGGTTTAGGATGTGAATGTTTTTGTTTAGTGTCAGAACAGTCTCATCGACAATTGGCTGCAGTGGATGGGGGTGAGACTGCTTGTTGAAAACTTGCATGGACATACCGTACAGTGGACAGATGATGATGTTTACATTGAGGTTGATATTCTCAGCTTCCCAGATGAGATCACTCCCTCTGCCAGCATCTTGTCTACGTCAGCTTCTAATGCCTCTTTCTTAGACATTGGCAGCCATCGGTAAGGCAAGCATATTGGATGGGACAAACCAGTTTTTATTCGATGAGACACTTGATTTGTACTTCCCAATGGTTCAACTGGCACAGCGAATGCATCAGAATTATTGCGCAATAGAGTCGCAAGCTCTTCTTTGCACTCATCTGTATCCAGATGATAGTCTGCCAATAAAGGCAGCAGGTGCAATGGCAGACCCGATTGGGTGTCTCCAGGGGACCCAACGTCACCCTGTCCTATGACAGTGGCAGTGGAGAACCTTAGTGACCCAACCTGTATTGTCTTGTCCTCTGGATACCTAACCAGCAATTTGCCAGTATCCAAGATTGCTCCATACTATGAACAAAAGTCTAGGCCCAATATCCCATCATCTGTCAACTCTACAACAGTTGGGGAGACAATATATGTCTTATCTTCCATAACTATTGGTAACACTTGCTGGCCATATGTCTGCATTTCAGATCCGTCAGCAGTAGTAACCTGCCCTGTCCCCAAAAAAACATCAGATTCTGCTGCGAGCGATCGATAGAATTCTCGACCGATCAGGGAGTGACTTGCCCCTGTATCTATCAAGAATTCCAACAAATGCCCCCTGACCTGCACAGGCAGGTACCACCATTTTCCTCCCAAAGGAGAAGGTTCTCCTGCAAATCTCAGCACACCTCCCATTCCACCCAGATCAAAACCCCTGCCCCTGAGAAACTCCAGGCATAAATCCTCTGGTCGGAGTTGGGCTGCACAGATATTATGTACCAATACAATCCTCCTCTTGGGCAGTGTCAGGGAGCTCCTTACTCTGACCACCATCAGCGCCCATTCCCTGGTGCACCATCGCAGTCGGCCGATCAGGCGCAACTGTGGTTTTCACCAGCGGAACTGGTACAGCAGAACTACAGAAAGGGATACCCTGGCTCATGCTAGTACGAGTCACTGCATTGCAAGAGGCAGCAACCCTCTCTAGCTTTCTGCAACAGGTGGTGGGACATCAGTGCCAACTACCAGTTCATCACATCCCGAGACTGCAATGGCAGATAACGTACCTGCTTTACAGTCTCTGGCCCAGTGACCAAGTTGTTTGCACTTGAAGCAGGCCTCTTTAGACACAGTTTTAGTCCCTAACTGTTGCTGTGCCTGGCCTCTCCCTCTACCTCTTTCTTACATCTCTACCATAATTTCTTTAATGGCAGCTTTTAGGGCATCAACTACAGGAGGTTCAGTCTCAGCCTCACTCTTTTGTTGAGAGCAGCCCTGACCTCTCCCTTCCCCCTTTTTGTATGAGAATAGGCCACCTTCACTGACTGTTTTAGAGGGAGACAAATCCGGTTCCCAATCAGAATTGTTCACTGGTTCTCTCAGACTTTTGACAGCAGAGACATTGATTGCTTTGGTTCTCAGCAAGGTGCGTTTACAGATACAATCATCTGCGAGAAGAAACAAGTCGTCTAGGGACATGTCTGTTCTCCACAGATGGGCCAGCTCTGAAGCCAACACATCATCCTGTAACCCATCGATAAATCGACAGGCTAGTTTCTTCACTAGCCATAGGTCACTAGGAGACATGCTTTTGAAGGCTTCATCGGCCAACCGGCGCAGATCCATCCCAAATTGGTGATAGCTCTCACCTTTCTTTTGTTTTCTGCCTTCTAGCTCGGTTGCTGGGTCTGCACCATATATCTATCCGCATTCCCAGGTTGCAGCTTCGATCAAACCCTTCGAGGTACCGTCCCCGTACTTATCAAAGGACAGGAGGGCATTCTTGCCAGGGCCATCATGCAATGCAAAGCCCAAATGGAATCAGTCTCATCCCGTTCATTGGTTTTCATGTCGTCCACAAAACGGTCCAGCCATTTTTTCCATGGGATCAAGCCATCATAGGGTTTCGGATGAATAGCATATTTCTTTGCAGACATGCTGCTACGATCAATGCTACTCAACATATCCGATCGCCTAGATGCCCAGATCTCCAGAGCAGTCTTCCCCTGAGATGGTGCCACCTTCGAGTCTATTTCCGAAGGTGCAGCATACCCCTTCTCAATAGAACTTCTAGCTACAGTGTCTCCCTTTACCGGTTTTTCACTGGTTCTGTGTTCACTTCAGCTGGTGTACCTTTCCCAAGCTTTTCAGACTGCTCACTCGAGGTTGCCAAAAACTCCCTGAGTCTGTCCTGCTGTTGTTCTACTGATCTGTTTATCTTACTCATTGCAAGGTTCTTTTCGGTCAAAAGGATGCAGGCATCAGCTGACTGATTCTCCAACCTCATAACTGCCAAAGCCAAGTGTTTCCAGATCATGAACCTCAATATTGACAGACTCAACAAGTGCTCAACCATCCCTGTGCTCCTCTAGAGCCTGAGTCCGTTTTCTTGAGTAATTTTCCTCAAAAATAGACTTCTGACGGTTCCTAATAAGGTCTTCCTCCAACTGCCAACAGACATTGACCAACCCAGACCATGACAGCCTGGTGTTACCAATAGTCAGCTCATCTAGGCTATCTAGGCCCTGTTGTTGCTGATCACTGAAAATGTCCAGCAGTCCATCCCCACAAGGACCACAGTCCAAATCCAGGTTCATAATCTCTTCCCCATTGTGGCCAATTCCTCCCCCTACAAATCTGCTGTTATTAATTTATAGAACATATGCTTTACCAGTTGTTGACTATGCTGATGTAATTTACAATGGAGCCAATGCTGACCTGTTATCTGAACTCCAACGCATTCAAAATAGATGCTTAAAGCATTGTCTTAAGTTGCCAGTCTTAAGTTCTACTACCTATATACATCAAGAGGCCAAACTGCCCATGCTCTCGGAGTGTCGTCTTTTTCATGCTAGAATTTTAGGCTTCAAAAGATCTGAAATTGATAAATTCTGTAGGAAGAAATCTCGTCACACTAGACAAAGCCAATATCCGGAACTATTTTATAATGATATTAAGTCGAGTGCTTATGAAAAATCTCTGACTGTCTTTGTAGCCAAATCCTGGAATGATCTGGACAATCAATTCAAAAATATTGATAGTATTGCTCAATTTAAGATAAAGATGAAGGAGTTACTGGTGGACTCAATTCCGAAAAACCAGCTGAATGTATTTGAAAATGTTCGCTTCTAGATGTATGACATCAAAATGACCCAAAAGGGGATGTTTGAGGATGTATAAAACCAAAAATACAACCATATTAGATCACTATACGTTTGGTGGTACGGTATGTAATTTAGAGTATATTGATGTGAATAGTATTTTATAATCATAACTCATTCTGAGTTAAATTGTTACCAAACCTTTGGATTAATCACATGTTTTCATTACTAATAAAGGGTAGAATATAACATCAGCCACGCTGAAATTCTGTCCTTACTTGTTTGGCGAAGTATAAAATAAAATGTATCTAATAGTCGGACATATTGAATAGAGAAACTTACCGGTACTCATACATTGTAATTTACCTTCCTAATTTGTAAAATAGATTGGTTTTCATACGATAAATATCACATTATTACAACTGCAACTTTCCAATGACATTGTATGGATACCCGATTTATGATTATTATATGTAACTGTCAATCCACAAAACGCCAAATAAAGTTAAATTATTCTCAAAAAAATGCCTTCTCTACCTAGATCCACCAAGGTTGGTGTGTCTCCGGCGAGTGACCTTCTCCTGGAGGCCAGCAGCAGAGTTTCTTTCAACTCTTACTTCCTCCTCACTATCTGTGTCCAACTCCCTTTCCCCTCCTGATACCTCCTCAAGGTCAGGAGGGGAAAGGAGCTGCCGGCTGGTGGACCACAATATCATCCTCTCCTAGGATAATCTGGTTACTCATTGCATACACAAGTACAATACCAAACAACCAAAGAGGCACAAATTCCTACTATGCAAGTGGTCACGGCAGCAGTGACCACTTGCATAGTAGGAATGACTAGACTCCAGCAAGTAAGAATAATCCTCTTTATTGTAGGAAAATTCCTTGTGTTCACAAAGTACAGATCTTAGTGTATATATAGAATAACCAATAGTTGAGGATAGGGCTGGTCAGACAGAGGTCTCTCACTGTACACCACCATGTGGCTCTCAGTGAGGCCAATGTCCAACTGGCTGGGTGGTAGCAGGCCCATACGCACCGTGTGGTATCTGGCAGGGATGAAGCTGGCCAGTCGGCTTGCATGTACACTGCGGCGTCCGGCACGGATGCCGACCACACGGCTCACACATGCATTAAGGCATCTGGCTCGGGTTCCGACCACCTGGCCCACACGCGCAGTGTGGCGTCCTGCCCACATGCCGAGTCGGCTCACATGTGCAGTGCGCCGTCTGGCTCGGGTGACCACTCGGCTCACACGTACAGTGGGCTCACTGGGTTCACCTGCACTTATCCCACTCTGTCTAGCTTACCACTGATAGTATTGAGGCATCTATTGGTACCACTACACCAGCAACAAACCAATAACACCAATGGATTCCTCAGGGTTCATTTAGGGGTGGTAGGTGTACGTTGAAATAGGCTTGGGAGAGGATAAGCCTCTGTTGCTAAGAAAATAAACAACAGGAATGCTTGTTGCTATGCAGCCAGATGTCCTAGCAACAAACCAACAACACCAATGGATTCCTCAGGATCGATTTAGGGGGGTAGGTGTACTTTAAAATAGGTTTGGGAGAGGATAAGCCTCTGTTACTAAGGAAATAAACAACAGGAATGCTTGTTGCTAGGCAACCCAGATGTCCTAGCAACAAACCAAAAACACCAATGGATTCCCTAGGGTCGATTTAGGGGGGGAGGTGTACTTTAAAATAGGTTTGGGAGTGGATAAGCCTCTGTTGCTAAGGAAATAAACAACAAGAATGCTTGTTGCTAGGCAACCAGATGTCCTAGCAACAAACCAACAACACCAATGGATTCCCAAGGGTCGATTTAGGGGGGTAGGTGTACTTTAAAATAGGTTTGGGAGTGGATAAGCTTCTGTTCCTAAGGAAATATACAACAAGAATGCTTGTTGCTAGGCAACCAGATGTCCTAGCAACAAACGAACAACACCAATGGATTCCCCAGGGTTGATTTAGGGGGGTAGGTAAAGTCAAATGACACCTAGGAGTGCTATTCCTGCTATGAGGGGTACATTTTTTGAAGATTTGGCGGCCATCTTGGATTTTTGCCGGTTACACTCACTGGGCACGCTCGGAAAATTTGGCAACATCAAAATTCTGAATCCTAATCAAATTTAGGTCAGATTTAGCCTTGTTGCAAAAACTTTACCCAAAAAAACCAATGCCATTCCATAAGCTGGTGTACTATAAATCAGATAACGGGATATGATATTAAGTAGATTCCACATTTTCAAATACTTTAAATACTTTATTCAACGCTGTACAGATTTGTGCGAATACAGAGTGACTATCACAGTCACACTATTACCATGTTCTAAAATCAGCGAATTTAAATACACGTGAAACTGCAGTTTTTGGCAAACTTGCAAAAATAAATTATGTGAACGAAAATATCTACGTTTACAAAATTCCCAACTTTATTTCAAAGTTGTTTGAATGGCAAGGCTACATTAAATCGATGGCACTGCTGTAACTGCGTGGTGAAGCAGCTTCATTCACTCATTTGAGTGTTGCTGTATATACAGACTCTAACATAACATGTCACAAGGCACCATGTAAGGGCCTTTTGTAGTGCCAATTGATGGTTTGTTCTAGATTATATTTGATCATGCTTTTGTGGAAATTGATTGGAAATAACTCTGACTAGATAGACCACCGTATGCTATATGCTAATATATTCCATGCAGCGTAACCTCAAGGTTTAAGTAACTATATTTTCTTTCAGTAAAATCAGAAGAATTTTATTCATTTATCTCAACATGGATACCCTTATAAGATTGATCACTAATGATACAGTTAAATATTTGTAACATACGTGTCCATTTCTTTTTGTCCATTTGGTTTAGTATGGAGGGTCAAATTCCCATCATGCTCCAACATAGCAATACATTGTTTGTGCGAAAGGCTCTCCCCCCGTTCCTACATGTCATCAGCCAGACATGTCAGACAGTAGATGAGAATGTCAGTACAGTCAATGGGGGTCACTTTTTTATGTTCAGACTCAGTCGAATACTTCAAAATGTCAAATTTACTCCTTTTCCTCTCCACCCTGTGAAGGTACTCGGAGATCTGGTAGTCGTCAAATTGTGCATTATATCCCAATTCTCTCATAGGATCCCGCGGATCCCTCCAGCCACTGGCGGGAAAGGTTATTTTGTTAGCTGAGGGTGTATCATTACCCTTGTTACAGATGTACCTAATCTTCAATCTCTCTCTTTGTTTATTTCTGAAGATTCACCAGCAATAACTAATATATTTGACTATTCACCACCATAATATAGAATCACATGAACTCAAGTGTGTCAGAATGAACTATTTGTTTATTGGCAACACCTTAAAATGGCTACTTCAATAAGTTAGGCCCGTTCGTGTACACTGTTTAGCCGGCCCATGCCTACATACATCATTTCGATTTCAAGCATAGATATAGACACAGTGTATTGAACAGTTGTCAGCTGCTGTGTTTCTATCATAAACTAGTTAAATTCCCAGTGTAATCTCTATAAATAGATTGATACCGAGAATAGAAGTTGAATATACAATATGCCGTTACCATTGACATCGGTCTTGTAAAGGTATTGTAAATAATAGAAGTATCATTGCGTGTACATATGCGTCTGGGATGCATAAAATTCTGGATGCATATAACTACTACCTGGTAGTAATGTACCTCACAAACCGCATGTAACACAGACAGTTTTCAATGGGATGAGTACTTTGTCATATCACAGTGACGCTATACCGTTGGCACAAGTATGTAAATTATACATATAAACATGAAATCCGATTATGGTGTGACACCAATTAATCACAGTTTAGCATTCCATACATGTTTATTTTATGCAAATGAATAATATAAATTACTATTCATCGATACCAAATAAATAGTCCTGTAACATAAATATCATCTCACAATCAATGGGATCAGAGCATGTAAAATGAGCATAGTGACGTGAACCTGTCCTTAATCTATGCGTACCTATCCGTGGGGCTTTTACATCTTTTAACTAGCAGGTAGCTACATTGATATGCATGGCCCTTGGAAAGGGGTGGCTCAATTATCTAGGCATTTCACTAATTTTTAACCGCTAATGGTCGACTATTGTTTCTTACAGTAGAAGCCAACGGGAACCTCATTGGTGTGAACATGATATACGTAGTGCCCATTACGGCACTCTATCTCCACCACAGTCTGTTGAGCATACATTGCTTGACACACGCCGTTCACAGTCGCACCACCCATCTCCAGTTTGCAGTTCTCGTTTACTTGATGTACGACTGTGGTGTGACGTGGGATCTGGTTGTAGTTAATGTCAGTGGACTCCTTCCATTGGCAGGAAGCCTGGGTATCCACCACTGGTCCGGCTGTTCCTATGAATGTGGTAGATCCGTTGGCCCCATCACAGGTTGAATTTGTGTCCAGTTGTTCTGTAGCACTTCGGCGGTTACGGATTGGACTGGCCCGACCAAAAGCCATCAGCAGAACGAGACTCTGTAATATAATCAAGATGTGTTGATGAATAAGTATGAGTTTGAAAAAGTATTTCATTGCTAGGAAATACATAACAGGTCATGCCTTCAATTGGCGCCAAATTTAAAGATGTAATACTCAGTACATCTGGTATCCATATCCTCATATGACATTGTGTCTTTGATAGGGTATGATATCATGTTGTATTGTATTCATGTTATGGGATAGCCTGTGTACTTATAAATAATCATTATTTTGAATACGACCATTTAATATCGTGCTATGTTAGAGGCAATGTTTTATGTTGATACCCGAGATGCTATATGACCATGAGTAATATAGGCGAAGGTCATTACGTATTATGAGAGGTAGATATTAATCAGTGTAATAGACAATAAAGGAGGTGCGGCATCGGGGAGTAGAATGGCTAGTAGCATAATATTGGATGCGTAGAAGCCACGGCTTATATAATAATACATATCTACCTTAGCTTCAATGTGATACCAAAAATGAGCATACTATGTAGGGTGGGGCGTATAGTTATAGTTGTTAGTATGGTACAATACTAAACACCAAGAAGCCAATACGACTTGAAAGACCCTGGAGGGATAAGTATTGCAAGAACCCACTCTATTACGGTGGCCGTCAAAGGTCACTTAAGAAAATATATCATTATATAAAAATGAATTTTTCTGGGCCGTCTAAGCGATTTCTCAAAAAAGTGATTTATTTTGCTGTCAACCACGAAAATTCTTGCTGTCAATTGTCAACATTGGCCAAGGAGGGTGACTTTTTTGCTCTCAACCCTACATACTACATACTCTCCAAGCACATCTTGATTTGGGGAATGAAACAAGGCTTCCTATTGCCTGCAGGAGAGTGTCCTGCTTCTATGCATTGAAACAGGACACAGTCAGCAGGCATAGACCGTTCCCTAGTGAATATCCTTTCTTTTTGCCTTATTTGATACCAAATATAATGAAATGGTGTTCTAAAGGTGTTAAACAGGAGATTTGAATTGAGCAGTAAGGCTAGATTAAAAGAAATAACAAAATATTCACAGTTAGGGGTTCGGCTAATTCGTGGGTTAGGCTTATGACCAAGAATTTAGGGTATCATAACTATCCACAACTTGGGCGTATTGGCCAACTATATGTAGGGGATTCATGTGTCGCCATATACATGGAAGTGGTGAATGACAGGAAGGTTAGATAATACTGTACCCCTGTTAATTCTCTATCAACATAATCGTTGGTGGTGTGATCCTACATGACGCCTCCTACATTTTGTGTTTGAATACAGTATTATAAAGCCAAACCAGCTTTTGTACTCATCACGGCTGATGTGAGGAGCTGGGATTCCACTAAGCCCTTTTCTCTGCGGATCGGAGCTATATTCTAACAAATGTCGATACAAAACAATGGCGAAAATTGGAGCTCGACTACACAATGTAGGCGGTGCATTTTAGATTACGTTTGTAAAAATATTAAACTGTGATTTGATGGTAAAATAGCGTAGTGGAAATTGGTAGAGGGCTACTGTGGGAATATGGGATCTAAACCGGAACACTTTAAAATCGGTTCTTAGCCACTTCAATATCGGAAAATACACCCATCATTTCCTTACTTTCTAATTCTTACGGTAGCATTTTGTTATCAACTCATTTACACTGACGAAAGAAGAAATGTGTTGTCCTATTCTATTATCTTATATCCGGATGCACAACCTATAGATTATGGAGAATCAATACCTTAAAACCAATGTACGCATGGATGAGAAAATAATTGATATCAACAAATTAACTCACCATAAGTCCCATGATCAGCTTGGTGCTATGAGTTACGAAAGACATGTTTTCTCCACAGTAGACTTGTCTGCACAAATTGGATTTAAAATCTGGAAACTGATTTCCCTTGCACTATCACACAAGTGAATGGATCGATGTTATTGCTGGTTATGTTATGAAGCAGTTAGGTCTTTTAGTCCCATTTATATGGGCCCATTCTATAATGTCGGGAATTTCTTTGGGCGCGTCACCATACATCTATATATATATAGCGCTTGGTATATGCAAATTGATAGATACGGAAGCGAATATTATAGGCTTAAAAGTTAAAGCCTGGAAGTTAAGGGTAGCAAAACTTTGCATATTGCGCGTGCCTCCCCAGTAAACACCCTACGTAGTTCCAACGTAGCTCAGAGGTTTCTCTAGGTAGATGTCCAACCAAAAGGTTTGAGATTGGTAATTTTGGAAGGTTTGTAGACGTCAAAACGTTAAGGTTTATTTACGTTCAACAGATGTAGACGTCTGATTTACGTTGATCTACCTCATTCAGACGTAAAGATTCTACATAGATCTACGTTAAACGACGTAACTTTTCAACTTCAATTGGGTAGATGACTTTTCCGTGTCACACTAGGTGGCAGCACTATCAATTATGGAGAGAATATTACAGCTCTTAAACAAATCTACCACATTCAAGCAGTAAATTCTCATTAATTCTGAAATCCAATATCATGCAAATAAACCGTATTCAATAGAATATTTATATATAAAGGACAGGTGATTAAAGTACTGTGCATGAATAGGTGATTTGAGGCACTTTACTGTGAGGACACCACATTGGTGGTAATGGAAGAATTACAAAGCCTCTCTGCAGCCAAAACTATTCAACAGATCTATACTGTCAGGCTGTTCAATTGAACTACAAGAATATACTATGTAGAATGAGATGAGATTGAAAATTATAGTAGTTACTTTGTAGGAATATTGTTTGCAAATGTAAATTTGTCTGCAATATATTACAAGTCTTTGTCTGAGTCCCACTATGTAGAATTATATGTGGTGTGTTAAACATAGATTTACCTCTTCAGGAGCTACGTAAATCAGACCTGCAGGTTTGAGATTGGTAAATAAACCTTAATGTTTTGACGTTGATAAACCTACTAAAATTACGTAGTTCAGACCAAAATTCAACGTACATTTACGTCTGACCAACGTTGTTGTGTTTACTGGGTCGTTGTTTCTCCCCCGCACACATCGCTATATGTTGTAGGCCTAATATGTGTGGGCATATACGGAAGGTATATATGCTATGCGGATACACTAGTATATTGCGTGATTGCTGTTGATCATAACTCATTATTATACCACAGAGGTGATTTTTGATGTTTTAAAATTGGTGCCGCATGTGTCACCGCACACCAAACACCAAATATCGTATATAAATGTACAATATGTATATTGTTACAATATATTTTGACATTACTTCGTAAAAAAAGATTTAAGCAGCACAGGGCCGCATGATTAATGTATATTTTTTGGACTTTGATAACAGTTTAAGGCAAAACTATAGGGTTTGAGCTTTGAGTTTTTGAAAAAGTTTATTGACACAAAGAATATACACAAGTTGCACCTTTCAATATCATGTCATTTGCAGAATGTAATGTACTCAATTACGTCACTATCAACACAGTGTAAATATTGATAGCTATATTGTACAGGTAATTAGCAATACTCCATACATTGGTACATGGAAAAAACATTGGACATACAAAGCAGAACATCCCTTGACAATAGTTCGGGTCATGACAACCATTCCATATTCGACATAAATCATATTAACATCTTTTCAACCCTGATTTAACAGCTGCACAGGCCAGTATGAGATTAGACGTTTACATCAACACGGTTCATCCTCATATCCAACTATAGTACAGACCTTACATGTATCATCACACGTAGGGCACGACTATTATAAACATCAGATTTTTTACATGAACAATACAATTGTAGCAACATTCTGTATGTTAGCGTCCAATTCCAGTTGGGGGACGGTTTTTTATAACGTTTGTGCCACCTTGACTGTGTCTCAAAAATTGTTAGGGCCCAATGATACCGTACTCAAACAGCCTTGGTTTTTCGGGGTTGTTTTTTAATTTTTTTTAATTTTTTTTTTTGGGGGGGGGGGAGGGTTGGGGTGCAATTTACATGACGTGTCAATAAACGTACTTCTTTAAACGATCAAGAGAGCTTACTTTTTCTATTCTTTACCATTTAAGTGCCGAGGGAGGTACTCTTTTTTTGTCACATAGTTTATAATGAAGCACCAAATTAGAACTCAGACATAGATTATCCATGACGTTTGCTGCATCTGCTCTACCTATATATATATATATATATATATATATATATATATATATATATATATATATATATATATATATATATATATATATATATATATATGCATCGTGTGTTAATACGTTAATGCATAGGCCTATATTATGTTATACACAAACGTGATTTTTATATCCTCTAGAGTATAGAACGGTAGGTTCTGGGCCGTGGTTCTTGGAACTAGCCAATTTGTCGTGGTTATTATTGCCTGCCTCAGGTCCGAGGAGGTTAACTATTACTTCCATGCGGATTTAACCCCCAAACACAATATCCTCTTTTGAATGTAAATGTATTGATGGAATTTACTCTGTGAATGAAAATGACTCTTATGAAGTCACAAATAACAACGAATCAATACTATCTATCACGTTACATCAAGGAGAAATACAAACCAATGCCCGTCCTTTCCATTAATGATACTTGTGGATGTTCTGTATGTATGTGATGGGATAGGCACAGAAACTAGTTTGTTCTTGTGATTCCATCCGGGTAATAAGGGAGGAGCTCATAGTTGGCCTGTAGCGACCCAGACATGACCACGTAACTAAATCTATGAAAATAATAATGCAATTGAAATATAAAATGCCCAAAACATTCTTCACGTTCATATTTTCCCCGCCTATTCTTATATGTGTTTCAATCCCTTCTTTCGAACACCTTCTCTCTCTCCCTCCCCCTCTCTCTCTCTCTCTCTCTCTCTCTCTCTCTCTCTCTCTCTCTCTCTCTCTCTCTCTCTCTCTCTCTCTCTCTCTCTCTCTCTCTCTCTCTCTCTCTCTCTCTCTCTCTCTCTCTCTCTCTCTCTCTCTCTCTCTCTCTCTCTCTCTCTCTCTCTCTCTCTCTCTCTCTGTATAACAGGAAATATAGACCGATGGCATCACTTTAGTAGTATTCTGGTTCTCATTGTGGGAAGAAACTCAATACAGGGTAGCAAAATGAGCTAATAAAAACAGGAAGTAACCCCCTCTACAAAGGGTTTGGCGAGCAGTTAGATCCCGAGTCATATGTGACATGGTCAACGCCTCCGCTTTTCAGATGATTTCCCCCTAATTGTCTTTCCTTGAGACAGGGAGCAAAACAAAGTGACCCCCCCCCCCCCCCGAACACACACACACCCTGTCACGCTTTTCCACATGTTCCTTTATTATTACTCGTACCCCTTACGGCGTCTATGACAAACGATATGTTCACCCCAAAATCGGAGTTTCTAATTCCGATATCGGAGTTAATAACTTCGATATCAGAGTTAATAACTGGACTAACCCTGCCAGGTTCAGTGCACCAGCACTGCCCGCAGCCGTCTCATCAATACTATACAGTCATTGATACATCATTTCTAATTTTTAGATTTCTTATACATAATTATCTTGAGACAATACACATTTGACCTGTCCACTGCACCAGCAGTGCTCTCATAAAAACATTCAGCTAATCTCTGAAAAATGTGATAATGTACACACGAATGAGTTTTGCCAACGATCCTACTCCAAACCCACGACTTCTGCAAGATACAACTTTGTTTCATGCCTGCATAATCTACCGCTACAGTCAGCCTTATTGCTGGCTAATTCTACAAACCTATGTATTGATATGTTAATTTAATATATGTGTACATAGTGTTTGTTCAACGTATGAATATCGCAGTGTAAACCATGAATATTGCTTGTATAAAAATCTTACAATCTTACAATTAACTCCGATATCGAAATTATTAACTCGGATATCGAAGTTACTAACTCCGATATCCAATGTCTGTGCAATACCAGTCAATTAGTAACTCCGATATCGGAATTAGAAACTCCGATATCGGGGGTGAACAAATGTGCCTCTACATGGGTACCCAGAATGTTAACCGTGTCGCAGTGTCGATTTTTAGCACGAGAATTGTGTCATTGTGTCGATTTTTAGGTATATAAGAACTTAGAGAACAGCCCTATGGGTCGATTTTTATCCCTTATTTTCCTGTGTCCGTCGATTTTTAAAAGGGCCTAAAACGGCCGTGTCGCCGTGTCGCCTGTGTCGATTTTTACCTATGTATAGGCACACAAATGACTCCTGTACAAAGCATCGATCGCAATCTCCTTTGACAATCGAGACTGTCTGTTATATGATATCACTCCGTTTGGTAATAACAGGTCACGTGACCACTGCACCTGACTGCAAATTCAATATTTTCAGTCTACATAAAAAGCATATTGTTTTCCGGGTTGTTTATGGCACTCGGTTCGTATTGTTAGACTATGGGTGTGTACCGATGTTAATTGTCAAAGAGATATTTCCATTGGTTTCTATCCAATTATTATTCCATATACATGTACATCCTATATGCAATCTGTTCCCGAATCTTTCTCATGCACTCATGTGTGTGAGCAATACCAGTCAAATAATTATGCCGGCGTACGGCGTGTTTCTTCCTGTGTGACACAGAAAGATCCTGGGTATGCCGTAGAACGAAAGGGAATCAAATTGGACAAAAACGGTAAATTTGTTTCTGAAAGATTGAAAATGAAATCAGATGACTATGCACAAATGACAATATGTTGTGTGTAAATTAGGATTCACTTACACCACCCATGGCCGATTTCGTAGAACTGTTTCTGGGCAAGTGATTTTCCATTCGTGTCTGGCTAAATCTCCAAAGCCCCGGGTGAATCAATGAATATATTGGTATGTCTTGAAAAGGGTATGTACATTTTTGTATGTCTTCCTTAAAATGACCACCAAACCTTAGGCCCTCATTTCTATGAAGGGTCTCAAAATTGGTCATTATAACATCCGAAGTCAAAAACATAAATTCAGCCAACTGTCTGATCTTGTACAAATGTTTGACATTATGTGTATCAATGAAAGTTGGCTTCTGGAGGGCTACCCTAGTAGTAAATTATATGTGTCTGGTTATCAGTTTTTCAGACATGATCGCGTCACTGATAAGACTGGTGGTGGTTTGTTATTTTATGTCCGGGACAGAATGGCACCTTACTGCACATTGCTGTCCAGCATTAAAATATTGAATAAGAACATAGAGGCCATAGTGGTTAATTTCACTCAGCCAAAGCACAGAGTAACTTCTTTCATTCACGTATATCAACCCCCAACTGGAAGTTATGTTGGGTGTATTGATATTATGTTATCCCTATGTCAGAGTCCTCTACTAATAGGTAGGGAAGGATGGCTTATTGGGAACATTAATGTGGACCTTCTACAACCAGAGGACTCTAAAACTAAATATTACTGTAAAGCTGTGGCTGACTGTAACCTACATAATGTGATCTTCGAAATTACCAGGCCCCACCCGAATGCTGCTGGTGGAACCTGTATTGATTTAATAGCCACAGACAATGACAAGGTACAACACCAAGGCACTCTACCATTACTGATCAGTGATCACCTCCCCCTTTTTGTCACCAAAGAGAAGCCAAAAGTCACCTATACCACAACTTCTGAAATGGGAAGGTCCTATAAACAGATATAACAGACGTTTCTGATTACTTACTCAATGTAGATTGGTCATCATTCAATACAAACATTAATGTAGATGAGCGATGGTCTTTTCTTTTATCACTCATTACTGATTACCTAGATGTCCATTGCACTATTAGAGCTTTAATATACAAAAACTACAATAAACCTTGGATTACCCGAGAGATTATTGAATCGAATCAAGAGCGTAATGAGTACATGCTAGAGTACTGCAGAGGTAAGAAAACAAATCCTGACTTGCTAGCCAAAGCAAAGCAAGTCAGACGCGACATCAATGCCACAACCTGGGTGTCTGAGGATAAATACTTTCAGACAAAATTAGATGACCTCTCTAATAACCCTACTAAATTTTGGAGAGAGCTAGCTATACTTCTAGGGAAGTCATGCCCAAGCAGGCCTGCAATTGTCCTTAATAATCTGGATACTGGAGAGGAGCTCAGGGGGATTAATGTCCCCTCATATATAAATGAGTTCTTCACCAGTATAGGCTCTAAGCTGTTCAAATCTCAGCTCACATAAGCCTGAATGTAACCTTTACATTGAAAACACGGACACCTATGTTTCATGTAAAAGGGTTCTGGAACTTGTGAAAGCTATTGAGGTACACAAGTCAAGTGGTCTAGATGACATAAACTCTGCCGTTCTCAAAGATGCTCTATTAATACTAGCCCCTCAACTAACCTCTATCATAAACCAAGGCCTTCACACTGTTGCCTTTCCTAAACAGTGGGCGTGTGCCAAAGTACCACTGCCCAAATCTGGTGACCTCACTAACATAGGCAACTGGCGCCCAATCTCGCTGCTCCCTGCCCCTAGTAAGATCATGGAGAGGATAGTATAAGGACGTATATACAAATCTCTTGAAGAGAAACACATGCTCAGCAAACATCAGTATAGCTTCAGGGCTGCAAGATGCACCAACGATGCTGTTTTTAAATTCATAAATGAAGTATATGCATCCCGAGATAAAGGGGAATACCTGCTGTCCTGCTTCGTTGATGTCAAAAAGGCCTTTGATAGTATACATCATTTAGAACTAATCTCAAGAATGAAATCCCTGAAAATACCTCTACCACCCACCCCATAACCTAGGGTGTTCCCCAAGGGTCTATTTTAGGCCCCCTACTCTTCATTTGCTTTGTAAACAATCTGCCTGAAGTTTTAGAACATTGTAAAATAATCATGTACGCTGAAGACGTAGTTCTTTATATTTCATCGGCCAATATACACATTGCTAATGAAAAATGGCAAACTGACGCAACACATGTATACAACTGGTTCAGTTCCAGTGGCCTGTGCATCAACACCAGCAAAACTAAGGTTCAGGTATTTAACCCTCCCCCGAATTACTGGTTTTGCCCCACGATATCCATGGGAGAAACAACTCTTGAGGTCTGTCGCTTTTATGAATATCTGGGAATTATTCTTGATGATACTATCACCTTAACCTCAAGCAAGAATGTAAGTAGTGCCTCGAATCGGTGCTACATGCTTGGCAATATGAGGAAAAAAATGTCCACTAGAATCGGAATCCTTGTGTATAAGCAGACCATATTACCTGTCCTCGAATACTGTGGGTATCTTTTTAATGGTGTAACAAATACCCAACACAAACGGTTGCAACAAGTTCAAAACAGGGGTTTATGGGTAAGCCTAAATGTGCAAAGGCGCTATCATATACCTGATCTGCATAGTGATGCCAATGTTGACTTGCTGTGTATACGTTTCAATATGCAACTACTCTTGCTCCTTCATAAATACTTATATGATGAAACCCATGACTCCTCAGAACTAGGGTTAAAGTTCCAGCGTCAAGCGACTACAAATAGAGTGACCAGGTCTACTCATACTGGTCTATTAATATATCCAGCATATATAAAGACTGGATCTAGGAAAAGCCCTCTGTATCGTGGTATTGCTCTCTGGAATCAGTTAAGCCCCTCATGTCGCCTGTTAACTGACCGTGACAAGTTCAAGGCTACTGCAAAACCTATTTTATTGAGTATATACAAGGCAAAGATGCTTACTTAAATGTTATATGTACATCTTATTCTTTCATACTGCATTGTCTTATACTTACATTAACATCCTAATACTCTATACATGTTCATGAAAACAAATATAATATGCTGCACTTGCTGTATACTCTATACTAAATACAGGCCTCAATCAATGATTGGTCTATGATTATGATGCCAACAAAGGTATGTCTAAACTGCCTTCAGTAACCTCCGTAACAAGCACAATTGCCTTCTCTCGGTAGCATGGTATAATGGAAGTATACGACTCACCACTTAAGATGTAGTGAGTAGTAATGTTGGTACAGACATGAGTGCTGATACATTCATGCATACATCTCCGAAGGTCTAAAAAGTGAAGCTAAATCCCGATAGCTCACTCAGACCTAGGTAGATCCTCAACCATTTTATCATTAAACTGTAATGTTGTCCTACAACAAACTGGTATATACATTGCACGTTATCTGATCACCGGAATTCATGCCCTCAATGGTGTCAAAGTTGACCATCATAATATAATTGAGAAATATTTGTAGAACGTAAACGCTACCATTACACAACACCTGTCTGTGACTGTATTACTATTTACCAGTGACGAATATCCTTATATAACCAACCTACCGTAGTGGCTTGAATAAGCGCACCTGCACTTATTAATTTTGATGGTACCATTTACCCTGCGCTTATACAAGACCTGCGCTTATTCAAGATACAAAAATGGCCTAAATTTTCATTTCAATCCCCACATTCACCCTGCACTTATTCAAGACCTGCGCTTATTTGAGACCCCTGCACTTATTCAAGCCACTACGGTTTTGGCTAAATGTGATAGGCCATTGGTACTGCATTTTCATATACTCCTGATTGTAGTAATTACATCAACACATGATTTACCTGATTAAGGCTCAACGCCTATTGAATCTTACTGTCTTCTTTAGAAAATCACCTTGTGGAAATAAAGAAACTTTATAAACTCAAAAGAGGTCGATTTACAGCGATTTAATATTTACCTTTATTTCATTTAGTTTCTTATGTTTTTCATACATCCGCACATGTGAACTACATACTCTTTCTAAAAGAGTTGCGTGATGCCCTTTCTCCTTTGTGAGGAGTGTATTGATTCACAGGCCTTTATATATATAGGCATTTTTTTATTCATAATTCTCAAATATCACAAAAAGGGTGTCTACTATACCGCACATTCCAATAAACACATTATATCATAATTTGACCAACCTATTAAGCCTAGATATATTTAGATACGAAATGTTGTCATTAAGATTGATAAACATTATCATAAAATGTCATTATTGTAGCTTATCTTAGATGGATACTGCTGTGCAACCATCATTTTCTTTTCATAACACACTGAACTGCCATCTGGTCAGTTGGGCTGGAGTTTAAGAAAAACGTTTGATTAACGTTGAACCAATAGGTTAAAAAAACGTTGATTTGAGTCCACAAAAAAACGTTGGTCAATGTGAAATATAGGTTGTCTGGAAAACGTTAGTTTGAGAACTGTTTTCTAACTTTGGACCAACGTTTCTAAAATCACGTTATCCACAAAAAAGTTAAGTCAACATTGAAATAATGCAAATGAAAAAAACGTTAGTCCAAATAACCAAAAGTGAACGTTGAACAATGTTAACTAAACGTTTCTTGTTACCTGGGTCGTCATGGTTTACTGGGTGGATCTTTTACAAAGATACACCCAGTCATGTAATAACCTTTCCAATCATGCATGCACGGAGAACAGATGGCAATAGCTCTCAGTTGGCTGAAATTTATTGAATGCTTGTCATTTTCTCACTGGAGAAGGTATTTTTGATACCTCTCATTGAATCATTTAATGTTTGTTAACCATTGGAACTATGTATTTAATATTACAAGAGACGCCTATATAAACCCAATATCATATTAATCACCCCAGCGAACATACCAGCTTTAAGACAATCTTACTGCTTTACACATTTTAAGCATTTTATACAGTGACCAGGGCCATTAGTCTCACATTACCAAAATGGCTTTGCTTGAACGCCAGCCAGGGGTCAATAAGTAAAACCTATTGATGATGCTAGCGGTGCTCTACCGTTGCTGACTATTGGGAAAAATTCACCAAGACAGTTCCAGAGATACTCTTATATAGAATAAAATGTTCTTCAGCAGTATTATTTAGAACAGCAGTATTGAGGACAGAATATTGTACACAAATAATAATACATAAATGTCACAGATACAGCCAAATGGATACACACTCAGAAAAGTCAGCGTCATTGTTGCTAAAACCACTCTCACCTGAAAGTCAGTGCCTAACTTTCAGGTGAGGGTGGTTTTAGCGACCATGACGCTGACCTTTCTGAGTGTGTACCCTTCCCATGCCAACTGAGGCAGCACCAGCCCATACCAAACAGCATAATTATTATTTGATACTTATTGTATACAGCTCACAGATTCAAGAGGATCTAACCTGATGTGTACAACACAATCATCTTCACCAAAGCCCTTCACACTAGTATCCTGCCATAGATGCTAAGTAATTCTTTCATCTGGCGAAACAACTTCACCATTGTTTTGTATGGGAAGGGCCGTTCTCCAAACCCCCGTGGAGAAACTGGGTCACGTTTTTTGGACAAAACATGGAGATATTTTGTGTCCTGAAAACTGGTCGTGTATACCTGTTCAATATTATTTGTGTGCACTTACCACAATACAATTGGTTTGTTTTATCAGTCAAGTTTCTCTTTGGCGGCTTCGTCAAATGCTCCGGGCTTGACTATAAAGCTGGGGCTCCACTAACTGATTTTCTGGTCCGTTCACATGAAAGTTTATTGTGCATACAGCATCATATTTTATCCAAGTCTCTTTATCTATGAGAGTGTAAGAAGGGGTGTCTCTATCACCTTTATGCTTGCAATTATGTAGTTATGTACTTTATGTCACCAATAATCACTTATTTTAGAATAGCAAATCAATAGGTCTTATATGTAGAGAGCATAGCATGGTTGTAGGGTAGCAATTATGTATTAAACTTCGGAAAATAGGCAGGTTATCTTAGGATGATTAATCTGTAATATCGGTATAGTGCTGAGAGCTTATGTCAGAACCGGTTTGACATATGTGATTCGGGTGTTGAGACCAGCAGATTTATTCCAACTGAAATCAGGTGAAGCATAACTGAACACAATTGACAATGCAGAGAGTGTTGCCTGTATACATGCACTTTTATTGGAGTAGGGGACACTTAACACAGGAGCAGGATGGAGTACATAATTTTGTAAGCTCGTAGTAAAATTAAAGGCATTTTTTATACATAATTCTGAGATGGTTCATATGCAATGTTCACGAGTCATCATATTCGTGCCAGTAGCAGGTGGGCCGATGTTCAGCTTTCTGTGCACCTGAGATACACTTCCAGTAGTGTACCTCAGATACACAACAATCTGGCCAATCAGGAGCCAGCACCTGATGCAGCAGATGCATCTGCTGCTTCACAAGATGGCTGACCGCAAGTGTATCTGGGATACACTAGGGGAGGAACTGTATCTGGGATACACTAGGAGAAAGAAGTGTATCTCAGATACACAAGAGGACAGAAGTGTATCTGGGATACATTAGAGGATGGAAGTGTCAAATTCTTTATTGATGGCTCATAACATAACTTAAATACAGATTGCCATGATCTACCCATGATCGTTCAGTATGTAGGTAGACAACACATAAATGATCACCTTATGTTTCAGGACCCCACTACCCTCTTAGTATATCAGATACATATCAGTCTGTGTATTCCTAATGAGTGTATCCCAGATACACTTCTCTCCTCTAGTGTATCTCAGATACACTTCTTTCCCTCGTGTACATGTGTATCTTGGATATACTTCGGTCTCCAAGTGTATCCCAGATACACTCCATCCCCTAGTGTATCCCAGATACACTTCCTCCCCATGTGTATCCCAGATACACTTCCAGGGGTCAGCCATCTTGAAAAGCAGCAGATGCATCTGCTGCAGCAGTTGCCAGCTTCCTATTGGTCAGTTTCTTCTGTATCTCAGAAACACAAGTATATCTCAGATGAACATAAAGCTAAACATTGGCCCCACTGCGTGTCGCTACACTCAGTAGAAAGGTGGCAGCAAAATATATTTCCCTGTGGTGGGCAAGGTCAGTGCAATTATCTGACCGATGACAGTTGATACAGTATATATACGCATATATTTTACACTCGAAGGTTACAGATCACTACAATTCCCAGGAAACTGAAGCATTGTAGTGTTCAATAGGCAGGGTTTGCAGGAGGCTAGCCCAGAGCCTGTGTTAAACTGCATTAAGATGATTAAGTAAGAGACCAGTGCTCCCAGTATCTGAATCCAGAAAGATGGAAGTTATCATGATATCAAGTATGTATCATAGAATGGACACATATATATTTAGTAAGTGCCCTCTTCCTAGATAGTTTTGAGATCACAATTTATCTTAGGTTATTGGATATATATCAACACTGTGGTATATATTCGAGGGAGATCTGCTTTATGTTCAAAGGATAGGCCAACAGATTGTGCCTACAGCCAGCGTGCAGTACGGTGCAGTCAGCTAACCATTGACTCGGTCACTTTAGCGTGCAGATCTGTCTATGTATTGAACTTAAGGTGGCCAGCGGGGATAGGCTAGGAGCAACTACGACTTTACCAAACTTATAATAGGTGTTCCAAAGGGTATATGTTCTTAGAAAATAAGAAAAGAATAGGGGGGTCCCAAGCTTGTTTCTGAGATATTTAACCACAAAGTTTGGGTGATCTGTAATAGGATCATATAGTGCTCTGTTATATATGTGGATGAAATAACATTTCACAGTTTCTCCAAACTTCAACACAGTATTCTATATACTGTTATCTGTCCATGAAATGTGTTTTTAATAAATGCTTCCGGGCATATTTGTAAGGTTTTTGACGTTTGAAACGAAAAAGATAGGAATATCGTAAGAACAATGCCAGGCAGGAAAAATATACCTTTCTACTCATCAACCTACAGCAGGTGCTAGTCCCAGCCATGCCAAACCTGCCATCATTTTAACAAATTCATCACAGCATATGCTAAGCTGACAAGATCACCCCCTGGTGTCCTGCTCCAGAACTACAACCCCCGCCGGCCACCTTAAAGCATCAACGGGATGGTGTAATAAAGTGTTCACACTTACTGTTAGAATTGCATTTCTGTCCAAGACAAACATCTGAAAAGCTGAGAACCCAATTTGACTCCCAGAAAGACGACTCAGTAGCAATTGCATCTGTAAATTATATCAAGGGCGATTGAAATGTAAGTTCATTGGTTTTCATTGGGGGATTATGCTTCGTACACTGTTTAATATGTTCAGCAATTGGTTTGCGCAATGAGTCTGCGGGCTAGCCACTCTAGATGAGGAGGTGATTATCATTATGCACAAATAGTTGCTGGTGGATCATTGTGCTATAGTCCCAAGTCCCTGTGACTCTGTTGGGCCGACAGGGACCTGGGATGTGGAGGTTATAAACATGTTTTAGGTGATGCCTACCTCCAATGTAGCTTCCTGTGTGATGTTGGTAAATTGCAGATTGTGAATTGTTGTAAATGAAGAGTGTGCCTGTATGACCATAATCATATTTCTTATCACATGAGAAACAGTCAAGTATATGATCATAATTATGGCTGATATGATTTTATATCTAATCATAAGACTATATGCCGCTACATCCCACCGCGCCATGAAGGAGACAAGAGGTAGATTTTGGAGATATAATTTTTACTAATTGGTTATCCCCTTTGTATGTAAGAACATGTAAAATTGAGACATTGTTGATTATCACAATTTGGTTGTAAAACATATATAACATGGATATATATGAATGTGCGTATATGGGCACAAAAATATATAATACCATAATGAATTGAAGAGGATTTATTAAATTAAAGGTGAGGTATTTGATGGTGGAGAAAAGGGGATGGGGGAGGGAAATTGAGTGTTGTTTGGTCGATGGCGGAGACCGGTGTGAGGGGAGAGGAGAGGCGGTGGAGGACGGAGGGCCGGGTGAGGTCAAGTGATTGTTTGAGGGGTGAGGGGTAGTGGGTGAGTGGGTAGCATGAGGGGTGTTTATAATGGTTACCCGCCACAGCGAGGGCTGGGTGAGCGGCATACAGACACTATGCTGCTGATACCTTTGCAGCAAGACCATAGTGCCATAGTGCCATAGATACATTACACGCATAATACATCGATATGAAAATGACTCGCTGATGCCCACTGGGCTCTAATAGGCCGAAGGCATATAAGGAATGCATGGGCTTAAGATGATTGCCTACCTTGGGTGCTGTTTCTCCACAAACTTGCGGAGGTCCACAAAGTTGTGGAGAAACAGCGATTTGGAGATTACGTTCAAATCTACACATGTCTTTCTAGGGGGAAGTACAGGGTTGATTCACTCTCCCAGCATATATGGCTCATTCAGGTAATGTAGGAATAGGGCCTATAGAAAATGATCTGGGACAAAACCCTAAAGAAATGCATGGACCCGTATGTCAAAATTACTTTTAATAGTTGGCAGATAAGATATCCTTATGGATGTGATGGGGCTGTTTAAACAGAAACAGCGGTCCTTTAAAACCAAAAACAACTGAATTGTCTGTTGTTATTACTTTGTGATGGTCATGTTTACAAGAACCTACCAGGGAACTGTGGTTACACATCAAGTAGCCGCATTACCTCCACTAGACCGGACACTGGGAATCTCCCACCGACCGGCCTTACTCAGTGTACATACTGTACCTCTGTACCTGAGTAACTGCACCCCTTTGGCCTCTTGGCCACTCACTCGACATTTATCACTAGACAACCAACAAATCGCAATGGTCAGACTCAGCTTCGACAACCTTCGACTAGAACCAGGTCTGAAGCTGCTGACACTGAATGCTAGAAGCCTGGAGCACAAAATAAGCCAACTGGCCAGGCTCGCGCACGGACTAGATTATATAGGTGTTACAGAAAGTTGGTTTAATGACTCTATAGCCACTGTGCATGTGAACATGCCCAGCATGGCCCTCTTTAGAACTGATCGCCCAAACAGCAGAAGGCACAGAGGGGGTGGTGTAGCGCTGTATGTCAGATATGAATACGCTTGTTTCACTGTGCTTTGTCCAGAACTGTGTGTAGCCGACCGTGACCTTGAGGTAGTAGGGATACTGACCACTTACCCGGGTCAGAAACAGTGCATTATTCTGACTGTCTACAAGCCGCCGCGTGGAAATGTATGTCGTGCCTACAAAAAGCTTACCAACATGATGCGCTCCCCAATCGTCGGCAACAGAGAAATATGGATCATGGGTGATCTTAACGTTAACACCAGAGCTCAGAGACCTGCTAAGTACCGGCACATGTCAACCTTTCTCTACGACACTGGGCTGACCTACTTGAGGACGGCCAGTACGTACCGTCACCCCATACATGGGTGCTCCACATTAGACCACGTCTATACAAATGCTGATCATGTGAAACAGGCTGGGCTGATGGACGATAAGATCAGCGACCACAGCCCCGTCTATGTCATCAAGAAACAGCAAAGGATTAAACATCACTCCATCGAAATTACTGGAAGATCCTACAAGAACTACGACAAGGCTATCCTGGAGGAGTATCTGCGGGCAGACGGCATCCAAGACATGACTGAACAGGACGATCCTGAGACTGTTTATCGTCGTGTCATAACCTCGGTGTCCCGGTACTTGGACCAAGCGTGCCCGATTACCTCAAGGACTGTAAAATGTGCCTCAAGTTCTGAGTTCACGCCAGATGTGTTAGCTATCATCTGGAGACGTAAACGCGCATACAAGAAGTCTAGGAGAGCCCGCAATCGTGGGGCCTATAATCCCTACATTGCTATCATCACCGACTTGACTAGAAGGATTGATCAAAAACTCGCCAACAACTGACGTAAAGCCGTGCTTGACAACCTCGACAGATACCGTGACGACCCCCACAGATTCTAGGGGGTGATTAATACCCTCTGGAAGGGCACGTCACGAGCTGAAGAAATCAAGCTGAAAGACAGACAAGGAGCTGAAATACCAAAAAATGAAATAGCGAACTACATCAACACGTATTATTGCAACATTGGAAATGAGCTTGCCGCAGCCTTTAATGTCAATAACAATGGTAATGAGCCAGGCCCAGCTGGGGACCTTCCAATGTTTGACCCCAGTGAACTACAGTGCGCTACTCAGGAACAGTTGAAAAAACTTGTGTCATCAATCAAACCTCTGAAGAGTTCCAGCATTGAACATGTGAGATCCCAGGTTATACAGGATGCCCTCACAGCTGTCCCTAGTATCGCCCCGCCTCTCATCAACAGCACCGTCCTGTGCCAGAGCCTCCCATTAGTCTGGAAGACTGGCACCATAGTGCCGCTACCAAAGAGTGGCTCACTCTCGGATGTCAGTAATTGGCGTCCTATATGCCTCCTGAACATTTGTAACAAGATCGCCGAAAAAGTAGTGCACAGGCAATTAATGGACCATCTCCTTAGGGAGGAGATTATCTCACCGTTCCAGTCTGGCTTCATGCCCCAACGTTGCACTGGGGATTCGGTCTTCGCCCTGCTACACGAGATGTACTCTGCACGTAACAATGGTCAGCGGTCGGCCGTGGTCTTCCTCAATATGAGGAAGGCTTTTGACACGGTCGACCACCTGATTCTACTGAACAAGCTTGAGTCATTCAACCTGGGAGGTGCATTCGTTGAGTGGCTCCGCTTCTATCTACATGGACGAAAACAGCAAACCAGGGCCAACGACAACCTCTCAACGAGCCTACCTGTGGACAGAGGGGTGCCACAGGGGTCCGTAGTTGGCCCGCTTCTCTTTGTGGCCTACATCAATGATGTGAAGGATGTAATCTTGAACTCCAAGTACTTCCTCTACGCCGACGACCTAGCACTAATCGTATCGGGAAAGGACGTCGACCGAGTAAGGGCCCTACTCCAAGACGACCTCACTAGAGTCGGAGCCTGGTGCACAAAAAACAAGCTCACCGTCAACACCACCAAGACGCAGGTGTTGTGGTCCTATTCCCAACGATTACCTCCAAATCTCGACAACGTGACCCTCTACTTAAACAACCAGCCTTTGGATGTGGTGACTCAGTTCTCATACCTAGGAGTCACCATTGACCGCTACCTCTGTTTTGGTCAACATCTCAAAAAGCAAATTAACCTGTTGCGCACGCAACTGCAGCAGTTAAAGCGCATAAAAAGAGCCTCAGACACCAAAACCACTGTTCAAGTCTACACCACTATGCTCCGCAGCATAATGGACTATTGTGGTTTTGTGGTCGATGGAGGCCCTGTGTGGGCGGTCAGGAAAATGCAGACTCTCCAGAATGACGCCCTCCGCCTCAGCGAGGGTATTAGAGACCCTAGAGGTGTCGACATTGATGCCCTTCATACAAGGAACCATGTCCCAAAGCTGCTTCCGGTGAGGAACCGGTGTCTACTCGCGTACCTACACAAGATAACCAGATCCCATGACAACATTATCGTCCCCACTAGAGAGCTGCGTGGCAACAGCCAAGTACAGCTGAAAATCCCCAGATCAAAGAGAGGTATCTTCGACAGGAGCCCACTGTACCGTGGTGCCCCCCTGTGGGACGAGTTACCAGGAGAGACTCAGCGCTTGCCATACAAAGACTTCATCAAAGAACTCAAATCTTGACATTCAGTGGTGTGCTAAAGCATCCTGAACAGACTAATGTGATAATTAAGTGTCGATCTGTAAATAACTGTGTCTGTCGTATCTCCTACCAGACATATTACTCTCATCTTTGGCTATTAAATGAAAAAGTTCCCATGTAACATTTTTAGTGTGCCAATAAAAATATCAACAACAACAACAACATTTGTGGGACCATGCACACTAATAAGAGTGCTGAGAGAGTTGGGCGTATATATCAGTTACAAGAAGTGTCAATAAATTAGACATAGCGAAGGTCACCACTGAGGACAAAATTGACAAATTGGAAGGGTTATTGTCCCATTGCCGTAAGGTGGTGAGAGATCTTCTGTCAAAGGATTTATGATCTGTCAGCATCCGTCAGTAACCGCTATGCAAAGATCAAAATATCTGATGCTTGACGAAAAGACACATATCTTTCGTGTGATTGGTTCGCAGCTTTGTACAAAGGAAAGAAAATAAGCCCCCATACTTGGCACGGCTGACGGCCATCATGTAAAGCCTTCACCTGAGCATGTTGTGGATAATATCAATGGGGACCCACATAGAGGAATCGTAGAATTTGTTGTGTAACAGACAATACTCAAGTATTGTACATTATCCAAACGGGCCAGAGTAAAAATAAGCATTCTATGGCAATGCTTGGTTATATATTCTGGATCTTGGCTGCTTACAATTTATATCTGGAAATAGTCTACATTAACACCAAAGATAATAATGTGTGCAACAGTCTCAGTCGCCTGAATGAGCCAGAAGCTGCAAATATTCTTGTAAATTAGATGTCTGTTGATTCACTATGTTGCGAAGACATATTCTATAGAGTTGGCCGTGCTGAAACAGGAAGCAGCGAGTAAAGATGCACTACACATCGGCCTGTGCGGGAGCATGCACAACACAGGAGAACAAGTGCCGCGCGGCTTGTGCGAAGATTTTGGCCTCGTTCCCCTACCATGCGACAACTAGAGAGTGGTCATGTACATCGAATACCTGGCCAGGACCAAGAAGGTGTCGTCAATCCAAGACTATCTATCGGGACTGAAGTATCTCTTAACATTTTCGGAGTCAACACCAATAGATTATCAGAACTACAAAGTGCACATGGCCATCAAGGGAATAAAGCGGAAGCTCGGAATGGCCGTAAAACCCGCAGCTCCAGTTTTCCCAGGTCAGTTTAATAATCTTAATGTTCTCACACCTGTAAGAGAACTTGGACATGATTGTGGTGTTCAGGGCCACTCTATTGACATCTCTCCATGGCGTGCTGTTGAAGCAGAACATGACTGAATCCCAGGTGATGTTACTTCGCAGCAACATCAACATGACGGCATGGGGCATGAAGGTGTTGGTAAGAGGTTCAAAAACAATCCAGTATGGGGACCGAAGGCTGAAGATCCCCAAAGCAAGGCTGTCAGACTGCGAGTTGCGCTCGGTATATTGGACACTGAGGCACTTCAAGGAAATCCTGGCTCCCCCGTCATCCCAGGCATATATATATCCCCGGGGGGGTCACTTAGTATATTTTGTATACACATGTGTGCGGCTGGCAAGGGTACCTTTTCTACAAAATTCCCCATGATAAGGGTCTACTTTTCAAGAAAATTTGCCATAACAAGGGTCCAGTTTCATGAAAATCCCCATGACAAGCGTCTACTTTTCAAGACATTGTCCGAGATTTTACCAAAATTTCCCATTTTTTACTAAATCATCACATTTTCTTACAAAACATTTGCACCAGGGTAAATTTCCCGAGGAGATTTTACTAAACATGGTTTATTTCATTTTTCTCCCAAACCTAGGAGCTTTCGTCCGAAAATGCCATGACAAGGGTAAAATTTTGAGGTAAAAATCGCCATTACAAGGGTAAGGGGTGTCGAAGGTCCAGCCGCACACCCGTGTCAAAAAAAATTCAAGTGCCCCCCCCCCCCCCCGGGTATATATCTGGTGGTGCCGGGTGGTACTGGACTATGAAGCATATGCGGACATACTTAGGTATGTGATGGGCAAAGCAGGTCTAAATCCGGTCGACTATTCATCACACAGCATGCGAAGAGGGGGCACATAGCATCTCTGTTCAATAGGTGTCTCGATCAAGGAGTTAAAAGTCTGAGGTAATTGGAAATCAGACGCTGTATTTTTATATATTCAACAACCAATTGAAGAGCGAATAGCGTTCAACCTAAATGGAATATCCGCATCAGTTGGAGTGACTGGTTTGGGGGTTTGGCATGAGCCCAGCCACAGACGATGAAGGCCAAACATAATATATACATAATTATCTTATCGTGGAGTAGGTTCTTCATAATTATTATTCACGAGTGATCAACATGCATACACATGTATCAAAATCCCTTACCTTTGAATTGAGGTATGCTCCAGAAATTGTGGTCAGAGCTAGAAAGATGGCAATCATCATCATCCAGGAAATGCATGTTATCAACATCATTTGGTCTTCCCGTATTTCCAAATCAGATAGCACCGTGTAAAGCATGAGACAGAGTTCAGTCACGTGTATAACTAGAGTAAAGCCAATGAAAGGACTCAAAAAACAATCAGCTATCTCCACAAGATAGCAAGTTGCCTGATGCTTGAGGCGGATTCCCCTGATTTTTTCCTGAAACATAGATCTAACTTGCAATGCCCCCTTCAACTCCTCATCAGTCTGAACAAACTCCATTGCAATCATAACACAGAGAATGCAGAATAGAAATGTTGGAAAGATGATTGCCATTTGCGAGAATCCGAGCACAATTTGAATATAGACCCTCCACGGAAGGAAATCTGAATCATCTGGTCTCAGTGGTAAATATAGCATTGCAAAATAAGGGGAACCACCTGAAGATTGGTAGTATGTCGAAGACGTAAAAAAGAATACAAACATTAACAATGTGGCAATGGAAAGTGCTAAAATTTTCTTTCTGAGTTTTCCAAGATTTTCTAACCCCTTATGATAAGTTACCTTGGCCCACACTTTAAACAGTTTGGGGATCATGTCTTCCCTATAACAACCAATATAAGAACAGGTGCTATTCACAGCTGCAGAGAGATGCACACCTATGGAGATAACCTTTATGACTGATCTCGTATTAAAGTTCTCTTTTCCATCAATAACTAAAAAGACACGGACAAGATGTGCCCAGTGTTGAACCATCATAACTGTAGCAAATGTCCATAAGGAAAAGAAACATAAATCTCGTTTTGATCTTGGTTTCGTGAAGAATAATCCTGCTGCTGTCAAGAGAACAAAGAATGGTTGAATAGTATGAAAAAGCTTTGTCTCTCTGAAGTGCATTAATGTCACTGTGTTAACTTGTTTGGTGTCTTTAATCTTGTCCTCTGTAACTTCAACATTGTGCACCCTGTTAGGTGTCCCCATCTCTGTTTTTCTTTCGTCCGAAGATGGTCTAGTCAGCTTCTGTTTAGTAGCCTTCCTTGCCTAGTTTGAATGGGTCTGATCCAAGACGGGTCCCACGTTTCTTGTCCTCATGAGGTTCACCAGCGTTGGGTGGTGTGTAAGTCAAAACCTCTTGGTCCGACAAGTTTGTCCGGGTAGATCTATGTATGTTTTATGATGTGCCAACATGGGCTATCCCTACTACACAATAATATGTTTTTGGTCCTCTCCAATGGCTGTCCCCTGCTTTCAACAGGACCAATATACAAGCTACTGTAAAACCTCATAAATGTGTGGAAGGAAAATTTTCCAAGGCCCAAAAAAAGTGTGTTTCAGGTGACAATAGTCTGAAAATCTAGGAAGGGTAGGTCAAATTTAAGTTTGCTTTTACTTTTGATCTTTTACTTGGGCCTGAAAAGTAGCCAAAAATTGACTCGCAAAGTTCAGCACCCACTCACTGACAACAGCGTCAACTCGTGGGCTATCAAGTTGACTCTGAAATAGCCCAAAAAATTGTGTTTTTTTCCAAAATTGGATAACAATTATTCTAGGGTCAGCTCTCTTAATATCACGTACAACAATTATTTTCATAATGGGTCAAAACTTGACACACGTGCAAATTAATTGTAAAGGGAACTTAAGTAGATTCACACTACGTTAAAAACATGTCTAATTTGAATGGACTTACTGCATTCTTTCCGATTCAGTTGTGAGTGGAGATGCATAATGTATTGCTATTGAATAGTATTTTATAGTAGCAATTGGTGCTGCACCATGAGATAAAAGATGACGTCAAGTGTGGAGTTCCGAACCTTTTAGGCCGTTTGGCACGACCTATTAACTCCAAAACATCACACAGCACTTCATAGTGGCTTCAGCAGTCAATACAATGACTAACCAGGAAGTCAACACTATTTCATTGATGCCCGAAGCCATTGTATATCTCAAAATGAAAGGACAGAATGCTCTACAGGTAGCGGTCAAGTTCTTGCAATGCAAAACTCCCAGCTGGTATAGGGGTAGTAGTGTTTGAGAGGGTCATGTGATGTTGCAACATGTCATGGCTGACCAGCAGGGTATAGCAGCAGTATCAGCAGCAAGAGTGTATTTATCAACTTGCCTTTATCTCACAAAGCCTAAATATTAATAGCATATTATTGTATACCTGTCCTAAAATATCACCTGTCCTTTTATGGTTAATATGGCTGTCCCTTATAAGGGAAAGCCGTTTTTCATATCCGGGAAATAACCCTCACCAGTATTTTATGGCCTTCACATCATCATAATTGATCATATGACCATGATAAACAAAAATTGCGGTGCATATCTATATTTAACTATTTTGGGCAAGATCGTTTCGGATTTAGTTTTCACATGTCTGTGCTTTCCAAATAAAATAATTCTTTCAATACCCCGATTGTTGGTGAAGCCATGAAGGTTCAAAGCAGATCAAGCTTTCAGAAAATGAAATACTGGTACTAAGAATGTAATTAAAGTTGCAGTTTATATTAAAGTAGCAATAATATTTCAACTAATTCAGAGCTATTTATCAAAAATTGTTGTACACTAGATACATTTCCAGAACAGGAATGGCTAGTCACAGTTCAAGGGAGAATGTGAAGACTGATGTCCTTTGTATCACTTAACAGCCTTTAAAATGTCGAAAGTAATCAAGTGACCGTGTATGGCGTTTTAAAAAGACGGCTGAATGTCTGATCCTATAATCACAACACAACGAGTTATTGAGTATATATTTTGGTTTATATACGAAGTAACTACATAACAAGTTTATGTGAGTACATGTATGACATTTAAGTAATAGTAAGTATTTTACACCCGTGGTCACTATGTGACGTAGAATTTTAGGTAGGTCCTATGTAGGTCAGTAGGTCACATGAATTCTAAGTAGGTCAGTACGTTATAACATGGGTACAATTTAACAAATATATATATGAAAGGAACAGTCAATCCTCGAAGTGTTTGAGGCAAATAAGTTGGCCAGTTTAGTGGCTACCGTGTGGGAGGATTGAGTTGGGAGGTAGGCTTTAAGTCCTGACATCGTTTTCCAGGTCCCATGGACAGCTATCTCTTGGTGAGTGCATCCTGCCTGTGATGCTGCATACACCCCCCCCCTCGTCTTAGGGAGTGGGCAGTCATTTTGAGGCATTGGGGACACTGGATGCATGTAGGGCCACTTGTATTGCCTTGGCCATCGTGTCTGGACTCAAGGGATGTCCAGTAGGAGTCATGAAAGCTGGCAGTGAGTCAGGGAGCCAATACCTAGACGTGTATAAGTCCCAGGCTGATGTGGGGCAGACCACAGATCCAGGGATCCTCGGTAAGAAAAGAGTCACCGGGGGAGTCCCCTGTCTCAGAGTCTTGGTGGATCTGATGGTAACATAAAGCCCTTGGGGGGTTGAAGTTATGTCCCCTCTTTTTAGGGTGTGGGGGCCTTGCCACAGGTGGCCGAAGGGGCCAGCAGGTTGGACTTCCTCAAAAAGGCAAAGAAGCCCACACTTATAGCCGCCTTAAGTACACTGCCCGTTTCCGCCTGTGCAAGATATGAACATATTATAAACAAGTCTGTGGGAGTGACAGGTGGAGCCGGGGAGGGGAGATGAGGTCTGAGAATAGCTGCACCTTTTGCTACTGCCAGCGCCTGTGAGGAGGCAAATGCTGAAATGTCACCTCCCCTTTCTTGTATCCAATGTTTGGCCCCGGATGTATAGTTTTTCCTAGTCACGTGACTCTTGAGAGTGTTCACCATGTACTGTTGGTAGAGGCAAGCATCGGGGATAGTCCGGTGGAGTGGGTCCACCCCATATAGGACCGAGAAGGTGAGGTACATGGTTGCTTGAGTTAGTCTGTTTTCCTTTGTACGGTCTGATACCGAGGCGTTATAAGAGGCTAGAGCCTGGGCCCCCAGTGGAGTGTCTGGAATAGAAACTGAGTGGTTAGGCATTTCAAATCTTTGTGTAAAAGGGGTGGGGGCTGACTGGGGGGATCTGCTGTAGCCCCCTAGCCTCAACCTCACTGTCTGCATACGCTCTTTTCTGTGGATCGCTGTAGCGGCTCAGGGCATCAGCCAGGGGAATGTCCACGCCCGGTTTGTGCCTGATTTCAACTGCTTGGTCCACATTTGTCTCGAGCAGGCCCCGAGGATGGGATCCCGGGAGGGCCCTGAATGCAGGGCCTGTTGAGAACCCATGTTGTCGGTGTAGATGACAACTTTCATTCCCACGGTATAGTGGGGGGTGAGAGTCCTATAGGCAACCACTAGGTTGACTGCCTCACTTTGTGAGATGTGGGTGCATTTCTGCAGAAGTGCCTTGGGGTATGTGAATCGGTACACGGAATTTAGGCACCCGGTCTTTAGGCACCCTGCCTTCAGGCCCCCCTGACCACAGGCACCCTGCCCTTAGGCCCTCCTGATCTTAGGCCCCCGGTCTTTTGGCACCCTGGCCATAGGCCCAATGGCTATAGGCCACAACCTCCTCACGTCCATTACCACTTCCTCACGTCCACTACCACTTCCTCACGTCCACTACCACTTCCTCACGTCCATTACCACTTCCTCACATCAACAACCCCCTCCCCACGTCCACTACCCCCTCCTCACATCCACTACCACGTCCTCACGTCCACTACCACGTCCTCACGTCCACTACCACGTCCTCACGTCCACTACCCCCTCCTCACGTCCACTACCCCCTCCTCACGTCCACTACCACGTCCTCACGTCCACTACCACATCCTCACGTCCACTACCACTTTCTCACGTCCACTACCCCCTCCTCACGTCCACTACCCCCTCCTCACGTCCACTACCACGTCCTCACGTCCACTACCCCCTCCTCACGTCCACTACCACGTCCTCACGTCCACTACCACGTCCTCACGTCCACTACCCCCTCCTCACGTCCACTACCCCCTCCTCACGTCCACTACCACGTCCTCACGTCCACTACCACATCCTCACGTCCACTACCACTTTCTCACGTCCACTACCCCCTCCTCACGTCCACTACCCCCTCCTCACGTCCACTACCACGTCCTCACGTCCACTACCCCCTCCTCACGTCCACTACCCCCTCCTCACGTCCACTACCACGTCCTCACGTCCACTACCCCCTCCTCACGTTCACTACCCCCTCCTCACGTCCATTACCACGTCCTCACGTCCACTACCACATCCTCACGTCCACTACCACTTTCTCACGTCCACTACCCCCTCCTCACGTCCACTACCCCCTCCTCACGTCCACTACCACTTCCTCACGTCCACTACCACTTCCTCACGTCCACTACCCCCTCCTCACGTCCATTACCCCCATGTTCACGTCCACTGCCTCCTCCTCCTCACGTCCATTACCACCTCCTCACGTCCACTACCACCCCCTCACGTCCACTACTAATTAATCAAGGTGGTAGTGGACGTGAGGAGCAGGTAGTGGACGTGAGGAGCAGGCAGTGGATTGAGGAAGGGGTAGTGGACGTGAGGAAGAGGTAGTGGACGGGAGGAAGAAGTAGTGGACGTGAGGAAGAGGTAATGGACGTGAGGAAGAAGTAGTGGACGGGAGGAAGAGGCTAAAAGAGGGGGTTGGACGTGAGGAAGAAGTAGTGGACGTGAGGAAGAGGTAATGGACGTGAGGAAGAGGCTAAAAGAGGGGGTTGGACGTGAGGAAGAGGTAATGGACGTGAGGAAGAGGTAGTGGACGTGAGGAAGGGGTAGTGGACGTGAGGAAGAAGTAGTGGACGTGAGGAAGAGGTAGTGGACGTGAGGAAGAGGTAATGGACGTGAGACTTAAAAGAGAGGGTTGGACGTGAGATTTGTGCCTACAGACAGGGGGCCTGTAGTCAGGGTGCCCTAAAGGCAGGGGGCTGCAAAACCGGAGGGCCTGTGGGCAGGGGGCCTGTGTTCCGGGGGCCTACAGGCTGGGGGCCTACAGTCAGGAGGGCCTGTATTCCGGATACCATGTGAATCTGTAGAAAGCTATGTCACTGTTTCCACCCCCTGCTGTAGGGGTGGGGTCACATTCAATTGGGTACTCCAGTAGGTCCGGGGTGAGGAGGTGGACTCCGTTGGTCAGCTCAGCATATTTAGCAAACCATTTCACATCAGCTCTAACCAAGAATGTGACTGGGGCGGGACCGGTCTGTGGTGCTGCTCGTAGGGCGGCCAGAATTCGACATATGAATTTTCTAGCCGGTGTCACACAGAGTGAGATGTGTATCAGGTTGGAGACTGGAGGTCTCTCTTGGTTGCTGTCTGTTTTGCTGCCCATGTGCTGCATTCATGTAAGATTTCTCTCAGTTTGTCATCTGGTACTGAGATCAGCATTGCCACAGAATCCAGGTGGAAACCAAGCCACTCTATTGAGGTAACTGGCGGGTGGCACTTGTGTGGGGCAAGTTGTATGCCTAGTTCCTTTGCCAGTCGCAGGAAAGTATCATACGACCTGCAAGCCTCGGTCTGGGTTGATGCTATTCCGCAGAAGTCGTCCAAATATACTAGGACAGTGAAACCGAGTTTTCCCATCAGGTAGGCCACCGCCATCTTGGTTCTCTGACATGCGGAACCAGAGAGGCGTGAGCCAAATGATGGACACAAGTCTACATAATATTTGTCTCTGTGTCGGAAGCCCAGGAGGGGAATGTCTGCCGGGTCCGTCCGCAGCTGGCAATAGGCTCTCGCCATGTCCGCCTTCCACATGTAGGGGGGGGGGGGGGGGGGGGGGGGGGGTAGGGCCTTGACATGGGAGGTAGGCTTGGTGTACTTGCCCTCTAGACAGTTTTTGGTTATGCCTGCATTAACTGACCGCCCCTCTGGGAAACTAAGGTCCAGGATGACCCGTCTGTCCTCGGATTTCTTCTTAGGTTGAGTGATGAGGGGGGCAGTGTTTGTCCAGGGGTTGGATGGGGGCGCAGTGAATGGACCCAATAGGGCCCCCTGGGCAAGCTCTTTCTCTATGAACGCGTCTACCTGCGCAGGGTACCTAATGGCGGATGCATGGTTCACACTGACCTGGGCCGGAGGGGCTTTGGCTGTGTAGCCTACCGGCCAGCCATACTCCAGATATGAGCACAGGTCCTTATCATGGTAGTCCACCAGCAGGGCCCTCTACCTGGGAATGTTGAGGGCAGAGGGGACAGGGACACAAGCCTGCAGTCTGTTGGGCAAGCCTGTGTTGCTGACCTTAGTGAAGAGCTGCTCATATTGCCTGAAGTGGGTCCACTGGGCGGTGTCCACCACAGGCCAATATGTGGCCCTTGTTGCTGCAAACTGCTGTGGGGTAGGGCCCATATCCACTGGAAGGGTCATGTCAGTGTAGGAAGCCGTATGAGCAGTGATGGTGGCACAGACTGCTGCATTTTCTGCATAATCACTTGGTACATAATATGCAAAGGTGCCGGGGTGAGAGCATGTATCATGAGGGGTCTCACCGGGGACACTTTCTGTAGCCGAGGCGCCATGTCTCCTTGTTGTATTAACAGCAGAAGAGGCGGGGGCTGAAGAAAGTTTGGCCCCAAGGGCGTTGTGCTTTAGCCCGGTATGGGGGGTGTGCTTGGGGGCCGGTAAGAGGGGGCTGTTGCTTCCCTCCTCAGCCGAGGCATGCACACTGGAGAAAGGTCTTTTTCTAGAGACAGGGGGTAATGGCTTTTTGAAGTCCAGTTGTGGGTGGATAGCCATGGGGCTTGCCTCCTGTTTAATGCAGGTTATGCCTGAATCACTATGAGAAGTGTTAGACACCTCCCTCAAAGATCCAGGAGGGGGTGCACTCTGTACCCTTCCGGATTTGACCGCTGGGTGAGGGGTGTCTGGGATTAGGCCGGTGACCGGCCTACTGACGAAAGGGCTGGGCCTGCCTTTTCTTGTTCCTACACTCGGCATCGGTGTGGAAGTTGATAGAGTTGTATGTTTTACGACAAAACCTGCAGTGGTGGCCTTGAGGGACACCTGCCTCCACATGTCCATCAGGCCTAGTACATGTGGCGTCATTCCAATGGGGGCAGGGGGCATCAGCCCGGTGTAGTGCAGGACGGACAGCAGGGGGAGGCGGGCGATCCTGATCGTGGCGATCTTTACGGGCCCCAGCCTTGTCTTGATTCTTGGGCGGATCTATGCGTCCACCCCTGAAGCGTGACACATTATTACATAGGTCATGGATGGTCACAGTGGCCTGCCAGTTGAATATGCCGGCTGCGATCTGTGACATGACGTGTTCTGACCACTCCCTGACCTGCTCCCACTCAAAATCCTTTGCGTCCTCTATGACGTGTAAGAGGTGGGCGGCAATGACAGGGCGGTCAGCAGGGGGGGTGGTGCCATGGCGCATGAGCCTGTCTAGGCCGTACAGGTATTCCGCCAGCTTGAGCGTATGCAGTGAGGTTTTGGATTGTAGGGGGCCCCTGAAGACAAAATCGTGGGGGTGGGTGGGCCTACCTTTTATAGAGCTGAGGGTGTAAGCGGTGTGCAGCAGGTTGTTGACCGTTGATGTAATTCCCATGTTGCTTTGCCCCAGGCCGGACAGGGGCAGGGGCACAGACTGGGCTGAGGCCGCGTTTAACAGAAGAGCGGCAGCCTCCGAAGGTTGTTGCTGTTGCAGACTGGCATTCTGTTGAAGGTACATCCAAACCTGTGCCTGTATTACAGGGTCCGGGTTGGCATATTGAGGCATGGCCACCAGCGGCATGCCCGGTGGTGCGAAGGCCGGTGTGTATGTTGTGGCCGCCGGAGCGCCCGCAGTGGAGGGCGGGCCGACAGCAGTTGTGACAGCCGGGGCGGCGGGGTTTGTTGTCAAGTTGACACTCGTTGACACCGGAGCCGGGAGCGTGGTGGAGTGAGTGACAGCCGGACCCACAGGCTGCGTCTGGTCGTATGGGGCCGGGCGAGCCGACCGCCGGGCCGGGACTTTTCCCTGCGTGGCGTCCTGAGAGAGAGGGCTTGTAACAGCGACAGCATTTTGTCGTTGGAGGTTTTAATGTCCCCGATCTGCCCCTCCAAAGCACCTACCCGCGCCGTTAGCGTGTTGGTGGCATCTGCTGAAGGCGAAGTCTGCGCCGACGAAGGGGTCCAAGGCTTATTTCCTGATCTAGTGGCCGCCCTCTTAGAGGGAGGCACTGTTTTTGCGGCAGGCAGAGCCCCTGAAGGTTGTTTCTTCGCTGGCTGCTTTCTGGGCGGCATGTTGAAAGGGAATTTAACTTAATGTGGGAAAAAGGGGAGAACGGTATAAGTTTTACAACCCCGCACCACGATGGAATTGAAAAGGAAAGATATGATGGAGAGTGAATGATTGATCAGCGTCCCGGTGATGGCGCTGTGGGTCAATTGCCGCGCCCCCCTGCCATTCTACCGCAATCTTTCAGATTACAACAAAATTAATCAATGCCCTAAAATGTCTTCATGGTTATGCAGTCTGCAGGCATATGTGACCAGGCCAGTGAAAAGGTGTATCTAGGAGGGAATTCATAATTAAAGTTCATGTCAAAATCTTTAAAATAAGATATCATATGCTTGAAGATACTACTGATAGTTTTGCGGGAATCACATCTCAAACATGGATCGTTATATGTAACTGAAAATGATAAATATGCCCTAAATGCTCTGAATCCCATAATAAATACTAAAATACATTAAAAATCAGATTTATTAAAAATAACCTAAAAAAGTAAACTTTTTAGTATAGATTTGGTTCTAAGAAGAATTTTCGAGGTCTCTTTTCAGTTTTGAGTAACTGATGTAATTCCCAAGAAATGAGGATCAAAATGTTCAATATGGGACAATGGAATGGTTTCCATGGCAACCAGAAAGTGACATATGTGGATCAACAAGGGAAAAGGGACCTCCGCGGGGGATTTTTAGTACCAACTTTGGCCACCAGGGGGCTCCATATAGCCAAAAAGGACCAAGATATAGCAAAAACTTATCTATACTACTTTTTTATGTAGAATATGGTAGGCCACGTTAGAAGATTCCATTTTTGGTGAAACCATTCCATATTTGGAATGGAATAGAACGTTTTTGGGCCTAAAGTGGTGTTTTTGCACAAGTTGGTTGCCATGGAAACATGATTTTCGTTATAAATTGAAAATTTTAAAGGATTGAATGAAAGAAGGCCCCAATAAGATTTCTATGCTGAAAACAGAATGTAAATACCATTTTTGGATCAAAATCTGTGACTAATTGTTTGAAAAAGTTTGGATATTTGGTAATTAGCATAATTATGCTAATTAGATAGAAATATCTCTAAAACAAAGGAAGATAGAGCTTATTGGCATTTAAGATTGGACCGTCACTACACATATTCAGAGAGCCAGTACTCAAAAACTAGAAGTGGTACCTGCTCATAAAAGGTATCACTGGAAAGCTGATGACATCAATTTTATTATTTAGTTTTAGTTTATCTCAGGAATCCTGTTTACAACAGCCGCCGTGTGCTTCGAGACGATATTATCACAATAAGTTGAGTAGTCTGGGAGAGGTTTGGGACAGGTGACTTCAGTCACTTATGTGAACTGAACCAGACCCAACGCACGTTTATAGGGGGATCTGAACTGCTTTCAGAGGTGTAAACTACTCTGGGCCTCCATGTAAGGCAGTGGTCAGGCATAGCCCAGGTAGGGACGAGTGACGGGAGGGGAACGTGAGGCGCCTGTGTCCAAGCCCAGCTTGGTCCAAGACTGGGCCACAATTAGGTGTCACGGGCCGCCTTATATAGTGGGGTAGGCGACCAGTGCTGACACCTGGGAACGAGATCCAGTCCCACGGGTAAATGGGAAAAGGTTAGCTAATGCCCCATACAGAATGGAGGGTATCTAGGTAACACCCAAATCACCACGTGGTAAAGGAACAGGATCCCCAGTGCCAGCTTACATAACATCTAACCATGTGGGACAGGTTAGGAACAGGTGACTTTAGTCACTCAGGTGATCCGAACTGGACCCGAAGTATGAGTGTATAGTGCAGGATAGTTATGTATTATGGTGTCCTGTAATAGTAAACCTCTACACATTATACATTGTAGACTTATAATTGATTTAGCATGGATTGTTTGTATGAACTCTTTATACTAGAGTACTATGCCATTAGTATGATATACCAATTAGCTCTATGTACACACTTTGTTGTCCTGTATTATCTTGTTTTGTCCGGTAACCCAGTATTTGACAGGTTGTCACTGGTGGTGGCAGAGGTTACAGATCACTGTTATTCCCGTGGATGCAGAGCATTGTCATATTTGATTGACATGACATACAGGAACCTAGCCCAGGGCTTGGGTTAAATTGCATTAGGATTATAATGTAAGATACCAATGCTCCAATGACCTGAAGTAACAAATAGCAGTGATTTATTATAGATCTGTGGTCTAAAATCTCTAAGACTATTGGTACATAGGTTCTGGTAATGACCAATATTATAAACAAAGGTTATGATAGGTTAGCTGATAAGATCTTAGATCTGTTCAATAGTGTTCATAAAGTATTTTGCCCTCGACATTCTTACTGTTGTATCAACAATATGTAATATGCATAATGACTCTCACCGTCAGAATTGCATTCTTATCAACCACAAACATTTGAAAAGCTGAGAAACCAATTGGACAACCAGATAAACGGCTTAGCAGTAACTGCACCTGTAGAGAGAATGTTGTAGGAAAATAGGGTTATATATAATGTTTATCTACGAGGGATGTGTCGCAATAGCCATGATACTAAGCAGTGCCCTCATTATCACAAGTTGGTCAACCTGGCTAAAAGCTCGGTTACAGGATACATTTAAGACCTAAATTCACCAGAACTGTGCAGAGGGAATTTGACGCTCGTCATGGCTGGCAATTTTGACAGGGGTATCGTACAGATTTCGTTTTGGGCTCCTACTTCCTACTATTTCGAGCCATTAAATCGGTAATAAAAAATGGGCAGCCAGCAAATAAATATAGTCAGATTTAAATGAATAGTTACCAGCCTAGACCATTTATCATGTTTGTAATAGGTAAATCTGACTCTCCTACCTCCATTGCAGATTCTTGGGTGATGTTAGAAAATTGAATACTGTGAATTGTTGAGTATGAAGAATGAGCCTGTGAATACAATAAAAATGATCAACAATCAAATCTCAGTAAAGTGTGTGGTCCTAAGATGAAACCAATTCGTATAGTTTATGTATACATATCTATCACATTGTCAGTTATGATTCACTTCAAATTAACTAGACATTGGCCAGATTGGAGAATAGGAGGTAATTCATCGATAACAGCCATACTATGCAGTTGTTGCCTACCTTAGCATTGAGGTTTGCTCCACATATGGATGTCAGAGCTAGAAAAGTGATGATCAACATCATCCAGGATATACATCCTATAAGTGTCATTGTTTCTTGTTGTACATCCCAGTCAGTTATTAGAGTGTAAACAATGAGACACAATTCAGCGATATTTATACCCAGGGTGAAACCAATAAAAGGACTCAAGAAACAGTCAGCTGTCTCCACTAGCTCACAAGCCAGCTGATGCTTATGGCGGATCTCCCTGATTCTTTCAATAAATATCAATTTATCTTGGACTGCCTCTTTCAGCGTTTTATTTATAACGGCAAACTCCATTGAAATCAGAAAACAGAGAATACAGAACAGGAGGGTTGGAAAGATAATTGCCATTTGAGAAGAAGCTATTAGAATCTGAATATAAACCTTCCATGGTAGGAAAAGCGGATGATCTGGAGTGAGAGGCAGGTATTGGTCTATGTAATAAAGGGGATTGACAGTGGCGAAATATGTTGAAGAGGTAAATATGCAAAGAAATATCACTGAAGCAACAATAGAAAGTATAACAATTTTCTTTCGGAGATTATCAAGGTTATCCATTGCCTTGCGATATGTCATGTTAGACCATACTATAAATAGTTTTGCGATCATGTCGTCTCTATAACAACCAATGAAGAAGCATGTGCTATTCACAGTTGCAGAGATCTGCACACCTATGATGATCACCTTTATAAATAACCTTGTGTTGAAGCCCTCAGTTCCCTCAATAACCGAAAATATACGAAATAGATTGACCCAGTGTTGAACCAAGACAACTATTGTAAATATCCACATAGAACAGGAGGAGGCACTTCTTTTTGTTGTAGGCTTGGTGAAAAATAATCCTCCAACTGTCATGATGATGATGAATGGCTGTAGAGCATGGTATATTTTTGTCTCTGTGAAGTTCAATGGGGTTAAGGTGTCATCTCCTTTAGTCCTTCCAGTGGTTTTATCTATTTCTGCAATATGCACAATGTCATGTTCTCTATTGGGTATACCCATCCTTCTTCCTCCTGATTCATCCATTATAGTTAATAAGTAGCAACCTCGAAATTATTTTCCTGATGATGATAATGGTCGATTATAGGTTACCCTGGAATATTGTGCCCAACAGTCAGTAGAATCTAGGATCTTTTTTAGAGATCCTCAGCTTTTTCCTCAACCAGTATAAGGTATAATAAGATTCCACTCAGCGCATTGTCTTTGCTACGCTTTCTGTAAATTTACAATCCCTTGGTCTGAGATCCATGTGCGTTTTCTTTTGCCCAGCAAAACCTGAAAACTGATGATACAGCTTAAAAGGCCTGTTAGCAGGTCCAGAGGGCACATACGGACCAAACCTGGGACAATAGGGTGACTGATGTGCCAGCACAGGGCATTTAGATTACAAAAGAACAGGTATGCTTTGATCAATTCTCACTCTGTTCTCAGTGGGGCCAACACGTGCTATACTGTAAACCTTCCACGTGTGCAAGTACTATTTGTTTGAAATACCATACCTTATTGAAACATGTTAGTGCCATTTTATCAATTATGATGTTTTGTAATGTATCATATCTGTAAAGATGTCTCACAATTGATATTAGCCACTTTTAAAAAGAAATAGCTCTACCACATCAAATAATTATAGTATATACATACAAGCAATCTGACAGCATTCTACGGTTCCGCCACCTGGGCCAACTTCTATTGGATACTACACTGATATTAGCCCATGAGTTGATTTTGGACAGCGTATTATTTGTATAGTATTAGAACCAAAGGTTTGGAAGAAGTTGAGTGTAAAATGTATTTCAGCTGCTTCACATCATTCTATTTCATGATTTCTCATTTCAATGAGTTTACTGCACAGTAATGTTTGGGGTTCCAAATGTGACCAGATATGTAGGGCCTATACATTATTGATTACGCTGTTAATGTGGTAGGCCTATGCCATATCTGCTAATGGTGCTGTGTCATGAGAAAGAGGATAGGGTCCAATGTGCCGCTTATGGCCACCGTCCACTGGGGAACTTTTGCCAATTAAGCACTGGATATACTCCTGGGGGTCGAGAGGCAACATCATTGATATGTATATATTATAAGCCAAGGCCGAAGACACGGGAGACCAGGACACCAAAGGTTCACTGCAGTCTGTCTACTGACACTTAGAGACACCACTCTTGTCAGGACAACTCTTGGGAAGATTTGGTGCCACGGCTCCTTCTGGGATCATACGCAGGACCTCTCGCACACAAGTCCAGAGACTTACTCATTAGGCCACCAAATCTCCTTGTATAATTGTAGTGTATTCCCCCCTCAAATAGGTACCAGAACAGAAGACAATGAAGAGACACAAAGTATTCTGAAACATCACACAACTTAATTCTTAGCATTATGAGTAAGCTATATAACTTACCTTTAGGTATTAATATGTTATGACATAAATACAGCCCTTATTAAGGAATGTCAATGCACTGACTAAAAAGAACTTCATTTGCAGGGCTTAATATCCATTATAAAGAAGATGGTTAATCAGCTATTAATAAGGACTTACATGTGATGAATATTAGACAGTGAAAAAGCAGCCCGTATCAGGGCATGTTGATTCAAGTCTTAGAAGTTGCACCCAATTTACTATGATTTCTCATGGAGTATCTCATGTAAAGGGTGCGTCTTCATAAAAAATAGATATATTTTTTTGTGTTCTCATGGAGTATCCCCTAGGGTTCTCATAGAGTATCCCTTGCACAAAAAAGAAAAATAGAGTGGTTCTTTTTACTTTATCCTCAGTGTCAAAATGGTTCTCATGGAGTATCCATATAACACGGGGGAGGGGGCTTTCTCATACTGTAGGCCATGAACTATTGAAGTAGAAATTCAGCTTGTAGAGTACCAAACAGGTGTCCCATGTATTTGGCAACCGCTTTGTTCAGCTCTGAATTGGGATGACATCCATCTGTGGTTCTGTCATATGCATGAGAGCGCTGTTTCTTCTTGTTCTTCGTTAGATTTTTGTGAATCAGACTGTCAATTCTTATATTGGGCATACCTCTGTCCACATTTAGATAATGAATAATTATTCTAGCATTGCAGTCCCAGACGCCTTCGTTCAGTGCATCTTGCCTGACATCAACGTCATCTTCACTATTGAAGGTGTGTAGTTGTATCCCATAGAACCCAGATAAAATTACATTTGTAGTGACAAGTACCATCAACACATGACTGCCAGACGGGCATCCAAACCCCCCGGTACCACTTCTACTGCGGCCACAGGACGAGTACACTTGTATTTATCAACACAGCTGTTCAAAACAGTGAAATTGGAAGAAATACTCACATAATCCGGTAAAGTTTCCCACAAAGAATCGTGAACGCATGCGATTTCAACCCGGGCGCCGCCATTTTGGATTTCTCGAAGACGAATCGGCGTGACTCCCAATTTGTTACATTTTGTCGCCCAATTTACGTCAGAACCCATGTTCGCCAACTCTTCCTGAGAAATATTGTCTCCAGGATCATTGGCGACAATATTCTCCTCACACCAACCATTGTACAAAGCCCCTGGATAAACTTCCACATTTTCGTCAGAATTATCACGACCAAGTACACCCAAATTTGAATCGCGCGGCTCGTCAACCCGGCTCGGCACGATTCCCGACGATTCACCTTTTCCCGTACAATTTTCGCCAGAAACCTCACAATTGAATATACCCTGACAAATAATGTCGCCAGGATTATTGGCGACACTATTTTCCTCACAACCGCTGTCATACAGATCTGTCGCAGAATTTTTTACATTTTCGTCACATTTTTCCACGCTAAGTACACAGGATTTTGAATCGCGCTGCCAACCCTGGAAAACATGGCGGCCCCCATCATTATCAACAACAAAGTTTGTACACGTATCAAAAGATGCGGAAAACAAGCAATTATCACGTAAACAGGGGGTAATCCCGTCAACAACACACGTAGATGGATTCAGCTAACAGTTTCTTTTTAGTCAGTGCATTGACATTCCTTAATAAGGGCTGTATTTATGTCATAACATATTAATACCTAAAGGTAAGTTATATAGCTTACTCATAATGCTAAGAATTAAGTTGTGTGATGTTTCAGAATACTTTGTGTCTCTTCATTGATAGAAATAGATATATTTTTTTGTGTTCTCATGGAGTATCCCCTAGGGTTCTCATAGAGTATCCCTTGCACAAAAAAGAAAAATAGAGTGGTTCTTTTTACTTTATCCTCAGTGTCAAAATGGTTCTCATGGAGTATCCATATAACACGGGGGGAGGGGGCTTTCTCATACTGTAGGCCATGAACTATTGAAGTAGAAATTCAGCTTGTAGAGTACCAAACAGGTGTCCCATGTATTTGGCAACCGCTTTGTTCAGCTCTGAATTGGGATGACATCCATCTGTGGTTCTGTCATATGCATGAGAGCGCTGTTTCTTCTTGTTCTTCGTTAGATTTTTGTGAATCAGACTGTCAATTCTTATATTGGGCATACCTCTGTCCACATTTAGATAATGAATAATTATTCTAGCATTGCAGTCCCAGACGCCTTCGTTCAGTGCATCTTGCCTGACATCAACGTCATCTTCACTATTGAAGGTGTGTAGTTGTATCCCATAGAACCCAGATAAAATTACATTTGTAGTGACAAGTACCATCAACACATGACTGCCAGACGGGCATCCAAACCCCCCGGTACCACTTCTACTGCGGCCACAGGACGAGTACACTTGTATTTATCAACACAGCTGTTCAAAACAGTGAAATTGGAAGAAATACTCACATAATCCGGTAAAGTTTCCCACAAAGAATCGTGAACGCATGCGATTTCAACCCGGGCGCCGCCATTTTGGATTTCTCGAAGACGAATCGGCGTGACTCCCAATTTGTTACATTTTGTCGCCCAATTTACGTCAGAACCCATGTTCGCCAACTCTTCCTGAGAAATATTGTCTCCAGGATCATTGGCGACAATATTCTCCTCACACCAACCATTGTACAAAGCCCCTGGATAAACTTCCACATTTTCGTCAGAATTATCACGACCAAGTACACCCAAATTTGAATCGCGCGGCTCGTCAACCCGGCTCGGCACGATTCCCGACGATTCACCTTTTCCCGTACAATTTTCGCCAGAAACCTCACAATTGAATATACCCTGACAAATAATGTCGCCAGGATTATTGGCGACACTATTTTCCTCACAACCGCTGTCATACAGATCTGTCGCAGAATTTTTTACATTTTCGTCACATTTTTCCACGCTAAGTACACAGGATTTTGAATCGCGCTGCCAACCCTGGAAAACATGGCGGCCCCCATCATTATCAACAACAAAGTTTGTACACGTATCAAAAGATGCGGAAAACAAGCAATTATCACGTAAACAGGGGGTAATCCCGTCAACAACACACGTAGATGGATTCAGCTAACAGTTTCTTTTTAGTCAGTGCATTGACATTCCTTAATAAGGGCTGTATTTATGTCATAACATATTAATACCTAAAGGTAAGTTATATAGCTTACTCATAATGCTAAGAATTAAGTTGTGTGATGTTTCAGAATACTTTGTGTCTCTTCATTGATAGAAATAGATATATTTTTTTGTGTTCTCATGGAGTATCCCCTAGGGTTCTCATAGAGTATCCCTTGCACAAAAAAGAAAAATAGAGTGGTTCTTTTTACTTTATCCTCAGTGTCAAAATGGTTCTCATGGAGTATCCATATAACACGGGGGGAGGGGGCTTTCTCATACTGTAGGCCATGAACTATTGAAGTAGAAATTCAGCTTGTAGAGTACCAAACAGGTGTCCCATGTATTTGGCAACCGCTTTGTTCAGCTCTGAATTGGGATGACATCCATCTGTGGTTCTGTCATATGCATGAGAGCGCTGTTTCTTCTTGTTCTTCGTTAGATTTTTGTGAATCAGACTGTCAATTCTTATATTGGGCATACCTCTGTCCACATTTAGATAATGAATAATTATTCTAGCATTGCAGTCCCAGACGCCTTCGTTCAGTGCATCTTGCCTGACATCAACGTCATCTTCACTATTGAAGGTGTGTAGTTGTATCCCATAGAACCCAGATAAAATTACATTTGTAGTGACAAGTACCATCAACACATGACTGCCAGACGGGCATCCAAACCCCCCGGTACCACTTCTACTGCGGCCACAGGACGAGTACACTTGTATTTATCAACACAGCTGTTCAAAACAGTGAAATTGGAAGAAATACTCACATAATCCGGTAAAGTTTCCCACAAAGAATCGTGAACGCATGCGATTTCAACCCGGGCGCCGCCATTTTGGATTTCTCGAAGACGAATCGGCGTGACTCCCAATTTGTTACATTTTGTCGCCCAATTTACGTCAGAACCCATGTTCGCCAACTCTTCCTGAGAAATATTGTCTCCAGGATCATTGGCGACAATATTCTCCTCACACCAACCATTGTACAAAGCCCCTGGATAAACTTCCACATTTTCGTCAGAATTATCACGACCAAGTACACCCAAATTTGAATCGCGCGGCTCGTCAACCCGGCTCGGCACGATTCCCGACGATTCACCTTTTCCCGTACAATTTTCGCCAGAAACCTCACAATTGAATATACCCTGACAAATAATGTCGCCAGGATTATTGGCGACACTATTTTCCTCACAACCGCTGTCATACAGATCTGTCGCAGAATTTTTTACATTTTCGTCACATTTTTCCACGCTAAGTACACAGGATTTTGAATCGCGCTGCCAACCCTGGAAAACATGGCGGCCCCCATCATTATCAACAACAAAGTTTGTACACGTATCAAAAGATGCGGAAAACAAGCAATTATCACGTAAACAGGGGGTAATCCCGTCAACAACACACGTAGATGGATTCAGCTAACAGTTTGTAATCCGGCTCAAGTCTTTGTTCGGCTCAGGAAGTCACGCTGAGCCTCCCTGATCTCCATTTCTGTCACCGCTCCGACGATAATTGGGGCAATTCAGCATACCATGGTCACTGGAGCCACAAGTGCAGCTATGCTTATACCTACAACCATCACATCGGTGTCCCTGGGCATGGTCAAAGCATATACCCCTCTCAGAAGCAATCCTTCTCCAACCTGTCAGGGGTTGACGTCTCCCTGATCCGGCCCCCTGGTTGTATCCCTGACTTCTTCCTCCACGAGAACTAGGACCTTTGCTTGACTGGTACCTGTGGGCCTTCGTACCACTGGTACCCAGGTACATGTTGGACAAATGAGTGTCACCCCCCACAAAGGCTTTGCACCCAAATTCACGAGCCCTGTCCCTCATTTCGTAGTCATACTCTACCAGGGCCTCCGTAGCATATATCCCCGTAGATGCCTTCCATGAAATATATGAAATATGCTGAAGTAAGCCGGTGATGTTGAACCCCCTACTGGATAAGTCCTCCATCAATCTAGTCAACAAATAGATCAGCTTCTACGGATTATCCACCTGAAGTGGATGCCTCCTTTCAGCAGCCGGGAGAAATCTGCACAGATCGAACTTACTCAGATTCTGGATGGGCCTTCCACCCAGATTGTTGATGCCCGCCTCAATCTCCGCACCGTCCATCACATGCCATCCTCCCCGGCATCATCAGGGTCCAGGACCCTGACTGGAGGCACCTCCGGCTGGGGCCCAGGTAGCGGGGACCTGAAGTTGAAGGTCCGCCGGTGTGGTTGGGGCTGGGTGCCATCTTGTTTCTCTGGCAAGCGGGCCATCATCTGGGCCATCATGCCCTCCATCTTTGCCATCCTTGCATTCAAATCAAGAGAAAGTCTGTTAAATTCCTCCAGGACCCCGGATAAGTCCTCCAGTTCATGTAAGGATTGATCCAGATCAGTCTTGGTAGTGCACTTAGGTTTAGCCCCACCTGTAGCCCCTTCTGTAGCCGCCGGCGGAGTCTCCTTCTCCTTCTCCTTCTCATGCTCCTCACGGTCACTTTTCCTCCTCTCCTTTTGCTCTTTGTACTCACAATCGTCTTTGCAATATGGATAATCCGCTCTGCGTCCGTCATACTCTTCCTTACATCCGTCAAATTTCGGCATTGTGAATGGATTGACTGACACTTAGTACAAAAAGAAAAAATTGACCGTTTCCACCGACCGGCTACCGCAAACTGACCGAGAGCTGGGCGGAAGGGAGTGGGGCCAGCTTTGGCGCCCCTTAGTATGAGAATAGCGAACCAGCATTTTCCGCCGCTTGATAATATATTATTGTTATCCGGTCAGATCAGATATCATACATATATATATATATATATATGGTGACCAAGGTACACCTGTACACCAATGGTAGGTCAGAAGGGCAGGGTAGGGCACATGTGGAAGGATGACTCTGGTGAAGAGTGAAATTGATGCAGTTAAAGGTAGTTGATGCAGATATGGGTTGATGTGAAAACGTTATCTGCAGTAACAACCTCATAGTGTAAGGGCATGGGTACACCAAATGTTAAAATATGTGTAAGCATGTGTAAACTATGGAATTATATATAGAACTATGGTAATGGTATACAGTAGCTCAGAATACATATTAAATTGAGAACATTAATAATCTATGTACACATATGTCAGGGTGAGGGTTTTGTGATTGTTGAATGATAATTCTCAGAAAGTAGATCAATAGGACCTGTGATACTGGGCTGGAGAGTGGACAATGCAGTCTGGCTGGTACTGAAAGGGCTCTGTGATGCACATGGGGTTCTGTGACGCACAAACACCCCTCACGTGAGCGCTACGTGCGTTGGGACCCATTGTGAGATGGATCCTGGCTGTAACCCCATGTCAAAAATCGAAGGGGGTGAATAGACCCCTTTGAGAGCACATCCTTTGAGAGCACAAGCTGTGGCTGTTTTGTAACTCCCAGGGTGGCTGACCTGCTGGTATATAGAGAGGGGTAGCTGAGAGCTCAAGGAGAATCGGTGGGAAGTCCGCTGAGGACAAGTCCTCTGAGGACGAGTCCACTGGGGAGAGTCTGTTGGGGCACCATGCAGTTTGGTAAGCCACTCCCCAGGTGACCATCATGAGACACACTACCAGGAGAGGCAGCATGACAGGCAGAGATGGTAGAAGGGCTGGTCAGCTTGCTGGTGACTAGGGGTGCACCCAGTCACTGAGCCTGCAGGAGGAGGACTAGAAGCTCACTCTTGCCCATGGATCACAGGTCAGTTGTCTTGAGGTTATGTTGGGCTGACAAGTTGCTGTACCTCCATTTATACCGTAGACTTTGTTTAGGTTTTTTAGATTATGTTAGGTCATTTGATCAGTTAGTCAGAATCACATTATATGTTAGTTAGAGTTATATTTAGGAGCTCCCCACGTGTATATGGAGCTGGATACATCACCCTACCATCCTCAGTCATGAACCCCTTATAAGTAGCAATTCCTATCAGTTATTCAGATTTTACTACTGAATAAAGATCTCAAAAAGAATACCTCCTCACCTCTATTTATTTAATTATTCACACACACACAGATATACATTTATATATCTATCAAATAGGCAGGGCACCCACTTGCCATAACACTGGTGGATAAAACCCGGGCAGACTGATAGGAAAGCTAAAGAGGAAGGGAATACATTCTAGGAGGGTTTGGTAGGGGGATAGCAAGTAATAAGGCCAGAATTACTGGGTATATGGCTTGCCATGAGTAAATCATGCACAGAATGTATGGTGGAAGGCAGACAAAAAGTCAGATCAATAGGTTAAATGCAGCCTCTCCCATGTGTCAATAGTTTTGTATAGCCACATGCAATTGATGTAGGCCAGATTGCAGTTATAAAAGCAAAACTTTACCCTTCTATAGTTTGGGCTTAAAGTGACCTAGGATTGTATAATTGTGAAATATACTATTCAAATCAGAATCCCCCCCCCCTTTATTTTTTTTCAAGTACATATATATAGCAAGGTTGTAGATCCTGGTAGGTCAAGCCTTACTCTTAAAATAACAATACCAGTGATAAAGGTAGAGTCCAGGAAAGGAGACATAGATTGTGCAACCTGTCCTCCAGAAAGTACTATGGAGGACTGTAAAATTTTCGCTTCCAAATGAGTGAATTTTGGGTAAAATTTGACAAGATAATATCAGCCCCTAATGGCCAGGACCCTGTGGTCAGCAGACCATCAGCATTGGCCAGTGTTTTCGAATTGTCAATCAGACAATTATTAAGGGGTCTAAAGCCCAAAACATACAGGGGATGTAGTAGATGTTAAGAGCTACATGTTGGTTTGCTCTGTCACTTTTTAACCTCCCAGCATTTGATATGCACCTTCCCAGTCTAAAGCAGGCACATGGTATAGGAAGGTAGACGGTCTGGGCTAGAAGCCCAACGGATCTTGGTGGACTCCTAGCTATCTCGGTAGACTCACCATTGTCTCTGCGGAGTCCCGACCATCTCACTGGATTCCTCGACATGTTGATAGACCAGGAGCTCCTGCACTTGACGGTCATCCGCAGTAGACTTGTTTATAATAAACTTATGCTCAAGGAGGGCTATTCCTTGCACCCAGACACTTTGATTATATACTATTAGGAGGCACAGTGGGAGTGCCTCACGTTTTCTGTGAGGAAGGGGGGTAGTGTAAGGGCATGGGTACACCAAATGTTAAAATATGTGTAAGCATGTGTAAACTATGGAATTATATATAGAACTATGGTAATGGTATACAGTAGCTCAGAATACATATAAAATTGAGAACATTAATAATCTATGTACACATATGTCAGGGTGAGGGTTTTGTGATTGTTGAATAATAATTCTCAGAAAGTAGATCAATAGGACCTGTGATACTGGGCTGGAGAGTGGACAATGCAGTCTGGCTGGTACTGAAAGGGCTCTGTGATGCACATGGGGTTCTGTGACGCACAAACACCCCTCACGTGAGCGCTACGTGCGTTGGGACCCATTGTGAGATGGATCCTGGCTGTAACCCCATGTCAAAAATCGAAGGGGGTGAATAGACCCCTTTGAGAGCACATCCTTTGAGAGCACAAGCTGTGGCTGTTTTGTAACTCCCAGGGTGGCTGACCTGCTGGTATATAGAGAGGGGTAGCTGAGAGCTCAAGGAGAATCGGTGGGAAGTCCGCTGAGGACAAGTCCTCTGAGGACGAGTCCACTGGGGAGAGTCTGTTGGGGCACCATGCAGTTTGGTAAGCCACTCCCCAGGTGACCATCATGAGACACACTACCAGGAGAGGCAGCATGACAGGCAGAGATGGTAGAAGGGCTGGTCAGCTTGCTGGTGACTAGGGGTGCACCCAGTCACTGAGCCTGCAGGAGGAGGACTAGAAGCTCACTCTTGCCCATGGATCACAGGTCAGTTGTCTTGAGGTTATGTTGGGCTGACAAGTTGCTGTACTTCCATTTATACCGTAGACTTTGTTTAGGTTTTTTAGATTATGTTAGGTCATTTGATCAGTTAGTCAGAATCACATTATATGTTAGTTAGAGTTATATTTAGGAGCTCCCCACGTGTATATGGAGCTGGATACATCACCCTACCATCCTCAGTCATGAACCCCTTATAAGTAGCAATTCCTATCAGTTATTCAGATTTTACTACTGAATAAAGATCTCAAAAAGAATACCTCCTCACCTCTATTTATTTAATTATTCACACACACACAGATATACATTTATATATCTATCAAATAGGCAGGGCACCCACTTGCCATAACAATAGAAGCATTAATGATTATATTAAAACCATTCCAATGGACCATTTTCTTAAAAGATTTTACTTTGCTCTCATGAACAATGCTCCAGTTTACTACAAAATACTACACCTCTTTAGAGTAATAGTGTCGGATTCTATATTAAACATTAATGAAAAAAAGTACACTACCAAGATTTGCGGGATATACTATAGTAACTTTTTTTTAAAAGCTTGCTAGTCTACTATACTGTCAAGGTGTGTGGGAAATACCATGGTAAAGTATAGTAAAATATAGTGTCATGGTGTGCAGAAAATAATAACTATAGTCAACGAAATAATGATGAAATACTACTATTTTTCTGGTGCCCAAACTCGTTTTCGGGCCTTGGTCATCTGATAGTAATGGGATGAGGAATATATATAAACAAATGCTATACCATGGTATATCATTGTACATAGTTCAGCCTTTTCCCACTAGGTGGCAGTTTGGTTCATGAGAAGATTTCTCTTGCAGGTTCTAATGGTTAATGATGTTTATAAGTGTTTAATTATTCATACTTTTTGATTTCCTCAAACATGGAAGAATAACCAACCTAATCCAAAGATGTATTTGCCAAATATTCCTTATAAATTCATAATATAAGTCAGGAAGTGGTTAAAATTATAGAAACACCCATTTGTACTCAGTCTGCTTTACATATAGCCACAATGCTGCATATGTCCATTTGTAACAATCCTAGTGTAACTTCCACTTGTGGATCACACAAATAATGTGTCAAGAAACATTTTATGTACTAGGATGACAAAGACATCTTGATATTAAGATGTGTTATAACTTGGATGTGGAACCAAGCTTTGGTTAATTTGTCATGGTTTTTTGTCCAAAGAAAACTATTTGGACCATGATTTAACTGTGGTTGATTAAAAATTTACCATTGTATACTATGATATAACATAGTATAGTATATCATGATATTCACCATAGTAAACCATGGCAAATTTACCACAGTATTTTAGCCAAACCATGGTATTTGGACTATAGTTTATCATCGTGATTACTATGATATATTGCAATATACATTATAGTTAACCATAGTCTTTACCACAGTCAACCACAGTCAATTTACCCTGGTTATTTGGCCTAACCATGGTATTGATACCATGGTATATTCTGATATTAACCATGGTATATCGTGATATACAGTGATAAATCATAGTAAAACATCAGGTTTGATCATAATTTAAATCACTGTAAACTGTAGTAAATATCGTAGTAAATTATAGTAAGTACTATGGTATACTGCTGTAAATATACCATGGTTTGGCCAAACAACCAGGGTAAATTTACAACGGTTTACCATGGTGATAACCATGGTATTTCTTTACCTGGGAGGGATTGACACCTGTGGCTAATGCTGAATGCAGGTAGCTGATGGTTGCACATGAATAGATAATTATGTACATTGGGGGTACTGGTGAGTGGTTTCAACTTAAATGTCTCATCAGGTGTGATTTTTTAGAATCCTAGACATGTAGTCAGGGCAATCCCATACTCATAATTTGTGAGAGTGAGACGCATTTGCACACGGGATTCGGAATTCATCCAGAATAGCCTAATGCTATGCACACATTTTCTACAACGAAAATACCCTAGGCAACTCGTCATAGAATCACTGGCCCGGGCCAAAGAACGCCTAGACCTTATCAAGCCGAGGTCTACTGGCAAACCCAAGGCCAAAGCATTTTATTGCATCACCACACACAATCCGCACAACCCTCCTATAAGGGACATCTTATCAAACAACTGGGATCAAATGAAAAAATCAAAAACCACAAGGGAATTCCACGACAATTTTTGGTAGTGGGAAGAATGTCAGTCTAAGTAATGAACTTGCAAGAGCCTCAACCAGCACCAAGACTGACAAACCCAAAATCCCACACATTATAAAGTACCCTTGTAACCGCCCTCTACTTTGCAGATACTGCCTGAAACTTTTAAAAAACGGGTTGCATCAAATCCACCACTACCGGTAGGAAGTATAGGGCCTTAATGTCAGTTAATTGCCAAACTGCCAACGTAATATATGCCCTGACATGCAAACACTGTGGCATGCAATACGTTGGCCAAACACTAAAACGCAATTTAGACCGGACATACCGTCACGGCTGGGACATTGAGAATTTCAATTCCTGTTCCCCTCCTCCCCAGAGACCCTCCAGATGGGCAGGCTTTGATGTAACAATCTTGAGTTTCATAAAGAGCCCCCCAAGGACCCCAGCAGGAATCCTGGAGCTAAATGTGGAGGAGAAAAGGGGGATGCACCATCTCTCAAGCATCACACCAAATGGCTTAAATCTACTAGATTAATCTAGAAGAGGCTGAGTGGACCAACATTACCCGTAAACTACACTCTTAACTTTGTCTAATGGGACAATGCCTCACCAACATAAGCCCTAGTTAACAGACTCTAATACATGTAGCTGTCTAGTTGTGCTGCTAGAGTACAGGTTACTTCTAGTTTGCATCCGAATAAATGGGGTTCAAACACCTCAAACTTTTCAAACAACGTTACTCATTGGGCTAACAAGGCAGAAGCAGTACATATACTATTTGGTGATTAGTATCATTGCATGTGTCCTGGCGGAACAGTTGGTTAGGGGTTGGGCTGAATGTCCTGGGGTTGTGGGTATGGGTCCCGCTAGATACCCGGGCTCTCAAGAGAAAAAGAGCTCTTTAAATATAACCACCTCCTAGGGGTGTATATAAGAATATTTTGTCTCGTCCCGGTTTTTAAAAAAAAATCAAAATTTGTTGTACAGTGTTTTTATTCAGTCAAGCTCACCCTTACATCAATATGTTATGTACATAAAAAGTCATGTTCTTTTATCCGTCAGGTAGTATAGTGACATGGGGTTGTGTTAATCATTGTAATCTGAGCAATGTACAAAGCTATCCCTGATATAAAGTAGGTGTATTAGCACAAGGTACTATCCGACCATGTGATCAGATGGTAAAGATTAACTTCATTTACAGCTTGAGGGACCATATACACTGGTTGATGCACATCCTTAATTAACACAGCATTATGAGTAATACACATTTTCAACACATCTGACCAACCCTGATAAATTGAGGAAATGTTCGTCCATGATATGTAATAATTGTGTTCAAAACTAATGAATTCACTATGAAAATATATGGTTCGTAGATATAGCTTTTATTGCATACACCTGAGCGGCAGAACAACATACCTGTCGCAAGATCCCCTGTTTTGGATCAAAATACATGCACCACTAGCAACATGGATATGAGTCCACATATGCAGTTAGAGTTTCGTATAAATGCTTATCTATATACTCTTGGTTCACAGCGTATAATCGGGCTGACTTAATATACCTTGGAGTAGTAAACATGCCCTTCCACATACCAGTGTTTGATAGTGCACACCATGCACCTCCTCCCACACAGGTAAGCTGGTAGACAAACAGAGGGGCTAACCTTTACCTGCCTGCCTCAAGGTAGCCAGTCTATAGAGCCTCCAACATGGCCTACACACCCAGCTCCGTGCCCACCTGCCTCAGGATGCTCATAGATGTCATTCTCTACCTGGCAGGTGAGTTCAGGTGAGAATAGTCCTGACCATCTCATTGAGTGTATGTTTTGTTGCATTACCATTTGTTACCAACATCAAGGACTGGGTGATGTTTGGATGGTGGAAGCAGGGTGTTAATGTCGGTGTGGTGTTCATCTTTGACCTCCTTGTTATTGTGCCCTCGATGGCCAAGTGCAGGTGGTATATATAGATATATATGTAGTCATCATGATATATGATATAATTATTGACATAGACAGTACATGCATTTATGTCTATATCCCTATTTCTACTCGTATAATATTATCAGGACTAGATGGGAGAAAAACACGGATTCTTTTGTGTATATGGAAGCTAAACCTGTGCAATCGTGGGCAACATAAAACAGAGAAATTCGTATGACTCGAGGGCACGCTGTCGCGTTGTTAGAATGGGTGGATGGATGCATGAATAGAGGTCTAGGCATTTAAAACCATGGTTGTGGATGCTCAAAGGTCAATATAGCTAGGAACTACAAACTCGGAAATATGCGCCCAGTAAGGCACTTGATAAATATCCCATAATATCCTAGATTGTAGTCGACATCAAAAGCAGAAAAAAACACAGAAATTGTCACATTGCTGACTAAGGACATCATGCTGTGCATAGATTGTGTTTACATTATAGTACATGTATAAATGTAATGCCACTAGGAGTGTTGGTTTTGTAACATTGCATCGATCATTATGTTACTGTTGTTAAAATGAAAACCCCCAAAGGCATAGAAATGGGGGGAGTGAATTTCATGGTCCATGATCCAAAAATATGGGGTATATAGGTCGGATTTATTTGTCATTTTCTATAGATTTGATTTGCATGATCATACATGTATACAGCAGTGGCGGATCCAGGATTGTCTGAGGGGGGCCCAAACCTGGCCAACCCGGAGACACTATCTGTTTCCCGCGAGCAAAGTGCATTAGCTATACTAGGGGGGTTTGGGGGCATGCCCCCCAAGAAAATGTTGTTGAAATGGTGTATTCTCACATATTTTAGGACACAATATTTTAAGACTCAGCCCCCCCCCCCCCGATCCAGATCAGAGGCCCTCAGTTAGTCTCTATGAATCATACTCCACAATCTCTTTCCCTCTTTTCTTCTCCTTTCTCTTCTCTTCTTTTTTTTTTGGGGGGGGGGCGAGGCCCGTCAGTGATACATGTATTAGTAAATATCATGTAAAAAAACACATTAAGTTTTAAGGTGACATTTGCCACTTAGAAAGTAAATAACGATTTGGCACGTTGCTGAATCGTTGGAATACCATTATTGGTTCCCTCAAAAAAACTAAAATGTGAAGGATCGGCCCTGGCATTATCCATACCAAACATTCTACTAAGAATCTTAAAATGTCTTGTGTGCGTGATGTAGAAGTGTTTTCTTATCCTCGATAGGATGTGGTGGGGTGGTGGTACTGAGACTCCTGGTGGACCCCGTCACACCGGGCTTTTACTGCCATGATCCCGCCCTGACCTTCACCCACCATCCAGACTCCATCACCCTAATGCACTTTGTCTTCGGCGGGGCTGTCGCTCCTGTTGTCCTGGTAGGTAGTTTGACGTCCTACAGTGGGGGTGTAGTGACGGTTTTATTAGCTATCTTATACATCTAGTCTTCACTGAAATGACTGGTTATCCGGCATGGTTATAGCTCCCATAGCAGCATGGTATTTAGTGGTGAGTGCCGGATTTGCAAATAGGGGCGGCAGGACCCAAAAGCTATCATAAGTAGGGTATCAAATCCCAATAATAATAATGATGATATGAAGATTATGATAATGAAGATGATGATAATGAAGATGATGATAATGAAGATGATGAAGATAATAATAATAATAATAATAATAATAATAATAATAATAATAATAATAATAATAATAATAATAATAATAGTAATAATAATAATGATAGTAGTAGTAGTAGTAGTAGTAGTAGTAGTAGTAGTAGTAATATATTGTTCCGTATCGGAAGCAGTTCTAGAGTTAAGTGTTATGAATCAACCCTTATCAAGATACCATGAATATTTCAGGAGTGATTTCTGACCGTTAGTGTACATCACCAGTGATCACCTAGATAAGGTTATGCTTATGTTATCACAATGACTGTGTATCTTATCTGTAGTGTAGTGCTGGACATGAGAGTTGATAACACGTCTAGTATATGTGTTATCCGCATCTATTGGCAAGTTATAAACTGATCAGACATGACAGCATATAATGGCATACATGGGATATACTGCTATATAGTGCTACCGTAAATTCTCGGGTGTATCCTTAACAGCACCTCTGACTCTGAGAATCATATCAGCGGCAACTATGGGTGTGGACCACCAAATTCGACATGGCGACATGGGCATTTCTTAAAATCGACATTTGACATGGCTGTTTCTTAAAATCGACATGTGACATGGCAACCTAAGCGACATATGACATGGACAAACCTTAAAATCGACATGTGACATGAAGGCTAGTGACATGACATCAAGCTTAGCGACAAGGAAAAAGTAGGATAACTAAAATTGAGGTGCGTTTAGGTGTCTCTACCTATATAGAATACCAAATAATTCAATTGGGTTAGTGACATAAGTGACACAGGTTTTTGCTTAGTGACATGGGACATGGGCATTTCTTATAATCGACAGGGGACATGGGACCCCCCCATCCAGAGCCCCGCAACTGAGAGAATTTACGGTAGGGGTAATATAATATAATGATATATTTACATGTGCACATCACCCACTGATAAATACCTCATATTATCTCAGGATTATATCTGGTGAGGGGAATACACTGTAATTGGGATATATTGTAATGTGGGCAAATGTACAACGAGATAATGAACTAAAATCAATGAGTAGTGTGTTTTTATGTACCCCTCCTTTATCATAATATCTAATATGCCTCCTTTATAGATTCTCCTGTTGGAGATCGTGTTCCGGGTGTTCCTGGGGAGGCGTCGTTCCTTTGTGTCGTGCCTCTTGGCCACAGGTAAACTGACGGGGCTCTACCTGTACGGTCTGCTCATCTGTCACCTGGTCGGTGAGGTGCTCAAGGTGTGTGCCAGCACACCCAGGCCGCACTTTATGGACACCTGCAAACCTGACCTGGCTGCTCTCAACTGCTCCCAGAACCAGTAAGTTTGGAGATTTCTGGGCTTCAGTTAAGGCCGCCGTCCACAGAGCATAAATCGGCCATATACGGCCGTTTCATGCGCAATTTACATAGAAAATATATGGAAATATTATCCGCATGGGGACAATTTATGCTCGATGGGCGGTGGTCATTACTGAAATACACATATCCACCTGTTCATGCACCATAACGACAAAGGGCATAACGCATCTACAAGTATGTACTATGTGGACCTATATACGTATGTAATAATATTATGCTGTGGTATAGGGTAGATTCACCACTTTCGGATGCTCGTTGTCACTGCCAATGTGACCCTTTTTAAATTTGCCATAGAAAATGGATTATTGCACCTACAAATGATTATGAAATAGCGGAGGATTGACATTTTATGACCAATGCATAATAAAATGGCTCAGTAGTATTTACCAACAAATATTCACTGTCAAAAACTGGAAATTTTAAAGTCTAATTTCACCTGAAGTGGGACACTTAAGTATTCTTTAGTTTCTGCAAAGAGGTTAAAGGTAGATCACCTATTTGGTTGGACAGGAATGATCTCATAGTTCACAAATATGATTCTCATTAAATATATAAAGATATTTCCAAGGGAAATATGTCTTAAACATTCTTTAAACCTACATATGTTGCAAAAGTGTATATTCTCAGGATAGAATTCATATTTAAGTAATAAAATTGATTACTCTATTAGTGGGAGAATGGAGAAAGCTAGGTAAACATTGGTGTCCGACTTCAGGTGAAATTGGAGTGCCTCTTTAAAGAGGTCTCATATATTTATTCGTAGTAGTTATCCCTATTTATTTTATATTATAAAATTGTAAATATGGATACCACATTGCTCAGGTATGATATAGAGGGCCCAGGTGTCAATAACCGTGCCAATATAGCATAACAGTAATCATGGAAAAACGGGAAAAGACTTCTTATCCCTACTTTACACAACCACTGAATGCCATGTTGACAAGGCTCACTATGCTTATGTGTACCATGGTTACCCAAGGGCTCTGGCCAATCAGGGCCCAGGGATTTAGTCTATGACCTCACTTCCTCTGTGCACTCTCCTAGCAGAGTGTTGGTTGACTTCCGAATATGGGGACTATCTTGCCGCAGATGTTTAGGACTCAGGAGATTTTATGTGAGGGTCATGTAGGCCCAATGAGGGAGGGGGGGGGGCTTTGTGACACACTGTAGTCAGTACAGTGTTTGTGGTACAGGTGGTGGTTTCGACTTAGATATCTCATCAGGTGTGAATCTTTTGGAAGATGCTGAGGTTGATTATGTCCTTATCAGATTTCCAAGGTATATATATTAATTGAACTCATAAACAAGGTGGGATTAGAAGATGGGTTTTAGGGCCAAATCAATCAGATTTGTTTTTTGTATTTTGATCTGTTAGTGTAACTGGACATTGAGTGTCAGTAGTTTTAGAATAGTCTAAATTTGAGAGGAGATCAGAAATAAAAAATTCAGGAGTGTATCTAGTGTAACTTAGAATGGTACACATGGCTGAGTGGCACTGGACAAACTGGGCTTAGATTGTTTATCTGTTCACCTCTGCAAAATAAGAATTGTGGGTGGGGGCTGATATGTTAGTAGATAGCCCATGTGGCCTCATTAAAGCATAGGGTGTTTCGGTTGGACAATGTCTGCATGGCATGAGTGTCATGTAGCTTCTGTACCTAGGCATATGGGGCTCTCTTTGTGTGTATCATGTTGGTTGAAACGAATAATTGAGGGTCGTGGGCCTAGGTCTAGATTAGTCTAGTAGATTTAACCCATCTGGTGTGATGCTACAGAGTCGGTGCATCCACCGTCTTTCCTCCACATTTAGTTCCGCGATACCTGTGACAATGTTGGGTTGTACAGGTTTTCCAACATTGCCTCTCTGGGCGCAGACGGCGTACGATGATGCACGTTATCTTGAATTAAAGCTATCAAGTTCTTCAAGTTAATCTCCTATCTTGTGGACAATTATGACAATTGAAACATGGTGATAAGCGCTGGGATACACTGTAGACTTGTGAGTATTGGAAATGATGACCCACTGTTATTCTGTCAAGTGATGTGAATTGAAACTGTGTCATTCCCAAAACAAACAAAAATCACAAAGTCAATACTGAACTGTCAGTCAGTGTAACCTATGACCCCTGCCTCTGTCAACTATGATTGTTCAGTCCTGTCAACAACAAGAACCCTGAACTTTGTAGGCCTATGTATAACAGACTGTCTAGGCCTACTCTGAGTACTGTGAATCTCCCCAGAGTCTAGATCTACTGAGATCTACTGTACTGTGAATGACAACACTATCACTGTGATAGTGTGTCTGCCCTGAATTTAAGTCCACTTAATACCTGAAGTGGGCCTGTACCAGTGTGTTGTCACTCCTCATCTATAATCAACTGCTCCATTGTCAAAAGGAAACTGGATAGTAGGCCTATATCTGTGTGTTGTCACTCCTCATCTACATTCAACTACTCCATTGACAAAGGAAACTGGATAGTAGGCCTAGACCTAAATAACTGTGATATCTATATAGGCCCATATATCTTGGAAATCTACTTCTACACAAGTGTGCATCATAATGGTGATGATGACCAAGCTCCTCCCAATCAGAATGTGGTTGCTCCTCCTCCATACCTCCCAAATATTCAGCTGCCTCATGAACTTGACATGGACTCTACTGGCATTAGGGAAAGATGGCTGGATTGGAGAGAAGACTTTGAGAGATACCTGGCTGTGTCTCACGACCTTGGGCCAATGTTTTCGTCTCTGGCCGGGTGCCAGCTCTGACCGGGTGCCAGCTCTGACTGGGTGCCAGCTCTGACCGGCCTGAATAAAAACGGGTTATTTAGGGCAGATGTAGATAGAATTGGCTGAAAAGGTTATTGGATGTTATAACCCTTTAAACTAGTAATTAGTTGCCCATTTTAATCATCATCTGCCCAAAATAACCCGTTTTTATTCAGGCCGGTCAGAGCTGGCACCCGGTCAGAGCAAGCACCCGGTCAGAGATGAAAACATTGGCCCAAGGTCGTGAGACACAGCCACCTGCTTCTGTCTGGTGCTGGCCAGCAGTCTCTGCTATTCCAATCTTCTGCTCTACTCCAGTCCATCGGGTTTGAAGCCCGGAAAATCTATAAGGGATTTGTTTACTCCGCCAATGAGGATAAAACTGACCTGAAGGTGCGTATTGAGAAATATGATGAGTACTTTGTAAGTGAAACAAGAGATTTTATCGAGCAACTTGTCTTCTCACGTCGCAAGCAGGAGCCGCAGGAGACATTTGAGCAATTTCTGTCTGCATTGCGGTTTCTGGCAAGCACATGTAACTTTTGTGATCCCGCATGTAGGGATGCACGTATCATGGACAGGATTATCGGTGGGCACAGGAGTCCGAAAGTGAGAGACAAAATGCGACCGAAAAAGACATTGGACCTTGCTGCGGTCCTGATCATATGTAGATCTGAAGAGCTCGATGATGGAGACACAGAAAGTGGTTGGCGGTAACATGGAGGCATGTCACTCGTCCCTCGATCTGACAATAGAGGTGACGATAAGGATATAAAACAGTGTAACTTCTGTAGGAACTCCCACATAATGGGGCGATCACACTGTCCCTCATGGGGCAAGATATGTAATGCTTGTAAAAAGGAGAACCACTTTGCTGGTTCTAAAGAGTGTAGTAGACTTAATCCAGTACACAAAGGTTTTCATGCTAAAAACAAGGAGAAATATCACTCTCATAAGAAGGTTCATCAAGTACAACCTGATTCTGATGGGTCGTCCACTGAAGGTTCTGTAAGTGTTGTTGGCGATGTGTCTGCCGTGAGTAAGTCCTGGTGCAACTGTTTGTATCCTTCCTGTCAAATATGTTGGGGGTAGGCCTATCAGAAATGAATCAGTAATACTGCGAATGTGGAACGGCACCTGTGAGGCTGCCTTGGGCCGGGTTAAGATCAAGTTAAAGGAACCCCAAAACCAGAAAGTACTGGAATGTGGACTACGTGGTAGTTAAGGACGATACATTCATGCCTCTACTCAGTCGCAATGCTGCTGAAAGCATGGGTCTGATCACTGTGAATTATGACACATTTGAGGTATGTACCGTCAAATCTGACATCCTGTCTGAATTCTCAAGTGTGTTCGATGACAAATTGGGCTGCCTGCCTGGTGGTCCTGTTCATCTGACTGTGAACAATGATATTGACCCCGTCATCCGGCATGCTCGCACTCTACGTCGAGTTAGACGAGGAGTCGAGCTACCTGACAACATTTGCTACACCCTTCGGCCGCTACAGGTGGCTGAGACTGCCCTTTGGTCTGAATGTGAGCTCTGAAATATTCCAAAAAGAGACTGTTCCTGGCACTGGAGGGCCTACAAGGCATCCAGTGTGTGGCTGACGACGTCATTGTCTACGGAAGTAGCCAAGAGGAGCATGACTGTAATCTGCGCAGTCTCTTGACACAATGCAAACTGCATGTCATAAAGCTCAACAAGGACAAGTGTTAGTTCAACGTTTCTGAGATCAAGTTCCTTGGACATATTGTTTCTGCCTCTGGCTTGAAAGTGGACCCTGAGAAAGTCGAGGCCATCACAAAAATGGAAAGACCCACTGATGTTGCCGCTGTGCAACGACTGAAAGGCACTGTCACTTACCTTGCCAGATATGTTCCAAACCTGGCAGACATGATGAAGCCTATCACAATGCTGACTCACAAGGACACTGAATGGTGTTGGAGTGCTCCGCAGGAGGAAGCATTCAACACTCTGAAGAAGCTGCTCACTGAGGCTCCAGTGCTCGCCTTTTACAACAAGGATTGTGACCTGGTCATACAGTGTGACGCTAGTGGTAGTGGGCTGGGGGCTGCCCTGATGCAGGAAGGCAGACCTCTGGCATATGCAAGTAGGGCCCTCACTCCCACTGAGACTAGATATGCCACAATCGAGAAGGAGATGCTTGCTATAGTCTAAGCGCTGGAGAAATGGCATCAATTCACCTATGGGCGTCCTGTGATTGTCCACTCAGATCACAAGCCGCTGTCCTCTTTCTCGAAGAAACCCTTAGATAGAGCCCCAAAGAGGTTACAGAGCATGCTTATCCGTGCTCTGGCATATAATGCGGATGTACAATACCTGGAGGGTAAGAAAATGTTGATAGCCGACACCTTAAGTCGTGCCTACTTGAAAGGCACAGAGAACCTGAATGAGGCTGAATTTGAATCAGTCAATGCTGTCACACACCTGGCAATGAATGACTATCATGTGACAAGGATTAGAGCAGCGACTAGCAGTTATCCAATTCTCTCTCTTCCCAAGGCTACCATTCAGAATGGTTGGCCTAGCAAGGAAAATGTCCCGCTTCTGATCAGCGGATACTATGGCTTCCGGGATGAACTTGCTGTGACTGATGGACTGGTCTTTCGTGGTGAAAGACTGGTTATTCCCAACGAGCTGCGTGGGGAAATGCTGACTGAGCTCCATACGGGACATACGGGCTGGAGAGTTCACTACGCCGAGCCCGTGAGGCAGCATACTGGCCTGGCATGAATGAGAATGTAAAAAAGTCCACCTAGAACTGTGACGTGTGTCAGGAATACGAGCGGGCACAGCAGAAGGAGCCGCTCATGCCCCATGAGATCCCGACGCGCCCATGGCAGAGGATCGGGGCGGACTTGTTTACGCTCAAGGGTAAGGATTACCTTGTAATAGTAGATTACTACTCGAACTTTTGGGAAATTGACAGACTGTATGACACCACATCAAAGGTGGTGACCCAAAAGATAAAAGCCCGATGTGCGAGCTATGGAAGTCCAGACGAGATCGTTACGGACAATGGCCCGCAATTCATAAGGTCCGAATTTGTAAGATTCATTAAGAAGTGGAGAGTGACACATGTCACCAGCTCCCCACATCATGCTCAATCTAATGGAAAGTCAGAGTCTGCGGTAAAGGCAGCCAAGAGACTACTCAAAAAAAAAAACAGGACCGGTGAAGATCCTGAGCCTTCGTAATACCCCTCAGTAAGGTATCGGCCTAAGTCCTGCACAGCGGCTTATGGGTCGTCGGACAAAGACTTTACTCCCGACAACAGCTTCGCTACTGAAGCCAAATCAACCCCCTGACATCACAGAGAAGCTGAAGTTCAACCAAGCTAAACAGAAATTCTACCATGACAGGACAGCCAAGCCTCTCAAAGCTCTTGAGGAGGGTGATAGGGTAAAAGCAAAACCCTACTCGAACTTTTGGGAAATTGACAGACTGTATGACACCACATCAAAGGTGGTGACCCAAAAGATAAAAGCCCGATGTGCGAGCTATGGAAGTCCGGACGAGATTGTTAGGGACAACGACCCGCAATTTATAGGGTCCGAATTTGTAAGATTCATTAAGAAGTGGAGAGTGACACATGTCACCAGCTCCCCACATCATGCTCAATCTAATGGAAAGGCAGAATCTGCGGTAAAGGCAGCCAAGAGACTGCTCAAAAGAACAAACAGGACCGGTGAAGATCCATACCTGGCCATCCTGAGCCTTCGTAATACCCCTCAGTAAGGTATCGGCCTAAGCCCTGCACAGCGGCTTATGTGTCGCCGGACAAAGACTTTACTCCCGACAACAGCTTCGCTACTGAAGCCAAGTCAACCCCCTGACCGGTGAAGATCCATACCTGGCCATCCTGAGCCTTCGTAATACCCCTCAGTAAGGTATCGGCCTAAGCCCTGCACAGCGGCTTATGGGTCGCCGGACAAAGACTTTACTCCCGACAACAGCTTCGCTACTGAAGCCAAGTCAACCCCCTGACATCACCGAGAAGCTGAAGTTCAGCCAAGCTAAACAGAAATTCTACCATGACAGGACAGCCAGCCCAGCTAACAAAAAAACGTTATTTTACGTCAAAATAACGTTATGAAATTTCATATAACGTTATGCCATAGTAAGGAGCCTTAGAGAAACGTTATTTAACGTTATATAACGTTATAAAATGTTGTATAACGTTTTTTGTTTACTGGGAAGCCTCTCAAAGCTCTTGAGGAGGGTGATAGGGTAAAAGCAAAACCCTACCAGCTTGGAGATAAGTCATGGAAGACTGCGACCATATCACAGAGACTGGATGATAGGTCATATGAGATCCACACAGATGCAGGTCAGTCTCTCAGGAGAAACCGCGTTCAGCTACGGGCATCGCATGACTTAGAGAAAGTCACCACTGGTGATAATATTGAACACACTGAGACACCACCAACAGCACCCCCAGTGGATGAGCCTCTCAACAACAATCAGATCCTGACAGGGGAGCTGCCTGTAGCCACTCAAACACCGGAATCACCTCAAAACCGATCGGTACGACGTTCTGGCAGAACATCTGTGACACCCCATCATCTTAATGACTATGTTTTAAATCACAAACATCAGTGAGACCCCATCACCTAAGAAAGACTTCATTTAGCCCATTGACATTTGGCTTTTAGATTATATACATATTGTATTGACATGTTCAGTCATTATTTTGTTATTCTTTGTTTCTGTATCAGGAGAGGATGTGAAAATGTTGGGTTGTACGGGTTTTCCAACATTGCCTCTCTGGGCGCAGACGGCGTACGATGACGCACGCTATCTTGAATTAAAGCTATCAAGTTCTTCAAGTTAATCTCCTATCTTGTGGACAATTATGACAATTGAAACAATACCTGCTGGGGTTCTCGGGGGGAGCCGGGGGGGGGCTCTTTATGAAGCTTAAAACTGTGATTTCAAAGCCTTACCATCTTGGTGGTCGTTGTGGAGGAGAGGGACATTGGTTGAAATGTCTACCAACCGGTTTATCTCGGTTGTTTTCTATGTCCCCACTGTACCCCTGGAATCTGTCCATTATGCGCTCCAGGGTTTGTCCAACATACTGTATGCCACATGATTTGCAAGTTCTGTAGCATCACACCAAATGGGTTAATCTACTAGACTAATCTAGACCTAGGCCCACGGCCCTCAATTATCCGTTTCACCCAACATAACAGTAATCATGTCTGGCATGGGGTCTATAGAAATGTACAGATTACAGGCAAGCACCTTAACCTAAAACAGGGCCACTTAGAGGTATTATTATAATATGCATATAATCAGTGTGGATGCTTGGTATCACTTTTATTGTCAAGTAGAACACTTAATTTTACTATCCTGTCCACACACATATGTATGATATGTGCTTAATCATGAAATAAAGGCTCTAAAGTGTCCGACTCAGGGTGTGTGTCTATCTTTGGGTGAATCTACCCTAATATAGACTACTGTGTTCCTCCTGACAGGTACGCCTCGACCCGTTCGTGCTAACACATTTCCCCAAAATGATTCCAGTTTCAGGTTTCCTCGATCTGAATGCGGTACATGATATCCTGTAAAAATAGCAAATAAAAGTTATGGTCCTGTGACCACATCCTATTATACTGCTTTCCGGATATGTCTACATGTACATGTGTATATTCTGCGTGATATACTCGTGTATATGTATTGATTTGATTGACATGGCGGACCACTGATTTTGAAAACATGCGGAGGGGGCTCTATTGGAAAAATATTTTGGGACAAATATGCATTAAAAAATTCTCCTTAAAACAGGGATGCCCCCACTGTTCCGTCTATGCCCGCCACTGGTTGAGGATACCATAATAGCATAGTATTGTACATTTTGTATTTTGTAGGTTCGTAACAGAATACACATGTACAAGTGGAGCGGATGCTTTGGATATCCGCGAGGCATCAAAGTCATTTCCATCAACCAATGCCATATGGGTGTTCTATGCGGCGACCTTTCTTGTTGTGAGTAGGATCGTCATTCTATATAAACCTAGGGCTGAACCACATATATTTACTTCATTCTAGCATGACCTCTAAATGGTCTAGTACATAATATTTTAAGCGCATGGACAAGATGAGTACTATGATTTACATGACATAACGCCTTTGGAGGATATCATGAGACGTATCCTAGGAAAGGGAAAAGCAATTAAATACCTAAATTTCGTGTCTGGCCTTTCTTGGGATCGACTTTTTAACGACTGCGGTTATATAAAAGTGCATGGGAAGGCATCACATTGATATAAAAGCAATAGTTAGTATTTTGTTGAGGGAAGTCTAATGCAAATTTAATCAACCTTGAAATGTCAAGAAATTAAAGTCCTGCATCCCATTCCGTGTTAGAGTTATGATATGCATGCCTTTTATAGACATAATTATGGTTTTTTTTGTGTTTTTTTATTACCAGCTCTACATAGAGGAGAGGGTGCAAGTGCCTTTCTCCATCCTGCTCAAGTCGCTTATACAGATATCGCTGCTGTTATTGGCCGCATTCTGTGCCGTTACTAGACTGGCCGATAAGCGGCACCACCTGTCTGACGTACTGGTCGGGTCTGCTTTAGGCGTCGCCATTGGGCTCTGGACGGTAGGTTAAGCTAGGTCATCGTGGAGGGTAGCTATAGCCCCATATCTATACGTTAATTTTGACAATCAAAGAGGAAGAGTGACCAACATTACTATGGAAGCCGACGAGGGCCATATACATGCACTATGTATCTTAGTACTTTAGTACATAGGCCCATGCTATATGCATGTTTCCATTGCTGTCAACAGTGAAAATTGTGCTGTCAGTCTGTCAACTTCTGTATTTGAGTTGCTGTCAATGCAGGAAAAAACGCTGTCTGTCTGTCATCTATTTTTATTAAAGCTTCTGGCAGGTATCCTTTAGGGCTGGGAGGTATATGGAAGAAGGTATAGTCAGGGAGGGCGGGAGTGAGTGAGTGAGTGAGTGAGTGAGGGAGGGAGGGAGGGAGGGAAGGAAGGAGGGAGGGAGGGAAGGAGGGAGGGAGGGAAGGAGGGAGGGAGGGAGGGAGAGCAGGAGGGAGGGATGGAGGGAAGGAAGGAAGGAGGGAGTCCTGCCCTGCCATGCCATGCTTTGCCATGCCATGCCGGGAGGGCGGGAGTGAGTGAGTGAGTGAGGGAGGGAGGGAGGGAGGGAGGGAGGGAGGGAGGGAGGGAGAGAGAGAGAGGGAGGCAAGCACCCAGTGTTCCAGCACAGGCACCCACAAGCACCCACTGTACCAGCACAGACACCCAGTGTACCAGCACAGGCACCCAGTGTACCAACACATGCACCCAGTATACCAGCACAGACACCCAGTGTACCAACACAAGCACCCAGTGTACCACCACAGGATGCGTGTATCACCCTGTGTGTGTCACCTTGTGTGTATGTGTCACCCTGTGTGTGTGTCACCCTGTGTGTGTGTCTCCTTGTGTGTATGTGTCACCCTGTGTGTGTGTCACCTTGTGTGTATATGTCACCCTGTGTGCATGTGTGTCACCCTGTGTGCATGTGTGTCACCCTGTGTGTATGTGTGTCACCCTGTGTGTGTGTGTCACCCTGTGTGTGTGTGTGTTGCCCTGTGTGTGTGTGGCCCTGTGTGTGTGCCACCCTGTGTGTGTGTCACCCTGTGGGTGTGTCAACATGTGTGTGTGTCACCTTGTATGTGTGTCACCATATGGGTGTGTGTCACACTATGTGTGAGTGTGTCACCCTGTGTGTGTGTCACCCTGTATTGAGAACTAATGCTAAAAGACGCCTGTCACAAATTGGCTTGCACAAGTTGACAGTTTGACAGGTGAAAAATCCATATCGACAGCAATTATTTTCCAACTTGACAGTTTGACAGCTGAGAAATCAATGTTGACAGCAACTTTTTTTCCAACTTGACAGTTTGACAGCTGAGAAATCAATGTTGACAGCAACTTTTTTTTCCAACTTGACAGTTTGACAGCTGAGAAATCAATGTTGACAGCCCAAAAAATCGCTTATGAAATTAATAAACATATCTTTTTATTTTTCTTATTTTATAAATTTGTGGCCCTCCTCGGCTTCCGTACATCACAGAGTTCATGGGGCTTCCCCGGGCCCTTCCCCCATCCCCCAATCCACCAGCCTCGGTCCTTGGGTATCATTGGCTTTGTCATGCAGTTCCATGCAGCCTTTGCAGGTTCATGCCGTTTAGCATGAAATCGTGCCGAGCAAAAAGCGTCTCACGTCTGGGCACCATTCACTTAACACTGTGCTGTATACGACCAAAGGCCAAAGTACATTTACAAAGTAGGCATCATTGCAGACAGTTTCAGGAAATCTTGTCACCCTTTCTGTTTTGTATTTTTCAATATGATATTGATGTCCGATTTGATGCCATTTATCTTCTCCACACATTTGCTCTCGCCCACAGGCTTAAACTGATCAGCAGTTTGGTTATACAGAGAGTCTTTTCATAAGTTTTCTTTTTTTTACGATAGCTATAAAAAATAACGATAGCAGAGTTACGATATCGTAAAAAGGTAAAAGGGAGTCCATTTCATAAGCTGAATGCATTTCAGCTCTCTTAAAAATAAAATAACGATAGCAGATGTCATTTTAACGATAGCAGATGTCATTTTAACGATAGCAGATTATGAAACACTCTATATTTTTAGCAAATTCGCTATCTTAATTCCACAATTTTATCAATGATATATTTTTATATTTTTGTATGAATAAGGACCATATCAACTTCCCGAAAATGAAACAATTTCGTAGATTTTCCTATTGGAAATGCATTTTCATAGCATTTTCATTTAGCACAATCACTTGGATTTTTTGATACAAAAGCATTATAAAATTAATTGGGCACACATATGATAATGAAATATAAAGTTATAAACCTATTTTGAATTAGTATGGTGCAGATAGATACTATTTAAATCATCTTATTGGACATAATTGTGGGAATTACGATAGCGAAAAAAAGACAGTCCAAAATCGGTGGTAAAACTTGATTGAAATGTTTTCTTTTCAATTTTTTTCCACAATATCTGAGATAAAATATCATTGATACATGTATCATATGGTCCCTTTATCTATGCTTAAGAAATCAAACATTTTTTCCTTTATCAGCAGGGGTCAAGGTCTAGATAAATATATGTTATGAAAGACCAAAAACGCTCTCTTTAAACTAAAAACGCTCTCGTTAAATGTCAGTCCGCTCTCGTAAATCGCTCTCGTTATTCCTTATTAAATGAACTCATTTTGGTTCTTTAACTAGTGTGAACACTTCTAACGATAGCCCAATTAAAGATATTGTTAATTAAGCAAAAAATAACGATAGCACCTTATGAAATATACACATTTAACTATATCGTAACTGTCTCTTATGAAAAGGCTCTCTGGGAGTATATAACTATATATACCACAAGGTATGACAGAGCTAGATGCCCATCAACGTTATACCCTAGATAGCCCAACTGTACCATGAGTTTGGCCATAGAGGGTAGCGCCATCTAGTTAGTAATATGTAAACTGCTTAGGCCACCATCATCTTTAAATAGACTTCAGATGGCGCCACCCGTCTATTGCCAAATACATGGTATAGTAGGGCCATCTAGGGTATAAACGTGATGAGCGTCTAGCTGTGTCATACCTTGTGCGATATATCTACTCCCAGTTTAAACAAGCTGAGAGCCTTGTCATAAGCCGAGTTTACGATATCGTAACTATTGTGTGTTTCATAAACTGCTATCGTTAATTTCGCTATCGCTATCGTTAATTCCGCTATCGTTTAATGCATTCGCCATCGTTAAAATGCCTAATTGAGTGTATTTTATAAGGAATTACGTGAGTGTTTTTACAAGAGCGAACTAATATTTAAAGAGAGCGATTTTGATTTAAAGAGAGCGATTTTGTTTTTCATAAACCATATTTATCTAGACCTTGACCCCTGCTGATAAAGGAAAAAATATTTGATTTCTTAATAATAGATGAAGAGCCCATGTGATACATGTATCAATGATATTTTATATCAGATATTGAGGGAAAAAATTGAAAGAAAACATTTTATTCCAGTTTTACTACCGATTTTGGTCTTTTTTGCTATTGTAATTCCCAAAATATGTCCAATAAGATGATTTAAATAGTATTTCTCTGCACCATACTAATTAGAAATTGGTTTATAACTTTATATTTCATTATCATATGTGTGCCCAATTAATTTTCTAATGCTTTCGTATCAGAAAATCCGAGTGATCAAGCTAAATGAAAATGCTATGAAAATGCATTTCCGGTAGGAATATTTACAAAATTGTTTCATTTTCGGGAAGCTAATATGGTCCTTAATCATATAAAAATATAAAATTATATCTTTGATAAAATTGTGGAATTAAGATAGCGAATTGGCTAAAAATATAGAGTGTTTCATAATCTGCTATCATTAAAATGACATCTGCTATCGTTAAAATGACATCTGCTATCGTTGAAATGACATCTGCTATCGTTAAAATGACATCTGCTATCGTTAAAATGACATCTGCTATCATTATTTTAATTTTAACAGAGCTGAAATGCATTCAGCTTATGAAATGAACTCCCTTTTACCTTTTTACGATATCGTAACTCTGCTATCGTTATTTTTGATAGCTATCGTAAAAAAAAAAAAACTTATGAAAAGGCTCTCAGGTCAGTTTAAGCCTGTGACCCCGCCCACCTGGCTTGATGGCTTCTCTGGCTGCCCTGAAAGGTAGTACTTCTGAAATGAGGGGAAAATGGTCCCTGGGCGGCTCCCTTTGACTCAGCGAAACCATGAGTCAACTAAATTAGAATTGGGATAAGATTAGGTAGAGATAATAACCTTTTCCCAACGATTTTCATTAACCCCACCATTATCAGTTGGCTTCGATTATTCATTTCCCAAGAAATTTATAGAGTAAGCATTACTAACATTTTAACCTGTACAATAGTGTTTGGGAAAATGACTTTATGCGTCAATCTTTTTTGCGTTGAATTAATGATTTTAGCAAAAATGCTGTACCTATGATTTAATCACCACCACATTGACATTCTTTCCAGATATTGTGGGTTTCAAAACACATGAGAAGAGAAACCGTGTTCTCGTCCGTTTACAAAGTGCCTACAGTTGGAGAGGAGGAATTCATCGCCCTAACAGACGAACGGCCACAGAAAACTTTCGTAAAACCACCACCATCACCATCAAAACGTGGACCCCCAAAGTCCCCTAAACCACATGCAGCTCCACTACTACATAGTCCTGTGTAGAGGGTTGTAGAAGTGACCCTTATGTCTGTAATCGTTATTTCATTATTTGTGAATCTCAATTCTAATATAATATGTGATAAGTGGAAAGCATTATTTATGTAAAAATATGGTTCCACCGTATACCCAGGGGGCCAGAGGGGGTTTAGGGTGTTGGCTCTGCCGTAAAAGGTTGGTGTATTTTTCCAATAACTGGGACCCATGGGGAGTTGATTCCACCTGGCCAACCTTTTTGGAAATCCACACAGGGCATACAGCGGCCATTTTGAATATTCGGGATGATGAGAATATAGATAATCTATAAATATGGATATCTCTGCTTCTAACTAACATAGAAATACAAATTTTGATTCAAAATATACATTTCTGAGGTCAGGGAATGCAATCAGTCCAGTTCACTCTGTAATCACCTCGATCTAGGTCCCATGCCCGAGGACCCGGGGTGGCCTGCACCTAATTAGCACCTGATAAGAGGCAACTCTGTGGTTGTTCTAGACATTTGATACCATGGTGATAGGCTCTCAGGGGCTGAGGCTCACTACTGCTCACACTGTAGAGATGTAGCCAAAGAGGCTTATTGTAGGATATATCTGGGGTTCTGTCCAGATAGCCCAAGTGCCAAAGTCCTTTTGTAGCCTAACCACAATGTATTCTATTAATTCTGGGACAACCCAGAGAGTAGTTTTATAGGATTAGGCCAAATAAAATAAAAAGAGTAGTCCAGGTGTCAAAGTCCTTTTTCTAGCCTCACCTCAACAATTTTTTTATTAAATCTTCAGCTACACATGACACCATAGTTATTCAAAGTATAATAGGATATATATCTGGGATTCTGTCTAGATAGGCCATGTGCCAAAGTCCATTTTTATCCTAACCACAATGGATTTTATCAATTCTACAGATGCACATGACACCATAGTTATTCAAAATTTGATATAAGATATATATCTGGGGATCTGTCCAGATAGTCCAGGTGCCATAGTCCTATATTCAGCAAATTCGCGGGTATTCATACTTAAGCATATAAAAATTTTGCGGATTTTTCATTTCCGTGAAAATCGCGAAAATATATACCCAGCAAAATAAAGTACTTTCACAGCAATGGGTGTGCAACCCATACAATGGGAAGCGAGGGGTGTGTGAGCCCACACAAGGAGCAGTGAGGGTGTGCAAGCCCATGCAATGGGCAGCGAGGGTGTGCAAGCCCATATGAGCACCTGGTGACCCCAGCCAGGGATGTGTGAGCCCATTCAAGGGTCTTGGGACCCCAGCATGGGTATGCCAGCCCATGCGAGGAGTAGCGAGGGTGTGCGAGCCCATACAAGGGTCTGGTAACCCTAGTGAGGAGTGTGCAGCCAATGCAATTGGCAGCGAGGGGTGTGTGAACCCATACAAGGTGAAGGGAGGGTTGGGCGAGCCCATATGAGGGGCAGCGAGGGTTAGGTGATGCCAAACAAGGGGTCTGATAGCTAGAAGTGGGGTGGGAGAGGCCAGAAGAAAGGTAGGATAGCTAAAAATGGGGTAAGCAAGGCTAAATGAGAGGTCCTATATCTAAGATTTGGGTAAGAGAGGCCAAACGAGAGGTCAGGTGGCTAGGGTGGGAGAGGCCACGAGGTATGATAGCTTAAAATGGGGTGGGAGAGGCCAAATAAGGGGCCAGATAGCTAAAAATGGAATTGGAGAGGCCAAACAAGGGGTTAGATAGCTAGAAAAGGGTGGGGGGGGACAAATGAAGGGTCATACAGCTAAGAATAGGGTAAGAGAGGCCATAAGAGAGGTCAGATAGCTAAAAAAAGGGGTTGGAAAGGCTAAACAAGGGGTCAGATAGCTCAAAGTGGGGTGGGAGAGGCCAAACAAGTAGCCAGATAGCTAAAAGCGGAATTGGAGTAGCCAAACAAGGGGTCGCATAGCTAAAACTAGGGTGGGAGAGGCCAAACGAGGGGTCAGATAGCTAAAAATGGGGTGCGAGAGGCCAAAAGAGGGGTCAGATAGCTAAAAATGGGGTGGGAGAGGCCAAATAAGGGGCCAGATAGCTAAAAATGGAATTCGAGAGGCCAAACAAGAGGTTAGATAGCTAGAAAAGGGTGGGGGAGGACAAATGAAGGGTCATATAGCTAAGAATAGGGTAAGAGAGGCCACAAGAGAGGTCAGATAGCTAAAAAAAGGGGTTGAAGAGGCTAAACAAGAGGTCAGATAGCTCAAAGTGGGGTGGGAGAGGCCAAACGAGAGGTTAGATAGCCAAAAATGGGGTGGGAGAGGCCAAACAAGGAGCCAGATAGCTAAAAACGGAATTGGAGTAGCCAAACAAGGGGTCCCATAGCTAAAACTAGGGTGGGAGAGGCCAAACGAGGGGTCAGATAGCTAAAAATGGGGTGCGAGAGGCCAAAAGAGGGGTCAGATAGCTAAAAATGGGGTGGGAGAGGCCAAATAAGGGGCCAGATAGCTAAAAATGGAATTCGAGAGGCCAAACAAGGGGTTAGATAGCTAGAAAAGGGTGGGGGAGGACAAATGAAGGGTCATATAGCTAAGAATAGGGTAAGAGAGGCCACAAGAGAGGTCAGATAGCTAAAAAAGGGGTTGGAGAGGCTAAACAAGGGGTCAGATAGCTCAAAGTGGGGTGGGAGAGGCCAAACGAGTGGTCAGATAGCCAAAAGTGGGTGGGAGAGGCCAAACAAGGAGCCAACAAGCTAAAAACAGAATTGGAGCAGCCAAACAAGGGGTCGGATAGCTAAATCTAGGGTGGGAGAGGCCAAACGAAAGGTCAGATAGCTAAAACTAGGGTGGGGGAGGCCAAACGAGGGGTCAGATAGCTAAATACGGAATTGGAGATGCCAAACGAGAGGTTAGATAGCTAAAAATGGGGTAGGCGAGGCCAAACGAAGGGTCAGATAGCTAAGAATTGGGTGGGAGAGGCCAAATGAGAGGTCATAATTATGCAGCCAAAGTCAAGTTGCTTCCGACACCCCTGTTATGGGCTCATACATTCTTGGCTGCGGTCAACAGGCCCATGTATGGGCTCATACGCACCTCGCTGAGGAGTTTATGAGCACAAACAGGGTGAAGAGAGGGGTATGCGAGCCCATACGAGGGCATTGGGACCCCAGTGAAGGCTGTGCGATCCCATACAAGGGATAGCGAGGGGTATTTGAGCTAATACAAGGGCCTCATGACATCAGCCGGGTTTGCAAACCCATGCAAGGGCCTGGGGACCTCAGCAAGGTGTGTTTGAGCCCATAGGAGGGCCCCTTGTTTTGCCTCGTCCACCCCATCTTTAGCTATCTGACCTCTCGTTTGGCCTCACCCACCCTATTTTTAGCTGTCTGAGTTCTCGTTTGGCCTCACTTACCTCATTTTTAGCTATCTGACACCTTGTTTGGCCTCTCCCACCCTATGTTTAGCTATCTGACCTCTCGTTTGGCCTCTCCCACCCTAGTTTTAGCTATCCGACCCCTAGTTTGGCCTCTCCCACCCTAGTTTTAGCTATCCAACCCCTTTTTTGGCCTCTCCCGCCTGATTTTGGCTATCTGACCTCTCATTTAGCCTCTCCAATTCTATTTTCAGCTATCTGGCCCCTTGTTTGGCCTCTCCCAACCGATTTTTAGCTGTCTTAGTTCTCGTTTGGCCTCACTTACCTCATTTTTAGCTATCTGACACCTTGTTTGGCCTCGCCCACCCTATTTTTAGCTGTCTTAGTTCTCGTTTGGCCTCACTTACCTCATTTTTAGCTATCTGACACCTTGTTTGGCCTCTCCCACCCTATGTTTAGCTATCTGACCTCTCGTTTGGCCTCTCCCACCCTAGTTTTAGCTATCAGACCCCTTGTTTGGCCTCTCCCAACCGATTTTTAGCTATCTGACCCCTCATTTGGCCTCTCCCACCCTAGTTTTAGCCATCTGACCCCTCGATTGTCCTCTCCCCCCCCCCCTTTTTAGCTATTTGATCCCTTGGTTGGCCTCTCCCACTCAATTTTTGGCTATCTGACCCATTCACCCTCAGAAAAGTGAGAGTCATTGTCGCTAAAACTATCCTCACCTGAGAGTCAGGCAGTGCCTGACCCTCAAGTGAGGGTAGTTTTAGCGACAATGACTCTCACTTTTCTGTCTGTGTTGCTTGGCCTCTCTTTCCCAATTCTTACCTATCTGAACCCTCGTTTGGCCTTGCTTACCCCTATCTTTTAGTTATCTGACCTGCCGTGTGGCCTCTCCCCCCCTAGATTTAGCTATCTGACCCCTTGTTTGGCCTCTCCCACCCCATTTCTAGCTATGAGACCCCTTGTGTGGCATCCCTCCCTTCACCTTGTATGGGCTCACACACCTCTCGCATGGGCTGCACACCTCTCACTCGGGTAACCAGACCCTCATATGGGCTCGCACACCCTTGCTACTACTCGTATGGGCTGAAATACCCCATAATGGGATCCCAAGCCCTTTGAATGGGCTCACACATCCCTGGCTGGGTCACCAGGCGCTCGTATGGCCTTTCCCACCCTCGCTGCTCCTCGTATGGGCTCACACACTCCTCGCTTCCCATTATATGGGCTGCACACTCGTTGCTGGAGTCACCTATATAACTACAGTCACAGCCCCCCGCCCAGAATCTTTAGAATACATTCATGTATGTTTGTAGAATTGATGAAATACATTGTGGTTAGGCTAAATATAGGACAATGGCATCTGGACTATCTTGACAGAACCCCAGATATATATCTTATAAATATCATACTTTGAATAATCATGGTGTCTGTGTGGATCTGTAGATTTGATAAAACACATTTGGTTAGGATAAAGAATGGACTTTGGCACCTGGACTACTCTTTTTCCCCCATCAATTTGGCCTAATCCTATAAAACAACAATCTCCATGCTCTCCCAGAATTAACAAAATACATTGTGGTTAGGCTAAATATAGGACTATGGCATCTGGACTATCTTGACAGAACCCCAGATATATATCTTATAAATATCATACTTTGAATAATTATGGTGTCTGTGTGGATCTGTAGATTTGATAAAACACATTGTGGTTAGGATAAAAATGGACTATGGCACCTGGAGTACTCTCTTTTTTTTTTAAATCATTTAAATCATTATACTTTGAATAACTATGTGTCATGTGCATCTGTAATGTTCATAATGTCCAACTATGATTATTGTCAAATGCCTTAATTGTTTAGATTAAGAGCCCCACCACCCACATCTGGTGTTATGGTTCCTCCAGCCCCCCTCCAGCCTCCTCCAGCTGATAGGGAGGTGTGGTGTCAGGTTACACTGTCCCCCACCGTCCCCTGTGGGGATGGTCCCGGGACAGAGTGAACTAGGGTGCAATGAAGTAGTTTCCAAGTAAGTCAGTGGTGGCCATTTTTTAGTTATTAGTGATATTTACAATGAAACATGCCTGAAATCTGAAAATATCTCTGCATCTAGTTGACATAGAGACTCAAACTTATGTTTAAAATATACATTTGTGAGGCCAAGGAATGCAATGGAGTACTTGTCAAGGAGGTCAGTGGTGGCCATTTTGAATTACTAATGAGGCTCATTGACATGTGTCTCAATTTTCAATGGTGTAGGGGCACGAATGTTATTTATGTATGTGTAGTCAAACACCTACGGGTATGGTTCGTCAAGCCGGAACCAGGGGACACTCCAAGCAGAGGTGAACAGTATAAATACTGCTTCCCACCCCCTGGTTCATGCAGACCTTCTCAGGTCTCAGACCCTGCAAGATTGATTGAAAGGCATATCTAAGAATGTCATACGAATCAAAGGAACTCATCTGAGTTGGTTAGCTTTAGTCCAGGTTAGTCCTAATTAACCTCTTCTTCGCATCTCACAAAGAATTCTGCGGTTCGTGTCCTTATTTTCGAAACATATTATAAGACGAACTCTACAATATATTGGTAAAATGCCACCATAATCATAATGACACAGTTATAGGTTACAGCTATGTTAAGTCAATCAGTTCAGTGAGACTATTAAGAAATTAGTAGCCAGTGATCTAGTCAACATTGGTCAATGGGGCACATATTGTTGTGTTACTTGGGCAAGCTGGGCTTGCCCACATCTGGGAAATAGTCATTATTGTCAAGGGCCAAGCCCACCAACTAATTTGGGTATAATGTATCTGCTCTTTTCCTCAGCAGCGGATACTATATAAAATAGCTCAAACATAGCCGAGCTCAAATACCTATTTGACCATGGGCATGAAGATATCTCTTTAAGGGCCGCTGCTGCCTCTGGCAGCATCTAAAATACCCCTGAAAAAACACTGCTGCCATAGGGCAGCAATACCACTAAATTGCATCTCCTGCTAAGAAACAAAGAATGACTTCTTTTTTTTAATATTTAACATGAGTATTACATCCCCTTGTCAGAAAGGTGAAAATTATGTCTCCAATACAACTTATTTTACTCCTTGGCCACTATCCCAGGGAGCACATACTTGCAAAGTTGCATATTCCCATGGCATAGGGCCGGTGGTTACGGCCCAAATTACATTTTTAATAGCCAGTAGTTAAAGGGTTGACAATATTTCACATATCTAAGCACATCTTGGAATTAAAGAAGACTGATTGAAGTTGTTCCTGATGAATGCTGCTGACAATATTCAATTGTCCTGGTGAGAGGATCTACTTTCTTCAATAAACAACTCACCCACTGGAAATCTTCATTATTTTGGGACAATGAGAAGTAATGGAGAATGGGTGGCCTTTCTATGACAGGAACAATTCCTTGATCATATCTTTGTTCATTTACAGTCACCATCTGAAAGGTGATAGACATTTGATTAGAGTTGCTTTAATTGGAAAATCACACCCCTTTTCAGATTGTGCTCAAAAGCATCTTCAATTGAAGGAGGATTACTCAAAGGTTTTGGTCCCTGCTGTCTTTCGAAACTCCCCCCCCCCCCATCCTTCTCCCCCATGGGCCTGGGTGCCTGAAGTGCATTTCTTGAAGACAGGATCCTCCTCTTGACTACAGAATACAATATAATTGACCTGTTACATCAAGGGCTTGGCCATCTTCGTATCATATGCATATCATTTGGTATTACAGCAGTTAGTCTGACATTATCTGATCATATCTGGACCAAATTTCATTTGGTATTTGGTCATTATTGCTGCATTAAGTATGGCCTTATTGCTATATCTGAGACTCATTACAGTCTGAAAAAGACATAATACAATTCTGGTACTTCTGAATAGGTAGCTGGAAAGTGATCTCAGTACCCAATAGGAAGAGCTATATATATTCTCACTCTATAAACTTTGGAGTAGGACTGCCTAGAGCCAGTAGGTCCCTCATCATTAAATATAAGTGGAATGGGGTGCTACCTAGAGGAGGACCTCTTGGGAACATGGTACATTTTGGTAGGGAGCTGACTTGCAATCCCCAGGTAAGATTAGATATGTACCTCTGCATAGGTATCATAAATGGATAGCTGAGGGATAGTCAGGATAGTTCCACCCATTTCAGGAACAATTTTATAGTCCTGTTCAAAGTAATTTAACCCTTGTCAGGCATGCTGAAAGTTCCAAGGTAGCTGTTTCAGCAGAATCAATGTTCAGAAGATCAGAGACCATTTGCTGAAAGGATCACTCATATGATCTTTGACCACTGATTATGCTTTATCAATGAAAGGTTGATTCCGTTCAGTTACTGATCTGGTACTTTTCTACTGCTGAAGTTGCACCCTTAATGTCCTTATTCCTGCATTGTGTATATATACTCGGTGCTCAAGCCAGAGGATTTGTCCTGTACATATAAAGCTTCTAACAGCATATCATGTGACAGGCCATGTGTGCCTGACTGTGAAGTCTAACAAATCTTCCAAAAGGTGTGGTAAAAAAATGGTAATGTATTTATTGTTATATTTGTGGTCCCCCTACTGTGATAACATATACAGCACCATGTTGTCTGCTTCCAGCCAGTACCTCTGACATTGTGTATGCAAGAACTTTATTGATATTCCAATCATATCATTAACAGAGGATGTTGGGGGAATGCAGTCATTGATAATAGTTTCATTAGTCTCTAGTATACTGGGAAATGGGGTCATCAGATGCCAGCCAACACACCCTAGTGGGCCCTAGGTGGGTCACAGATGGGCTGCCTTATGGGGCCCATATGGGCTGCCCATCTGGGGCCCGCTTCATTTTGACCAGGGCTATCAGATGGGGCCCAGAAGGGCTTGCCCAGGTTTGAAGTGGGCTGGCCCTGTTCAGATCTATGTGGGACCCAGGTGGGCTCTATGTGGGACCCAGTTGGGTAACACATAATTGGGAGGTGGGGGCTGGGGGGACAGACACAACATTTTATTTAGCTATAAGCTTAGTTGTTATGTAGTTGATGACCATAATTTAATATGTTAGGAGTAGTTACCAACAAGTATTCCAGTGGGTCAATTAATTTATCTGCATTTAGTGTTATCTCTTCCCTTTATTTAAGGAGAAGCAAAATGCATCCTTTGAATAACTACAACTCTGGTCACATTGGGTGACCCAGTCAGAGTTCCTGTAAGTCTGATAGTGATACCTAAGGGAGCCCTGGGATAATGTACTATGATCATATCCCGGGGAAAGGTGTCAGTATCAGAATGCTCCTTGTTTCTCTATTCATATACAAACTTGTTTAGACAATTTCATATAATATGAATGTACTGTGAAAACTGTTTCATTTCAATGATTTTAAAGGAATTGTGAATTTATGGCTCATTGTAATACAGACAAGAAAATGTCTATAGGATATTGTGGCGGTAGCGGGGCTACGCCCCGCAAGTTTCAGAACTTGCGGGGCGGTAGTTCTGCGGGAAGCCGCGGGGCGGCGCACCGCCTCATATAAGGCGGCGCGACGTTTCAGTATCCCATACTCAAGCCTAGGAGACGTACGTGTCTCGGGGTACTCGCTGATACTAGTATCCTCATACTAGTATCAGAGCTGACTTATATTTCATAGTTATTGGTGACTACTAGTATCCTCATACTAGCTTTAGTCTGTGTTGGTATCTCTATACCACAGAGTTAGGAAGTTATTGCTAGCCTTCTAAGACTAGCTCGGTATCTCAATACCACTGTGTTTCTACTAGCTTTATAAGACTAGTTTGGTATCTCTATACCACTGTGTTTATCCTTGATAATTGCTGCTTGTATCCCAATACTAGCTGGGTATCTCTATACCCGTCGTTCTATGTTGTTAGCTTCTACTGTTAGTTCACATCAGTAAGGCCTCATGCCACATGCCTTATGCAACTCTCGGATGTACTACTTATAAGTCACCCTTGAATAGAACTCAGTTTGTCATACTCTAAATAGCCTGTGTTTGTGTTCTCTCTGGTTATAAACTCCCCCCCCATACATCCATATCCCCGTTACAATATCAAATCTCATGTACTCTCAATGATGACATCTAGTGGTAAGTTCAGGAACAATACTTGCCCACTTAGCCCAGGTGAACCCCACTCTTTTGGGGAAAGGTCTTTGAAACGTGATCATGAAAGTTGTGTTGGTAGAAAAAGCCCAGAAAGTGAAGTTGGTGGCCTGGCCCACATGGGGCCCACCTGGCAGCCCACACCAAGCCCATGGAAAACCCATGCAGGTCTCAGCCCACCTAGCCCAGCTCTAGCCCAGCTCTAGCCCAGGTGAAACCCAGGTAGACAACATAGAATAAGAAAAATAATTTGAACTTGCATTTTCTAGAAAAAATTGACAAATGAGAATAAATTAAAGTATCTGCAATGCAAGAAATCCATTAAAAACTAAGTTCAGTACATGGGCTCAGCCCATCTGGCTGCCCATGCTGAGCCCATGGGAAACCCAGGGACACCTTTGCCAAGTTTGCCCATTTCGAACCCAGATGAAACCCACTTTTACAAAAACGCATATAAGGCCACTCAAAAAAAAAAGTGGTTTTTTACTCGCAGGCCAAAATGTATAGGACAATTTGCGGGTTTCTTTGGCCAAAATTCACATTTTATTGGTTAAGAATTAATTGATCTTTAGAGGTGGGGAAAATGTAAGTTATTTCTATACCACTGCATTGCTGGCATTATTAGCTTTGATTTGATACCAAATATGACCAATTTTATCCATTTTGATGAGGTTTTTCATCAAAATCTGCCAAAAAAAAAAAAAGGTTTCCCCAAAACCTGATTTTTATGATGCACGTGGTGATGAGAAACCATTTTTATTTTTTTGAGTGGCCTAATGTCAATTTAAAATGTAAATTAGTTGAATTCTTTCAGAAATGAGTATGAATTGAAGGATTTGCAATGCGAATATGACATGTTGATATTCTGGGCTGAGCCCACATGGGTCCCATCTGGAAGCCCTGACAATTACCAGTAAATAACCAGATATGGGCTAGCCCATGGTGCCCAGAGACACGCCCATATGGGGGTTATTTGGGGCCCATTTGGGTGTGTTAGCTGGGTTGATATAAAAAAAATTATTATTGATCTAAGTGTGTCTCAATGTTGAGTAAAATCACATAGTGTAGCTATTGGTGTAGAACCACTATCCATGATTTCCACGCACAACAAATATGGGCACTGTTTCATCACTCACCTGTTTTGAAACCCAAAAGGCTGCTCACTATTTTCTAAACAATGGCACCAATGAATCCATTGACCCCATGAATGTAAACTTTTAGCTTCAGGATGTGTCTCTAAGATGATTGTGATGTATTATGTGCAAGATTGTTGATTATTAAGACACATTTTAATGAAAATCTCATTAATAATTCAAAATTGCCACCACTGACCTCATTGATAGTGGTGGACTACCCGGTTGGGAAGTCGGTACAAGGCGTCTGGGTTACCACACTCTACCGTATGTCGGACAAGTCAGGGGAGCTGGCCTTATATAGGGGGCTCCAGGTCAGCTGGCCCTAGTCCTGCACCTCAGCACTGCCCCCCACACATACACACAGGTGTGTGTGTGTGACTGAGGGGGTGGGTTAACCCTGCCTGTGGACTGCCCTCCCACCTGGGGTGGTGGTGGGTCAGTTCAGGCTAGGACTAAGTTACAGGGGTTTGATGCCTGGGAGCTTAGTGGGGGTCCTTAGTGTGTACACAGGGGTAGCACACAGGGACAGGCCCTATTCTAAAATAGGGGACTAGAAAAAGCAGTTCTTTTCTAGATGAGGGTTAACTGGGTATACGGTTTCGACACTAGTCTCATCAGGAGTTTGGTGGTAGGTGGGGGTGGTGCTCTCAAAAGTTTAATGTTTTTACATTAATTTTTGAGAGACCTGTGTCTAGGACAAGTCTAATTTTCAGTAGAATTGTCCCCCATTCCTAACCAGGGAAATGGTGGAACCACCACTCACTGGGAGGGTGGACACGTGCTGATAATTACTCAAAAAATTGAGTTGGTGCTAAAAAATCTCCATTTTCAGGAAATTTTTGAAAACTTGTCCCGGTAGTATGGGATGAAGCACCAGTTTTAAACTGATGTCTGCAAAATTATGTCTGTTCCGGCGTGGTTGTAGTGGTAATTCACTGCAAGCACTAGGGAGTTTTATTTCTAAAAAATTCCCTTTTTGTAAAAATAATCCGTGCGGTATTTTTACTGAATCAGAACAAAAATTTTTGTTACGAGGCAGTGAGTGTTTTGCTTCACCCATACACACTGTCCATAGTGTTTAAACCCCTTGGAGCCTGAGTACCTAACCGGAAAATCCAGTTGAACTCAATTTTCAGCCTTAATTTCAAGGCTTTTTTACTGAGAGGATGTTCATACACATAATCCAGTATATAGACCTTCATGTCTTCATCGACATTGTGGCCCGGGAGCCCGAAGTGATATTGTACATCGGTGCTCATAATGCATTTTTTGGTTTCATACACATGTGTCCACAGTCTTTTTTTCAGTGGTCGGTATGTTTGACCCACATATCTGATGCCACATTTTTTGCATTCGAGGCAATAGATGAGGTTTGAGCTACAGCATGAGATCACACTTTTGGTCTCAAAGCTCACATTGGTCCTAGGTTTGTATATGCGACCAGTGGTGTCCAGTTTCGCACAATGTGGACAGTTTTTGCGCTTGCATTTATTTTTTTATACAATTTTTGTAGTGGTATCTTTGGGGGCAAAGGGGTTGTAATGGGTTGTAGCTCGGACCAAATGGTCTTTGAGGTTTTTAGGCCTCTTGTAGCTCCTTCCCCAGCCTTTGCGATGCAGCTTCTTGGTGGATTTGGACCCACCAAGACGATCCCAGTTTTCAGCAACTATGTTTTCAAGCCGCCTGTCATTTAACCTGAAGGTTGTGGTCATGAAGATTTTATCTTCAATGGCCAAATCTGTTTTTTTCTCTTTGGGATTGAGTAGGTCTGCCCTGCTTCTGTTGAGGCATTTCCTCAATGCATTTTCAAGGATTTCATTTGGGTACCCCCGAGCCTTGAAGTACATGACCATGCTTCTAACATGTCGTTTGAAGTCAATTTCCATTTTACAGATCCTTTTAAGTCTGATGAATTGACTATATTGGAGACTCTTTTTGCAGTTTGGGGGGTGTGCTGAGTCGAATCTAAGATAACTGTGAGAGTCTGTGGGTTTGCAATACAGATCTGTATACAGTTGTTTTTGACCATCCACCTTGATTGTAGTGTCCAGGAAATTCACTTCTGATTCTGAATGTTCAGATGTGAATTTGATGGTCGGGTGTGCATTGTTTAGGTGTTGGAGCCAGGTGTTAAGTTTGTCGACACCATGTTCCCAGATGAAAAAGATATCATCTATGTAGCGGAGCCACACTTTGGGCCTATCTGTATGTAGGTTTAGAGTTTCTTCTTCTAGGACCGACATAAAGATACATGCATAGGAGGGTGCCAAGCGTGTACCCATGGCTGTCCCTCCTATTTGTAGGTAGTTGGTACCATTGAACTGGAAGTTGTTTTTTGTCAAAACCAGTTTCAAAAGGTCCAAAAGGGAGTCATTTTTGGGGTTTGTCCAATTAGGCCTGGCGTTGTTCAGAACCCGTGATATGGCGTCTATACCCTCATCGTTGGGGATGTTGGTATAGAGCGAGCCTACGTCTAAAGTCCCGAGGATAGTTCCCTCTTTCAGACAGTCTAGAGATTCAATTTTATTTATGAAGTCTGTAGTGTCTTTGACGTATGATTCAATTTGTCTTGCTAAGGGCTTAAGGAAGATGTCCACAAAAGCAGAAATGCGTTCTGTGGCACATCCATTAGCGCTTACACTGGGTCTCCCCGGGGGGGGGGGAGGGTTCCCTTGTGTATTTTTGGGAGAAAATACACTTGAGGGGTTTTGACCTTTGTGTTAGTGAGCATACCGGCCACAGAGTTAGTAATTTCGCCACGGGTTACCATGGAGAATACATATTCATTGACCTGTTCCATATATTCCTGACTTGGGTCTTTTGTGAGTCTGGAATATGTGGATGTATCGCAAAGTTGTCTATATGCTTCTTTGGCATACATTGACCTCATTGATAAGTACTCCATTGCATTCCTTGGCCTCACAAATGTATAATTTAAACATAAGTTTGAGTCTCTATGTCAACTAGATGCAGAGAAAGCCTTTTTTTTAATTTCAGGCATGTTTCATCGTAAATATCATTAATAATTCAAAATGGCTGCCACTGACCTGCTTGGAAACTACTCCATTGCATTCGCTGACCTCAGAAATGTATATTTGGAATCAAAATTTGTATTTCTATGTTAGTTAGAAGCAGAGATATCCATATTTATAGATTATCTATATTCTCACCGTACACCCTGTGTGGATTTCCAAAAAGGTTGGCCACGTGGAATCAACTCCCCATGCACTCTGCTGAAGAGCCCGCTACTCCCTGCTGCCCGGCTGCACTACGGACGGGCAGAACGAGTGGGGAGTACGGTCACAAGTACGAGTGTGCTCTCCATGGGTCCCAGTTATTGGGAATATACACCAACCTTTTACAGCAGAGCCAACACCCTAAACCCCCAATATGGGCTTTTGGCCCCCTGGGTATAGGTATACCCACTATATCCTAGAAGCATGTTTATAGATATCATAATTACACATATACAAAGGTGTCCCCATGCAGAAGTGACGGTAGTAGCAGTGATCACTTAAGGTACCATTGCCCTGAAGGTGTTATTTACTGTTTTGATATCTCATGCATGTCATTTTACAAATGTATATATGCATAAACCTCTATCATTTGGCCTACAATATAAATTATGGTAGGGTAGATTCACCACTTTCAACCGGTCTAATCCATGTTTTTTTATGAGCTACCTTTAAGATCTAATTGCTCCTAGGGAATTGTGTGCATAGCCTTTAGAATTGAACCAAACTTTAGGTATTGCTCTGAAGAATTACATTCATGATATCTTATACTGACATATATCAGTTTATATTATCTAATTCCATCATTTATCAGAGCATTCAGAATTGGCCCTTATCACCCTAAGTCAGCCAAAATTTACCCTGAGTCAGCTATATTACAGCCAGCAGAAATATGTGGAATAAACCACTAATTTCAATATTTTCATCAATGGCTTGACTAACATGAATACATGTATCATATATCAATATGTTACAACTAACACCAGAGAAGAAAACAATTTATTGAATATGGAATAATCAAGACAAAGTCAGTACTGTACCTCAGGTGAATACAACTGCATTATGAGCTATCAATACAAGTAAATATTACATGTATGAGCAGTGAGGACTAAATATAATATTATAGACATGCAGTATGGAGTTCTATTGAATATATCGGGGGCTCTGCCCCCTCACCCCCTTTCCCCCCCTCTTTTTGCGTTTCTCCATTGCCCTCTATACACTACACAAGTTAGCTTGCTATCCTTAACCCTCTAGTAGAAGAGGATATTCTGGGAGGAGAGAGTATTCACCAGGGTAAGGGGAGAGTTCTTAGAAAAGAATTCCGGGTGAGAGAATTCCAGGGGGGATTCCAGATATGAAAATCCCATGGCTGACTTAAGGTATGAGGTGGCTGACTTAGGGTGAATTCGTGGCTGACTTAAGGTGAATGGCTATAGCTTACGAAATCAGTCCTAAATATAATTTAGAAAATTAATTTTGCTCAATAAAGTGATGAAGAAGAGTGATTATACAGATGCAATGTGCAGTATATATCTGTAAAACACTTCAATTCTTAATTCAGTGGGAGTTTATTGTTATCAGATTCATTGTAAACTGGTAATTTCATGTCAAAAGTGGTTGACTCAAGGTATGAGTTTGACTTAGGGTGAACCTTAGGCCACTCCAAATAATATCCTTGTTTCTCATCACCAAGCCCTTACAAAAATGACGAGGGCGCTTCTTTTTTTTTTTTTTTTGTTTTGCTAATGACCAAATGGATGGGAAAATATGGATCTTTGGCAAGCTAAATTCATATTTCAGCAATCAATATAATATGGATTAGCGAACGTTGTAAATATGCATATTTTCCCTAGCCCAATGGATCCGCAATACTGTAAGCTTTCATTTGATACCAAATATGCCCATATTTTCCCCCTTTGTAATCATTGTTTTCCACTGAAAATTGCAAAATTGCAAAAAAAAAAAAATCATTTCCAAATGACGATTTTGGAGACGCGCGCAGTGATGAGAAACAAGTATATTATTTGGAGTGGCCTTACTAGACAGATTTGTGAGAACGCTTTTGTACAACAGAGAAGCCGGTTGCTAATAGATAATGGATATCGGTAAAATATACACACCCCGCTTGGGAACAGCTTGTAACTTGGTGGTCAACTTTATTTGTCTTCCATGAATTCAGGAAAAATAACACTGTACCCACACAGGGTAACACATTGCACTGTCTAGATCAGTTTATTGCCAGGGCATTCATAATTACAATACGAGTGGCGTGCTTTCGATATTTAGTATTATGGTGTACATTTTTGTCACCACTATTTCATATAATTGTCAGAATAATTTTATGCTGTAGTTATATAAAAGAAAAATATGGTATTTTTGAGTTTCGGTATAGTTTCTACTGTAACATTTACGCCACACCACTGTAGTACAGTCCGATGATGGAGAGATTGAGTCACTACAATTATATATGTATAGTGCTCTCATTGGTGGAACTGTCAACAATGTTATGAATGGAGCATAATGCTATATAGGAGTAAGAATCAGACCTACTACACATTAGAAAGTATTTCCTAAAACGTGGGCAAGGATTTCTTCCTTTTTCACTGGGACTTTCCGTTATTTTTGTTCAGCCCCCCTCCCCCCTGAGCCTCCCGTATGACATTCTGCTGTTTTAGACATTATCATTCAGTGACATTATCTAACGTGAAAATATAGTTAAAATAAGTTATAATAGTCCTGATGGTTTTGTGCGAAGTGCTTCTCAAACATGGGTTGCTAGCAATACATATGTACATAAAACTGGTTAATAAGTGCCATCAAAATAAGTGTTCTGACCAATTTGGTTTACCAATGAACAACATGACAAAAGCTGACTTTTTATAAATATATAGTGGTTTAAAACTATAGCTACTATAGAGTAACACTAATGTTAACTAAAGGAGTGGGCTATGTTGCTAGAGAGCTATATCTTTCCTCCTACAGGCTACATAGACTCCCCTTTATAAGCAGCCTAAAAGCAAGCCAAGTAGGCCTAGGCCTACATTGAATATGTTTCTAACAAACCCAATCTAGACTGTGTGCAGGTTAGAGATAGGCTTATGACCTATGTAGAGCATGGCAACCTTACTTCTCCTTAGGCCAAAAAATGAGAAGTTGTGTTTAGGTATCCCGAGCGACCCTATGTTTTGGCCCTATCCTAATTTTTCGTTTTTGGAAGGCTTTTTTGATTTAAAAAAACCTGAAATTATGTGAGAAAGAGTAAATCTGACTCATAATCCTTAAAAAATATTGATTTAAAAAAAGAAATGGAACTTCCGTAAATTCCCGCGTGTTACCCACACCTCGCGTATAACCCGCACCCCGACTTTAGCAGAATCAGCGAACCTATCAAAAGGCTGACTAGAAACCCTGCCTGTGGTCGGCTATTAGACTGCTGATACTCAAGAGAGGCGTGCGGCCCTTTAAGAAAAGCTGATGTAAGACTCTTCTGTGACGTAGTGGTTTGGTGTGTCTGGCGCCAGTTCTTCCCGCTGTCTGGGATGTGGGACGCGTTCCCGGGTGAGGGCGGGGGGGCACTCACCAAAAATACACAAGTCCCGGGCAATAAGTGCCACCCAGCTTTTCCGAGTGGTGCTGGGATCGAGTTTGTGTTTACATACAAAAATATACGAGTCCCAATTTTGATTCTTAGCGAAGGGTGTGGTGATATATTATCAGCAGAGCCTTCACTATCACCCTTCATAAAGGATTCTGACAGATATAGTTGTAGGCCTACTGAGGACGAGTAGGCCTACGTTTGTGGATTTAATTTTATTATCATTTGTCATCCTAATATCGACTTTAGGATGTTATTTTAGCTATAGGCCTAGGCCTACTGGGGGTACTAGCCTACTTCTACAAGTGTAATGCCCTTTTGTTTTGGCTGTGTTCACATGTTCGCCAAATGATAGGCCTAATAATTACACTAAAACCACTATTGTTAATGTTATGGCGCCTATCGCACTTGGTCCAAGGCATTGCTCATATAGGCCGCACGCAGAGGAACGCTGTTGGGCACAATGTACAGTAGTAGCTTGTAATGTCTACTCGTACCCCTGCTGAACATACACATTTAATTGAGAGTGCCCCCCGCAGGAACGTTCTGTGACGTAAGGCCCCGCCAGTGTGGGCGCCAGACTGCATCCGTTCCCACCAAATTGTCAGCGCTGCGGCGTGAACAGCGCAGTCAAAGAGCAAAGATCATGATAAGACAATGCACTGAAACTGATACTTTATATTTATGACCAGCTCCTTCGGGGCCGGGATAGTGTGTTAAAGCATACCAGTACATTTCCCCCCTTCCAAATCACATCCATTTTATTTGGAAAGCCATTTAAATCAAAGAATATTTCTGACTGCCCCCGGCCTCCATTCCACACCCCAAAAAAAGAGGAAAAAACACCAAGAATGCAAACCCGATTTTGATAGCTTTGTATTGTAAGCCTATAAGGAAGTGATCATTTTTTAACAACAGGGGGGGGGGGTTTTCCGCGCGGAGGGCGCGAAGTTTTTTCACCCCCCCGGTCAACAGGTCGAAATTTATTACCCCCTGCGGGTCGGAAATCGGAGCACGCGCGGGCCGTTTGAAGCATAGTAACGTGCGGGCTTTTTGGCCCAAAACAGGTTAAAATTTTTTGACCCCCCCCCAAGAGGGGTCCAAACTTTTTACACCCCCCGGTCAAGGGGTCCAAATTTTTTTGCCCCCCCCCCCTGTTGATAAAAAATGATCACTCCCTAACACTATCTAGGGCCTACTATTAGGCCTATCCTTAGGTATCAGACCCACGCCAGTACCGTATCCGGGAGAGTCACTTATAGAGGCTAGGCCTATATCCGTGCCCCTCCTATATGCCCCATAGACTCCCCCATACCCCTTAGACAGGAAAGAGTCTGATTATATATGCCTATAGGGCACTCCCTCATTGCCTTAGACATGCAGGGAAGCGTCTGATTATAGCCCTATAAGGCTAGTTGAGCTTACCCACTCGATGCCTACGCTTACTGGATGGTTTATGTTGGAACTATATAGGGCCAACCCCAGTTCCCAGACTCAATGAAACCTCAATGGGCAATATGACAGTCATTTAGGCCTATATGGGATTTCAAAGACCTGCTGATTTGGGGAAAACGTTGATGTTTTTAATTTGAGAAATGTTACCGCTTTTTTGATAGATAGGCCTATAGTTTTTTTTGGTATGTGTGTGATCGGCCCTTCCACTTATGAAGGGGGGGGGGGGCAAGAGGTGGTGAGTCTACACCATATTATAGTCCACTGCTCCAGGCCATAACTTTAAGCTCCATGAAAATATTGAGAGGGGCCGCTTATAGGCCTATGGCCAGGGGGTAAAGTGGAGTGAGGTAGGCACACATGCAACTCTTCACGTAGCCATGCGTAGTTAGCTGTCATGGGAGGGGATGTGGTGCCAAGATACCTATGCATACTACCTTCGGGATCAGCAGATCTCATGCTAACATATCTTCATTTTGGTAAAAAATAGCATATTTATCTGTCAGTGATCAAATTATTTCACGATTCTAAGTATTTCTATTTTTAATAGGCCTACCATCTGAAAACGGGATGGGAGCCCGTGCCCGCTACATCCTCTCACAATCTAGCCTGTCTCGTATAGGTACGCAGTGCACACTCTTATGCAATATTTTATCTTTGATGCAGTTGACCGACTTCGCCGATCGCGAAACACCGCAGAAGATGAAATCTTTGTGAAAAAACGCCAACTTTACATCAAAATATTGTTTTAATGCAAAGTATTTTCATTAAACTAACAACAGGAGTTATCACCATTTTTAGTAGGGAATACAACAGAACAATAATTGAAATGGTACAGTACTGAAATAAAGTCGAAAATTAGGTTCTCCAAGTATTCACTTTTTTTTGGCAGAATCTCAGGTTTTTTTCAGTTTTTCTAAGAAATCTCTTATTTTAGGTGATATAACTTCTTTTTTTCCCATTTTTTTTGACGGATACAGATACCTGAGGTGTTTTGCAAAAGAATGATATAGCTCAAATAGTTGACAGCATATTTCATCAAGGTGTAATAGATCAGCGAAAAGACGTATGTACGAAAAAACAGGGTGACTATATAAGAGTGGGCTTGACCTAGTTTCACAGCGTTACAGAGAACATAGCCCACTCCAATAAATTTGGTTCTAAGGAGAAATCTCTAGGCCTGTTTTATTTATTCTCCCTATGAACGTGTGGTGTAAACTGCGGATTTTAGAGTACATCATTTTGCATTCATCGTGTGAGATGATGTTAGGGACGAGTCATTTATTGTTGGGTGGGCGGAGGTAGGCTTTAAGTGCGCTTATGCATCATTGGTCGGGAGGGACAAGTCTTAATAGGGGTCAGAACAAAATATGGTCCATTCGCGTATTTGAGCGATGCATTATACCTGCGCACAAAATTAGGGTTATCCATGTATTTAAGCACCCCCAATCACTGAGGAGGGGGGGGGGCCTGAATATGTTTGGGCCCCCTAAAAAATGTCTCAAGAAATCAGAACTAAAGGGGGCTCAAAAACTGCTTTTCTATATACATGTAATCCAATATAAGCATGTTTATGATACATCATGCATAAAAGTCCATACATAAAGTTGGTTGGAGTGGCCCCCCTGGGGCCCCCAATAAAGATTTGCTTCCTACACCTCTGTCTCTTTGTGATGAGGTAAAGTCAACCCTTTCCAAGAATGAGGAAAGAATTGGTGAGGGTGATAGAAGGCATTCCAATCCTTGCCCAATACCCAATTCTTCACATAAATCACATCACCACCAGTAAGAAATCCTATCCACCAGCCAAATGTGCCAACAGAGATCACGGTATGGTTACAAGCGATTGCAATTGCAAACTCATCCTCCCTACTTTTCTGGTAATTTTCCCCAGTAAAGTACACATCTGGGCCGTGGATATTGTCTTTACACCAACTGACATCATCTGTTGCTACTAAGAATAACACACTGTCTCCATACCTCTTCTTGCATATCGCCATTGCGTGTTTAAAGTAAGAAGGCCCAGGTTGCAAGACACTTTTCTCGGCCAACATATTTGCCCTTCTCACATGGATGGTGACAAAAACGGGAAGGTGTCCGTTCAATAACACCTCACCTTTTGAGTTCCAATCCATCGTTTTATTTGTATTTTGTGCCACCCTTTTCAGAAGGTTTCTGAGATAGTCCTGAGCCATGGACTGCAGTGAATCCTTGATAATGAACTGTGTCCTGATCTCATCCATATACTCCACAAAGTAGCCGAGGTTCTGAAAGTAGCAGCATAGATAGATATTGGGATTTGTGGACTCCATGATTGTTTGCACAAGAGACGTATCATAATTCAGATGATGCTTTTCCGCTATTTTGAGCGAGGACGAGGGTAATACAATTGTCCCTTCATTGCATTCTGACTCTTCGCGAGGCTCAATAGATCCAGGCAAATGTGAAAATATTTTTCGAATGTCATAACCAGCGCAAGTAATTGGCCGTCTATTTGTCTTTTTTGCCAACCCATACAGCGTGGAATAGAGCCAAAGACAATTGCCCAAACCGCCAACCAAGGGAAGTATAATAGTCCCATTGTGCTCATCCTTCTTCTCTGTTACATTGTGTATGCGCTGCTCAGTTATCTCTGTAGCATCTTCCTTACATTCGACATACTGGTATTTACCCAGGTGGAATTGAAAACGTACAATCATGCACAAACTGATTATTGCAATTGCAATGGTTGCGAAGTTTCGGGTTCTCATTTTCCCCTTTATGGTGTCAAAACGTGAGCCAAATTTGTCCTACAGTCCACAAGTCTTTGGGAGGTGCCTGTTTTGTTTAACTCTAAGGCGGGTAAATATACGATCCTGTGGAGGTTCAGTATAGAGCAGGATCACAACCAGTTCAGTGAAACCTATAAAGAATAAGAAACATTGATATAAAAAAATACACCAGCTACTTTTAGAATAAAAGTTTTATGATTTAAAATGTTCAACTAACACATAACATATAGAACAGATAGTACCAAATGCCATTAACGTGCACTGGTCAAAGACCTACCAAGCAAGCACCAGGTGACTAAAGGAAGATATACACAAAACAAAATCAAAACTAGTTGCCTAAAAATAGGACAGACTACCACAAATACACCAAACCCAAAACATGCACATCAAAATTAACCAGGAATCAAATTAACCTCCTATTCCAACTCAGGAAAGGAATGACGTAATTCAAGGATACCACAAGAAAAATCTAGCGTGTGATCCTAATCACAAAAGACTCAGGGTGTGAGTGTATTCCTCACTAGCGGGATACCAGTGCTGCCACAATTGGGGACACTTAGAACTAGCAGTGTGGGTCTCAGGGGGCCAAACATCAGGGGGGAGAGTGGATCAATGATTACACTAGGCCTCTACATGTGTATTATGCATTGGTTGTACCTGGACACACCTGTTATTACTTGTCCAAGATAGCCTAGTGGTTAGGACAATGGACTCATAACTAGCAGTACCTAAGTTCAAATCCCCTCCAGGCTAGGTGTGCTGACCATTTTAACCCAATTGGTTACAAAAGTTTTGGCAAAACGTTTTTGTAAAACATTTTATGAACCTTTGCAAAAGGTTTGGGTATAGTCTTTTGGTAACCACTTTTGGTAACCATCTATGTTACACTAAAAGCCACACCAAGAACCGAACCCGGGACCCTTAGATTGGGAGTTCCAGGCCCTCCTGGTTGAGCTATGGAGGCTGCTGGTAGGTCCAGGTACAAAAGGTAAACTTTGTTATTGATTATCCTCATTAATGATCAATAGGGACCTTTAGCAACCACGTAAAAGCTCATTAAACGCAGACGTAGTAGTGCTGAAGGCAAAGGATACGTCTGTGTTTAATGAGCTTTTACATAGTTGCTAAAGGTCCCTAATGAGCTTTTACGTGGTTGCTAAAGGTCCCTAATAGCATTGATCATTAATGAGGATAATCAATAACAAAGTTTATGTTTACCTATTGTACCTAGATCTACCAGCAGCCTCGATAGCTCAACCAGGAGAGCCTGGAACTCCCAATCTAAGGGTCCCGGGTTCGGTTCTTGGTGTGGCTTTTAGTGTAACGTAGATGGTTACCAAAAGTGGTTACCAAAAGACTATACCCAAACCTTTTGCAAAGGTTCATAAAATGTTTTACAAAAACGTTTTGCCAAAACTTTTGGTGCAGGCCTTTGCAACCAATGGGGTTAAAATGGTCACCACACCTAGCCTGGAGGGGATTTGAACTTAGGTACTGCTAGTCATGAGTCCATTGTCCTAACCACAACCCTATCTTGGACACGTAAAAGATTGCAGGTGTCCTAGCATGCAGGGAATGTAGTAGTTCCACTCTCCAAGCAGAGCTTTAGCCCCCTGATCTGGTCCACATGATTTGCTGAAGCTAGTGACTGGAAAGGAGAGGGTGCATACTGGGACCAGTCCAATATGGCGCTGTCCAGTGGACATCCAGCTAGTGGGGAATAGTGTGTGTGTATGTGTTTAGTGTGTGTGTATAATGTGTGTATAGTGTATGTGTATGGTGTGTGTGCATGGTGTGTGTGTATGGTGTGTGAGTATGGTGTGTGTGTATGGTGTGTGTGTGTGTGTGTGTGTGTGTGTGTATATGGTGTGTGTATGGTGTGTGTGTATACATACCCTTGCCCCTGCTCCTTAGGAGTGTCATTGGTATTCTATTTATTCCGATTATCACTATTTTGGTCTCGATTTTCGTCCACACATCTCTTCCCATGCCATCTTGGTCTGACAAAAAGCGTCTCACCTTGCTAAAAATCAGATCTCCCGTAGGTTTAACACTAACTGCCGAAATTCACGAAATGTCTACAGCAGTACTTTAATGTTTTTCTACAGTACCGAAAAAATTACCTTTTTTGGACAGGTCTAATTTAAGATAGAATTTCAGATAGAACCAATGGACAGAAACAGTTGCGGTTTGTTGCATTGGAACAGAAAACACTTCAATTGTATGTGTGCATCACAGCAATATCGAAAGTTGTTTTTTTCTGTGAGAAAAATTGGTTTACTTTTTTTTCCAGAGATCGATGGAAAGTGTCTCACAGAGGCGTCGCATAAGACTCTGGGAGCAGTAGCTCCCTGAGTCAATGAATTCACAACAATGAGATGCAGGGGTTGTGGCTCACAATGAGAGGTAACACACCACAAACCTACTCAGGCACAGCGATTAATAACCAATACCTACACCAGTGAGGTTTTCGCAAGATACATACTAATCAAATACACTCTAAATGTACAAAACTGATGGAGTACTTACGCAGGTATAGTGATTATGTAAAACCACCTAATCAGTCACCAGTCTCTATGGATTAAAATCCCTGGAACTAATGAATCATGTCACGAAATATTACTCCATGACATAGTCAAATGTATCATCCCATGCACATCTGGTGGTACACAGCATAACGGAACTCTAAGTTCAATTGCCGACGTACATATGTGATTAAAACGGGGTCCTTGTTGTGCAAATAACCTTGCGGCAGCTGTTCAGTATTACCAATAAAACTCATCCTTTTTTTCAGAGACGCCAAACAAACGGGGTGAACTTACCGATACATATGTTGACTAGTGAACATATATGAACAGATGACTACTTCCATATCCACAAATGCATAATCTATAACGCTGTTAAAGTAGATACCTCTGGGACCCTGAATTCAGAAATGTTAATTGTATTCTGCTTTCAATAAAGTAATCGTTGTGATTCCCTCTCTCACTTGACATCATATTTCTTCTTTAAAAAAGAATTTTAAAAAAGTGATAAATAAATAAATGCCAATTGCAACCCCCATTCTATGGTAAGCAGGGGCATAAAATTCTGGTTAAGTTCTTGGGTTATATCGTTCTAGTTGTTGTTATATCGCTCACACCATTGTGTTATATCGCTCACCCATTGATATACAGTGTATTTCACCATTTGGCTATATCCGCGAACCTGTTTTCACACCTAAAAGTGTGAAAATAGGGTGCTCCACCTCACATGATGTCACACCTGCATGGTGAGGGGTAGCATCTCCAAAATGATACATGAGACAACATACAAAGCCACCCTGTAGGATTGTTCCACTTATTTCATTATCATTTATTATATATATATATTTATTCTAGAAATGTGAGCGATATAACAATATGTATGCACGATATTAGCCCTATTGGAATTACTATAGAAACTGTTGATTTAGCAAGTATCAAAAATACCAATTATTAGGTGCTCATCTCTGGCTCCTGATATGAATGTATAGGACAGGTAAATGAAATGCATTAAAAGGATACTTAATATAACGTGGCTAACTACTATATTGAGAGGATTCTGGCATTTTTTAAAGTTAGTTTCTATCATTATTACCGTAAATTCCCGCGTACTACCCGCGGGTTGTACGCAAACCAAACACAGCTTTCATTTGATACCAAACATGCCTACATAGGGTGCGGGTTATACGAGGGTTTTTATTACTATAGAACAGTATTAAAATATAAATTTTCAGATCCAGAAACGGGTTATAGGATTCTCGTAAGTTGGGGGTGCGGGTTATACGCGAGATGCGGGTTATACGCGGGAATTTACGGTAGTTCAAGAGGTAGCCCCGGGAGGTAGCCCAATACATCTGCCATTAAATGATGCATAACAGAGAAGTACCCCCCCCCTCAACCCCCCTCCTATTGCGCCCCATATCAAAGGCACCTGTCTCCCTATGTTCATAGCCATATCATGAAAAAAGTAGCACTGCAAAAATATGATTTTACTTCATAATCTTAATTGTTATATATTTTTAAATCTAACTTTAGTTTTTGAAAGAAGTTGTTTGTCTAGTTTGTGATTTTAATTATTCACCAAAACAAACCAGATATAGCCTAGCTACTTTCACTGGCCGGGCCCATTCGATTCAATGATATAAATCTAGACATCCATCTTACGTGGCCGATCCTGGAGAAACTAGGATAAAAAAAGAGGTTTGTTTCAGGTCACCCGACGGACTCTATCAAAACAGGGCCGACCTTACATATTTTATGCAATTTTGAAGAAATTTTTATATCTTTAGGGCTCCAGACAGGTAAAATTCACAAATCGACATGATCCTAGTGACAAGTGACAAGACCCCTTTAATATCGACATGTGACAAAGGCATTCCTTAAAATCGACAAATGACATATATATATATGAGGGCTGGTGACATTTTTATAGTGTTAGTGACAAGGGACAAGACCCTTCAAGGGACACAGCAACCCACCGTCTAGGGCCCTATCTTTACCGATTCTTGGTAAATTTTAGGGTCTTCGGAGAGGTTGCTAGTACTTTCATGTTGAAAAAATAAAAAATAAATTTAAACCGGACCTACCGACCCTACATTAAAAAATGTCTTTGCATGTTATCCCCCCCCCCCATGTTCCCTGAAACATAGGCTAGGCTAAATAAAATTAAAAATTAAAATTAAAATTAAAAATGTTTCAGGTAACATGGGATGAAAGTCTACTTTTCTGTTTTTTACATAACCCTAAAATTGACCCAAAAAAGTATGAAATTGGGAAGATTATTTTCAAAACTTTTGAAAACCTAAAATTTACCTCCAAAAAGTGTAAAAATATAAAATTTTCTTCAAAATTGCATAAAAAAACGTAGGGTCGGTCAATTAATTTTAGGGTCACCTGTTGCCCTTGTCCTCATGAATCCCCCCCCCCCCCCGGGATCCCCCTCCCCCTCCCTCATGATGTTGAATTGCCCTAAAGAATGGGGGTGGACCCCTAAGGGAGTGTTCATTTATTAATTACAGGGGGAGGGTGGTGAGATTTCGCGCAGAGGGGCGAAAAAAGTTTACGCCCCCCCCCCCTCGAGAGCGCGTATAACGTTTCGAGCCCCCCTCGCCGAAGGCGCCGAAAAATTTTCGCCCCCCCCCCTTTGAACTATAGTAACGCGCTGGCTTTTTGGCTAAAAAGGGGCTTACATTTTTACGCCCCCCCCCCCTCAAGAGGGGTCAGAATTTTTTACGTCCCCCCCTCAGAAGGGGTCGGAAATTTTTACGCCCCCCCCCCAAACCCACCACCCCCCCTGTAAATAATAAATGAACACCCCCTAAAATCGACAGGGCGACATGGCCTTTTCTTAAAATCGACAGGCGACAAATGACAGGAGAATTACAAATATACTGACAAATGACATGAGCATTTCTTAAAATCGACAGGTGACATGGGGACCCCCCATCTAGACCCCCTAAGGGAGTGGTCATTTTTTAACAACATGGGGGGGTTGGTGGATTTGGGGGGGGGGGAACCAAAAAAATTTTGACCCCTTGAAGGGGGGGGGGGACCAAAAAGATTTGGACCCCTTGAAGAGGGGGGACCAAAAAAATTGCACCCCTTTTTAGCGAAAAAGCCTGCGCGCTACTATAGCTCAAAGGGGTCCGCCGTGCTCAATTTCAACTTGTCTGAGGGGGGGACCAAAAAATGTCGACCCCTCCCGAGGGGGGGACCAAAAAAATTTCAACCCGCTTGCGCGAAAATCCACCGACCCCACCCCCCCCCCCCTGTTGTTAAAATATGACCACTCCCTAAAGAAAGTAGGAAAAGCAAAGAGTTAAATGGGTTATAATAATTATGGTATAGGTATAACAAAGAATGGAGTCCTATTAATTAATACCATACCGGGTAGGGAAGGTTGCCAAAATTGGACCGGCTCGTAAATTGGACCATCCCTGTTTCCCTTAGTTACACTAAATGGAACAAAATTTCAGTTGTGCAATATTTTGAGTAATACCAAGTATATTCTCATCAAGTAATTTTTTTTTGTGTTGGGGTCAGTAAAATAGTTCTTTTTAGGGTAAATTATTTTGGGACTTCCTGATCTTATTTTTCTAGTTGTTTATTTGAGCCTTCCCCATTGCTAGGAAACAGTTTTTGGACCAAAATCCCTTCAGATAGTAAGCAATAATATTTTGTTATTGGGTAAAAATCAAAAAAATTAAAATTCACTGATAGGCTTTGGGAGAGAGAAACTTGATAAATATGACAAGGCGCCTAAATTGGACCACAAGAAGTTTCCATAATTGGACCAGGTCCAATTATGAAAACTGGCAATTTTTGACCGGCGGGAGTAAAAAAATTCGACCCCAAAAAAATTTCTCCGGAGAATATCTTGCCATCTGTTGTTAAAAGATGAGCACTCCCTTAAGCCATTTGAGTCACATACAAGCTGTTGCTGTAATTAACAGGACGTATCTATGAATCTAGAGAGGAAAATAACGAAAATTATATTAAATTTTTTTTGGTTTAAATGTCCCAAATTCCTTTTTTCACAGAGGTACTACCCATAATATGTAGGTTATTGGAAAGATAATTATAACGAGGAACTACACATCTGAACATATACCTGAAAGAAAATGATTTAGACCCTAAGAATATGTGAGAAAACTAACTGAATTAAGCATTGGTCCAATTTTGGATACCCAGTGGTCCGATTTAGGCACCCGGTATCCAAAATTGGACTGGTTGCATTCTTTTTTCATTGGCTTGGGGCAGCTAGAATAATTAAAATCTCAAACTTTTTTTTTTACAATTAGAAGGCCTTTGACTAGGCCCCGGACTAGGCTTACCCTTCATACAGTTTTCATATTCAAATTACTAGAAATAAACGCTACACAGCGAAGTGTTCTTAGGGGGTCCAATTTTGGCAACCTTCCCTTACCTATTACGGTACCTCCCGGTCCCTGCACTTGGGAGGGAAATGTACACCATCCATTTTACGAAAACTCCGAGAAAGGGGTGCTTTTTAACCCAGTCTGCACGTCCGTGAAATTCATAAATAGGGGGTCTTTTTCAGCCAAAACTCATAGAAAAGGGGGGTAGATTATAGATCACCTCCTTGAAAATAAGAAAAGGGGCCAAAATTCAGACCCCTCTTTTTCCATGTAAAGCCTCTTAACACATATTTATGTGGTAATCTCAACAACATTTCCATTAGCTTAACACAAAATGGGAGTCTTTCCTGATGGAGAGATGAAAGGCTATGTTCCATTTCTCCATCAGGGAGCACCCCCTTTTATAGGCTAAATAAAACTGAAAAAGTCAGTGTTTTCAAAAAAGGGGGTGTTTTTAGGAGCCAAAAAGTCAGCGTTTTTATCCTAATAGGGGGGTATTTTACACTCAAAAGTCGGTGTTAAGGGGGTATATTTAAAAACCCATAACACGGATGGTGTTGTTCAGGTATTAGAGTGCAGGGACCGGGCGGTACCTAACTTACCTATATGTAGGTCTAGGCCATACAGCCCATCGCCGAGACCCATCTGAACAGAAAGATGACTAAGTGAGAGCGGAGCGGGCCGGGAGGAGAGCGCAGGGACCGGGGACGAGTCTAACTAGGCCCTAACGAATATAACAAATAAATTGGAAAGGTGTGACGCCAGTGGTGACGTCACAGACGCGGAGGCGGATTGTCTGTGGATTGTCCAGCAGGGGGCGCATCGGGTGTTTGGCGCGTCGGTTGACGTTCTTGGCCAGCAGCCTGACGTATTTACAGAGGTCAAGGCCGCGGATTTTCACTTCCGGTTCCGCTTCCGGTTTCGATTGGCGAACCCATTTACCTACCCAAACCTCACCCTAATCTATTATAACTACAAAAAAAAGATTCAGTTATGGTTGGCGAACCCTTTTACCTACCCTAACGTCACCCGAATCTCTATTAGAAGTATTTACAAAGGTCAAGGTCACGGGTTCCGCTTCCGGTTCCGTTTCCGATTGCACACGAGGCGGATGGCCTAGTGACGCCAGGTGGCGCGTCAGAGTTTGACGCCGCGCCACACATTTTAACCCTCTGACTGCCATTAAATTAGGGCTGTGTCTCACGACCTTAGGTAGTCTCAACGTCAGACCAATGTTGCGTCTGCCCGTTAGGGGGCGGGAGGGGCGCCTTACATATGTAAGGCGCCCCTCCCGCCCCCTAACGGGCAGACGCAACATTGGTCTGACGTTGAGACTAGACCTTGGGCTAATGTTTTTGTCTCTGACCGGGTGCCAGCTCTGACCGGGTGCCAGCTCTGACCGGGTGCCAGCTCTGACCGGGTGCCAGCTCTGACCGGGTGCCAGCTCTGACCGGGTGCCAGCTCTGACCGGCCTGAATAAAATCGGGTTATTTAGAGTATTTAGGGCAGATGTAGATAGAATTTGTCTGAAAAGGTTAATGGATGTTATAACGCTCTAAACTAGTCATTAGTTGTCCATTTTTATCATCATCTGACCTAAATAACCCGTTTTTATTCAGGCCGGTCAGAGCTGGCACCCGGTCAGAGCTGGCACCCAGTCAGAGACAAAAACATTGGCCCAAGGTCGTGAGACACAGCCTTAGGTACCCGGGCTTAGGTACCACGGATAGTTTGAAGAAACCCATCACTGAAGAAAATCGTTATACTGGTTAGGCCACTCAAAAAAAAAAGTTGTTTCTCATCACCGCGCGCATCATAAAAATCATGATTTTGGGAAACTTTTTTTTTTTTTTTTTTTACATTTTTGATGAAAAATATGTTAAAACTGCCAAAATATTGGCAAATTTGGTATCAAATTAAAGCTTACACTGTAAGCAAGGCAGTCAGCTAGGTTTAACTTGCATTATAACAACCTTTGCTGATAAATAAACCCCAAATTACTAAAATGTGAAAATTGATCGCGAAAAGTCCAAATTTCCCTATGTATTTATCCCCAGAGTAAAAAAAGAAAAAAAAATTATATAAAAAACGCCCTCGTCATATTTTTCATTGCTTGGTGATGAGAAACAATTTTTTTTTTTGAGTGGCCTTAGGAAGCTGATAAAGAATGACGAAGAATGGTGTTAACTATGTTAAGATCTGTTCAGTAGTTTATTTTATATGAATTTTCCAAAAATAAAAGTCTCAGTCATTTATCACCTTTCATTCTCAGTAGCCAGTGGGCCAATTTCAGAGGGATAAAACATCCATTCTGATGTCAATATGCAGTTGAAAAAAGATATTTCCCAATCAACTATATATTGACATTGCACAAATATCTTCAGAATGTGTTTGGACACATCTGTATTGAAATACTATACCCTCTACCATTGCAGAGTTGCCAATCCCTTACCACTGAAAATGGCCATTCTGCCATTTTGACCCCATAGCCATCTCAAGGAATACATACCTGAGGACTTTGGTATTGCAGATAATGTATCTACATGTTACATAGGGCATGAATAATTCTTGTCAGATCATTGCCTGTATGTATTTATTGAGTCATATGTGTTTAAAAATGGCAAGATCACTAATATGTACTCTTGTCACAAATGCTATACTACAAATGATGCCTTGGATTGTTAACTAGTCGTCCAATCCTCTTGTAATTTGAAACACATAATAAATAATGACATGTCAATATCAATACCATTATATTTTTTTATGGAAATTCACTTTATTTTTTTAAAGCTTGCCAGCATGCTATATAGGATTTGTATAGAAAAATAACTATGATTAAATTCTGCCACTGCACCATCCATAGGATCGCTTAGCTCTCTTCACATGGTTATAATAGCTATTATAAACTTCAGTGTGAGGAGCGGGGCAAACATTTTTTTTCAATAATAATATGTTTTTTAACCTATTATTTTCTAATAAATGCTGCAAAAGTACTAATTTTTGATAATTTTTGTTCGTCCCGGGGATCACAGTGAAGCCCCATGTGTATCCTAATCAACAGTGCTGGTATATTTCATGTGCAATGTATGGTGCAATGGGAAATCCAATTTATATGACAGAGAGTCAAATCAGCTGCAGGAAAACAGGTGACAAAACCTGTAATTTCACCCAAAGTGACCCCCAGTGAAGACCCATTTGCACAAACATATCAAGCACAACCTACTTAATTTAGGTGATATTTCAAATGAGCAGATCCATATCTTTCTAATGGGGGGTTTACTATTTCTGTATCTTCATTTTCCTGACCTCTAGAGGCCTGTAAAGATTGGCAGGGAGGCAGGGAGGCAGGGAGGGAGGGAGGGAGGGAGGCAGGCAGGCAGGCAGGGAGGAGGGAGGGAGGGAGGGAGGGAGGCAGGCAGGCAGGCAGGCAGGCAGGCAGGCAGGCAGGCAGGGGAAAAAAAGTTTTGAAAAAAAAAGTTTTGAAAAAACAAAGTTTGGAAAAAAAAAGTTTGGAAAAAAAAATTTGGAAAAAAAAAAAAAATAATAAAAATTAGAGGGAGGTTCTCACAAAGCGTCTCACATACCGTCTCAGAAAAGCGTTCCTCAAGCCTTTAACATGGAAGTCTATGGGCTCAACAAGTTGGTGGAGGGCATAAGAGGGAGGTTTTTCCTATACCTGCAATGCTAAAGAAATTTGTGAAAAAAAAGCCAAAAGTGACTTTTTTAAATGCCTTTTTTGAGAATTTGAGCAAACCCACATTTACAATACTGGTATGGGGAGATTGGCATTGAGCTGTATGACTCAAAACACAGATATTTCTTTGGCAGGAAGATTTATTTGCTGAATTATTCCAGGTACAAGTGATGGGAAAAATGTCTTAAATTGGGTTGAGAACCGCCGTATAAGACCCTGAGGCACAGTAGTGCCCCTGGGTTTCAATATCTGTATTCTGTTGTAGTTGTGTTCTAATAAAAAAATACAGGCTATAAGCATATATATATGTATATGAGTTGTCCCTAGGGGACTATATTATAGACATATTATATTTCATTTATGAAGTACAAAGAAGGATTTGTAAGCTTTGGCAGGGGGGGGGGTCAGAACAATTTAATTAATCAGTTTTGAGCCAAAAAGCCCACACGTTCGACCCATAAGGGGGAGGGGTTAAAAAATGTCGACTCCTTGACCGGGGGGGGGGGGGGGTAGAAAAAAATTGTGCATGCTCCGCACAAAAACCCCCAACCCCCATGTTGTTAAAAAATGATCACTCCCTTAAAGGGATCCCTTCATGCGCAGAATGGGCTGTCAAGGTTTAGGGGCTTTCATAGGAGGGGTAAGCTGGAAATGCAATGTTACATAATACCACATGTCTATCTCCCCTCCTGGTGTGAGAGTGGGAGGGCTGCCCACAACACTAGATAAGAGTATTCTATATCAGATCAATTTGTTTTAGAATCAAAGTATGTGATGGCAACACATCTGATATATAATACCATGTGATGGAACTTGGAGATTCTTATCTAGTGTTTTGGGCAGCCCTCCAGCCCCTCACACCAGGAGGGGTGATAGACATGTGGTATTATGCAATATTGCATCTCCAGCTGCCCATCTCATATGAAAGTCCCTAGACCTTGGCAGCCCATTCTGTGGATGAAGGGATCCCTTTAAGAGACTGGTCTGGATACATTTGGTAGAAAACAAAGGGAATTTCATTTTTTGGTTTGGACATTTTATTACATGTATACAATATTTCATTTACAAAATAATATTCTCCTGATTCCAAGTTCATATGGTCCATAATGTATACGGAGAGATGACAAAACTACATATAGGAGACATAAACAATAATATATACACATACAAGCGTCTAACCATGATTACATGGCGTCTACGTAGTGTATATATGTGTACGTAGACCGGTGTGTGATTTAAACGCACTGCACATACTGTAATAATATAGAGGGTCTGTCACTAAATTACCCATTCTGAGCTTCTAATTGTATAACTATATTTCATCTGCTTTTCTCACTGGACAACGTAATTCAGATTTTCAGAAGGTCAAGAAAAGAAGGATAATTCTAAAACTTTTGTTTGATCTTCTTCAATAAATTGCTTTGCTCCAATGCTGCTTTCCGTTTTCTCTGCAAAAATACAAAGTACACAATTATATTCAAGTGTTTTTGTTTATGTTATTAATCATTACCAATTATGAAATATATTCAGATTGTGATTTCAAGAACTGAAGATGGAGCCACGGAAATCATTACCGGTACTACTGCCACTCTATTGTGTGACTTCCCCTCGCTGTTCTATGTTACAAACTTCCCTATATATTCTAAATTCACTTCGGATAGCCAGGAAGGTCCACCTTGAGGAAAGCATGTCAAATCGAAACAGGAGACCCGAGAGGGGAAATCACTGAAGAACACAGCCACACTATATACGATCTGGAAATGCATCAGCATGTTTAAAGTTTGAACTTATAATTGATCCTTTAGCGACCGCATAGAGCTTAAATGCATTATGCCCATTATATTGATGCATAAAAGCAACACTGGTGAGTCAACTCACCAAGGCTTTAAATACGCACCATGTCGACCATACAAAGTTAATGCACTCCGGCATGATGCATGTAAACAGCACTGGCAATCTACTCACCAGGGCTGCTGCATTTATGCATCATGACGATAAGGAGCATAGTACATTAAAGCCCTGTGCGGCCCTTAAAGGGTCACCATAGGGGACTGTAAAACTTACATTGGGTGTGCCTGGACTGCCCACAATGTCAATATTGGGCTCGGTCTTGATGACGGGGGAGTCCAGAGTGGGAACCTGCATCATCATGTTTACTGGTGGTGCCGGTGGGGGCAGCACTGCTACGGCAGTGGACGCCAGGGGAAGGTCAGAGGCCGACCCGGCACCAGAGGCCGACGGCATGATCTGTCCAATATCCGGCATCTGGGGTGAACAAATAACCACGGGGAATATTGGGTTAGAGCTGTATAAAATATCCGTTATTTTAATATAAATAGTATATTAGAGATAGATTTCATCGTTTTCAATCAGTAAGAGATCACTAAAATGTAATGACAAAAGGTCCAGGATATTCCCGGCGTGGGTTATAATGATATTAGAACAGATAAGAAAGGTCCAATCTACTGAAATCATCTTCATTTAAAATGATTTTGTAGAAATTTGCAGATCATTATTTTCTCGACACTATTATCATATCTTGTGGCAGTAGCAAACAATTAAGTGATACCACATATTGCTGAACATGTGCAAAGGTGCAAAATTACTTGGTAAACTCTTTAATTTTGACGATACATTCCAATACTTGTTAGCGGCCACGGAGAAGCACCGTCGGGGGGGGGGCTGATTATCCTTTCTGTGTGGCTGTTTACACTGGGAACAGGGGGCACTAGACCATATGAAGATTATAACGCGCCAAATGGCGCACTTACCAGAACGCACACACGTTAAATCATGTAAATGACGCACCAATTATGGTCATAGTAAATTTGGTCCGCTATGCCTAGGGTCCCTCGCTCCAGCCAAAAGCCTGCGTAGGCAATCATAAAAGTGGTCTATATGGAGCAGTAGAAGAGATATTACAAGCCAAGTAACAATACCTTGCCAGGTGCCAATGTGTCGAAGCGGTGGCGTAGCGTCTGTAGTTCATATTCACAGTTAGCGAGCGCCAGTTTAAGTTCATAGAGTAAGACTATATCTTGACGCAGCTCATTAAAGTGGGGCACCATCTCTTCAAACGACATTGGATTGAGTTCTGAAAATAAGGAAAATAAATAAATAAATAATTATATAATAGACTAAACTAGAACGACAGAACATTTATTTTGCCTTTATCAGGTAATTTCTGAATTTCATTGACATCAAAAATAATTTTCTTGTAAAGGTTATACGTTACCTGATATAAAAGGACAACAACACAGGATTCATTACATTTTACTAGAATATTCCATCTCAAGAGTGAGTAAATTATGACATAATTTGGCCATGATAATAAAAAGAAAAACGCTACATTTAATAGAAATGCTAAAGTAAACCATAGTTGATGCCTTACCAATGCCTAGTTCGTCCAACACCTGTTCAATAGCTTTAATTTTCTTCTGGCCCACAGAAGCTGGCAATTTAATCTGTAATATGAAATGCATCAATGAATAAAGATAGAACCAGGATGTGATATGAGTTGATTGGGGCCTGATGAATATATTAAGCAAGCACTAAGATTTCACTTCCAATTTGGCAAATTCAAATGCGATTATACATAGATTACCTTGAGGAGAGTTACCGGTATTTCAGTTTTCTGTATGTACTTTTAGTATTAGTTCCAATATAAGGTCATAGTAAAAGCAAGACCGTAAATGTATACACCGTCTATGAGGAGGTCTTACCCGTTGACTCCTAAGTGAAACGCCTGATTGTTTGAAGTCTGGAAACTTGATTCCCGTTGTATCTGGTGTTGTCTGTAGATAGGGAATGTTTTGACTACTGTTATATTGTGAATACAGCAACATGTATACAATATGTGGGAAAACGGGTTCAGTAATAATAGAAGATATCAAAATACATGTGTAATTTACAAATATTTCTCCTACTTATTTTTCAGGTATATGGACCATAAATATTGTACCCAAAACTGGAGGGGACACAACATTTAATATTCGTCTTTTGAAATGCAGCAAAGAAAGTTCACAAGCTTCCTATTCATGAAAAGTGTCACTGCATGAATAAAATAGGCATGTGTCGGTACATGAAGGCCACTTACCGCGCCCCCTAGTGAGGCCTTCTGTGTCGTCATGACCTTCTTCTTGGTGGCCTTGCGGTCTGACCGCCGCGCCTCCATGTTGGTATCGGCTGCCGTGATCAACTTCTGCAAGTCCTGCGTCTTCTTTTCACGCTCCTTCTTACGCAGTTCTATCTTTTTCAGTTCTGCCACTAGATACTGTTCCTCTTCGACCTGTGGAGTAGGAGGAGTGTATTGTTTTCAAAGAAAGGTACAATAAGGCTGCTTATTAATGAATAATTGTTTTTTTTGTGTATTTTTTGTAATCACCACAGGAACATTTTGAGGAGCGGGTAACTCTGTAAATATATTTCACATTTCTAAATGTACTTTTGTGTAGATATTTCTTATGTTATATATAAAAAGAGACATCTGGGGAGTGTTTCTCGAAATGAATACTAGGACCAACATATAATATTGGTACTACACTTTACTACTGGTCTATAAGAAATATAACCCGGTATAATTGATAAGAAATCCCAGCACTTACCTGCTCTTGTGTACGTGTGAACAATTTGTCAAGTTGTTCCTTTCTCCGCCTTTCGTGGTCAGCATCAAAGACTCGGACTTTAGCGTCAGTGCCTAGAGGTGCCCTAACCTGAAGATTGAATGGGACCTAATAAGTTAGTAATTCATTATGAATTCGTACTACTCAGACTAACATGATTACAAATTTATATTCTGATATTTCTACAGTGATAAAGTTTCAATATTTTGATGTTCTGTACGCATTATTAGAGTAAATTATGACACCTTCTACCATTAAACAGTCAATACAGTTTTTGATATTAAAGAAATACACCTTTCTATTAGGTCTAGTCAATCTTGTAAAACCATCAGTCTAAGACTTGAAGTTGAGTGGTTACTTTGTAATTACCTTGGCTAGGATATTACAGATATTGTAATAACGTTCCTTGAGATCCTCCACGCTACGGTTGGAGAAGCGCTCTCTGTCCCACCGGTCATTGATGACAACAAACCGCAAGTCGAAGCGTTTACACAAGTCGAAGAGGTGGTCGGTCTCCTGTCGTGTCCAGTTATCGTCCGGCAAGTGTTGTTGGTACTCCATGTCTGAGTAAACAGGCACGTCCACAGTCTGACAAAAATATGGTACATTTATGGGATCACATATTATAAATGATTTACATTAAATAATATTAAAATGACAAGATTTATCTAAAGCAGTAACTACAATTCAGTCCGTGATTCGATTTGTTCATTATAAATATTCTAAATAAGTTGCGTTATATTATGTTATACCACACTAGGCCGGCAGAACAAAAGAAATAGCCTCACTGTATATATGACGTACAAAAGGTGAGAAAACACTCACTACAATGTGTGGCATAAGTTAGTTAAACCACTCCATACCCCTATACTAAGAATATTGGCTTAGTCATGGCTGAGCACACTTGTCTACAGACTTGTGATCAGCCTAGACTATCACCAATATCCTACGTACAGGGATCTGGCAGTGGTTTAACTACTACAAGTACATAATGTTCAAATTGAGTAATTACTTTGTTGAAGCGGGCAAATGGATAATCTTTGCCCTCATCTGCTACTCGCCGCCAATGATAGAAAATAGCACCATCCTGAAATGTAAAAAGAATCAAATATTATTGCCGTATCATGCCTTTGCAATTCACCAAACAACATGTCTATGAAAGATGGATTGTGTGATATACATCACAAGTGACCCAGGGCTTTTCCAAGATTGGCAGTGTCCCAACTCATGTCCCAACACTCATGTCCCAACACTCATGTCCCAACACTCGGGTCCCAACACTCGGGTCCCAACACTCGGGTCCCAACACTCAGGTCCCAACAATTCCAACCCCCTACCACCGATGACCGACGACCAACACCCAACCCTGGAATGGCGAGTTCTATCATGGTCCGCCGTGCACTTCCCATTGAAAACAGTATCCGGAATACAGGCCCTCCTGACTGTAGGCCCCCAGCCCACAGGCCCACGGAACACAGGCCCCCTGCCCACAGGCCCTCCGGACCTGAGGCCCCCTGCCTTTAGGCCACCCTGACTACAGGCCCCCGGCCTGTAGGCACAAATCTCACGTCCATATCATACGTCCAACCCTCTCTAATAAATTATATGATGTCCTACCCCTTCCCTCACATCCAACCCCTTCCCTCAGGTCCAACCCCCTCCTTCACGTCCAACCCTTTCCCTCACGTCCAACCCCATCCCTCACGTCCAACTCCTTGGTGGTGGACGTGAGGAAATGGTGGTGGACGTGAGGAAATGGTAGTGGAAGTGAGGAAATGGTAGTGGCCTTTAAATGTCTGTGGGTACCAATGGAAAACAATCTGTTCTACCACAAAGCGTCTCACTTTTTCGTCTCACCTCTTCTTAACCATTGCAGGTATAGGAAGTCTGTGTGAACGTGACTCTTTTAAAGTCAGGATTCAAGGTCACTGGCCTATCTTCAGCATTAGTTCACACAGACTTGATTTTAGGGGTATTTTTGACTTTTTTTCAAGAGCATTTTTCTGCTACAAATATATTTTTTTCTACAAACTGAAAAAAAGAGGGAGGTACAGTTTGTTTCAATCTATATGCATGTCTTTATTTCGATCTGATAAATGAAAAAACAAATGCAGGGGAACAGTTCAAAGTCAGCTGACCAAACTCCTTTTTTTGCTGGAAAACCGTCTCACAGAGACCCAGGGTACCCTGGGTCAATAAAACAGTGGAGACGAAAGCATTTATTTACATATCCACTATTATTTAGTACTGTACTGAACAATAATCATGAGGTAAAGAAGTAATCGGATGTACCGGTAAGTACCTAACATCCTTGACTTTGTGAATGTTAGAAAAATTCAGGATAACAATAATTACTTTACGAGCAGGGTTTGTGAATGGCATCCACTTCCAAGGCCGCACTTTACTTCTGCCTATCTTGGCCTTTGGCTGCTTGTATCCGGAGGACGTGTCGGTAGGCATGATAGGAGGCTGGTCCCGGAAACTGGTTAGAAAAGAAAATTTGAAGTTAAAGGTGATGGATTCACTCTGCAATATGTGATCAATATAGTTTAGAATGAAATTCAGAAACATGGCAAGAATACAATAGATGTTATTCATCAAATCTTTGTTAGTTTACTACTATTTTTGTTAACCATATATTGTCAAAAATGAAAGATAAAATGATAATGGTGATTTAAAAAGAAAGAAAAAAAACTTACTTGCTGTCTGTCCATAGTAGGCCCCATAGCTCCCGGTGCATTCCCTCTGGTCTTTTGAACGAGAGGTCATTTTTCTTCAGTGGCTTTTTCTGAAACACGTGTGCACACACACATATTTAGAAGTGTTTTATGGAGATTGGGATTGACTGTTACGAGTAATCACTTATGTCTCACACAATATAGATGTCACTAGAATTGAAGCACTGAGCCGAATGGTAGTGCATTGCATGCAAATTATACATTACCTTTTTATCATTAAAAAGTGCATCTTTTGTGATGAATTCATCACTTTTGGAATCTTCCAATTCTAAGATATCCCGAACATCACTTCCGGCGGCCATCTTCCACAGTGTTGTGGTAGATCTGTGAATCATAGCAAACACAGAACAATAAGTGAATTTGTTGAATGGTCCCCAAAATCTATTGAATAGTCCCAGAAATTCGACATTTGTAAACAGATGTGGAAAATGCACTCCGCCCCGCCTGTCCCTTCCGAGCAGTCAGCATTTTTTGCCCCTCCCACCAGCGGGTCGAAGACTAGTGATATAATACATGAGATGGTACTAATTTAATATCAGGGATAGACACTAACGCTGGCCCGGGAGCCAATGGCCCGTAGTTTTGGGTCCGGGCCCGTAGATTTCTTCAAAATTAGCTTCCTATGGGCCCGGCATCGTTTTTTTTTAAACAGGGGGGGGGGGGGAATAAAATTTGGACCCCTTGACTGGGGGGGGGCCAAAAATATTTGGACCCCTCTTGGGGGAGGGGGGTCAACAAAATTTAACCTGTTTTGAGCCAAAAAGCCCGCGCGTTACTATGCTTCGGAGGGCCCGCGTGCGAGCCGATTTTCTTGCCTAAGGGAAGGGGGGGGGGGGTAAAAAAAATGTGCGTGCTAAGCGCAGAAACCCACCAGCCCACCCCCCCTTAGGCAAGAAAAAGAGGTTTGTTTCAGGTCATCCGACCGACCCTAACAAAACAGGAGACAAACAGGGCAGACGCTATTTTTATGCAATTTTGAAGAATTTTCATATTTTTTTCATCTCTGTTTTAAATATTTTTGTTGAAAAACACAAAAATGTAATATGAAAATTGCAAAAGAAAGGCGGCATGTTACATGGATTGCTATGCAAGTTTGATTACATTTTCACGCTTCTATACTTTTTTGGTCAATTTTTGGATATATGCAGAAAGGTTGCCTAAAACGTTTATGTAAAAAAAATTTAAAAAATTTAAAAAATCCCACATACCATATCTAGAGTCTGACCCAGTGTTTCAATTATCAATAAGTGAGAGCGAGTCTGACTCTGACTCTGTTGCTAAAACATGTCACTCGTTTAACAATAACACTAACACTAAGAGGTCAGCCTCTAGAAATACATGCGTTCATCAGTGGCATGGTGGCAGTAGAATAAGATACTTCATGAACTCCAGAACAATCAATTATTCGTTCACTCTAGAACAATCAATTATCAACAAAAACGTGACACTGACTGAGACAGTCTGAGTTAGGCAGCGCTGTCACCGTAGTTGGTCGGAGCATAGTTGGCAATGCGTATTGAATTTGGTGGTACGGTTCGTACTAGTAGACATAAAATCTATTCCTGCGGGTATTTTGCTTTAAAACTTCATCCCCATAATCTTTGGACATTTTACCTTGATTATGTCTCCATTTCAAAAAGGAAAAATCATCCATTCCTTTATAATCATAGGTTCATTTTAGTAAATACTGGCATGATTCAAATCAAAAATGGCGGTTATTGGCAAATTTCAAAAACAGTTTCTAAATCAAGTACTAAATATGCATAACTAACACAGCACAATTAGAGTTTGAATGGATCATAATTACAAATAAGGTATGCATAAGGCATGTGAAAAGTATTGAAAAGGAAAAAGGATGACAGGTTAGTTTAAATGGGATTTGATGATTGTCTATGGCCGTAACCAACTATGCTGTCTGTCGTAGGGGACGGAGAGAAACGGAGCACGGAGACAGAACGGGTCCGGTCTAGTCTGAGTGACTGGCAGTGACAAAAACAATAGCATACACTACTTTCACATATTATCGCTCACATATTAGTCCTAACCACGTCCGCCTGTGATTTTGTTTATGCACTTCACCCAGTAAAACATAATCTATAGCATACAAAGTAATCACTAGACAAGTTTTTATGTATATCAGTTCACTTACCTTGCTTATAATTGCGTTATTTACATATCACCCTCATCGCATCTGTTTTCGTGTGGAGCATTAGTTCATTCTGTTTCCACTAGATGGCGCCAAAACGCAGCTGGCCGATTGCTGCGGCCACTGTAGTCCCCGGGACTATGCGCCGGCGCGCGTGATTTACGCGTCTGCCACGGGCGTCCTGGCGCTGTAACAGTCTGGAAAGACGCCAGTCTCAGAAGACGTGCAGGTTGATAAATTAAGTACAATAAGCTGATGTCTTAGCCTATATAAGTGCAGGGCTGTTTGTTTTTTGCCACATAATCCTATATCAATATAATGTACATTCATGTAGGCCTATATATAATAGTTTCACCAATAACTTAGGATATAATCTGCATCAAACATACATGTAGATGTAAACATAGTGGCCCAAAAGATATGTCAAAAATAAATGGAATTACAATCCAAATTTCATTCAGATGATTCTAGATATAGCTGAGATCAAAATATCTGGAGACAATTTGAACATAATATATAACGGTTATAAGGAATGGGTGGTTAGGTATCCACCTCCCAAGGGCCTGAAGAGACCGTGCACATGACCCTGCTGTACCGGGGTCATGGGTGGCTGAGCACGGCGTCCTGTGTGGCTAGAGGCGGCCTCTGTACGGGAGGAGCCCTCTGAGCACGGGAGCCTTCTGAGAACGCGACAGCGCCTACGCGCCCCTCCTGCCCCCCCCCTCCCCATGCCCCCTGCGCCCCCACACACACCCCTACCTGCGGCTGGCTCTACTGGACTGGATATGGACTGTAACTATATATAGTCCCCAGGACTACGTCTGTAGTCTCTAGGGCTATGTCTGCAGTCCCCAGGACTATGATTATAGTCCCCAGGACTACCATTGTAGTCCTCAGGACTAAAACTTAGAATAGAGCTGCTTACTGGCCCCTTTTCATATCATAAAGGGCCTATGCCTCTGCTTGACAATCCATTCTAAGAGTGCTGAACAATATTGGTGCATATAGTCCTGGGGACTATTCTGTAGTCCCCAGGACTACAGAGGGAGTCCTTAGGACTACAGGGGAAGTCCCTAGGACTACAGGTATTAAACTTGTAATCCTGGGGACTTCCTCTGTAGTCCCCAGGACTATAGAGGAGGTCCTTAGGACTACAAGTATTACACTTGTAGTCCTGGGGACATCCTCTATAGTCCCCAGGACTATAGAGGAGGTCCTTAGGACTACAGGTATTAAATGTCCTGAGGACTACAGAAACAGGCCTACATAGTCCTGGGGACTACAGACATAGTCCTGGGGACTACCAACCCAAAATCTCTAGTCCCCAGGACTATTCTTCTATAGTCCCTAGTACTATGTAGGCCTATCCTATCTACCTCTCTGGTAGTAGCAGTCTTGGGAAGTCCCTAGGACTATGTGGGTAGTCCTGAGGACTACAGGTGTAGTCCCCAGGACTACACCTATAGTCCTGAGGACTAGGCCTACACCTGTAGTCCTCAGGACTGTGCAGGCCATGCAGCCTATAGATTCATGGATTTAGAAGGCCTGTGCATAATGGTATGGCCCCAGGGGCCACACATAGGATTTATCCCTAGGACTACATGTATAGTTCCCAGGGGCTACATGTATAGTCCCTAGGACTACACATGCAGTCCCTAGGACTATACATGTAGTCCCTAGGACTATAGGCCCTAACTGTATGGGTGTGGACCACTAAATTCGACATGGCGACATGGCCATTTTTGGGCCTAGTGACATGCAACATGAGGAATATTAGAGATAGCGACATGGGACATGGACATTTCTTAAAATCGACATGGTGACATGGCTTTTTCTTAAAATCGACAGGGCGACATGGTCATTTCTTAAAAACGACATGGGAAATTGGCACCCCCCATCCAGACCCCCAACTGTAGGCCTCCGAGCTATGCCCCACCCCCCCCCCCCCCCCCCCCACCCCCTCAAAAGAAAAAAAAAACACCCTGTCCCCCAACCCTACTTTCCCACTGTGCCAGACAGCACTCTGCGCGCCGTGCGCGTATTGGACGCGCGGCGGCGGGCGCGGCAGCGTCGTAGTTCTAGGGACTATAGTGGCCGCAGTAATCTGTCAGCTGCCGCCAGCAGGTTAATTTCAGCAAGGACCAGCGAACAACGCGGCCGGAAGTACTGTGAGTGTGGATTCGTTGCTCGAGCAAAGCACGGTCGATCAAGAAAGGTATGAATAGTCATCGATTTTGTTGATAGTATCCCTAATTATTGATATATTCTTGAAAGCTAAGATACCTGGATTAATCACTGTAAATTTTCATCGATTTGGATGTCAATTCACTGAAAAAAAAACACTCTTAAATTCCCTACATGACAACCGAACAGTGTGTGCATGGATCGGCCGGTACGAAAAATGGCAGATGGGGTGTTCGTTCTGGGGTCAATATGTCTTGGAGCTTGACACCGTTGTCCATCATTTTAATCATGCCCTTTGGCTTGCTATAGTGCTTTCTTAGATCAGAGCATATTGTTTGTAATTCAGTTACACGTCTCCGTGATTGTTATGAAGGCAGGCATGAGTTTGCGACCTTCCCAGAAACACGGGCAAGGTCATTCAGACTTCACTCATGATTCAGTGAATCAGTTTAATTTTGAACTGTCACTCTAGTGTCAGTAGTGATAGAATCCTGAAGTCAGTGAAGGTAGCCAAAGCGGTAGAGTCATTTAACAAGCTAGTGCTTTTCAAGCCTTTTGAATTATATGTGTTAGGATTTGACTCGATTATGGAAGCATCTCTTGGCCACTCTGTCATTCCAAAGCCTAGACTGATTTAATAATAAATAGGTCCTAGATTTGTCATCACCAGACTCCAGAGTCAGGAGACGCATGTAATATTAGAAATCATTATTCATAGATCTATCATTTTGGAATTTTTCATCTATCTTCATAATTTAAATTACAGAAAAAAGAGCAATTTGAATAGAGCAAGGACAAGGTTAGGCAAAAAAAAAAGTCGTGTTCAGGTAACATGGCCCAAAGAAAATAGGGTAGGAGGTCGATTTTTTTTTTTTTTTACCAATTATTTTAAAGGATTTTGAGACAAATTTACTCGCATTTTCGTCTAATTTTCGGGAAAAATAATATTTACCCTATAAACGGCATTAGTTGGGACCAGCAAAAGAACCCATTGAATAAGGTCTGAGTGCTTGCTGGGAACAGATAAACCAAAAGAGGCTACTAGTATCTAAAAATATGTGTTTTTTTCAAAGCTAACTCTATTTTTCCACCAAATTTGCTTTAAATAATATTCATAGGGTCCCACAGGTAGTAATCCTTCTTCTCATTAAAATAATCTTCATAATCTAATTGTATGTTAAAGAATAGGACATTTTATGGGTTAGCCAGTCTGGCGAATTTGTGCCAATATTGATTAGCCAGATTTATAGTGAATTCACCAGATTAGAATGAAGAAAAAAAGCAGAAATATCCATATTTAATTTGTTATTCATCCCAAGGGCTCACTCTTTATCTTTTATATTTATAGTGCCCATGAGCATTTAGTATCTGGGCTTTTGCACCCTTGTGGCAGAACGATTTTGAATAAAGCACCCCATACCAGGGGGATTAAGAGCAGAGGAGGGTACATTTTGAAAACCTACAGCACCTCAAAATAAATGGCTGATTCTTGGTGTAATCTATGGTCCTAAAAAAACGGAATTATTCTTTTAGATGGCTCATGCTTAGGACTGTTCTTGGGATAGGTAATTCCCTTAAATTGGGGAGCCCACTCCATCAGGAAAATATTGAAATCAAACTTAGAAGCCTCATTCATTTTTTCCCCTAAATAGCTTTTTCTATCATTTCTATAAAATAATTTTCACCCTTCCTACGATGGTAAAAATATGCAGAACTGCACAATCAAACAGTATAATACAGGGGTAGGTAGAGTTCAGAAGGACAGTACCATTGAATGAAAAATTCGCTGGACAGAGCTTCTAAATAGTTCTTGGTATACAGTTAGGAGATTACCATGGCTGTCATTTTCTTGATCTCAGCTTTCAAACGGTATATTACATGAGGTACCGTATTCGACGTAATAAGCGCCCTGGGTGCTTAAAATATTATTTTAAGTGGATAAATCGACCTCAATTATTCATTTTAATAAGCGCCCCCCATGGCTGTATTTTTTCCATCTCAGTAGCCTCTAGAAGGGTTCTACTCAGCCCTATGCCTTCATACCTGGCTTTGCCTTAACACCTGCTCAGGTGTGAAGTATTTCAAGTCATACAAAGTGTGAAAACAGTTACAAAATCGGAGGAACCTGTTAAAAAATCTGGGGGAAAAATCTAAAAAAGGAGGGGGGGGGGCGCTTATTAGGGGGAGGGCGCTTATTAGGTCGAATACGGTATTCCTAATTTTGCTGCCATGAGAATCTCTATCAGAATTATTAGTCTTACCCAGTCTGGCGAACCCAATTGAAAGAAAGTTCGCCAGATTGAGTTTTAATTCGCCACTGGCGATCTGGCGAATGGCTAGCGCGAACCCTGATATATTTTACCTACTCTCGCACACAGTGCCAAGCAACAAGGATTGCAAGACCAATAAAATCCGCCATTGTTTTTCCCTTCAGCATGACTATAATACAAGATAATTCGGTAACAATGGGGGCCAAATACAATGGGATTCCACAGTAAATACCCTTATGATGTGCTGCATTAAATGGCACATTGAGATACATCAGCTCAAAATTCTGAGACAAACCTTCCGAAAGAATATGCTTGGAGAGTGAGGTTACCACCCACAGCGGCCCGGTAGGCAAGGTGATGTAACTAAGGCTTTGTTGGGCAGTGGGACGCTGCTGTGTTCACTTTCCCGCGCGGCCTAATTCGGCCGTGGGTTAGCTGGAGCGGCAGTTACAATTAGATTATGAAGATTATTTTAATGAGAAAAAGGATTACTACCTGTGGGACCCTATACATATTATTTAAAGCAAATTTGGTGGAAAAATCGAGTTAGCTTTGAAAAAAATACATATTTTTAGATAGCCTCTATCTGTTCCTGGCGAGCACTCAGACCTTATTCAATGGCTTCTTTTGCTGGTCCCAACTAATGCCGTTTTATATATAGGGTTTTAAAAAATTAAAAAAAGCCTTACAAAAAAAAAAAAAAAAAGATGTAAAAAATTGGGTAGGGCCAAAAAAATAGTCGCTAGGGATACCTGAACACAACTTTCTTCTTTTTTTTTTGGCCTTAGGCTTATTTTCGCCATTAATTCAAACTGCACAGCGTGGTAAGAACTAGAAGGGCTACGGCAGACTACATTATTGACCAGTTAAAAAGAATGCTGTAAGCTTAGCCTTTTCTGGTTAAAAAAAACATTTGAACTTGACTTGATACAATAGCAAAACTCATCCCTAAAAAAAGTTCTATGTCTAATAGCAGGGTACCCACGTGTCATGGAATGTCATGGAATTTGAAAGTTGTCTGGAAAGTCATGGAATTTTGTAAAAAAAAAAAAAATTGCTATGTGTCATGGAATGTCATGGAATTTGAAAATAATGGAATTTATATTACAAAATCTCCTAGAATGCACCATTTGCTTTCTAGATTTTTGAAATTTTCTCGGGGGCCAAGCCCCCGACCTCCGCAAAAATGTCATGGAAAATTAAGATTTTTGTCATGGAAATGTCATGGAATTCAATCAGATTTTTTTGTGGGAGCCCTGTAATAGACAACAGTGTACATTATGTAATGGTGAGACCTCCAACTGGGCTACAAAAGTCACCATTTTCAAAATCAATGAAAAGATTCTACATGGAATATGTTCATCATTTTTGCAGTTTCGGAAAGGTAAATTAGGGGACTATCTGTGCCTGTGGTATAAAAAGTATATCGATATAAAGCTTTTGTTGATGCGATAATCGGGATTCTAGAAAATTTCTCAAATGTCGGTGTATCAATCAATGACATCACTACCGGCGTTGTTTATGATTTATACCAATAGCCTTCCAAAATTGGAAACTAGATCTGCCCTAATGCTCTGCGGATGATGTTTTGATATTATGTGAAAACAATGACCAAGCGCAGTTGTATCAAACTATACTAGCTGACCTTGAACCTTGATTGAGGCATAATGTACTAGTCATTTTCTGACCATTAACTCTGTGCCTCTACATGGGTAAAAATCGACACGTGCAACACTGCGACATGGCCCTTTTAAAAATCGACACTGCGACATGGCCCTCTTAAAAATCGACACATGCGACACGGCCCTTTTAAAAATCGATGGATATGGAAGAATGGAGTAGAATGTGTATGAATGTATGTGATAAAAATCGACACGACGACACAGTGCACTTGTGCTAAAAATCGACATGGCGACATGGTAAAAAAAATCCGGGTACCCATGTAGAGGCACAACTCTGATAAATCAAAGTGTATGTATTAATGCTAATCACCAGGAGAGCTAAAAGTAGAGTGGTGCTTCAAGAAGTAAATTGGATCTGATGTAAGTACCTGGGAATTGAGATTGACAACAGTCTTGTCTTTTGAAGGCCAAATCATAATGGCAGGTATGAGTCAATCAAATTAATCAATAGATATAAAATATGGATTCTTAGACAGTTACGGCATCAAATGGATGAACCCAATGCGCTTATCAATAATATTTAAGACTATGACAGTTCCGTATTTCGATTACGGCTCTATATTTCTTATGGGGTTAAATCAAGACTACCATCAGAAATGACATATCCTCTGTGATATGTGACTCAGGATATGCTTCAAAGACCCTAGGGAAGTGCGTGTCAGAGAATTGTACATAAGAGCAACAATGCTGCCCACAGACCGACAGAGGATATTCCTCCAACTTGACTTGACATAGGATGGTGTATGCTGGACATTTGGACTTGGTGACCTCCACAGGGAGCGTGTAACCAATTCTTTCAGCTATTCTCAGTGATTATGTCCACATTCATTTACAAATGCAGCAGTGCGAATATCCTTTAGATTTGACAAATGAAGACGTGTCGGTACTAATTTACTATTGACCCAATAGACTGCCATTTGATAGGAATATGTGCAGATTTTAACTGAAACATTTGTCTGCAACAAAACCCAAATAAAAACTATTGTGTCATTTCTAATTACAGATGGCTCCCGTACTACGTGGTTTTTTGGCCAGCCGGACAAAGCGTGAATTCGCTATTGCCACAGTCGTCTCCGTCATTGCTACTGCAGCATGGCAAGTGGGGATGAAATCTGCCCGCATCCATCAATATGAAGAGTTCTACAAGTAAGCACCAACAGACATTTTAGCTTTTTAAGATGCAATTTTGATCAAAATGTAGTGTGTGTTTATAGAGAAAGGTATAAAGTGTGGACGCACTACCTAGCGGCCGGACTAGCTTTTTTTTCACTGTGTCACCAGAAACGCTACCCTTTTTGGCTTTATATAGGAAAGGAAAGTTCTAATGACCATTTATAAACAATAGACTGCATATTTATCCATGTAGCGCATTCTAAACTTTAAACTAAAGATGTATAACTTTATAGATAAACTTTAATCTAACTTTCAATTTTATTTCTCCAGGCTATGAAAATACACCCGTGTGAGAGTCTGGAATCTCTGACCTTTGTCTGGTTAAACTTGCGAGATGCACACATTAAACCCAATTGAGAAATGGTATTGATTTTTCTGGTATTGCATTTTCTTCTCTAGGACCTTCGACGCTAAGAAAGAGTTTGAGCGGTTAAAGAAGGCTGGTGTGTTCACATCAGTACTCCCAGACGGCAGCACAGGAAGCGGATGGTAAACAGAATGGTTAGTGATCAGATCTATTATTCAAGTATTCAGTGCAGAGCACAACAGCAGCCTATCTTTCCCATCTCTTACGTTAGCCTGTTATATAACCTACACTGGGGCCCTGTACCTCTCTTTTTTCTCAGTGTCCCGGTCACCACAGGCGCTCTGGGTATTACAATACACATCCCAGGCTGGGACACTCTTGAGACTGTTGTGCCGCTCTCTGTATTATGTTGTTGTATGTTTAAAGCATGGTCTTGGAAATGAAGACTTACCGGTAATTTTATGTCATATTTCCGACCTGTTTGTGTACTTCTAAGGCCCCGAGTTCATTCTCAATACAAAATACGCAAGACATCAGTCCTTCATTTTAAATACAAAACAGAAGAATATTTTATATGTGAAATTGGGGTAGATGTTTAATTGTACTCTTATCTCTTTGCAGGTTCGGCAAAGAATACAGATGTGATAGGTCACTGGATGAGTCGGCGTATATAAGTTATGGACAACTGACGAGAGCATTCGCCATGTAAAAATCTTAATAGACTCTTACAGAAAAATAAAAATGGAGGAAAAACACATACCTTGCTTTGTTTTTGCGTTCTTTATTTATTATCCTGTATTATGCGTTAGCATTGCTGGCCTGCATATAGTCAGAGATGCCACTTTTCCTAATTTTGCAGGATTTCCTACTTTTTAGATGGCATTTCTGTATTAAATTATGTATTGCCTGAAGATCATATTATACCAAAATTGTCCTACTTTTTGTCAAGCAGGGAGTGGCATCTCTGATATACCGTAATGTTGACATGATCTAGCTCTACCACGTTATTTCACGTAATTAGGAAGTGGTCATTTACATATTTCCAAGGGGGGGGGGGGGGGGTGGGTGTCGGTGGATATTAGTGTGAGCGTGCTCACCAGTGTCGAACATCTTTCACGGCTGACCCCTTTGAGCTATAGTATTATGCACAAGCATTTTTACACAAAGAAAGTGGTGACTTTTGGTACTCCTCAAAAGAAGCTGAACAATTTTCAGTCTCCGACCCCACGCCCCACGTTGTTTAAAAAAAACGGGAACCACTCCCTAGTCAGGACCAAGGGATAGATAAATCTATTTTAAGGCATTTTTCATCCGTGCAAATCCAATTCACCGTTAGGAAAATGTCAGGAGGAAACTTCTTTTCGTTCCAGGTCAGGGAATTTAAAGCCCACTTTAATACGAGTATCCATAAGACTTACGACCAGTGCAATCAGGGCTGTATAAGCTCAGATTGAAAACTAAATTCAGATTATTTGGTCTTCAAATTGGTCATTCTTGTGATACGTCCAGATCCAATAAAGAAATCTGTCATACTTTATGTAGGGGGGGGGGGGGGGGTAGTAGGGGGGAAACAATTTCCAGGTCCCTTGGAATTGTGTAAAGTTTCACCTCGGACACCACTCTAGTGGTTCGAGGTTATACAGGAGAGATGGAAGCGAGGCCATCGCATGCGTATCGTCAGCTTCCGGTAGCGTCTACTTCGTGTCCGCATCGTTAGGTAAATAACAACTCCTTCGGGGAGAAATAAAATGGATTATCTTATCCATAAAACACCAGCGGACATATAGGTTCAACTCTGCTGGGTTGTTACCGTCTGCAAAGGTGAATAATTTTCGAAATAACAAGTCAGACCATGGCGCGGACGCCGAGATTTCTATCCCGGCAGCGCAGACGAAACTTTTCGAAAATTAAAATTATTTTATCGCTTTTATCGCAAAAACAATACAAAAAACAACCCCAGCGGACATAAACTATCGTTCTGCTGGATGGTAGCGGTCCGCAAACGGGGAAAAATAACAACTAAGACCAAAAAACAAGATCGGTGAGGGGACGCTTTCAGCGAACGCTGCTGCCATCTTGGATTCAAGTTGTTTCGTTTGCTTCGGCAGCGAAGGTCTTCGATTGAAAGAATTTGTAAAAAATTCTTCGCTATAGCGTAGTTTATAGCAAAAATAGATCGTCTTAGCGCCATGGTCGCCGACTTTGGCTTTCGTTTTGACGAGAAGTGTCTAGTTTTAGCGCTAACAGAGAAAATAAACTTCGCCGAGAGCGGGCAATAATAGGGGTAGTTGTCGGGAACGCGGTTCTATGGCCTGTCCCAAAGCATATAAGACATTAGATATTCACAATAAGGGAGCCTATGGTCTGTTGCAAAGCATTTGAGACGACAGCTCTCAAAAACATTGGGGAGTTCACTAGAACTCGCTGGTATCCTCTGTTCCAAGGGTAGTGAGACTGTAATTTCTCCACAATACTACAATAATTGTAGTATATGGACTGTTCCAAACCTTAGGAGACAGCATATCTATATATATATAAAAAACAATATGAATTGGTTCAAATACTTCTGCTTTTACATTTGTTAACAGAACACCCAAACATGGCATCCAAAGAGAAAACTGAAAAGGCAGGTTCTGCTACCCGTGCCTCGGGCAGAGGTGACAAGGACAAGGATAAAGATATGGCATCAGTCGCATCTACTTCGTCTAAAGCCTCATCCAAAAGCAGAAAAGAACCGGATGCTGTCAATGACACGGACGGCAATGAAGGTCAAGACGGGTCAGGTCACGACCCGAGAGTTGACCCAGCTACGCAGGCCATGATGAACCAGCGTATGATTCAAGACCAGACAAACTCATTCATGCAACAGCAACAACAGATGATGGCAAACTGGTCGGGTATGGGTGGTTATGCAGGTATGGGTGGTTACTCGGGGTTCAACCCGGGATATGGCAACCCATCCTTCAACCCATCCTTCAACCCCTGGAATGCTTATCAGTTCCCGGGACAAGACTGGCACACTGCAGCTGCAGCAACAGGTGATGAACTTTTGAACTCTCTCTCGGGGACTAGACCTGATCATGAAGTCTCGGACTCAGAAGGCTCGGAGGACGAGCAGGCTGAGCCTGATGCTAAAGTCGCAAAAGCAAAGGAGTTACCGACCCTGAAAGCAGGCAGCATGGCTGACATGTTTAAGGAGGAGTCGGAGAGCTTGACCACGTCGGAATTAGGCAAGGAAGTCAATCCTCACCTAGCGAAAAGATTTGAGCACTATTTCTCACAATCTTTCGACAAGAAGAAATTTGAAGGTATTACTGCAAAGTACCCAGGAGTAGTGAACATTCCTAAATTGTTGGTGCAGAAGAAGAGATCTTTATGGAGCTGCCAGGGCCAATAAAGACTCTAGACAAAGATCTTCAGGATCTTCAAACGGGCGTCATTGCTGGACTCTCAGCCTTCACCCCTCTGATCAATGAGATGTTGAAAAGAGGGGGCACTGATGACACCCTGGACAAACTCTCGCCAACTGTCATAGATGGAGTGAGGAGTTTGATCATGACGAATGCTTCCATCGTCAACAAGCGCACAGAGATCCACAAGCCCTATATCAAACCTGAGTTCCTCAGAGCCATAACAAAGGTAAAGGAGGAGGACAAAGATCCGGCTTGGCTCTATGGGAAGGTAGTCGAGGTCGCGGTGAACTCCTATGAGAAGACCAAAAAAGCTACGCGTGGGGCGATGAAGGATCAAACGGCAAAGAAGGCCCAAGGGGCTCCTTCAGCGTCAAAGAAAAAGAAGTATAACAACAAACCGCAGCTTAAGACACCCTCGCAGAACAACTTTGGAGGGTTCCATTATGGGACACAAGGCCCACAGTTCGCCACCCCATTTCCACAAGGTTTCCAACAGCAGAGCTTCGGTCAGGGGTTTAACCCGAACTATAGAGGCAGTCGGTTCAACCCCAACTATCGTCATCCGCTAGCAGGAACCAGACAGAGGCAACCCAACCCACCAGCCGCCTCCAACCCTGGAGCGCAGGGTTTTGCCAAGAAGGCCCCCAAGAAATAGAGCAGGTGGGTGAGTCTGACTTTATTAATTCTGCTCAAAATTTTCAAGCTGGTAACACGGTTAACTTCTTAGAAATGTGGGGAAATTTTACCAAAGACACATGGGTGTTGGAGCAGGTCGGAGGGGTTAAAATCCCTTTTGTGGGTGACACCACTGACAAGAGCTCTAAGTTTCCACTAACATTCAATGATGATGAATCCACAATTGTTGATGCTGAAGTTCAAAAGTTGTGCAAAAAAGGTGTGGTAGTACCATGTGAACATGTCTTGGGAGAAGTAGTCTCCAATGTATTTCTGAGACCCAAGAAAAATGGTGAATACAGGATGGTGTTGGATCTCTCCAGACTGAACAAAGTGGTTGAATATGAACATTTCAAAATGACCTCGTTAAAGACCGCTTTAGAACTCATGCGAAAAGGGGCGTGGCTTTGTAGTGTTGATCTTCGAGATGCCTATTACAGTGTACCTGTACATGAGGATGACCAAAGGTATCTCAGGTTTGTCTGGAGGGGGGTGTTGTTTCAGTTTACAGCACTGCCCAATGGACTAGCCTGTGCCCCAAGATTCTTCACCAAAATATTGACGCCGGTGTTCTCCGAGCTCAGAAAGAAGGGAAATGAATGTTTCTTCTACATAGATGACAGCTTCATTATTGCTGACTCACAACACCAGTGTAGGGAGTCAGCGAAAGAGGTAGCCCAAGCATTGGATTCATTGGGGTTTGTCATACACCCAGACAAGTCAGTGTTAGAGCCAAAACAGTCTATTGATTTTCTAGGATTTACCCTAGACTCAAATGAGATGACAGTCACTCTGACACAAGACAAAATCGACAAGTTCCACAGAGCAGCTTGGGGGGTCTTGTTGAAAAAGAAATCGTCAATCAGGGAAATAGCTGGCCTCATTGGGCTTATGGTGGCTTATATGCCAGGGATTAACTATGGGGGAGCACATTTGAAGACCCTAGAGAAGGAGAAAAATGAGGCTCTGAAAAGGTGTGCAGGTAACTTTGATGCACTGACGCGCCTCTCGCAAGAATCCCAGAGGGAAATTTTCTGGTGGCTAGAAAATATCCCAGTGGAAGTCAGAAAAATCAGAGCTGCCTTAGAACAGATTGTAGTAGTCACAGATGCATCTGAGGCAGGATGGGGTGCCCACAGGGGCACGTTATCTACAGGGGGCAGATTCACTGAGAATGAACTCCCGGATCACATCAATGTCAAAGAATTGTGGGCCATACTATTTGGCCTACAAGCACTAGTCCCTGAGGCTGGAGAAGAAATAAAACTACTAACTGACAATACCACTGCATTAGCATATGTCAATTACATGGGGGGCTTGGTCTCCCCTCAATGTAACAAGGTAGCAAAACTAATATGGGAGTGGGCTGAGGAGAACCAGAATTGGCTCACCATAGCTCATATCCCAGGAGTGGAGAATGTGTTAGCTGACTACAAGTCCAGAAACTTTAATGATGACATTGAATGGGAAGTCAGCGACAAAATATTTGACAAAATCTGTGTAGTGTTTGGGAGGCCAGATGTAGACCTCTTTGCCTCTAGGGTGAACCACAAACTGCCAGTCTTTGTGTCCTGGACCCCGGAGCCGGGGTGCCGGAAGCATGATGCATTCACAATACCATGGACTGATCAATTCTTCTATCTCTTCCCTCCTTTCAGTCTGGTCGGACAAGTTCTCCAAAGGATGGTGAGGTACGACACGCACGGAGTGCTGCTCGTACCGGATTGGCCAGGGCAACCATGGTACAGCCGGATAATCAACCTAGCGAGAAAAATCCTCAGGTTCCGGAAGGGGGCGAGAAACCTCATCCCACACGGAAGTCCAACAAACCAGGAATCATTCCAAAGAGTAGGTCTGATGGCATGCCATTTATAGGCGAGAAGCTCCGACGGCAAGGCTATTCAGAGGCGACCATCAAGTTAATCTTGACTGCTTTTAGGGACTCAACCAAGAAACAATATACCGTTTACTTGAAAAAGTGGGCCTTCTACTGTTTACATAATGATATTTCTATTATGAAGCCCAAACTCCCTGAGGCCTGTGGATTTCTTACAGAATTGTCTAATTTGGGGGCCAAATATTCCGCGGTTAATAGCGCGCGATCAGCGCTGTCTAATTTACTTCCTCATTTTGGTGGAAAGTCTTTTGGCTCTGTCCACGAGGTAACTTTAATATGTCGCGGGGCGGGGATGGTTAACCCATCAGGAGGACGATATAAAGGTTAACGTCCTAGAACTCTTTCAAGAATGGGGGGATAATAGGGGTTTAACTTTAAAATTGTTGACCTACAAGGTTGTTGTTCTTTTACTATTAGTGACCGCTCAGCGGGGGCAGACTGTTTTAAATCTGTCTATAGATGGTATGATAAAAGAGCCTACTGAAATATCCTTCTTTTTGAAAAAAATGCTAAAGCATAATAGGTCTGGGGAGGCTCTAGATGTTATCACCGTTAAGGCCTTTGACTTAGATGAAGATATGTGTGTCGTGGGCGCCATCCGGGAATACCTCCGGCGTACCAAAAAGCTCAGGGTGGCCGACCCAACTGAGAGCAAGGAACACCAACTCATCCTAAGTTATTTCCCTCCCCACAACCCGGTGTCCAGGGACACAATTTCTACCTACACTCTAGCGCTGCTAGACTTGGCAGGAATAAACATTGCTAAATATGGGAAAAGGAAATACTCAGCGCACTCCACGAGAGGCGCTTCCACCTCGAAAGCTAAAAGTCTAGGAGTTCCCATTAACACTATTATGAGTAAAGCAGCGTGGCGTGACGCCACGTCGTTCGCAAATTACTATGATAGGCCCATCGAGAAGGACCCCGATCGATTTGGCCAGGTGATCCAGGCTGAGGCCCACGAACGACGACTTCAAAAGAAGCGCAAAGCTAGTAAAGATCATTAAATGAACTGTGGTTATAATCCAAATGAATGATCTACATGAAATGTGAAAATTGTGATGATTGTAAAAGTTGTGACCTGGGAGGAATTTATATGTTTTAAATAAATTCTAGGGTGTTATGAAACAACTGGTTGTCAATTTATTCAGAATAGAAACATTTATTCCATAAAAGTTATCTACTGAATATAAAATACAAAAATTCTCAAAATATTTATGGGAGATGAAAATTATCAGAAATGACTCTGAAGTCTCCTGTATAACCTCGAACCACTAGAGTGGTGTCCGAGGTAAAATTGTAGAATTAAATGAGACTTACCAGGGTAAGGTGATATTTGATTATGATTTTGCCGAGGGCACCACGAGTGGTGCAGAGTATACAGGCCCACCCGCCCTCGCCTTAATCAGAAATCGAGTGATTACTCTGGTTCTCAAAAGATTAATCTTAAAAATCAAAGAGATTGATATTTATATTGGTTTTACGCAGCAAAAATCATTAGTTGTGGGAATTCATTTAACTCCACAATAAGTGCTGTATAATTTTCTATCTTATAAATATTTAGTCTCTAAATCCTGACGATACGCATGCGCTGGCCTCGCTTCCATCTCTCCTGTATACTCTGCACTACTCGTGGTGCCCTCGGCAAAATCATAATCAAATATCACCTTACCCTGGTAAGTCTCATTTAATTCTACAAGTATTAGGATAACTATATATATATGCTAGTATTGATCATTGGTTTTTTTCAGTCCAACTTTCACCCCCATGTCACTGCCCATGCATATATGTAAGACGTACTGTATCAATTGGGAAACGAGAAATGAAAAAGTATGTTTATCGGCTGTAGGCCTATATCGGCTGTAGGCCTATATTGTCGGTCTGAATAATTGAGCATTTCTACGCTCTCTAATCAACACTGTGGTAGTAAAAGATGAGGCAGATCGAGATTGACGACAATTGAATGTGGAAATTATAATACATTTGTAGACTTCATAACTTTCCATGTTCGCTGACGTATCTTTAAATGACAGACAGAGTGTGCAGTTTCGAAATATATCATTTATTGTTTCATGTCAATTCACTGCGCCATATCATCCATTGTATGCACTATCAGCAGTGATATCCATAATCATCTCCCAACATTACCAATAGTTTACTACAAGTGTCTAGATTTTGGCTATATCCATAATGAAAGCCCATATATTATCACAGTTGCTTTAAGAGTACAATCTCTCTATATATATTATGATGTATACATTTATAACGTTGATATGATCAATTCTTGTGCTTTATATCACTTTTAGAGTATATTCCTTACGAGGACTTCTCCCATATCATCCCTTCCTCATAGAAGACCATCAGGGGATCTGTCCTCGAAATTGCTTGGACGCTGGCGGCATTTCTATGTTAGGCCATGTTCTCTGCCATAGTTGCTGCTACCTAGTGTGCATGGAAGTCCATTAAGCCTACAATGCCATGAACGTTGTCGCTATGATGGTGGCTACGGTGAAGATGCTCATCTTCAGACCAGTAGCTCCAGCTGAGAAGGGGACAAACGAAATAGAGATTAGTTGCATATACACACAGTTTACATGGCAGCAAGGCAGTACATGTGTAAGCTACTGCCGTAGATTATTAGGCCAAAAAGGAAACCGGCAGTCTTGACGTGACGGGTGGCGTTATCTATTCTCTAAGAAAACCTCATTATTTTGACATGTGCGTTATATTGTAAACGATAAATTATTTTGGTTCTCATCAGTCATTTACGGACCGCACAATGCATTAATGCAGTACATCCTTTGTCGGGTGAATGCAGTCCCGGCGAATTACTGGCCAGTGCTACTTTCATGCATATCATGCCGACCATACGGGTTACGGTAATAGGCCTATACTCCCGAAGGGTCGGCATGATGCATGGATGTAACACTGGCGAGTAAATCGCCGGGGCTGCATTCATACATCATGACAACCATGCAAGGGCATTAAAACAGTAGATCTGTACATGGTATGCATGATACTACAGGTAGGTAGAGCACTCACGGGCCCCATTCCCGGGTCTGTATGTGTCACAGTGCTAAACAACCCAAATGAAATAATGCATGACTCAGCAATGGAACATTTTACAATATCAAATGACATATCACTGGAAAGAGGAGGATTGTCTCTTTGCCAGGCTGACCCATCTGCAGCTGCCAGGGCGATAGGTACTGAGAGATAAATTGGTAAAATAAATACAACTCTAGTGCAGACAGGTAGATTGGAACGGTTTCTATAGGGAAGGCACTGGGGCTATCTTCACAGAAAAGTGGGTTGATCATGAACATTTTCATATATGTTTTTGGGATCATATACATGTGGATTCTCCTGACAGAGCAGATTATAAGGGTATCTTATTCTTCTTTGTGTCACGACAATTGCTATTTAGACCATCCCTGATTAAGGTACATCACTTTTGCAGGCAATTCATATGGCCAGATACCCCATAAAACCTCCCAAAACCCCCCTTAGAGGTAGAATATAGGTTTGTGAGTAATATTCTTTTAGTTTGGTGTAGAAATATGCTGGCCAAAATTGGCGACAGGGGTTCTCCTGGAATGGAGTAATTACCTTAGAATTGCCACTTTCAGGAGAATGTCTAATATAATATTATTCAAACACCTTACATTTTATTTAGCTAGTGGATCGAACAGAAAAGTCTTTTGGTAATCCAAAATAAAAAACAGAATGATGATATCTTAAAAAGGAAATGTTTGAGGCCCCTTCAAAGTCGGGGCATCCAGAGCCCTGCCTTGAGTGCAGAGTAGGAAAGGGGCCCAGGATCACTCTAAGAGTAAGTAACAGTGGTTGCAGCTGACAGGTTGATTATGTCAACTTTTCTTTTTCAAAAAATCATAGAAAATATTCTATCAATGGCATACTAATATGAGTTACATATGTGAAATCCAACTAATCTCCCCGTCATTCTGAGATATCATATGATAAATTCTGATCATTTTCTAAAATGGCGTTGTGCTACCTACTACAGGAGCTACTTACAGAAAGCCACAGTTAGCGCCACCTGGGTGACGTTCTGCTGGTCAGCCAGGTCCACGTAACACGTGTAGACGGCGCCCAGGTCGGCCACTGTAGGGGTCAGTTGAAGGACGCTGGTGGACGAGCCGTAACCTACAATGGTAAAGGTAATATGATGTTTAACATCTTGGTGTTTTACTGATAGTATCCCATATACCACTGTCACGACCAATGTAGATGGCGGAATATGGATACAATTCAGGGGGATATTCAAAGGTGAATGATGAAATTCAAAAGTTACAATGCCCTCCGGGAATGCCCCATTATATCCATTATGGTGAATGGGCTTGCCGTGAGTAGTATATGGGAAAGTGGAATTTGAGACTGGCGTGCTGTTTATTCCATTCCGTATTTAGGGATACTTGCTGCAGTTGTATCAGGACATATGGCTGTAGTTGAATGCACATAGTGAAATTAAAGTGTAGTCCACTCCTCTACCTGTTGGATCTACTGAGTTCTAGTATCTTTGGTACTTAATTAGGGAGTACAGTGCAAATGAAATTAGCCATTGAAATGCATGGCTCCACCCCATGCAGTGACATTATGCTTCACACGCTATGGAATGACAGCTATCTTCCTAGTGAACTGCACACAGTGGTTAAGGAACAAAGAATTATTAGAGGTTTAGATAGTAATTTTAAATTTAGGAACCTACCACTTGCGTCAAGTGTGCCGGTGGATGCCATGGCTGATGAGGTTAGGTCAGTGTTGTCGCGCATCCACCGCAGGGCTGCGGCAGGACGGCTGCGGGGGACGTTGCACGTCAGGTTGGCGGCTATACCGGCCAGTGTAGTTAATGCACTGCCGCCCCATGTCAGGGTGGTCTCAGTAGGAGCATCTATGGACAGAACAGGAACTCATTCATTTAAACTATATGACATGGGACTATTCATGACCGGAGCGGATGATTGATTGGGATATGATTTTTTTCGGGAAAATAAGTAAAATAAAGTAAGTAACTGTAGGCCTAAGTATAGAGAGAGGAAAACTGACAAGAAGGATAATCATATTTATAAATAATAGGGTCTAAGACTCTTTCTTTTAAAGTTCCTCATCATTACTAAAACCGAGAATGGTATGTATTGGTCTTTATTATAACTTATAATGTATACCCCGGGACAAGGTGCTGTCCGTATTTTACGGAATTGGCCTAAATTATATTTCTGCTTGTCAAATTGTGTATGATGCTCAAGGTCCGAACTTGCATTGTTTACCATTTGTGATATAAGAAGGTATTTTATATATTATTTCTATCTTCTCCACAAAATATGGAATACATGTGGAGAAATAGCCGTATGTACATTAGCGATGTGGACTGACCTATGACTGTGAGGTACATGGTGTAGGTGTTGGGGAACATGTCACACTGGTAGCCACCCTCATCAGACACCAGCACGTCCAGGACGGTGAGTCGGTATGTGTCTGTTACGTTGTACTTTGTGCTATTGGAGGGTGTGGCGTCAGAGGCGATCAGAGCAGTGGTTGGGCTGATCTGAAAAGGTATACATTTTGTTAGTAGTGCCTGAGAATGTTTTTACAAATACATGTAACTTTAGCTCTTTCTCTGAATGTTTTGATTTTCTCAGATACCGTACATAGATTTACACATATAGGATCAATGGATAATACTAGGAAAGGCCAATATTATTGGCAAAATCAAGAGTTAAACTGTAATTACCAAATCCAAGAATTAAATACAAACATGGGCATCAAATAGAAAGGGCCATTGCCAAATCATATTCATAGGGCAGAGGGAAAACGTCATCGGTTAGAAACATACTATTGGCCGAAATACTAGATGAATTTAGAACAATTACCAATTAAACGCAATTGGTAAACTGTAATTACAAAGAGATTTGCAAACATCAAACAAACGCGCAATAGGCAGAATGTAATTGTCAAAAAGTAATTAGCAATGTGCAATTGAGCAATTATAAAATACTATCATATAGAACCAGTCAAACGCACAGGGAACCAATTAGATCGGCCATAATAATGACCTGTTCTGGGGTGGCATGGATAATGATGTGAGTGGAATAATTTGTGGGTTACCTTTCTGAATGTGTTGTACTGGCCAGGATCCTGCGTACCCGTGATGCCGCAGTGGAAGGAGGCACTAGTGCCCACCTGGGCTGTAGCGTTTACAGGCTGCGTGGTGATAGTAGCAGCACTATCCACAAACACTGTATGCGAATAGGCAAACGTTACTATACAGATAACACTGAGGCTCATTTGAAATTATTTAAAGGGTTATTCTCTATGCGTCATAGACATATGGCATGCAGTTGTAGATCTAATGTTTTGAATAAAGGAAAAGGTTCAATCTATTATGTATCTTTAAATTGTGCATTCTAATGTGTGTCTCATTGCAATGACTTGTTCGATCAGTACACCCTCTGCCTAGGCTATACCTAAGACTCAAGCATGCTATGAGTATATGGATACATCGCTCTAGCAATATATCCATTCTTATTCTAATTGTGTGATTAATATATATTTCTATACATATCATCACATGTAGCCCATGGATAGACACCCGATAGACACCAAATAACTAAAAGATCAGTAGACCGTGTAGGCCTATGTGAAAGTAACTTACCTGGTATGGCCAAGGCTAATACAGCCACTGAGAGGAGGGCGTACATGGTCTTCATGGTGTGAGGGTACTATGGTGTTTCTATCCCTGTGCGAAATGTCCTCCTTGCCCTTCAAGACGATGGTACCTGGCCTCCTTCCTGTGGCGGTGCCTTCTTATATGGGGCCGTGTCCACCATTGGTGCCGTTGCATTTGTGTTACCATGGACACCACACCGGAAGTGGCCGGCCCACAGTCCCTGGCGTCCTCTGGCGGCGTAATCTGTAATCCTTGTAGCCTTTATTGGGGTTTACTCTTGTGGTCAAGGGACAGAGGGATGACTTCACGAAGATCCATGTAGTATATAGCCATAGTGCGTACATGTGGGTTACATCACGAAAGGGATTAGGGTAACATGACCATAAGAAGTTACTAGCCTACTCCCGCCTTCAAACACTACAGTTTTGACACAGTATTCCATAGGGAATGCCATATTCATTTTCCACTATCTTGTTGTCATTCCATTTGGGGCTCATATAAAATTGTGATCTCTCATTGTGCACACCGGTATATGAATAATGATAGGTCAACTCACGGTACCATAGCCTCCCAGTGCGCACAGAACATTGAATCAACATTGAAAACTGGTTGACAATGTTGATTCAATGTTGTTTCAACATTGATTCAACATTGAACTGAATTTTGTGCCCACTGGGCTAGTGCCCATCTCAGGGTCATGTTACCCTGTATTAGTTGCTAAATATATATCTGGGGTTTCTTAACCTGTTCACTATAGTTCACATAATTAAATGTATGTTGGGTCAAAACAAAGTGTCTTTCAGGTTATATGGTCTGAAATTTTGGCTGGGTGGGTGGGGGTTTCTTAGATTGTTTTGAAGTTGATGATTGATTTTGGGAAGATTATTGACTCATCTACCAAAACATTGAATTGCAGATGTTATTCTTGTATGTAATAGTACTAGGAAATGTATTCCTTTCAGAATTGGCATTAAAGTTAAAATGAAATTGATTTTCGTGGATATTCGGTAGAATTGTGACTTTTCAAGAAGAATTGGCATTGTTTTGCCACTAAACTAGGGTCGCGTTACCTGAAACACAGCTTTCATTAATATTGGCCTTGTGTAAGATCAACTGAGCTATCATGTTTCTAGTGGATTATTGGTAAATGTCGATGAGTAAAACATCTATGCGGATATGCCTACTTAGGCCTACTGCGTCGTGTGCTTAGAAGATTGGCATGTGTTTGATTTGGGCTAATGTTGTTTGTTTGGGAGATCCAGAGGGATCCAGAGTACTGCTTGGTCTGGCGGATATTCATACATGCATGCATTAATTGCATGCATTAATCATATGTATACATGTACTGTGTATGCCCTGTTGCAAAGATTTAAGTCCTAAGAGTGCTGTTCCAATGTAGATCCATACTAATAGTTAGCCTGTTTGTGACATCTCGTAATGATTCGGGGTTAGCACGTAGTATAGACACAGAAGGGATGCATGGTAATTAATCAAATGGAGGGATCATGAGTTGGGATGCAGTGGGGGGGGGGGGGGGTGAACCCCATTTTGGGGCGGGTGGGGCCATTTAACCATCCACTATACCGAATTATTGTTTAATGCATTCAGATAGAGAGTAGTCAACGGCTTATTGGACTGGGCTTGGAATGAGAGGGATCGAGTTGATGAAGTACTACACATATTATATATACTACATGATAATTATATGCCTGAATATATTGCGGAGGATGGACAATAACAGAACTATTGTTTGGGACACTTTTTTCTTTACAGAACCACTAATAGTTAGACGCAACAACGAAATAAGCTATGAATCATTAATTTTATTCAAAAAGTCATCGAAGGACATGTATACACAAATAAATAGTTATCAATAAAACATAAAGTATCTACACAGTAATATATAAACCATTCAGCAACCATTCAAATGCAATCTGTTCGTAGTTAAGAAATATCCTAAACCCCATTATATATACCAATTATTTGAATCAATGGACTGTTTTATGACGAAATGTGGTTCTGCAGATCACAATCTTCCATGCCTTGTTCAGGTTGGGAACCCTTCATGCAGGCACTGCTATACAGGTCATCCCTGTCTCCCCACACACAGACTTAGCAATGAGAATTCTTGGTGTCATGACTAGCATCAGTTGTGGATGACGAGGAAGGACGACAGCAGGCTGACCAAGGTCAAAAGGCCAGCGCTGACCATACCAGCTGAGGCTGAAATAAGACACTTGGTTTAGTACAGATATGGATTTGGTGGCTGCAACATAATGTATAAGTTTAAGGAATAATAATAGTATTATTTGTTGCCCATGATTAAGTGTCGGAAAATGTCCGGACAAAATTTTCACCATAAATTAAATTTGACGGTTTATACAAGATTATGGCAATCGTGGCAGATTTAACATGGGTGGAACAAATCTAAAAGCTTCTTTTATGCCTGAATACTTACAGAATGTGACTCTCATCTCAGACTTGGCAATGTCTGGGGACCCGGGGAGGTGCACTGTGCACTTGAAGAGGGCGCCATCGTCGGCCTTGGTCAGGTTAAGGGGCAGTGTGCTGGTCATGTGGGCATACCCTGGAGGAGGAAACTCACACTGTTAACGTGTACACGCAGCTTGAATTAAACCAATGCCATTAGGGAAATGAATGGCATGATCTCCATATAAAAATCAATATGAAAATCAGTAAAATCGGATTCCAGGGGCCGTATTGCATTTATCCGTATATTTAATGTATTAATTGATACCGTATTTAAACATTCTTGAAAGTATCTCACGAATACGTTGACCAGTATGGGTTATCAAAAATTTAAGGGGGTAATATAGCCGCATTGGCTAGGCATACATGCCTACCTGTGGCGTTGAGTTTGGGCTCCTGGTTGGTGGCCTGGGCTGTCATGTCGATAGCTCCCTTGTACCAGCGGATCTCAGGTTTGGGGCGGCTAGCCTCCACGTCACAGTTAAGGTTCACTTCACGGTCAGTCTCGGCGTAGTTACGACGTCCAGTCCAGAACCGAGATGTCCAGTAGGTCTGGACGTTCTCTGGGGCAGCTGTGTAATAAGCAGTATTTGCTCTTTGATAAAGGTGAATACAGCAATGACACAATGCTACAGTGTCAAAGGTACCTTTCGATAAATAGAAGGACTCATTATTTCACTATCATTATTGAGCTTCAAATCCCATCTGCTAGTATACAAAACAATTAAAGGACAATGGTCATGATAGTTAGAATTTGAGCTCATTGTTAATCTAAAATAACTTTAAATTTCATATAAATGAATGCTGTGATATAAAAGGCTAAGTATCTATTATCTACTCATGTTTATAGTAAAGAGCTGCTCGTTGAGGTGCTCACCAATGCAGACGAGGAAGGCGCTGTAGGTCTCCAGGTTGAGGGCACAGGCGTATTCACCATCGTCCTCCTCCTTAATATCCAGGACGGTGAGGCGGTACTTCTCTGTCACCAGGTACTTGGATGTGTTACGGGACACGTCGTTGTTAGTCAGGATGGTGGGAGGTCCAGGGCTTATCTGAATGGGGAATTAAGGCGCTATTAGAACAACTTCATGGTGTATATAGCCCAATAATGTCTAATGAATTGGTGTCCTTATATATACTGTTATGGACTCCAAAGCCTTTGGTCGTATTGAACATCGTTTATTGTTACATGTAGGTTTAGGTAAGACCAGATCCCATTGTCTTTATTTCAATTCATCTTCTTTCATCAATTGTAAATCATTATGTACAATATTCTTTCAATATAGTGGTATCTAGAAACTTGATTATTTCTGCTTTTGTGCTATTAAAGTAATATATAGTCCTTACTCTGCGCCATTGGAATGTCTCAAACTGGCCCTGGTTGCCAGTAACGGAGCAGTAAAATGAGGCATTGCCTCCGTAGAAGGATGAGGCATTGAATGGTTTAACGCCGATGTTGGCTGCGTACACGGCAGGGTTAGGGGAATCCGTGCTCTCCACTGCGGCTTCTGGAAATTAGGGAGAAACTATATGAACTCCAGTTCATGAAATATGTAGGAAGCGCTGGGAAAGGATCGTAGAGCGTTAGTTGAATCACTGGATGCTAAAGGTAACTACATTGCATGTCGTCCATGGGGATGTAATGTAATGTTTGGGATGCTACCGAAGATGTATAAGGCTACTATATTTACATATATACAATATTGCATCTCAATGCGTAACGATCTCCCAAATGCACAGTCTAAAATACATCATTAGCATATCAAAGATCATACATATTAGACCAATCGTATTGCAATTGCATCAATAAGGTGCAATTATTGGCATTATTGGCCCTGGTGTGTTATGTATACATTTGAGTTTTTTAAAAGTTTTTTTTAAAAAATTTAACCGTTCATAACATACAAGGTGACATCATTTGCCAATCTAATCACGCTGTTGTTGTATCTGATGCGAAATAGACATTATTAGGTCCCCATATCAGTCAGTGTTAAGTGAGAATAATAGAAAGCTGAGGTTGTGCCAGGCCAAATAGACATTACATAACCATGTGTGAGTGAGAGGGTGAGGACAGCAAACAGATAGTGAGGGGATTACCCTGGGGATTAGCCCATTCCCTGCATGAGCTCTGTATCCTGTAGGTCAATGTTGGCAATACTCATTATTTAGATTATTTCCGCTGTGATCGAGAGGGATTAACATAAGGAATGTGTATAGAGACAGCCCACGCGCCTGACCTATCTTGGAGGGGAATGTGATGACTTGTCCCATTGATATTTAGGTTCAGATGGGTCATGTGCCCTCTTTCCCCATATAAGTATTCTCACTGAATCACGTTCCTCTCATTCGTTGGCTGACATGTCCATAGTCGGATGCGCATTGTGGTCTTTGGGTGCGAATCTGAACAGTTAATTTCACAATAGTTATTCATATTTAGATGGAGTCATTTGAGTATGGAAAAAGTTTAGGTCTTAGATGCCAGTTCATATCTACAGTACTTATCTACATAGCTAATGTAACCCCTTTTTTAAAACCTTTTCCTGTGTATAGTTTTATTCAAAAGATATAACGCCAATTTTGCCGAACATTTATTTAGCTTTAACTAATTTCAACAAAACATAGCCTGAAGGATATTTCGAGGATGGACGCTACATAGCTTAAAAGTATAATATTATGTATAAAAAATGAGACCTATAAGTGGCTTCCATGGGAATAAAACAATATCTCTCAACCATCCTCTTTATAGGCATATATAGTTTAGTTCTAGCTGACCCATTAGTTAGTTTGTACTTTCCTTGTTTATGCAATTCCAATAGTCATGGATACCCCTAGGGGAATCAATCCTGCTTTAACCATCATATATAACAGTGGTCCAATGGATGTGAGTACCATATGTCGAGTTACTTTCTTGTCATCAGCTCATTCAGACAATGTCGGGACTAATATGACACTACATCCACGTATCATCTATTTATGAGAGGTGATCTGGGAAAGAGGGCCCTAAGTAGGCTCCATGGTGCAATCATGTCCCTTCCCCCTGTACATGGCACATAATTATCATATCAATGCATCCGTGCATCTGTTGAGTCAACCGCTGTATCCTGACGCGGCCGCTTATATGTACGCATGCAGTGTTATCATTTTTGACAACATTACGTCATTTAAAAATACTGGACAGAGTAGTATGACAACATGTCTATCAAGCCATAGGAACCGTTTGAGCTCCCCCTGCGCTTATACATCTCAAGTCCTTGTTACCCCCTGCGCTTGAACATGGACCTCCTGCAGGCGCTTAATTGTATGAGTCCATATAAAGAAAGTTTTAGGTTTCACAGGGGTCCTAGACCTGCGCTTATGTGAGACACATTCACTTTAAAGGGCCACTATGGTATCATATTTCGTGCGATGCATTTACCCCGTGTACCATTACGCTACACAGCATGGCATCACACATATGGCTACTCCAATACCCATTTGTGGTCATTATGCATGTGGATCCATCACACAAAGCATAGACATGAATGTCCTGCCCGTATCTAGTAAGAATACTAGTATAATAGTAGTGATACATGTATAGTAAACTACCCTCAGTTATAGGGGATCACCCTTTTTAACCACACCTTTGCTCGCCGCATTGCCAAGCTCCACAATAATAGGAAGTTCCCCGAAAAATATATGTTTGATACAATAAAGCTCCATTTGCCCAGTTTGGCCAGTTTTACTTTAACTTGACTCCATGATAATCGATAAAATACAATTCGCTCATGTTTTCCAAATCTGTACCTAGAATCCCATTGTTCTTTACTGCTGTTTCCACTTACCTTGGGCTATACATGCCACCACGAGGAGAGAGCACACGTAGAGAAGGCTGGAGGCTGCCATTGTGACCTAGAGAGCTGCGAAATGGTCTTCCTCTTCAGCAATAACACAATGCTCACCGAAAGTTCTGATGCCATTCTCACAGATGTACACAGCTTTATATATGCTGCAGATGATAACAGTATTTGGTCACCCACACACGGTTCAGACTGGTCAGTAGCTAATTAAGGGCGGAAGGTGGGGTCTACCTGGCCGGAACCCATGTAGGGGGTTTACCATGCAATACAAGCCGTGGGAAAGGGCCTCCTTATCAGTGACATAGAGATTACATAAGAGCTATCTGTTATAGCAGGGTAAGGGCTAATCATCGATGTCATATCTCTCTATAGTATCATACATGAGATGTCCTTTGTGTGTGACAAATGGGTGAATTGTTGTGAAATAGAAAATGGAGATAACACCGTACAGTGTCATCGATGGAATGACGTTTTGATATACCATTACCAATGTTGCCCTATACGTGATGTATCCTATCGTGGAATGGCTTTTGAAAATGCATATTATAGCAACATTGTAACAATTTTAACAAAACTTCTTGAATGTGTAGGTGTTTATTGTCTTCCCCAGATAAAACGAAACACAATAATATAATTGAAAATCAATTAGGTATTTTTATTTGGATATAGTTTACATCACCATGCTTTCATTACGTTAAATACGATACCAATACACATGTACAGCACATTTTAAGGTATATACCAGTCTTAATGATATAAACATTGTGATACATTGTGAATGATAATATAATGACCCTGTGCATTCAACATGGCCATGATCTATCTTTTCAAAATGTTGAGTTCATATTACTGACTATGTGGACATATGCCTATGTGATAAAATAAAGACCAGGTCCTAGACTATATCAGGTAGAAGCCTACATACGTAGCTAAGATCACATGACATCAACCTTTGTTTTATTAGGACATAACATCCAGTTAAAAGAAAAGGAACATCGATACGATAGTGCCTTGAACCGTTGTGCAATGTCTCCATTCATAACTACACTGGGTACATTGTATTGTACATTCTGTGTTATGAAACACACATAGAACCCTTCATGATGTGTACCTATTTGTCAGGACACTGTGACACAATACATGTCACCATCCGGGAGTGCATTGTAACTGTTAATATATTGAGTTATAAGGAAAATTCGTATTATTATTTTAAAAGTGATTTACGGAGTTTCTCTGATTGGCCTATCAAAGCATGTTGGGTAATGGATAGAGAATAACTCTCTGTGTGGTATATGCCCGATAGGAAAATGTCTGATTCGTTACTGTTTAATGTTTATCATTGCACCTTCTACTATAATTCTATAGGCCGGATGTAGACATTAGGATAACAGCCAATGTTTATAACATGATAGTAGACGGACGGCCATTTGCATGTGGGCCATGTAGTTGCCTATGGCATGTACAGTAACTGTCCTATAGCTTCTGCGTTCCTCCAGTGTGATGACATCACCGTATAGATCAGGCCTCACTTCCTGCTGACGTCGGTAGGGGGCGTGACACATCAACAGTTAACACTGAGGAGGATGGCGACTAGTGATAGGAGGATGGCAGAGCTGCGATACACGCCACTGGATCCAGCTGCAAAGGGAAGGGAGTTTATTGTGATATCACATCAAAATAAGGAATGGGTATGTATACATGTATACAAGTCATGTATATTATGGATAATCTGATGATCAAATGGAGACATGGTATGGCCACACTGAAATATGTTTCAGGTAAATATGATTAGGTCTAACCAATCAGTCTGCCTCTATTGTATATCATTGATCTAACATACATAGCTCGGGCATATGTTTATATACATGTATATAATAAGTAAGGGGGGGGGGGGGGGGGGGGGTTGGAGCCAATTGTCAAAGCATTGTCAAATTCCATGCACATCATTTCACTGGATGGATTAATCTGGCCGAAATTGACAGGGACGATCTTAATGTATTGATTGTCGTATATTACGATCGGTTAACCGTTAGGTAAAATAGAATATACAGATCCTTTTCTGTTGTACAATATTATGAATCAGAACGAAACCGTATGATCTATAGATTATATAGGCTGGTATAGAATAAAGTGGGATTATTTCAATACATTATAATGTGGAAGTTTGTCCTCTGAAAATGCCTATACAAAATTTATCGCACAGGATCAGAACTACATGATGCAAATAACGCCATTTCCACGAAGTGCTTGGGCAAAAGCATTTAGTTGTATCCCGCCTATAGGCGTGTAGCTGGTTGAATTATCAACCAATGAGATAATTCCCTGGTCTCCACTGCGGAATTCTTAGGGGGCATTATGAAACAGCTTGTACCCATTGTGATTGCTGCATCAGTGCTTATCTCGCCAGTTACCAGATCAAGCAATGGTGCCCCCTACTAAGGAACCTGCAACCTCGGTATACTTAGAAGAGCATTATCCCAGACAAAACATGTCATACATTATCCTAAACTGGCATTTCCCACAGAATGCACCGCGGTAGAAAATAATGTGTCCAGCCTGTTCAAACCCCCACCCACCCTGCGTACCCGCCTTCGCTCAACACCAACTCTGGAGCGGCCGCGACGTGTAAGCTGGTCGCGTAAGTAGTATTTAGAAAGAGGTAATAGGCTCGGGTGCATCGATATGTCTACATAAAGTCCGCTCCACCGGACATTCAAACTGTCGAATTCATTTCTCAAAGTTAGTTCTGACAATTTGATGTGTCACATACACTTTAAAAACATACATATAGGCTATTATCACCCCGCCCTAATGTTATGTAAACTGCACTTACAGAAGGCGACCCGGAGCTGTTCTGTTTGGACGGAGGAGGCCCCCGGTAGGTCGGCTATACACTGGAGGGGTGCGTAGTAGTCGGCGTCCTGCAGGGTCAGTTCTACGTAGCTGACAGAGTCCCCATAACCTGTGTTAGGATGAAACAGGCAGAAATGATGCAGTACCCATTATATAATTAATTGCTGAAAACGAGGAACGGTTACAACTTACTTTATTATTATTCAATGTATGGATTGGTGTGGAAAGGATCCTGTAAACTCTTCCCTGATAATGGACAAATTATAATTTGACTTGTTGCCCTTTCTCAATAAAAGAAAGAGACATCATAGTCCACCATACAATAACAAATGCATCAATAGAATATTCCTTTCACACCCCCTAGGCCCGTTATTCAGTGCCCGATCCAGGAATTAAAAGGGAGGGGGCGCGCCCCGTTTCCTGGGAAGAGAAGGGGGCGCGCCCCATTTCCTGGGTAAAGGAGGGGACACACCTCAATTTATGTAGGATAAATTGGGCTGCAAAATGTTAAATAAACTCTTAACTACAGGCCAAAAGGAGAGGGCGCGCGCCCCCATGCCTCTTAAATCCGCCACTGTTATTCTACCATTTGAATAATCACACAATAGCACACACCTTGACTATCGGTGGTGGTGGCTACCTGGGTAGCCCGGCTGGTGATGTCGTTGGTGCCCATGTACCAGCGGTGGGTGGCGGGTGGGCGGCTCCTCACCGACGTGCAGGTGAGGTTAGTGGGTGTGGCCTTCTGCACCTTAGCGCTACCACCCGGCCACGACAGGCTCATAGACTCAGGGGCCACTGCAGCGACAACATAGGGTTAATTGAATAAACTTGACAAAGTGACATATTGTTTTAGGCTAAAGATACGTAACGTGAGTGCATGTGTATGGTTAACAACTGAATTCTTTGTGATTAGTAGTTGGTGTGAACTTGCATCTATAGCTACTGTAGTGTAAGTAGTATTATGGAATATGGATTTGCTACAGGTTTAAAGATGCAAGATACCGGTTTCGGTATATCATCTTGTACATTATATGTACAAGCTCTTTTACTTCGTTAATGCATCATTTCAATGAATAGCTCCATATAATTTGTGCATAATACCGCTCCTTCCGGAGCGTATCAAACACATGTGACTACATGAAACAGCCATGTACCATGACGACTATGGTAGAGTGCAAGGTGCATTAACACCACAGGCTAACACAGAGTCCTAAGCATATGCCTAGTCTCAGCCTGTGAATAACACAGTATATGCTACCTTTATCTAGAGGGTTAAGGACCTACCTGAGACGGAGAGGTAGGCAGACAGGGTGGTTGGAAAGAGGACACACTCGTACTTGCCCTCGTCCTCGACCAGTGCTGAGAGGATGGTGTACGTGTACGTGTCGCTCACGTTGTAGCGGGACGCGTTACGTAGGTTGAGGTTGAGGGCCAGGAGCACACTGGGGGCTGGTTCCGTCTGTATGACAATAGGTATTCTTATCATACTGTGTGGCGTTGAGTAACCTTTTAAAAATCTCTTTATCTGACCATCACTTTTCTTTATCTGGCCATAACAATAGATAGCGCTATCTGTATCAAGGGAATGTTCACAAATGACGTCACCAGCTGAGGGATTCGGGGCGGGGGGGGGGGGGGGATTCAGTGACGAAACATGACGTGGGCTATACATTTCTACAGATTTGGGTGGGTGTTGAAAAAGGTCCCACAATAGGTGATGTCATCTGTGAATGTTCCCATAGACATGTATAGAGTATCTTGTGTATACCATCAGTAGTGTGCAGTTAATATATACACATATATGTATGTATTGTGTATGTACATAGACTGACCTTATAGAACTGGAGGTCCTGACCCAGGTCCTGGGTCCCTGTCACCGCACAGGTGAAGGCGACGCTACTACCCTGGAGGGCAGACGCGTTGGACGGGGAGCCGCTCAGGGATGCTGCACCCTCAGCCACTGAGGATGTGGAGAGGGATGGTTGTAATTGTTATCATCATTATCACATAATTCTCAACAATATTAGATCATACACATATTGGTAAATGGGATGACGTGTATATACATATGGCTGTTAAAAGGATAATTATCACATCCGCCCAGTGAATGTTGTGTGTGTGTGTTTTCGCCTGGAACTGGGGAAAATACCCTTAAACCGAGTACCTGCGGACTTCACTGAGTCCCCAGTTTCATGGCAACTATTTTGGGCAGGCTAACTTTTGTGATACCAAAATGAATCGATTTCTGCAAGGTTCCCAATTCCCATCAAATAATATCATGCACCACTCATACTATCACACCAAGAATCGTAGAGTATAAGCTATACGCTATTTAGGCTCGTTGATCACACTCCAAAAATGGTCCACACACAATTCTATGTACATTGTACATGTATACATACAAATAGTGCCACAAATAATCATTCTGGCCACTCTTAACATTTCTAGAAGTAAAAACGATGCAATCTGTAGCGTTGCGGAGCTCCTAAACCCATTACAGGTATCCCGTTACAGGCATAAACCCACATGACTGTGTGTGTGTCTCAAGTTTCGTTCTCAAAATGCTCTTTCTATAAATATTAGACCCATGTATTAAAGGCATGCATATCCCAAATAGACTAATTCGGGTCTATCATGCAAAAAACGAATTAATGTCTTACCTGAAATAACGAAGCACAAAGCCACACTCAGACGAACAATCATGGGGTATCCCATTATTCTGAAACGAAAAGGAAAGCCCAAATATGGTTTTCCACTAAAGGTCGCCACTGATATGTCCGCTGGCGAAAGTTGATATATTGGTTGATGTGATGAAGATGGTATAGACCTAATGGGTATAGGACTGGCTGTGTCGAGGTAAAGACTTGGTTAGTGTCATCCATGTGCCCTGGTCATACCCTGTCTTTGCATAGCAGCACCCAAGACGTCCGCTGGAGGCACTAGTGGATACACATGCCACACCCTTAAGCTGTGGTCACCCCCGTGACCCCTGGTGCACGAGTGTCCCTGATCCCTCTTGAGACTAGGTACATATATGTGGTGGACAGAGAACCTCTGGTGCATGTCACAATGGCGGCGGGACAGGCCCCCCTCCCCCCAACTTAAAAGTCGGGGGGGGGGGCAACTTTTAAGTTTTTGGGGACGAATAATATTGTAGTTTCACAATAGCCTAGAATACAGCAATTTCAAAGTAAAATTTCTAAAATGTTTCTAGGGATCACATAATAGGTTTACATTAGTCTAAGAGTCAAATTCCAAAAAAAATCCTGGGGCCTGTGGTCCCAAGACTCCCACTTTTAACGGCCCTTTTAACTTACAATGAACACCCCTCAAGTTTTAGGAGCTATATTTAGAGGGAGGGGAGGACTAAAAATAGAATGTGTGGCGAAACGTGACAAGCAGAGGAGGCTGACATTCGCATGAGAGATGTCACATTTGTTCCCAAAAAGATTTTTCTTATTAGGATTAAAGAAAACATTTTAATAAAACTGGAAGACTGCCTTGATACTAGCAAGCATATTTGGCAGTCTGCTGCATCATTTAGCCCTATATCATCCAGTTATATTAAAGGATGAACACAGTTCTAAAGGTTCCACGTGACCAATATTGACTGCCTGTTTCTAGGGGGGGGGGGGCTGTAAATGATAACACAAATATACAGTGTTTTTATTTTCCTCAGTATGCTTTTATTGAATCTGCTTGAGTATAATTTATCATAATATTCACAGAAGACAAAGTGAGCACTGGGCCGGAATGAAATTATAACAACGAGTGGAATGTCTCATCAACTAAAACACATTATAAAGTATCATATTCAGCATACAGTGTACATAAACTAAGACACTGGGCCAGTGTATAGGGGCAATAGTGCTATTGGGGCGAGTACAACAGGTCTGCTAACCATTACCCCGTCCCTACCCCAGTGACTGACCATCGTAGGGTGGACAACAAACATAGACGCCAGTAACCACATAGTGGTAACTTTGTGTGACTGACACTACTCATCTGTAGTGCTCATGGGGACAACCTGTAGGGATTAAGATACATGTCGTCGGCAACATGTAATGTGTGGACTAATACGGGCTGGGTGGTGTTGAGGGGTAGATATGGAGAGTGGGCAGTGCGACTCTGTGTGTGTGTTGGGGGGGGGGGGGGGCGGGTAGCTTGGACAACTGAAAGAAACGGTATTATATAAATACACACCAACTATGTTTTGAGCTTTGGGTGGAATCTTCAGAGTATTTATCTTTCTATTCTATAGAGCTTCAGATTGGGCCTGAGTGGAATGGAATGTCTCCTGTCTACATTTCATTATTTTCTCTGAATATGACTGTCGGTGATCTGGTTGAAATTGTAAACTGGTCACAATAAGAGATGCGGAGGCGTGGGGGGGGGGGGGGGGGCTTAGTATGTTGTATTCCCTACCATAGGTCCACTACTATCGTCGATACAGCAAATTATTCCTACAATTACAGTAATGTCAGATTGGCCCCGTAATCAATATTTTCTTCTTCACATTTAATCAACACTACATATTGCACACTACAAGGCATTTTCTGCAACTTTCAACAGAGTAAACGCTAATATGATTTAAAAAAAATTCAATTTTAATGTGGAATATCATGCTGTTTTTTTATCAGTGACGAGCGCTCTATCAATAGCCGATACAAAACATATAAACCTGTTAGACTTACTACCAGTTATATTAAAGATATAATATATAACGGAATGCATGTCGTAAAGAGGACTTTAATGTTATTTATATCAATGTCCTTTTCTGGGACAAGAAATTAACAATACCGTAAATTCGCGCATAGATGCCATGGCTTTTACAAGAGTCAGTGTAGCTTATAGTGTTCTCTCAATATGAAGGCGGGACTTACACAAGGGTTTCGGAATTATATCGGTTACTACTGCACTAAAATTGCCAAAATCATACTCCAGGTGCGGCTCATAGGATTCTCCCATGTTATGGGTGCGACTAATACAACGGTTAGGCTTATACGCGAGAATTTACGGTAGTAATAATTCAATATAATTCATAACCCAGTATTAACATTATAATACATGTTCGTAAATGCAATAAGGATGTTCATGAAATGATAAACGATACCCGAGAGGCCTTCATGGCTACATTGAAGCACCACCAACACAAGACAAAGTCAAAGCAATATGAATTATAATATCAATAACTAAACAGATGACGTGGCAGCTTCAATACCAAATGATTGGCGATTCTAACAACGTGTTTGTCGATGTTTGGATACTATAACTGTCTATTAACACCGATAATTTGAACTGAGAAGAACAAACCCTTTAGTACACGTTACTGTTTAGTAATACATATTTACAGCCTATTATCTTGGTCAGTTTCTAACTTATCATCCAGTATTCATTAGTATATTATAAATAAATCATTATAGCAATCAGATAAACCTAGTTGGGCTTCGACTCTGCTTAAATATTCTACTAGATTTAGAACTGCACAGTTCCCACTCTTTCACATATTAAATTATCTAGTATTTATCTCTCTTTTTGCTTTTCTACATGAAATTGAAGTATGTACACACGTTTATCTACATCATATTAATTTGTGATATGGAATCGGTATGTCAGTTCATGTCAAGTCAACTCTATGGTCGGGATAGCTGAGGACCACCTGACGACGTTGTGCAGTTATATTCAAGTTTCCCCTGCGAATTACACACGTGGACATATCCAAGTTTCTGCACCGATCACCCTAAAGACTATACCGGTAGTTATATTCAACAAGTCCAATAATATCATATACTAATTCAATGGGCCAATGCAGCATTATCTACAGCCAATACGTGCCCTAATTATACTAGAGGTTTAGACTCTTCATAATCCACGTGTACATGTATGCCTATCTCCCGACCTCGTATACAGTGGTTAGGGCCATAACACATTTCATTTTCGTTTTAAACATACATTTTCTACTAACTTTGGTCATGTTTTAATGCTTTAAGAGAGCAACTTTAATATCTAACATTTTACAAGGCAGTTGTGGGTTCATGCATACAGAATATGTACACCCATATAGTCAAGTATACATGATTAGTTTATAGGATGAGTAAGTGTATAACTTGTATGGCATAAGTACCCAAATTGTTTTTAAGGAACCCAAATATTTCCAAGTGTTTTGAGAGTACTTCAAGTTCATATGACTGGAACTATTCACTTGCATTCTTACTTTATGATCTTTACCAGACATGACCAAATGTGCTAGATCTTAGTGTGAAATGGAACTGTAGACCCTCTAAAATAAATTTTAGTGTATGTGCGTGTTTTTGTACAATAGGACTAGTGGTTCATGACTGGGGAGCGTTATACTTTACAAATTAGATTCTACCATTAAAATATTCCCGCTTGAGTTTTGTACTTTGGCTTTGAAGACACTATCGAACTGAATTAAATTGAACAAGGGTGGTGGTCTTAGTATTTTCTACATAATATTGTTACAGTGTGTTTGGGCTGCAGTTTACGAACCCCCAATGAGCAATTTTCGATTTCGATTTCCCAACCTCCAAGTGCAGTGGTGGCGTATCCTAGTGGATGGTTGCCACACTAGACTGACCACCCTATTGGTATATACCAGTGTATTGTTAGCATGCATTATCATCTGCTACATATAATGTTAAGTACTCTTTGCCAAAAATGGTAGGAACTTTTAGCGGTACATATACATGTAGTGCGAAAACATCTCCAAAGAAAGAAAACTATGCAGACCGTAAGGGTTTCTCACATTACCGGGAGCCATAGCCGACTGATGTAGGACCACAGCCGGTGATTGTGACCACTGAACCTTCATGAGTAGAACAATATGACAAGTGCGGGTATTTCTATTAGAGAAATAAATAACATAGTGAAGTAAACACCACAAACAGAAAGATCACAGAAAACACCAACCATAGAGGTTGTGATAATGGTAATAGGTACCATCCCTGGATGGAATGTTTAAGAACTACAGACTCTTAATATATTGGAAAGTCAGGAAAAAAAGAATGAAAGAACTCCTTCTGGTTCCATAACACTATCATGTCCTGTATACTTCTAACTTCACAACCAACAACTGACATTTATATGGACGAACAATATCACATTAAACATATGCCGAGATTCCCTACAGTAATAGAGAACTCCTTTAACTAAATATCTGTGCTTTCATAACTCAAACACACGATTCCTCAATTTGTTATTCATACATACTATTTTTTGTATTCATCTAACATCCTAGATGTCATCAAATATGCCCCGCGGTGGTGGGATAGTTGAGCGGCTGTTTCCGCCGTTTGACTCGTATCGCGTCGGTCGTGAGGGTCCAGGCCGGGACTGGTAGCGCATGGCGTTGGTGTTACTATTGAGGGTGAGGTTACCCCCAAAGTCTTCTATGTTTTCAATTGAGTCACTCGTGTAATCTATAGGCTCTGACTGCCTGAGCAGCTCGGTGCGGTCATTGTCCTCCGGGCTCTGACTCGAGGAATACGCAGAACCTGAACAGGAAGAGGGATGAGCAGCTGGTCAGCACGAGCAGTTCATACAGAGAGAGAGCAACTCAAATACACAACTTTATGGCGACAATAAACACAAAAAACGATGGAGACAATGGAGGCGATTATGTAGATGTGAGCATAAGTACAAGGGTCAGATTTAAGGACAGGACTACTGAAAGCACATAGGTATTTATAAATACGGATACTATTGGTATCAACATGTCGTTAAGGGGTATTATCAGAGGTAGAATATGACGAAGCCACGCACAGTCACTCCGTATTGACAACAGAGCAGAAGGACACATGTAAAATGCAACAAGTATAGGTTGGGTCGGTTTTAATGATGTAAATGGCAAAGTGATGAATCAATAGTTTCTATATTAATTCCTTAATGGATCAGCTCAGGATCCCTACAATAGGGGACAGGTGGGTGAGTCTTGGACCAATCAGAAGGATGTAGATATTCAGCCTGGGGTAGCTCAGGGGGTTTCGTATCACATGCCTCATGGGATTCAGTACAGTATTAGCATACCTCATGACGCTGTGACGTCATTGATTAGACGTCAGAAAATGTCACGAAATCGGGAGAGATGCAGTCTGCATTTTCCCTCGTAATTACACCCCCAGAACCCCCCCCCCATTTTTTTTAATCTGTTGTCAGAACGGTAGAGGTGTGCGCGACAGGAGGTAAACTAACAAAACATATCTCCACAGAACTAGGGAGACCAGAGTTCTTTTTTCTCTTTTATACACACAGGAAAGAGCCATTTTAACATAGACTTCAATGAAAAACACACAAAAACTGACACTTTACAATATTTCACAGGAGAAGTCCGAAAATAGAGTTCACCTTATCCTTCATGTTGTCTCTATCGGGTAAACCATTCTCGTTACTCGATGATCTGAGTAATATCATGACTGTATGCATCCCCGATGCATGTTCTTTTTATTAATAGTTTTTATCGGTCTTGATTTTTGTTTAGGGAGTGCTCATTTTTTAACAACAGGGGGGGGACGGTGAGATTTCGCGCGGAACGCGCGAAATTTTTTCACCCCCCCCCGCTAGAGGGGTCGAAATTTTTTACCCCCCTCCCGGCAGGCCGAAAATCGCGCGCGTTCTCGCCCCTTTGTAACATAGTGACGCGCGGGCTTTTTCCCTCAAAACAGGTTGAATTTTTTTCACACCCCCCCAAGAGGGGTCCAAATTTTTTACCCCCCCCCGGTCAAGGGGTCCAAATTTCCCCCCCCCCCCCCAAATCCACCACCCCCCCCCCCCTGTTGTTAAAAAATGAGCACTCCCTTAAATTGATTAAAATGTGTTTAAAAAAAAAATCAAAATAGACCCATTAATCTTGCTAGGAGGCAAAGAGAGGCTCATGTTTTCTCATGGATATGCGCGACCAAAATAAACGGGAAAAAGGGAGCAGGATCTCAGGGTTTAACTACAGATATTGTGTTATCCTAGGTGCCAGTCAATGATAGTAAGGGGGGCACACTATTTTACTCTTCAGGAGCATTAGCTTACAGAAAGTTTAAGTGAACTGTAAAAGGAGAACACTATAATCCTGTTAGTGAGGTTAGCTAATACCAACTCAGAACGAAGCTCCATACTAACCGCCAAGCCGCGACCTACACATACCTCTCACGTGCCCCAAGTTTCACGCTAGCCAAGTTTCTAAGCTTCTTCCCCCCGGGCTGGGCGACTAGGCAATAGGCGGTCAGTAGAGGTGGAAAAGGACTGGTAGTTCCCAGTGGAAAGTCTGGCTGTGGAGAGAGGAGTGAGGTGGGAGAGAGACGGGTCGTTCCTACCTGGCCTTCGACTATCATTTACATTCACGTCAGGGAAGGAAGGTACCGGGTGGGCACTAGTACCTGACTGCTTCGGAGCAAATCGCTCATTCCATGTCCGCCGGCGCTCCTCCATATCCTCTATGCGTTGACGCTTTCTCCTCTCTACAAGACAACAGAGAATAAGATGTATAATTCTGCAACTATTAAAGAGCACTAAGACATGGTGCAGCCTGAAGATGGATTTGTTATTGCAAAATCTATTTTTCTATACTTTTTGTCTCAAGTTACAATCCATTAATTTATAGATTTTGTACCTATGTGTCAATGACTCAATTTATGGGGTACAACTGAACAGAATAAACATACGGCACACAAAAGAGGTGTTTATTCAGAAAACCGAATGCACTACAGTGGAGTCGCGATAATCCGTCCACTACCGTCCAGACGTACGTGGCCGGATCGCGCAGCAACTGGAAGGCCAAATCAGAGGGTGGTGAGCGGGTGGGGGGGGGTTGGGAGGGGGGTAGGGAGGGGGCACGGCGGATGGTGTACAAGGTAAGATGAGATGGAGGGGACGTACCTTTTATCTAATTCTAAAGACTAAATCTTACTTACATTACAAGTAAATGATAGATTTGATTAAACTATTTCAAGTATGTCAAATAAAGAAAAGAATCATTTAAAGACCAATTTATTCATTAATGATAATCTCTATGCAAATACATGCCACAATAACTATTCTTATCCATATCATATACAATGTCATATTGACTACAGACTCGTGACTAATACATATAGGCTATGGTATAGGCCTATTCATGTTTAGTCAATAGAATATCTATTGAGTTTTACTAGCTCCCTTTTATAGCTAGGCCTACTTATTGTGCATTGTAGTGTGGGCTAGGCGGTACAGAAAAGGTAACTACACATTACCATTCGATATAAAGTCACATTTCTTTAGCCTAATTTTGTGAAGAAATGGAACAGTTTTGGTTGAGTGACAGTGGCTTTCCTCTTAGTGTGGAGAGAGGTCTGCAGCATGTGGAGATGCGTGATCAGCTCAGGTGCATTATCCATACCACTGGTCTCAAGGAACGTGATCAGGCTGTCTGTTGCAGAAGCTGCCTCCCTGAGGGACATGGTGGGGGCCAGTGAGTCCATGCTACTCTCATCCACAGTGTCACACAGGGGCAGGGTAGACTGTGGTTCAGGTCCAGGTTCAGGGTCTGGCTGGACGATTTCTAAGATGTTATCTGTGGTGAGATCACCACAGATGGGCTCACTGCTATCTACCGACAGGTAGTTGTTGACATCACACACCTCAGGATCCAACTCCCTCATCAGCTCCCGGAGCACTGAGAGGGGGAGATCGTCCTCCTCCACCTCCTCCTCCTCCTCCTGCTCAGGTATATCCACAGGGGCTTCCAGGATGGCAGTGTGGCTCCAGCAGTTATAGATGGTGCTGGTGGTGACATCACGCCAGGCATACTTGATCCTATACAGAGCCTGTTTGAGGGTCACCTTCTGTGGTTTACATGACTCAGCACATGTGATGTAGTGCCTGACTAACAGCTTCCTATAGTGGCACTTGAATGACCTAATAATACCTGCATCCATAGGCTGGATGTGGGAGGTGGTGTTGGGGGGAAGAAAATGCACTTTCACATGTGTGGGTGTGTATCCAGCACACCTGTGGCTAGATGCATTGTCCAACAGGAGGATGATGCGCCTCCCCTCCCTCCTCATACGTTTATCAAGTTTCATAAGCCAGTCTTTGAAGATGATTGAAGTCATCCATGCCTTCTTGTTGTAGTAATAGTTCACATAGATCTCTGGGTCAAACTTCTTCTTAAAGCACCTCGGTCTCTTGGCATGTGCAATGACAAGAGGCTTTATCTTATCAGTGCCTGTAGCATTAGCACACAATGCCACAGTTACTCTCACCTTGGACTGCTTCATCCCCTCCACGTTTCCCACAGTTGAGAGGGTGCTTGATGGTCCAAGCTGATAAAACAGGGCAGTTTCGTCCATGTTATAGACATCCTCCCTGCTGTACAGTGGCGTCACCTTAGTCCGGGCGACGATAGTCCGGGTACTACACCATCCGGGCAGAGCTGCCTTTGCACGGACCTTATTACACTATAATAGTATACAGTAGTCCGGGTATCTCATGATCCGGTCACCGGGCAGTATCTCTAGTGCACAGAGTGTGTGTTCAGCATTAAATAATGCCACAGTAAACCAGGCATTTAAGCCCTGGGGCATGGGGCAGTGGGGGAAATGCTGTCACCCACCAATTTGTATGATACCAATCAAACGGTTTTTACATTTTGTTTGTAATAATTATTACAAACCAAACACTTGGTTAACATTTGCACATCCAAGCATTGTTAATGTAAATATAAGATTAATCGAGTACTTACCATTTATATAAGTATGAAGATTAATCGTTGTTCTTCGAGAGACAGATAAACATATCTGCTGAGTACACAGGAGAGGTGACGTCACATCCGGAGGTCAGATTAGCGCCCACTTGCAGTGAATCTTTTGCTGAAAGTAAAACATCTGGAAATAGTACACAGTAGTGCTCTTTTTACTTAGTCTAAATAGCACCCTCATGAGTAGGTGAGAGATTATACCGCTAGTAGTAATCTTCTTCATCCTGGGGATGGATGGGTGGGCCTGTGTACTCAGCAGATATATTAATCTTATATTCTTCTTCGCGACAGAAAACATTCTGCTGACACAGGAGACTTCAAAGTTCAGCTAGATTCACTGCTTATTTCCCATAATGTTACTCTCCCATAAAGGACTGTAACTTCTCATATAGGATAACAGAAAATAGATACTTTATTTCACCTAAAGGTGATGTTCTATTACCTTGTGATATGGTTTTGACTAGGTTGCATGACATTTTGCTATATAGCAAAGACGGCATAACTGCCATACAGTTCACCACAGCTGTGGCAGTGTAATTGTCCATCATAGAAAAAGTTTTATCACATACAGATACTGCTGCCTCTAGTAAGGCTTATGACTATGATCAGCCAATAGAGTTCATACAAACTATCGTTACGGCAAAAGGGCCAAAATTCTCCCCTTTTGAGGTGTGTCTTTTCCCCCAAAAAGGCTCTGAAAATTTTGTTCCCAGCTACTCGATAGAGTCCTCCAGGAGGATCCTGGCTAGCGTCTTGGGAGGCTTGGGGTTCTCGATAGGCTTGTTGTAGTGCTTAGCCATGGTCTTGGCACCTTTCCAAGACCCATGCCTAAGCAAAACAGCAGTCGATACACCGAGTCTCCCTCCCGCAGAGGTGCTGGCACCCCTGGTGGAGTGAGCTCGGTATACCCTGGTGTCCACCCCAGCTGCGGAAAGCACCGCAAGGACCCATCGCTTTGATGAGTCCTGCCCAATCTCGCCAAATGGCTTGCGGAAGGACAAGAAGAGCGAGTGTTTCCTTCCCCCTTCCTTGTCCAACCTGGCTGGCTCCGTGACCCGCACGTAACGTTTCAGGGGACAGACGACACACAGAGTCTCCTCCTCGTGGAACGGTTCCAGGACCAGTTCTTTGAGGGGTTCCCCCCGTACGCGCTGTTTTCATCAGACCCTTCAGAATGAAACGCGCAGACCCCGAATCCAGCCAAGTCAGATTGCGGAGATCAAGTGCAGGGATGACCTGGCCTCTTTGGCCCGACACCAGCAGAATCAGCATCGTTAGCTTGAATCCCAAGAACTGGGTGGACAAGCCTTCATTGGCACCCCAACGCTGGAATATGCTGAACACCAGCATAATGTCCCAGAACTTGTTATATCTGGGAGAAGGAGGATTCCTTCGATAGTCGGTGCGGCGGGCCCTGCACACCCAATAGTGGGTGCCCATGGTCTTCCCGTTGTCAAGGTTTTTCACTAAAACCTACAACGCACATCTGGCAGCGTTAACAGTGCCAAAAACCTTGCCCTTTTTCGAAAGCAAGCGGTGGAAACGACAAACCTCCAAAGCCGTGGTTGACAGCTGCAACGTGTACGTCATGATTGACAGCTGCAACGTGTACAACGTGGTTGGCAGCTGCAACGTGTCGCCATGTTTGACAGCTGCAAGGTGTATGACGTGTTTAACAGCTGCAACATCTACATCGTTATAGACAGATGCAACATCCTGGTTGACGGCTGCAACTTCTAAGACGTGATTGACAGCTGCAACGTCTAAGACGTGATTGACAGCTGCAACCTGTACGACGTGATTGACAGCTGACGTGTTTACAATATAAATGTCATCTGCAACGTCTACTACTTGATTGACATCACATGTTTGCCGGCGGATTGACAGCTGCAACGTCTAGGACGTTATTGACAGATGCAATGTCTACGACATGGTTGACATCTGCAACGTCTATGACATGGTTGACATCTGCAACATCTTCTACGTGATTGACAGCTGCAACGTGTACAACATGGTTGGCAGCTGCAACGTGTACGATGTGATTGACACCTGCAACATGTATGACGTGATTGACCGCTGCAACGTGTACGCCATGTTTGACAGCTGCAAGGTCTACGTGTTTGACAGCTGCAACGTCTACGACGTGATTGACAGCTGTAATATCTACGCCATAGAGTGCCGTCTGCAATATCTACAACATGATTGACAGCTTCAATGTCTGCCACGTAATTTACAGCTGTAGCGTTTACAACATGAGAGAGATCTGCATCATCTACAAATGTGATTCACATCTGCTACATTTACCACGTGATTGACATCTGCAACATGTGCGACTTACAGCTGCAACGTCTACAACATGATTGGCAGTTGCAATAGCTACTACCTTAGTGACACCTATATCATCTACAACATAATTGACAGCTGCAACTTGCTTGACAGCTGCAAATGTCTTTATCGTGAGTGATAGCGGTAAAGTCTACAACATGATTGGCAGCTGCGACGTCTATGACGTGATTGACAGCTGCAATGTCTACAATGTGATTGACACCTGCAACATCTGCGACTTGCTTGACAGGTGCAAACGTCTACGTCATGAATGACAGCGGCAACGTCTACAACATGATTGACAGCTGCAACTGAATGATATCTCAAAACAAAGAGGTACAAAACCCTAACCAGGTAAAGTGCACTCAAGTATCCACAACTCTTAAGTGATCCAAAATTGTGGGTCTTTTGGAAACTAGTCCAAACCAAATACAAAAGCGGACAGCGGCTACGTCTGTGACGTGGATGAGGGCTTAGACAATTGGATACTTAAGAGTATATTGTCAACTGTAACATCTACGACGTGATGGGCAGCTGCAACGTCTACGACCTGATTGCCAGCTGCAACGTCTACGACCTGATTGTCAGCTGCAACGTCTACAACCTGATGGCCAGCTGCAACGTCTACGGCCTGATTGTCAGCTGCAACGTCTAAGACGTGATTGACAGCTGCACCTTCTACGACGTGATTGTCAGCGGCAACATCTACGACGTGATTGACAGCTGCAACGTCTACGACGATTTGACATGCAATCGTCTATGACGTGATTGACAGCTGCTGTGTCTACGACATGAATGACAGCTGTAACGTCTACGACGTGATTGACAGCTGCAAAGTCTACAACATAATTTACAGCTGCAACGTCTACGACGTGATTGACAGCTGCAAAGTCTACAACGTGAATGACAGCTGCAACGTCTACGACGTGATTGACAGCTGCAACGTCTATGACTTGAAAGACAGCTGCAACGTCTACGACGTGATTGACAGCTGCAACGTCTACGACTTGAAAGACAGCTGCAACGTCTACGACGTGATTGACAGCTGCAACGTCTACGACTTGAAAGACAGCTGCAACGTCTATGACCTTATTGACAGCTGCAACGTCTACAACGTGATTGACAGCTGCAACGTCTACAACGTGCGCACCAGCGGCTACAACTCTCTTGAGCGCCAGCGGCTATGTATTTTATGTGAGCGCCAGCGGCTATGCCTCAGACGTGAGCGCCAGCAGCTACATCTGCGAAGTCCTAGAAGAACATAGTCTTAATGTGCGCCAGTTGATATCGAGGCCAGCATCTATGTCTCCAACATGAGCGCCAGCAGCTATGTCTGCGACATCCCTAACAAAGACTGGATGTGCGCCAGCTAGTATCAAGCGTCAGTGGCTAGATCTAGGGCATGATTGGCATCAACAAGAACGCCATCAATGTGAGCATCATTAACGTGATACCATTAATGTGAGCAACAGCTGCCACATCTGGGATGCGAGCAACATCGCCTACTTCTGGGACGCGAGCGCCAGCGGCCACGTCTGGAGCGAGAGCGCCAGCGGCCACGTCTGGGATGCGAGCTGCTATGTCTACAACGTGATTGACAGCTGCAACTTCTACGACGTGATTGACAGCTGCAAAGTCTACAACTTGATTGACAGCTGCAACGTCTACAACGTGATTGACTGCTGCAAAGCCTACAATGTGATTGACAGCTGCAACGTCTACAACGTGAGTGACAGCTGCAACGTCTACGACGTGATGGACAGCTGCAGCATCTACGACGTGATTAACCGCTGCAACGTCTACGATGTGAAAGCCAGCTACGCCGTGATTGACAGCAGCAACGTTTATGCCGTGATTGACAGCTACAACATCTATGACGTGATTGACAGCAGCAACGTCTATGACGTGATTGACAGCGACAACATCTATGACGTGATTGACAGCAGCAACGTCTATGACGTGATTGACAGCGACAACATCTATGACGTGATTGACAGCCGCAACGTCTATGATGTGATTGACAGAAGCAACGTCTAGGGCAAGATTGACAGCTGCAACGTCTACGCCGTGATTGACAGAGGCAACGTCTATGACGTGACTGACAGCGACGTCTGTGACGTGAAACCCAAGGAATTTTTGGGCATAAGGTGTGGGTCTTTTTGGAAACTAGTCCAAACCCAAGGTACCTCCACATGAGTTAAGTCATCTTGATGTTCAAATCAAAGAGACATGTGTGCTAATAGTGTTTTAAGGTGGGGATTAAAACACAAGGCCAAAGAAATTTTCGGCATAAGGTATAGGTATTTTGTGTTACCAGTCACAAACCCTAAGCACATAATTGAGACCCTAAAAAAGGTGGACCAGTTAAGTCTCTTTGTGTTTTCGTTTCACAACAACACAAACTTCTTAAATGCCTAACTCAAGGAATTTTTCGGCATAAGGTATGGGTAAACTTGTGTATTCAACACAAGCACTCAGTGTGGATCTGTATCAACACAACAGAGTTATTTAATGCCTCAAAGAAATTTTGGGCATAAGGTATATGTCTTGGTAAGGACTGGTCCAAACATGTACAAAGTACAACAAGACACACCTGACACTGACTTGACAGTTCACCTCACTCAAATCTGTATGAGTGGAGAACAACCTCAAATGTCATTCTTCTATAACTGAGTTATAAAAGAATAACTGAGGTGTCAACTACAAAGTAGCAAGCAAAGCTTTAAGTGTCTTGACTTCAACCAATATCTAGAGTCTGCCAAGCTGTTATGACAGGTAGTAGTTGATATTATTCTGTCTTTGACCATGCATAAGACAGTGGTAAGTCCTTCCTGGTTCTTTATTTTAAAAGTGTATTCACTAATAAAACAGAGATCTACAGTGTATAACAGGATAAATTTCTATCTCTGCAGATATGAGTTTATCCCATCACAATTTTATTCCTTATGAAGGCTCGTTTCGCTATTGAAACATTCCTCAACAAATGAAGCAGCAGTACTGCACTGTGAGCCAACATAACAAATAAAAAGCCAACATAAATCAGTGACTCAGTCAGAAATCCAAGATGGATGACTGGTCTTGCTGAATCATGCCAGCCCCTAGCAGCAACTAAGCTCTACACAATCTAAACTCCAATTTTCCACTATAACTGGATGACTAAATCCATATTATTGTGAAAACTGAACTATAATTGCACATTTGAGAAAATTGCACTTTATCTGGATGACCATTCATCCCAATTTGAAAATCCCCAATTTTCGCCCACCGGCGGATTTTCAGTCAAATTTGCGGTCACAATTCTGGCAATCTGAAGAAAAATAAACATCAACAACAGGTTGTTTTCTCAAAGGTGCAAATATATGTAAAAAGGAATGGTACAAGTAAGTTCTTACCTGTCAAATTCCTCCAAATATGTATGTGTTTGCTGCTTCTAGTGGGCCCACTTCTTTCCTCTCGGGTTCCGCGCTTAAATCTGTCCTCCGGATGTGACGTCACCTCTCCTGTGTCAGCAGAATGTTTTCTGTCGCGAAGAAGAACCTAGACAAACAATCACTGTTTTAGTCCAGTCACCAGAGCAAAGCGAAACGTAATCCTACCAGTGGAAATATGGGGAGGGGGGAGGGGGCGGTGTTGTGACAGGAGTTACTTATATACGGACTGACCGGCGGTGACAACACTCCCTCTCGCCCGCCATTTGCTGGTGAGGGGGGGGGGAGCGTTGCTCATGGCAAAGTTGCTTACAGGAAAAATCCAAATTTAGATTTTTCACTAAACTCATTAAAAGGTGTTCTTTTCTAATCAATGTGGTAGAATTGTCATAATTAAATCCATCAAAGATTTGTTAACCTCTAGCGTGTATGACATGCATCTGATTCTAATACCATTCACCTCTTAACTAGGTATGTCCTCCACCCCCCCCCCCCCCCCCCCCCCTACTACAACCCCCCCCCCCCCCCCAAGTCCCACCTCCTCCTCTACTCTTTTCTATGTTTCACACATCTGGGCGTTTCAGTGTCCGGGTGGTGTTAGCTTTGCACGGCACTGCCCGGATTAGGGTGACGTGACTGTACTCTGCAAGCACCTTTTGTAACTCCTCACGACCCTTACTGACTATGGTAAGATCCACAGAACCACTTTCACCATGCATCTTGTGGCTAGAAATATTCAGTCTCTTTTTGACATTAGCTAGCCAGCCCCTGGAGTAGTTAAGACCCTGGATGTTCATCCTGTCACCAAACTCCCTGGCCTTCATAATCATCATGTCATCATTGACTACAGCATTCTTGAATCTCATGTCGTTGATCCAGATCTCAATAGCATCCTCCAGCTCAGGGTACTGTCCTTGTGTATTCCTGGTGTTAAGGCCTGCCACAGCCAGCCACCTCTCAGACTGCCTCAGTACATCTCCAACAGTAGACTTCCCTATAGGGATCCCCAATTCACTCTCAACCCATATCTTGATCTCAGAGTGTTTATCATTGGGATGCTCCTTTTGATAGAGACAGATCTGTTTTTTCTGATCTTGGGTGATCTCCTGTCGTTTTCTTTTTGCAGGAGGCTGAGACATGCTGACTGAGGTATAATTGTTACCTCAAGTAACACCCAGTAATGAATGAGACCACTTGATTAATACAGCACCTGGGTGACGGGGGGGGGGGGGGGGGCAAGATGTCAAGACTTGAGTTTAACATGCCCTGGTGTATGGGTGCTGGGGGGGGGGGGGTAGGGGTGCAGGGGGGATGGCGCCGTGACCCTGGGAGAGGGACGAGCAGGCGGCGTCATTAGTGCTGCGGGGTGGCGGGCCACGGGAGGAGGTCGCTGGGCAGGTCGGGGGCAGGCAGGCAGGGGCGGCGCGGTGTGGCATGAGTGCAGTGATTATAAGTTGGCAGTACTGACTCCAACCACCCCACAAACACACCTATATGTATGGGAATAAATTATTCTACAATTATTAAATCCTAAAGGCATTCTGTCTGCCATCCACATGAAAGACATTGATGTACATGCAAAGACAACTGAAACAGATATGTTGTGTCTCATAGTTCTGAAACTACTGGCTGTTATAAAGCTCTCCCATGGGTACATGTGTCAACTGGGATTAATCTGTCTATGTTTCTCTTTCATCCCTAGCCTGTTACAAATCTCCGTCTGGTATGCCCCAGCTGGCTGCAATATCAAGTTACTTTTCACTGTTAAATAGATGGGCTGTTGCTCAATTTTCCAGACTGGAACTGGAAGCCAAAATACCGGATTACCAAGGTCGTTTTAAACCAATAAAAACCGTTCCCAGTAAATTCTGACTGTAAGGTACGGGACTGGATTATCACAGACTGGATTATCGCGACTCCACTGTATATTATACTTAAAGTTTAAGAGAGAAGACTACATGTTTCTGACCTCTCTTGACTAACTCCTTGCCCTCGTCGGTAAGCTCCTGTGTCATATCGTCATCACCGATGAACTGTTCGAAGCCGAGAAAGTGGAGCACGCGACTCCCAAGTCTGAAGTAGGTGGCCATGCACAGCACCAGGATGGCGATGGGGAAGTAGATGTTGAAGCCATCCGAGATGAAGGAAATCACATCCATGTGACCCATAATCTGTAAGTACACATGGGTATGTAAGGCTGCATAAAAAGAATAAGCAGCTTTACAGACACCGCCCGCACCCCTAGAAAAGGGCCGCATGGAAGCTTTTTTTCATTATTTTCCAAAAAAAATCATCAAAACCCCCGCATCCCTGATTTAAAGAAAAGAAAATAACATTCAAATTTCCGCCCCTATTTGAAGGCATACTAAAGCCTCTAGTTGGTCGATTTTCATAAACTTTGCAGTTCTGGAATCCCCGGAATGCCTTGTATAATGTCCTAAATTTCCTTGGGAATCTCCTGAGTGGCTAGAATACTGTTGAAAATTGGGTTGCATTAACACTTTTATATTGGGATAGATTTATTTTTTACTCGGCACATTTATTTCTAAATGTTTAGGGGTGGATCTATTAAACTGACTTTGCAAAAAAAAAAAAAAAAAAAGGAACTCCCTCCCCGCATGTTTAAAAAAAGAAAAAGTCACCTCCCTCGTGGCCTAGAAAATTAATAACAAAAAAAAAAAAAAAGCCTCCCTCCCTCACCGTATATTTTCGAAAAGTGTCCGCAAAGCTGATAATCAATTTTATGCAGCCTAATGCAAACCACACGCATAAAAACAAGTTGACAGGAACAGGACATGTTGTACTAGGCATTTCTTTCATTATCAACGGTACTTTTCATTCTCAGTGAGGTTTAGACAGTGATGGGGGAACCGGTCCTAGCTGTCATGCTCTAGCATAAATACATTGTACACCAGTATATTTGTATAATAACCACTACATTTGTAAAGCTCTGCCTTTAAATTAGCCACTTGAGTATGACGATACCATAGACATACATATACATGTACTGATGTTTATGGCAATACCAAAGAATACATCCCCAGTTTCAGACTGATCATGATGATTAATAACTTTAAACGCGCACTTTATTCCTCCATTTACATTATCCTACTGGTTGTAGTTACCTGCGTGTAAGAAGTCTCCTCCAGGTTGTACTCGCTGGTGATGTGACTGTCCAGGTGGATGAGGCCAAGGAAGTTCAGACAGAGTGGAGGTGTCAGTCGACACAGCATCCTGAAATATTATCAGGTCAGACATTACATTTCTACAGTAAGACATGGCTATAGCGAACTTACCTATAACGAGGACTGGTTTATAAAGAGCATATATTTCTGTCCTTTTTAAAATGTATTTAAATACATTATAATCAACTGTTACACTGAGCACTCCGTTATAACGACGCAAATACTAAAAAAAACAGGTACCGGTACGTCGTTGTAACCAAGTTTTACTGTATAATTACATTTCTGAATGGGCTATAGCAGTTTACTAGAGCATACAGAAATCTTGAACTTACATGCCACAGAAGATGAGGCTGTATTCGTCCGTCATGTGGTGTGAGGCCAGGTAGTAGTAGTTAAGGACCCGCACGCGGAACACAGTGTAGTAGGCACACACACACAGAAAAGACAGCGTCGTAATACATGCCAACTGAAAAGGCATATCAAAATGAAGTTATCAAATTGTTATCCAAAAATGAGCTCACAGAGCTTCAAACTCTAAAATGACTTTTCATCTATGAGTATAAAAGCATTTTAAAATTCAATACAAATCTTAAAGAGGTACAAGGTATTAAAGATAACACGTTACAATAAAAATCTTTTCAGTAAGAATTAATATTTAATGCATGTACATATACATGAGCTGCTCTGGTTCCAACTCACCTCAATATTGAAGTAATTGAAGTTGCTCTTGGCGAGCTGCACGAAGAGCGCAAAGACTGAGAGGACAGGCTCTTTGACAAAGAAGAGTACCTCGGACCAGACAATCATCACGGCCATAAGAGATAAGAGTACCGCAAGCACGCGCAGTCCCCACGGTCGTATCCAGCACTTCCAGTACCACTCTGTTTTATGTAGCAAATGTAAGGTACATTTAGTATACGGAGCAGTGCTGTGTTCCCAACGGTATACTATGTAATGACAAAACAATAGTTTCTTAAAGGTATTATTTTCAAATATTATTTGGAATTATTTGAAAATAATGTTGAAATATGCGAAATTAAAAGGGAAGCTACATTTCTTTTTTTCTAAGCGATGGATGAATTGAAATGGAATCAGTAAAACAGGATAACATTTCAATTGAATCATACAACATATATTAAGAACTGTGAATGTACAGTAGCATATACGTAAAATATTTCAAAGGTTGGGTTTACACTTTTTTTTGGGAATATAGAGCTTGGCGATTGTGATCTGCATCTGGGGAATTACACCAAAATCTTCCCAAACTGAAGAGGTTACCCCACCGTTCTGATATAATAGTAATACGCTCTACTAGTGATCCAACCTCTAAGGTAACAAGCCACCACCTCGTATGCGGATCCCAACAGAAGGTTAAAGCTCTTAGTCTTCTTATACTAAGGGCAGGGTGAACCAGGGACATAGCTAGATACACTAAATTAACTAACAGTGAGTATTGACAGATTCTCTACCCAGATATGGAGAGTGTAAGAACCCAAATATGACAGGTTCTTTTAGAGTGACCTGGGCTTCCATCGGACTGGGACTACCACTTGGCTCATCTGCAGATCCTGTTGGAAGATTAAATGTTAATACCAGGGCCTAGTTCTCCTCTCTGAATACTAGCTAACCTGTGTATATGTTAATAGCCAAAGTCCACTGCGGTAAATGTGACAATAGTTATTGTATTGAAAAGAGTGATAAATAGCGCTATTAAGACTTTTCACGAGGGTGGGTTCATGTTGACTTGATTATTTTCACCCATGAAATTTAATCAGCTACGAGATGCCCAAACGGACTTTGGCTATACATATTGCACAGACTCTTCTACATGTATAAGGGACGTATTTTGATCTTACCATCACATTATACAAATGTACTGGCCTAATTGTAACAATGGCCTGAATAGAGATACCTGATCTTATCTTAAGTACATACTGGTATGGATGGCTTGCGTGATGTGGGTTATCTAGGAATGTGACCTTACTATGTACAGCGACTGGGTATAGTTAGATCTATGGGGTGTACATTGTTCACTATCAGTATCATCTTTCGTTAAGTCTAGGATATTTGCCGAGTCTCAAATATGATTAAAATATCATTCATATTGGTATCAATGGTATAATAGTTTTTAGTTAATAAAACAAGAACCTAGAAAATCAACGAAGCATCAACAGTGACTTTAGTTCACCAATATAGCGAAATAGAAAGCAAAGATCGACTGGTGATGCAGCAAATATCCCATTTTAATCATACGAAATATATACAGGTTTTTGCAGAAACTCAGAATTTGCCCAAAACTTAGAATGCATACACTTAGAATGCATACGTACAATACTTGTAACAAGACAAGTTTAGCCCAACTACTGTACAAATGTACATAAGCCCTTCCTTATACAATGTATGTGTACAAAGATGCCACTCCCTGGTCAACGAAAAGAAGGACATCTTTTGATATTGTTAAATTTTTAATAATACATAAATTCCAAAGGTGGCATCTCAGCGTCTGTCAACATGAATCTCAATGTTTATGGCAAATTCTCAGTTTGTGCACAAGATATCCTCCCAATGAAATACAGAGTTATTGAACATTATACTGATATTTACCACCACGACTACATAGATTCGCTGAAATAGTGTACAGATGCATGCATACATTTAATGAAGACAAAAAGCTCCTGCCTGTCAGGATGTAAAAAACAACATTTATGCAAGACTAAGTAATATTCTACATCTCTGAAATTGAACTGATTCTGAAAGTATCTCTGACCAATTCGTGATAACCTGGTAATAAATTTAAGTAACTGCTCACTTTTACATGAATAATGCCTTACCGACTGTGGGAGTGTATATCCGCTTAAAGCGGCCGTCATAACTTTCTGTGGACCGCAGAAACTTCTTATTGGAACTTGTTTCATTGAGGTCGATATCTTCTAATTCTAACGTGCGCTCTATGAGATTGCCCCATTGACACTGTGTCCGGCGGTACTGCTGTGACGCACGGATTACAGACTTGTGAAGGCGGATAAGCGACTTTTCTGTTGGTGTTTCGGTTGGATTGTTGTAGTCCTCATAATCATCCATGTTTCGCTTTACAGAGTTCTGCAGACTCTCTGGACACTGAAAGGAACACACAACGGATCCAGAGTAACTAGAATAATATATTTTGTACTTGAGATAAATCATGTAACTGTTATTATGCAATAGTATAATATATCACTATATATATATTGCACTCCATCAGTTCTTAACTTGCACTTATATTTACTACATTACCTAGAATTCTCAAGTAGAAGCCGAGCCTTCTAAGAGTCAGAATCAAATTGATGTATACATCTACAAAAAAAAACAGCCAAATCCTAAAATATTACTTACCTTCAAAAGAATGGTGTCAACACAGCGGCGTAGTGGGTGGTTGTATCTAATAGTATCAGCAGCTTTTTTAACATCCTGAAATACATAAATGTACTATATGTATTAGATCTCAGTTTTAGTTTTCATGTATTACACTGACAAAATGGCTCTTTAGCAAATATAATCAAGTTTTTGTCAAACTGCCTAAACTGTATCCCATTAAAAAATATTGTTGTACATTTCTTTTCGATATACCCTTTAAGGGGCGCAGAGTGATTTAATCATTAAATCACATTAATAATGTGCTTTGCCCTTAGCTGTCCTGATACATGAATGAAGCCATGGTGAGCACATTACTTACAGCTAAATAACTATATATTAAAAAACAACAACATTCAATCACATAACCATCACGTACATCAAGTACATCCTCAAGGTTTTCCTCAGATTCAGACTTTTCCGTGCTGAGTTTGGCGACCTTGAAGTAGGATATGTTCAGCATGTAGCCCCGACGCGATGAAAGCCAACACGACCGGGGGATGTCCACAAGCCCGTAACCGAGCAACAGGACGAGTAGAAACAGACCCCATGTGTTGGATGCTGTAATGGCCAGCACCTTGAGTTGTGACCTGTACAGAACAAGGAGAGCACTGATATATCTTGCAATATTATTGTGATAACATTGTACTGTTTTTTTATATGTTAGGCCAAATCCTATAACCCGCACCTGGAGTCTGATATAATTTTCGGTCTAGGTCCCTACCCATTATTTCCTATATCAGGAACTTCAATGCAGTGTGACCTCAAATGACATAGCATCTGTTAACTGTACTTAACATTTTAATAGTTGATAAAGTACCGGGAATAGAAAGTCCAAGGTAGTGATTTTCCGAGATTCAAATATCACGATCAGGAACAGGTAAAGTCAAGCATTCTTAAAAGAGATCTTTACAGACACCCATACCGATAAAGTCCTGTTTTGTGTGTTTAATCCTGGAAAAACAATGCTATTGTATCTATTTATGACATTTTTCCTGATCATAGCATTCCACATGACTTACCCATCGACATGCAGGTCTGGTCGCACAGCTACATAAATAAGACACACCCCGAAGATGAGCAGATAGCTGCCGTAGTAAATAGCATTGTCGATAAGCGATGATTTGATCTTGCCGGCCACGCTGAAGTCACCCGCCTGAGCATAGGACTGCATCATGGGTAGGAGAAACCTAAAACAAATAGGGAGAAGTGATTAACAAAAGCAAAACAAGCATAATGTGTGCATTAAATGTTGAATATTTTGGTGATTCCAATTTGAGAATAATTTGCTGTCAGAGTGAAGCGTACTCAGACGATATTAACAACTTGCTCAAAAACTTTTTTTTTTAAAGTATATTAGTTCATACACGTACATGTAGTAGCATCCAGCATTCGAACACAGTTAATATTGAATTAGGGGAGGTATATTGAGTCGATTAGGATGTAGGAGTCATTAGTTTATATTATATAGCTTATGGGGAGGAAAGCCCGTCTAAGATTTTAATTGTACTAGAATCCCACACATTAGTACTGGATTCTAAATTCCTAATCCTAAACTAATGAAACACTGGCCATGCCTATGTCCATTACCAATCCTATACACAACTAATACACTACCCACCAGGTCAAGAACTGGGATGTCCAATAGATGACTCTCCATAAGGTGGGGAGGATGTAGGGTGGGACATAACTCCAGGGTTTCTTACAGAAGTCCTCCCCAGTCTGAACCTCCACTGAACCATTGGGCAGAACTGCTGGCCCGGGGGCTGAATCATTAGCACTGACCACCACCAGGTGCTGGTTCTCTGCCGTATTGGTGGCATTAATGATGTCATAACTGCTGCCGTTCTGCGGGGGCAGGGCGGTAGTGGTCGTGGTCGTCACCAACTTGGGGGTGTGGTCCTTCAAACACTGACGGTAGCAAGTCTGTATCAAAGAGTAAATTGGTTATGTTTGTGTGCTTTCACTGAACCGTTTTACTATAATTTTATGAACTTTAATTATCAAACATCAAATTGCACTATCTGCTGAAGCCTGTATTAATATTTATTTATTCATACACAAACCACCATTTTGTTTCTCTATTTGAAGCCTCCCTCTTCCTCCAATAATAGCAATAAAAGGAGTCAATATTTTCGTGTTCTGTTGAGAAGCCAACCCAAATTTACATTTCCCTGCAAAATCTTTAAGATTCTATTTTTCTTAATATAATTAAAATGTCAGATAGTATACAAAAGTAATTTACTCACGGATGACACATCTAGTGGTAAAATGACGATGATGAGGAATGAGAAATACCAGGCGATGAACACAGCAATAGTGACGAGTACATGCTGCTTTCTCCAGTTACCGTATCGATGGAGTAGGTGAGCTACAATACAGCAGACCACACCGATCTCCACAGCCAGCGGTCCCACACTCATGTTTACTGGTACCTTAAAAGTAGAGGAATGACATTTATCAGTGTCGTTAGTGATCAAAAAACGGTAGGGCATCCACAACCAGAATGTCAACCCTCAAGGGGGGGGGCAAAAAGATTTCACTCCTGTTCAATCCATCACCCCCCCCCCTGTTGTTAAAAAATCTAACGTGTGATCTTAATCACAAAAGACTCAGGGTGGCTGCCTGTAGTTTGCATGCCCAGTGTAGGGACTTGCATAAACGGGTGCCGCCCTAGCGCTAGCACTAGCGCCGATTTTGTGATCACACCAGTGCCACTGGTGCCTCAGGCCTAATTAAAGTTTCTGACCTATTTTTTTTTTTACTTAGAATCTAGGTTAGGGTATCATTGGAATGCTATGACATAGCCGCTCATGATGAGGGGTGCCAATCTACTGTAGCCATAAGCAATTTATTCATATAAAATTTCTTAAAATTTGGCAAACTTTATGAGGCCAAAAACTGATCAAATTTTAAATTTCATCTAAGTTCAACTACATAGGGATGTAGTTCATTATCATAAGATTATGCACTGTTGATTTCGAATCCCTATGAGGATGCCTTCTATTTGCTCCAAGCCCCCAGGGAGGTATCTTAAATTATTTTTACCCGGATGTGTGGTCATGGGCCTGGACATCTGACCCATATAAGAGTATGCTGATTTCTTAAAAAGTGTACCCATATTGGTGCATCGTATAACAACTCATATCACTATCTTATGTCTATGTAGACCTAGGTAGAGGCAGTAGGAACCTCTATCTAGGCAACAGTATAATGAATAGCATTGAATGTATAGATTTTTCATCCTAAAAGATTAAATAATAGCTGATTCATCTTAAAATAACCTGTTTCCTTTGTCTGTTCAGGGTATCTTTCTAATCTACTCTGATCACAGTTTTGGATCCAGCTTAAGCAGTGTTTCAATGGGGATGAAGTACTGATCAATTATGGATTTTCGATCCTGATTGCTCAGCAACTAGCAACAGTAGGAAGATGATCTAAACAGTTCTGAAAAGCTATCAACAAGCTCTACATGACTGGGCCAATACTTATATATTTCAATCAATTCACAAAATTTATGCAAGTCCCTACCCAGTGTGCATGCCTAGTGTAATGCTTAGTGTGCATACCTAATGTACATGCTTAGTGTGCATGCCTAACCACACTTTTTTTGGGCCATGGTCTCGCCAACCCGCCACATAACTCATAAGACTCTAGGGGTCGGGGATCCCTGAGTCAATAATGACCACTATATAATTGGTGCGGGGGGGGGGGGGACATTGGCGTTCTGGAAAATCCACCAATAACCACATAATAATCACCACCACCCCTTAGCTGGCAATAAATACCTAGCCCTATAAATTCTCGGCAGCAGAACTGTGGTTTTTACTTAAAATAAAACCCTATATTATCACCATCAATCATTTAATATGATTATCCTGAACCCTTCACTGACTGAAGGGTTTAAAAATGTCTTTCTTTTACATGCGAAGGCTTTGTGCATTATACATTCGCAATCATAGTAGCACATTTCATGTGTAAGCTATGGCATATCAGTACCTGGTGATGAGTCACTCACAGAACCAGGAGGCTGCGGAGATGAGCAGTCAGACTCCAGTCCAGAGGCAGAGTCGGAGATGATGACGAGATGTTGACACTAGCTCAGAGACAGCATACGGCGACCAAACACATGTTTCTGGGGCATTTATATGCGCTTCTTGATATTTGATGTTGTTCTCTGCTGGCCCCGCAATTTCCAGTCATGAAATAAGCCATGTCCTACTTTATTTAAGTCCTAATTCCTGGTCAAATGTTGTTTTTCACTCGGATTTCACCAACGGACTGCATCAACCGGAAGTTACGCGTTATGTACATTTGCGCAGGCGCAGAACGTCCATCCGCGCACCTGCACGACATCTAGCGGAACACGACGAACACAAAATAGAGAAACGCGAAAATGGCAGTAGAAATTGAATCGGCCGAGTGAGTACTATTATTATGCGTTTTATACGACGTTAGCTCAAGAGGCGGTGCTAGTTACTACAAAGTGCGTAGTATATAATTAGGTGATTTACTCTCTATCAAGAGTAGGCGCAGAAACCCCGATTTGGCACAGGGTTGTCCGATGTTAGAAAGCGTGCTCTAACAAATACTTGGAATATCGCCCAGTGGCTACAGCCGGTCTAGGTATTTTTTTAGGGAGTGTTTATTTATTAGTTACAGCGGGGGGGGGGGGGGGGCGTAAAAATTTCCGACCCCTCCTGAGGGGGGGGGCATAACAAATTCTTACCCCTATTTTTTAGCAAAAGCCCGCGCGCTACTTAGTTAGCCTACTATAGTTCAAAGGGGGCGGGCGAAAAATTTTCGGCGCCTTCAGCGAGGGGGGGGGGGGTGGGGTGGGCGCGAAACGTTGCACGCGCTCTCGAGGGGGGGGGGGGGGCGTAAAAAAATGTGGCCCCTCCGCGCGAAATCTCACTACCCCCCTGTGCCTCTACATGGGTACCTACAATTTTTGACCGTGTCGCCGTGTCGGATTTAAGCAAAAGGGCCATGTCACTGTGTCGAATTTTATGTATAGGGCCCTACCGTATTCGACGTAATAAGCGCACAGTGCGCTTAAAAAATTATTCTGGACACCTTTTAGTAGTTAAGAGTTTAATTGGAGTAAAAAATTGAGATATTTTCGGTTATTTCTAGTTTAAAAATCGCCCCAAAACAGGGGGTGTGCGCTAGGGGGTGTGCGCTTATTACGTCGAATACGGTATATCCAAATCAGTCATAACCTCTTCAGTTTTTTTTTCTACAAGGTCTTTAAGCTGGCAACTGGACTATATAGGGTTGACTGAATATCTGCATCCTACCGTAAAACCTCGCGTAGAAGCCGCGGCTAGTACGCGAGTCAGATCGTCAGTGCGGCTTATATGATCGGGCCAAAGTCGGGGTGCGGCTTGTACGCGAGTTTTTCCGAATTTCGATTTCAAAAATGGTCTTGAAATGGTCTAAATGGCGACGGCTAAGCACTGTCACTACACATGCTTATGTGGATTGGGGTGGAGGGTGGGGGGTGGAGGTAGATGGGGAGGTGGGAGGTGTGAGAGCTTGCCTGGCTCAGCATTGTTAAAACACCTCGGACTTAAACAACACTGCCCCCCCCCCAGACACCACGGCATAGTACATGAGTAGGCCTACATACAATGGCAATACCTTGTACATAGGGACAAGATATAGGTTAAGATCACGACGTGTACGGTAACGTGTACACCTGGACCAATGCTAAAGCAGGGGCGGATTAAAGGGCGGCTAGCACCGCTAAGACTACCTGCCTTAGCAAGTCACGTGACCTCGATAGCGACGATCTGATTGGTCAATAGGTGTCGCTGGTTTCTCTGTGTTTTGTAAGAACTGAGTTGGCAGGTACCCGTCTTTGCTAGGAACGGTGCTAGTCCCCCTTTAAGGGGGGGGGGTATCGTACCGTACATTAATTTTTTCTGTAATTTTGTCAATACCCCCAGTAAATTGCCTATATCACGACGCCACCTTCCCAAAATCCTGGATCCGCCCCTGTAAAGGATGGGCTGGACGTTGCCATACACGTCACAAATTAAGGGGGGGGGCTCCGATGCTAAGCATGGCCTAATAGTAACACAGGTTCACGGCGACCAATGGCATAGCCCCAGTGTTGGTCACACCTGTGGCCCGCTCACCCTGCACACACACACCCTCATCCAGCCAAATGCCCACCATGGTCTCGTGCAAGCTATTAACAACCACCCTGCCTTAACTAACCTTAGGCTAAGGCCAAAGTTGGGGGTGCGGCTAATACGCGAGTTTTTAGTAGGGCCCATTCAGAAGGCTTCTGCGGCTTATAGGATCGGCCCAAACTCGGGGGCGGCTTATACGCGAGTTAGGCTTATACGCGAGGTTTTATGGTAGATGTTGTAGATCTATCTATAATCATTAACACAAAAATGGAATGTGTAAAGAAAATGAAGTCCTTCCATCATGTTTTGTTTGATTGAATTTTTGTTTCCATTTTCAGTGTGGTGCGTCTCATCGAACAGTATCTAAAAGAAAACAATTTATTGAGGACCCTAACAAGCTTACAGGTGCGTTAAAAATTGACAACATTGAAAATACAGGTTCAATATATTTTCAGGGATGAAGTATTTTCAACTATTAAACTTTGATCCATTACCATACACCTCATCTTGCGTGACTATGTCGACGCTAGATAATCAAATGAGACTGTTGCTAACCTGGCTTTACTACGTTGCAATATTCCCAGAATTTCAATGATGATGCACACATCTCAGCCAATCAGGGGGCCCTGTCATACACTCGAGACACTCCATGTGTGTAGACATGAAATTACCAAGCTGATTCTTGTAATGATAATAAATCAAATTCAGTAAAAGTGATATACATTTAGGTTTCGACCCCTCATCAGTCTCATCAGGCGTCATTTACCCATTTTATTTGGTGAATAAATCATCATATTTCAATGAATCGTATGTTTCAGGAGGAGAGTGGTATTTCATTGAATACTGTCGATTCCGTGGACTCGTTTTCATCAGATATTAACAATGGACATTGGGACACTGTTCTTCAAGCTATCCAGACTCTCAAGCTGCCAGACTCAAAGCTCATAGACCTATATGAACAGGTATGTAGACATGGGGAAACTTACTACTTACTTAGACCGTTAATCTAGATGTTTTATGTATAATTTTAATAACTACTACCTGCGAAACACACCATTCTATTAAGGCAATTTGGTCTCCTGTTAACATAGGTAAATTAGTCATGGTCTCAATAGATCACTTTCCACAATATCTATCTATTAATGGTGTATTTGTTTTTTGCAAATTCCTACTATAACTCCCTTAAAAACGAAAAAGAATATTAGGCAGTAATTGCTGGTACCGGTAGTTTGCTTCAGCATAGAGCGCTATGGGAGCGGGTAGATAACCAACAACCCCAAATTTGGATATGTTGTGACAACGAAGTGCCTCTACATGGGTCCCCTCAGTTTTGACCATGTCGCCGGTTCGAATTTAAGCAAAAGGGCCGTGTCACTGTGTCGATTTTTATCCCCATACATAACTATACCTTCTATTCAATGTGTTCATGTCCGTCGATTTTTAAAAGGGTCGTGTCGCCCGTGTCGATTTTTAAAAGGGCCGTGTCGCCGGGTCGCCCGTGTCGATTTTTACCCATGTAGAGGCACAACCAATGCTATCTCTATGGGAGGGCTAGGTGAGACGCTTTTTTTCAGACATCTATCAAACACTTACCGTAAATTCCTGTGTATAACCCGCATCTCACGTATAACCCACACCCCCAACTAAGGAGAATCCTATAACCCGTTTCTGGGTTTGAAAACTTCTATTTTAGTACTGTTCTATAGTAATAAAAACCCTCGTATAACCCACACCCTATATAGGCATGTTTGGTATCAAATGAAAGCTGATGTTGATTCGCGTACAACCCGCGGGTAGTACGTGGGAATTAACGGTAAGTACTAGAGGTGATTTACAGGGGAGGTTACTTGCTATTTAATATTTGTGTAACAGATCAGAGTTGTGATAACCCTGATTCACTTTGCACTGACAATGCACATATCGCAACAAAGACTATATGGAAATGAGTACGCCCCCCCCCCCTTCTGCTGGACATGTATGCAGTGGTAATTAACTGGGAGGAAGCACACTCCGCCCCGTCACGGCGAAACAAAAACGGAGATGGTGTTGCTGCTGACGCACTGATTGGCTCGCTTTTCGGCCGAGACCTAAAACTGCGGTTACGCGCCGCCGGGCGCTGATGCCCACAGCCGCCTGCTCGCCCACACCCACCGGCTTGCCCACACCCACCTGCTCAGCTGAAATACGATAACATACTAGTGCGACACATGATTTGAGGGTAGTTTTGACCCAGAAATACATTCCTGCTCTCAGAATTGACAAATGATTCATTGTTCCTGAAATAATATTTACGGATTCAGTCGTTTAGTCCATCAATTCAATCACTTTATCACCCTGACCCTGAGTCATGTGTGATGATAATCACATGTTCAATCTTATGTTTACATGTAATTGTATTATAGGCTAGGCCTACCCGCCGCCTTTGTCTCCAAAATCCAGTCACCGAAGGCGCTGGTTTTACTATTAAAACTGTATTGATACTATTTGTTAAACGCATTGTACGATAATTATGTGTAATTAGTATGAATATTTTATTTCGCTAAAACAGAAGAGATGGGTGGCGGGCTGGTTATATGATATGTGCCTCTACATTGGTCCTCAGATTTGTGAGCGTGTCACTGTGTCATTTTCTATATATATAGGAACACATAGGAAAAGCTCTGTGGGTCGAATTTTATCTCCAATTTAGCTGTGTCCGTCAAATTTTAAAAGGGCCGTGTCGCCCGTGTTGACTTTTAAAAGGGCCATGTTGCCCGTGTTGACTTTTAAAAGGGCCATGTCGTCCGTGTCGATTTTTACCCGTGTATAGACACTGATGTGGTGAGCTGCACTGTATTATGTATAGTGTGTGCTGCTCTGTGTGCAGTTATATGGCAAGATGTTCTACGTATGTATTAAAATAGTTATATTTGTTGTTACATAGATTGTGTTGGAGCTGACAGAACTGCGTGAGTTGGGAGCCGCGCGTTCCCTGCTCCGACAAACGGACCCCATGATCATGATGAAACAACAACAGCCGGACAGGTACATCCATCTGGAGAAGATGCTGGAGCGTTCCTACTTCGATCCACGTGAGGTAAGACTAGATATATGTTCATGAACTTCTATTTCGCTTGACCTACTCTAGTTCAAGCTTACATCAAAATTTGATCTACGGTTAGTTACTGCGTATGACCCACATCTCATCTACCGCATGTGAGAGACATGCCCGGATAAGTGAGACCGTGCGGGCTGGGTGAGGGGCATTATGGAGTTTATGTGTACTTAAAGTTTGTATCCCAACTTGGGTGACTGAAATTGACCTCCATCAATAATTGGCTGAAACCCTTAAATATATACTTCTCTTCTGAAATGGGTAAACACTACTCACTAGTGACACCTGGTGTGTTGTGAGACTCAGAGAGAACCCTATTTTTGAATGATCAGTCAATAATAATTTTCCCATTATAATAGGATTTCCAGATAGAAATATTGCTCACAGAGATCTAATACTTTCACACATGACTTTGAACATTACCATACTTGTTCTAATGCTTAGAGTGGAAATCAGTCACCGCAACAGTTCGGATACCAACTTTAAAAAGCAGGGTGAAGGAGTTATGGACATTGACGGATGAAAAATAATCAATAGCGAGGTATTAATGATGCACATCGAGTAGTTAATCACTTAACACGTTGTAATCAGATTTTTTAATAAAATGACGAAAAAATAAAATCAAATATTGGATAATTCATGTCATGATTACCCCTTGAACATTCATAACTATGAATTGCTGACAGCATCATTACCGACTTGAACCACCTTTATACACAATATACTATGTGCCTATTGGCGTAATTGGATGGCATGTGTAAAGTAATATCTACCCCACAACCCGTGGTGCAGGCCTACACAGAGGGACAGACCAAGGAGCGGCGTCGGGCAGCCATTGCCCAGGCCCTGGCCGGAGAGGTGAACGTGGTACCGCCGTCCCGTCTGTTGGCTCTACTCGGTCAGGCACTCAAGTGGCAGCAACACCAAGGACTGCTACCTCCAGGTAACTCACCACCCCAGATAACATGTTATCTTCTGAAATTAGTAGAATCAATATTCTTTAACAGCGTCCAGTAGATAAACAGAGTGCCTACAATTACTTGTATTGTCCAGTAGATGCATACCGGAAAACCACATCAACCAAGGAAATAAGGTTCATTTTAAAAGAAAAGAAACGAGGAATGACCACACATACTTACGTTAAAAGTCTGGACAGTTCATACACAGGCTGACTAAACACACTTGTATTGAAGTGCAGTAGATGCACAGAATGATCACACATACTTCAGGCATGGGATTTTTCCGGATTTATCCTGATTTCCGGATTTTTGAAGGCCAAAAGTTGATCCATGTGATTTGTGCAGATCCAATGAAAAAATATTTTAACATTAATGGGGGGGGGGGGGTCTTAGTCTCTAGAGCCCTTCATGCCATGCAATGTATCCAAAATACCCCCCAGATAATGTCTTTTGGCTGCTTTTTTTTGGATTTTTCATCAAAACCCAATCCCATGCCTGATACTTGTACCAAGAGAACAGTGGACGCACAGACTTGATAGTCTGACTTGAATTATTCCTTGCACTTTAGGTCAGACCATTGATGTGTTCCGTGGAAAGGCAGCTGTGCGAGAACAAGAAGACGAGAAGTACCCGACCCAGCTCGGTAAGAGTATCAAGGTAAGGACGAGCATTCATCCCAACACCAATGTGTAGTCCCAAGCTGCAGTCTGTTACTGGTGTACATAGCCTGCTGTAAAGTAGCATACATCTTTCCCACGGTAGCATTTGAAATAAGCGGTGTCTTACCAAACAAGGATCTAGATATATTATGTCAATCTAACTGAGTTTTTATGTATAGGATATATTAAGAGTGCGCAAGGGGTGTAAATTTAACATTGGTGGCTCGGCGCCGCCTTAAATTACTCTGTAGACTACAGTGTAACACATGTACCTAGGCTGGCCCATAAGGGCTTTATCTTGAGTTTAAACCACAGTGTATGCAATGTACACAATTTAAGAATTTATTTATGCCAACTGTGGACGCTCCAAACAAAGACTAACATGTATCCTAAAATGCTACATTGACCAACAGTTTGGACAGAAATCGCACGTAGAGTGTGCCAAGTTCTCCAACGATGGCCAGTACTTGGTTACTGGTTCCGTAGACGGCTTCATTGAGGTATGGAACTTCACCACAGGCAAAATCAGAAAGGATCTCAAGTACCAGGCCCAAGTAAGAATCTTATCAAGTTACGGTTGGTACATGTATATGTGAACAGCTTTCTGTGAAATGCAGTATGATACAATGTATTGTTCTATTAACTTTGATATAATATGCTCAACATGATTGAAATAGGCACTCCCTAAAAATATGTGAAAACAACCGCGGTAAAACCATTGTTTATGTATGTAGTATTCGAACTAATTTGAAGCAACTTTCATTATGATTCTAGATATTAATATAGGTTTAAAATAATTTCAGGACAACTTTATGATGATGGACGACGCTGTGTTGTGTATGAGCTTTAGCCGTGACTCTGAGATGTTGGCCACAGGTGGGCAGGATGGTAAGATCAAGGTCAGTAAACGACGCATGTACTTAAATGAAAAACTCTCTGTATGACAACATAGCATTTATAGAAAATCAACCCCTAGAAGGATCGATAAAAATAAAATACTGAATGAACCAAAAAAAAAAAACACGTTTCGATTATTGAAACAAAATGATGATTTAATGCTGAGAAGTCCTGTACAACTAGTGGGTAAATAGTTTTGATGTTCCATGGGATATGCACTTTTTATGTCTATATTCAATTAGCTCCATGTTTTGTATGACCATGTGTTTCCAGGTGTGGAAGATTGTGACGGGGCAGTGTCTGCGGCGGTTTGAGCGGGCTCACACCAAGGGGGTAACATGTGTCACATTTGCCAAGGACAACAGTCAACTGCTCTCAGCTTCATTTGACCAGTCTATCAGGTAAAATCGAATCACCAGACTCCTCTATTTCATAATATGTCAATTATTGGTAGCCATCATGACCTATAGATAGTCTCATGGTCAGACCATTGTGATAGATGACGTGGTTTGCAGCTTACCATAAAACCTCAACTTAGTATCCATGTATAATCTGCAGCATCTAAGAATGACACTTTGAGGACGGGGAAATATCACACACCTTGTTGTATATTCACAGAATTCATGGCCTCAAGTCTGGAAAAACCCTGAAGGAGTTCCGAGGACATACTTCATTCGTAAACGATGCAGTATATACACAGGACGGACACCACATCATCAGGTAACGTAGATGTGTGAGAGAAGGGTCCCTACTGATTCGTACATACACACAGGCTGCTTACATCGTCATGTTTCTGTCCTCGTGCTCATATGCACCCGATATATACATCTTTTATTAAAAGCCATCCAACACCCAATATAGACTATATTGGGTGTTATAATAGTGCCTCTATATGGGTCGCCTCTGTTTTGACCATGACGATATTTAGCAAAAGAGCGATATCGTTGTGTCGATTTTTATACTTATAAAATAAACTGAGGTCTAATAAAAATGTCTGTGTCTGTCAATTTTAAAAGGGCCATGTCGCCCGTGTTGATTTTAACGGGCCGTGTCGCCCGTGTCAATTTTAACTCATATAGAGGCACAATATAACCACGTTACTTGGATTTCTGTAAATGATTACTTCCATACTATCGCCATGAATATGACCTTAGTTGTCGAAATGGCGTTAAACATCCATTACTCACTCATTACTCACTTCCATACTATAGAAAAAAAGATCTGACTTATTGTTAGTGGTCAGGAAGTGACTTATAACTAATACGATGTGTAAGTGGCAAGTGAACATTGGACTCCTTCCTCACTTTTCAGTGCCAGTTCAGATGGTACCATCAAGGTATGGAACATCAAGTCTACCGAATGTCAGAACACATTCAAGTCTCTGGGAGGCACGGCCGGTAGTGACATCACCGTACACAGTATCCACCCGCTGCCCCGTAACGTAGAACAGTTTGTTGTATGTAACCGCTCCAACACAGTCGTCATCATGAACATGCAGGGACAGGTGAGACTAACTTTACATAACTATCATTACTGCTACTATACCAAGCCTATTTTAGTTTGATTTTTAAAACTAACCAATTTTAAAAATACGATATTAAAATGAAGACTCCAATATTACCTTTCATATGGTTCATAACGTTCATGATATTATGTGTTAAATCTTTCAGATTGTGCGTAGTTTCTCTAGCGGAAAGCGAGAAGGCGGTGACTTTGTGTGTGCGACACTGTCCCCGCGGGGTGAATGGGTGTACTGTGTGGGAGAGGACATGGTGCTCTACTGCTTCTCCATCACCACCGGCAAACTGGAGCGAACACTCACAGTAAGTAGCACGCATGTCTTTATATACCCAGCTTATGAAATTGATTTACTGCAAACAGATATTTTCGCGCTTTAGATATTGTTGTGATCACGCAGATTTTAGAATCTGCGAAAATATGTACAGCTCTAATATTAATCCAATATAGTTGTACAACCACCATATTTCAAAATCCGTGAATTAAAATCCCTGCGAAATTGTACTTTATTGTAAATTCATGAAAATGTGTACCGGCGATAATATGTACATTTACAGTAATATACTTTTAAGGTAAATTCCCGTTAAATTCTGGTTATTGCGATAAGTGGTCAAGCGACTGTCAAGAGCGAAATATTTGCTCGTAGGAGATTCGCCCACTAAATCCAAGGACAAGGGAGACTCCTACATGTATAGTTTAGGTAATAACCCAAATCCTATACAAATGCACTCCAGTGCAGATCATATTTGAGCGATCCAAATGCATAGAATGCAGTCTAACTCTTCTTTTTCTACAAAACCTCAGGTGCACGAGAAGGATGTAATAGGTCTCAACCACCACCCCCACCAGAACCTTATCGCTACTTTCAGTGAAGACGGCCTTCTCAAAATGTGGAAACCATAGGCGTTTACCTTGACCATGGGGGACACAGTACAACTACATTTATATATATATACATGTACATCATCGACAAGGGTGGGAGGGGAGTAATACAACGTCTGTAGTACACGTAGTTGGGACGAAGCTACAGTACATACAAATCATGTTTCTACTGCCAATAAAGGCCTGCCATGAAGTATGTCAGTAGTCATAAAGTATGTTGATATGAAATATATATATCATCTTGAACACAGGTGATTTATTAGAAGTGTTTGTTATTGGATTGAACATTTCACTAGCCACATATAATGCAATAAAATTACATGAAATGTATTCGCGTCGCTGTTCCTGTCATAATTATTCCCTTTGGGGTTATTATTAACATTTATTCTGTCTATTGGTACATAGTTTTGTGATGTGATCCTGGGGATAATGATCAAGAAGTTCCTCTAAACATGACACTTAACTCGTTTAACGTTAATATGGTGAACAAAAAACGGCTGCCTCTTGGCATAAACGCCAGTTTCTGTAGACCCTTGGAGACGGAAGACCAAAAGAGGGAGTTTGTTTGTTTGTTTGTGTAGTACACTACCGGTAGTTTAACGTCCCACTGACAATGCAGGTGAGACTTACTTTCAGTTTCAGTTTTTCACAAGTAAGAAGGTAGGCCAAAGGCCTGCCTCGGATGATCGTATTCAGGATGATCGAATCTATGAGATGAGCCAAAAGATAGAAATCCCACTCCTACACATTTACCGAAGCAAGGGTTCTGTAACCATATAGACATGGTGTGAGAGGGACCGGCCTTTGTTTTGCTGTAAGTCTACCACAGCATGGGAAAGCGCAGCCATAGGTATAGTCGGGAAGCAATGAAAACTCCAAGCTAATACAACTGTGTGCCATCAGTCTGGAGTGATACATCCCGACTCGCCAAACTCGTCTCCCCATTTTTTTTCCTTTTTGTATTTAAAAAAAAAATTTCTATTTCATATTTTGTCCCATAGTTGGGTTTCCTTTAAGAATTATAATACATTTTCGTCATTAGTGGTGTTGAAAGCACTGTACATAGATGTTGTGTCTGCAAGATGTTTTCTTCTACTCTTTGCAGTCCTTCTACAGTGGAGTAGAACATGCTCCACTGTCAGACGGGCACTGCAGTCTTGACATCTTGGTTCATATTCCCCATTCAGTCTGAAATCGTGTGTCAGTTTAGTGTGGCCAATCCTTAGACAGTTTAATCCCACTTACAATGTGTTCTGCTCGTTTTAGCTTTTTCCTCATTGTCATTCCTTTCAGTTTTGGTTGAACCGAGTACATTGTATTATGGCCCTTTTCTTTGTTCCATGCAGCTTGCCATTTTGCTTTCATGTGGCTATCTATGGATGGTAACGGCTCAGTGTATGGAATGGGAGTTAGGTGAGGTCTCAGACTCAGAGCTCTCTTTGCAGCTTCATCTGCTTCCTCATTTCCTTCGATTCCAATGTGACTTGGTAGCCAGCAGAAAAGTACTTCTTTTTTCTTCCTTTTCAGGTCAGAGGTTCTCTTTTGCATGTCGCGTATCAGTGGATAGACAGGCATATATTGGAGCATTGCCTGCAGACATGACTTGGAGTCAGAGAAGACAATGAATTTGTTTTCTTTGCAATCATCCATCCACTCTACTGCTTCAAGAAATGCACTGGCCTCTGCAGTGAAAATGCTGGCTTTAGGGTGTAGGCGTCCACTGAGATTCTGAGATGGCGTGTGAACTCCGTAACCTACCCTTTCATTGTCTTTTGACCCATCTGTATAGATTGGCATGTGATCTTTATATTTTTCCTCAATAATTTTCAGATTCTTTTTGAAAAGAGCAGGGTTTGTGTCTGCCTTTTTGTTTTTTGTGAGGTCCAAGTTGACACTGGGCTTCCCTACTAGCCGTGGGGGAGTATCTGGTGGTCTGATTTCCCTGACATTCTTCAGTGGGAGTCTTACTTCCCCAACCAGGGTTTTCACCCGAACCGATAAAGGTTTGGTGGTGTTTGCTTTTCCCAGGTATATGCTCTCACTGTTTGAATTGAAAATTGTGTCATGTTTTGGGTTTCTCCTATTTGCTTTGACTTTGGCTGCGTAGCGAAGGGAAAGATTTTCTCTCCTGAGATTGAGAGGAGGTACATTGCTCTCTACCTCCATACTTTTGATGCGTGATGTACGGAACGCACCCAGGCATAGTCTTAGCCCCTGATTTTGGATTGGATCCAACCTTCGTAGGGAAGTTGCTGATGCTGAGCCATACACTATGCAACCATAGTCAAGTCTTGACAGCACATATGTTTTATACAGAGTCAGGAGGATTTCCTGATCTGCACCCCATTCCTTGTGGGAGAGGACCTTTAATAGGTTTAGTCCTGGTTGACATTTCCTTCGGAGGTACTCAATGTGTGCTTCAAAAGATAGCTTCCTGTCAAATGTCAATCCCAGAAATTTGGCCTCATTTGCCAAATTTGAGTTTAAATAATATCACAACTTGAGGGGTAATACCGAAACTGGTTGCCATTTTTTTAATCGTTGCTTCACTGCCCATTTGAATCTACTCAGCATTTCCTGGGGCGCAGGGTAGGGGGTAGTTGTTGCATGATAGTGAACTGGGTAAAAACACATAACGGTAGGTATATTCTTTTAAAAATATACATTTTATTCATGTTTATATATACACATCTAGTAGAATGTATCACTGTCGATACAAGAAGGCCTGATGGATTCATTCAATAATGACATAAGTTTATTTCTGAGCCAGAATCTCTTTAACAGTAAAACTATAGAGTCCTTTATTCGCTTTTTTGAGCTGGGAAACCTCGTCGTACAGTGATAATGTTATGTTTTCCTCTTCACGTTCCTTCGGATTCTGAAAACCAAAATAATGGAAAAGTCACAAACTCAATCTCTTTAATTTGCATACAAAATGCTGATAACTGGATGATTTACTAGAATATTTATAGCTATGTAGCCTGGTGGCAAGTCCTATATACTAGACCCACTGACGCATACCAGTATGTTTGTGGCTGAAGTTAGTAGCTATAAAATACATTGTATATCATGATATACGTACCTGATGTTGGAGATGTGAAACACATCGTTTGGAAATATTAAGACCGGTTTCGTTGCTGTGGTTATGCTGTAAAAATGATGAAAATATGCACACCCTTAATTAAAAGGCAGTGAAATACATATGCGACTCAATTTACCAACGATATCGAAAGGTTGAGATATTTATCTTTTTTTTTTCTGCCACCAGTTTTAATTCCCAACTTCCGATTGGATAGCTGTTTGCTTTCGCCGGCCTGCTCACAGTCATGTATAATCATGAATTAAAATTTGACTTTAATCATATATTTTATAATAGTCACAAACATTTTTTTCGAAAGAAATACCTTTATCTTCCAAAAGTTGCACTAAAAAAAACACCTTTCATTTGTTAGAAATGTGTAGATTATTATGACATGACATACCGTCCTTTTGCCAAGCCGGATGTCCACTGTGCCACAGTTTGCCTGCTCCCCTTCATATTGAGCCTCTGCCTGGTGACCGGCGTACAGGCTGCGTTTAAACTGAGCCAGCGGCAACGTGGGACGGGCGTCTGGGTTTGTCATATTAGGGGGTGTCGGTAATAGTAGTGCATTTGTTATGGGCCCTGTGAAATAATAAATTGACATTTAATCATGATCGACTTGTAACAACTAACGTGGGTTTCAGATTACACTTTAATAGATATAGTCTACTCTAACGGAATCTGAGATTTTCTTATCTCCTTGATGTATGAAGTTGAGTTTGTTAAATACTCTCTGGTAGAATGAGTTCAAGGGATCAAGATGCCCAGTCCATGTCTTACCTTTGTGTAGGAGGGTCTTGACACATTGCAGACTGAGGATGTCCCACACCTTCACGTTACAGTCATGGGACCCGGAGGCCAACACTGTGCCATCCATAGACACCGATAGACACGTCACCTGTTTGCTGACCGCGGGAGAAAAATAATTCAACGTTTACATATACAATGTAACAGCATTCACATGACATGGTATTATATGAAATATAAAGAACGATAATTCATCAAATACCAAATTGTTCTGGTCTTAAGTTACCGTGTAGGGGTTAACGGCTTTGGGTATTTCACTAGGAATCCTACAGAAGTATGTTTAATTGTCTAGAATGAAAGCCAAGTATTTATTTACCTGTGACCTCTAAAGATGAGACTGTCCTCGCTGCTGTCGGAAATGTGCCTTTCCATTCTGACAGGCTATGGAATGGAGAATGTAGAATGAGTAGGACATTGTACTGTTACGGCAATACCCGGCATATGGATAATACTGATACTGTGGTAGGTTATGATTTATACACATTTTTATACAGCTATTATAACGTCGCCTGGTATAATGTATAGTGTCGGTTGTACGTGAATTTATGGTAGATAAATTGTATACTATGTCTATTAAAAGATATATCTTATACTCGAATATATGACCTAGCACAACATGTGGTTATATTCACATGTTGAGCTAGGGCATATATTCGAGTATAATGTATGGCTAGGTCATCTCTTAGGGCATTAAAACTATGATGAATATGTAAAACCTGATGAATTTATAATCATGATTAAACACTTAAAGTGCAATACCTTCTCAGTAAGGTTAACTTGGTAGATGTTGCCGCTCGCTGCCCCTGCTATAAGACGGTACTCCCCGGCATCCAGCACCACTGACGTTATGCTGGTATCAAAGACGAAGGAACACAGCATCTGACCGGTCGACATCTCCCACAACTGGAACACACCATCAGCCTGTTACTTCTCACAGTCAACACAATGTTGCTAAATCTAATTCTGAGCCCTAGACTATTTGTATTTAAGCTCCTGGGATAATGCAAATCTCGGGCCATTTTTTGGGGCACAGCGCTTGAGCAGGTTCATTTGGATATCTCTATATATATCTTTCTCTATATCATATCTGTCTCTCTCTCTATATATAAATATATATATACCGGTACATTTATATCTATCTACATATAGATAGTTCAGTTGAGACTGATTAGCAAGGGAGGAGTTTTGTACAGAGAAGCAGAGGTGGCATATGGTGCCCCATCCTAAGAGGTACATACCTTACAGGTGTGATCTAGGGAGGCTGTGGCTACCCGGCAGCGGATACCGCCAGCCCCGACATGGATGTCTGTTACAGGGAGTGAATGCGCCGACCAGGTGTAGCGCGGTTCCACCCCACCTGTACTACTGGACGCCTGCGTGCCAGCTAGCACACTGAAATACAAGAATAGACCAAAAACATTCAATTATATTGTCTGAGATTTATAATCTTTAATCGATTTTGTAGCATACCACATGGTTTCCTAAAATTCCATAAAAACATATTAAAATATTTTTTGACAATACTGTACATGTTCATCATCATTGTGTTTAATCTGAGATGACTCTTTACCTTGACATGGACCATACGAGAACCAAGTTGTCGTCACCACCAGAGATGAAGTGGCTGCCATCGTCCGTGAACCGGACACATGTAACCGGCTGGTAGTGGCGCGTCAGGACGGCCAGCAGGTTTCCAGTATTCACCTGTAGAGAAGTTTAGTATCATAATGCAATGGGATATACTATAGTCGACATTTAATAGATTTTAAGTACCATCTAGATAAGCAGGAAATTACCCATTTCATAGTGTGTTTTTCAGTTGTGAAGGTTTTTTGTGTTTTTTTCCACTAAAAAGGGGGGGGGGGGGGAGCGGACGCTTTTTATGTTGAATACGGTAACAAAGCGGGTTTCTTCTTGATAATGATTAAAGAGGGTCGCTACACTTGCCCACAGACATCCAGTTCGCGCAGCCTGTGGGTATACAGGGGAGCAGACACACTGGCCACCTGTGCCCACTACAGGCAGGCAGGCAGTGGAAGTGCTGCAGTGGCTCAAAATGAGAAATACCTAGAATGATACTTTGTAGATTAGGAACATATTATGGCCTATATGTTTGAATCTGTGCATTGCAGTTGTATAAACCTCAGATAAAGTTAGGTAATTCTTTTCCAGAGAAGGATTTATCATTTAAATCAAACCCTTAAACTTACCCCTTTCTCAGAATAATCTCTACTTCAGATAACAATTTTTTTGTGGAAAAACGAGTGCTGCGACATGTCATTTTTATTTTTTCATGTTGTGCCCAAGTGTATAGTTGTTCCAGATTTCTAATATAGAGGATATATTGGTAGGATCTTTTTTATTTTGGATGACATCTAAAGGAAATATGTTTTTCCCTGTCACCATTGGACTTTGAGGTTAAAAATAGTTACATTTTCCAATAAATATCATCCCATCTATATTTTTCATTGCAGGTACTGATATATAGTATGTGATTTGAATAGAAATCAAGGTTAAAACTAGCTGTTTAGATCATGACTGGTATCCATGGCGACGGGACGCAAGGCAGTGTAGCGAGGTACATATATGTCCTACCCCCACCCACCCTCCAACACACACACACAGGTAGTGGCCCCGGAGGGGTAACAGAGTGCACTGCCACGAATGTGCCTCTACATGGGTACCCGTATTTTGGACCGTGTCGCCGTGTCGATTTTTAGCAAGAAAGGCCGTGTCGCCGTGTCGATTTTTATGTATATAAGGACTTATAGAAAGATATCTGCAGGTCGATTTTTATCCTTTATTTGTGTGTGTCCGTCGATTTTTAAATACACCTGTGTATAAAAAATGTACCACCCCCCCGCCGGGCAAAGCATTCTCACACCTCCTGCAGGTGTGAGAATGCTGCTTGAACTAGGTGTTAGAGCAGCATACAGCATTGTCCCAGCATTCCATACCTTACCCACTGGTGTGCATTGCCTACACAATGTCCGTCGATTTTTATGTATAGATTTTCTGTGTCAGTCGATTTTTATTTCAAAATTGTCTGTGTCCGTCGATTTTTAAAACGGCCGTGTCGCACGTGTCGATTTTTAAAACGGCCGTGTCGCCGTGTCGCACGTGTCGATTTTTACCCATGTAGAGGCACACGAATGACTGACCTTCACCTTGTTTTGCAAAAACAATTCACCAATATAATACAATACATGTCAGTTATGTAATCCACCCACTTATCCACCTACTTGACCACTGCCTGCCAGACATGCTGGCATATAGCCAGACATACTGGCATATACATATGCAAAGATCAACAGCTACAAATTCACCTAAATACAAAATATTCCAACTTACATTTTTAAGAAATGATAATGCCCCAATCTTAACTCGCTACTGTAAAAGAATCTAAGCAGTATCTATTTAGGAAAGGTGTATAAAATGAGCAAAAAAATACTGAATCCATGACCATGCTCCCCATAGGCCGCAGTGCTATAGCAGTGATTTACACCCAAAAAACAGCTGATTTTGCCACAAGATCATGAACTACGACAAAACTATAAACCAAATCATTTCAAGCTGAACCAAAAAGATAGCTGAACATGTTGAGCACAGAATGGTCTGGAAATAAATTGAAATATGTCTTTTCATCAATGAGTATTTTGATGAACCAACACACCATCACGGCAATCTGACTCACAGACTACATAAGAGAGTGCCTATTTTTAGCACTATAGCACTACAGCTCACCAAGGCACACTCTAATTAACTGCTGTAACCCTGGGTAAATCTGTTGGTGGGAAGTAAAGAGTATCGTACCCCCTTAACTATGAAACGAGTTGGTGTTGAACAGTAACTCGTACGGTTTAAACTAAGAATCGCACATAGCACCTCCCATGACTGCTGTTTTGATGCCAGTGGCCCATGTCTGCCCAGTGCCCCACATCTCTTAAATCTGGAATCGGGGGCTTTACCTGCCAAACGTGAATTTTCTCAGCAATTGCAGCAACACAAAAAGCGCCATCTGGACTGGTGGTCATGGCGGATACCCGACCCGGGCAAACAATACGCTGTTGCATTTGATCCTGAAAAAGTATCAGTCACATAGGATACTAATAGCATGAGATCACACCAAAACACTTCTGTATATTTACATTGTTTATTCGTTTATATCATTGAGAAACATACTCAAACAAGGAAAATAAAGATACATTACATTGTATTGAATTTTAAGTTATTGCTCATATTTAACAAATTAAAAAATATTGTGTATGTATGACTATGGAAACATCAGTTTTTTGTTTTTTGTTTGTTTTTTCCCCTTATCAGGACATGAAGCCTTGCCTACCTTGCGCTGCAGAGCCCACACGTGTATAAGAGGCTTGTTGTTAACCGCACTGACGAGGTAGTCATTGGCGAGCAGACAGAGTGTACGGGATCCTGCACTGCTACCTTTGTATGTCATCAAGGAGGTGCCAGACATGGGGTCCCATGCACACGTATTCCAAAGCTGGCCAGAAGCCTCACTCGTAAGAAGGATCTGTAGAGTAATTATAAGTTACTAACAATCCTACTACATATACAGATTATCAGAAGGCAAAAGCATGTTGTCATTTAAGTCCACACTATGAGTATGACCAAGAAACCATATCTTCCCGTTTATAAGCCCTGTGGCATATGGCCGTGGCATATGTGGCCCCGGAAATAAGCCTGCCTCGTTTATAAGAGTAGGAATTTACCGTCGTCCAGCGCCCGCATGCCTTCAAAGGGGCCACATGAAAAGTTCATTATTAATGTAAATTTTCATTATTTTCATTTCTTCAAAAATCTGAACAAAATCTTGCAATATTCCAATAGATTATGCCCAGAACACTCCGAAAAGTCAGTCCTTTAGGGCCATCTATGGGTTTAGGTCGCCCTGTCGGTTACAAGTAAAAAACGGAACCTGTTCCTAGTAACTGACAAATGTGTTTAAATGGGCCCATCTCTTAATTACAATGTATCACTTTTTTATTGTACCTCACACTATATTTTTACATATCCTAGGGCGACTTAAACCCATAGCTATAGGTACTGGTTTAAGTCGCCCTTCTTGAAGTTGCTGCCAAAAGGGCGACTTAAATCCATAGCTTGGGTACTGGTTTAAGTCGCCCTTCTTGAAGTTGCTGCCAAAAGGGCGACTTAAACCCATAGCTATAGGTACTGGTTTAAGGTGGATCGCTACCTCTTGAATATGGACACACTGCGCAGGTATCTGCACATGTAGCTTAAATGTATCAGAATTAGCTAATATTACATAATCTGATACATATACATCCTGAATAAGCCATGTTAAAAAAATGGGAGATTTCGAGCAATATTGAGCGGTTTTTTTAGACTTTGAATATTTTATATATTTGTAGCCAGTGGTATTTGCTATTTTTATCAAAAGTTAGAATATTGAAACTAACCACCAATAAATCATTTTCTAGAATGATGTAGATCTGATTATTTAAAGTTGCTTAGAATAACCAAGGGTATGAATTGTAGCCATTTTCTACTCTGATTCTAGCCATTTTACACTTTATTTTTAGCTTTAAATGTAAGATTTAGACCGATTTTGCTATATCTTTAACTTCAAAGGCCAAAAAACTAAAAATATGCCCGGGACCCCCTATCAAAATCACTTTCATATGTTAGCAAATGATCTAAACTAAGTTCTGAGAGAGTTAAAAAAAATTCTGTTAATTTTGAATACTATTCTTAGCCAATAAGGATACAAAATAATAACAATTTATTCCTATTCCTTCCCAAAACATCATATTTTTACCCAGAATGCCATGGCATACAACTGTAAAATTAATTTTGCAGCAAAGTGGAACGTATAGGTGTTTCACATGTGAAGTTTTACATTTCTGTGCATAATGGTTGATATTTAAAAAAAATATTGAAGTTCGCACACTTTTTTCTCATTTTTTGAGAAAAATTAAAATACTTAAAATTTTCAAAATTCTGTATCTAAAAAAGTAGGTCGGGACCCCCTATTTTTCTTTTCATTTTTCGATTCTATATGATTCAGCCTCTCTGTAGAAAAAAATTAGAAACATTCTGTTATCTTTGATCAAAGGGTAGCGACCCACCTTAAGTCGCCCTTCTTGAAGTTGCTGCCAAAAGGGCGACTTAAACCCATAGCTATAGGTACTGGTTTAAGGTGGATCGCTACCTCTTGAATATGGACACACTGCGCAGGTATCTGCACATGTAGCTTAAATGTATCAGAATTAGCTAATATTACATAATCTGATACATATACATCCTGAATAAGCCATGTTAAAAAAATGGGAGATTTCGAGCAATATTGAGCGGTTTTTTTAGACTTTGAATATTTTATATATTTGTAGCCAGTGGTATTTGCTATTTTTATCAAAAGTTAGAATATTGAAACTAACCACCAATAAATCATTTTCTAGAATGATGTAGATCTGATTATTTAAAGTTGCTTAGAATAACCAAGGGTATGAATTGTAGCCATTTTCTACTCTGATTCTAGCCATTTTACACTTTATTTTTAGCTTTAAATGTAAGATTTAGACCGATTTTGCTATATCTTTAACTTCAAAGGCCAAAAAACTAAAAATATGCCCGGGACCCCCTATCAAAATCACTTTCATATGTTAGCAAATGATCTAAACTAAGTTCTGAGAGAGTTAAAAAAAATTCTGTTAATTTTGAATACTATTCTTAGCCAATAAGGATACAAAATAATAACAATTTATTCCTATTCCTTCCCAAAACATCATATTTTTACCCAGAATGCCATGGCATACAACTGTAAAATTTTTTGCAGCAAAGTGGAACGTATAGGTGTTTCACATGTGAAGTTTTACATTTCTGTGCATAATGGTTGATATTTAAAAAAAATATTGAAGTTCGCACACTTTTTTCTCATTTTTTGAGAAAAATTAAAATACTTAAAATTTTCAAAATTCTGTATCTAAAAAAGTAGGTCGGGACCCCCTATTTTTCTTTTCATTTTTCGATTCTATATGATTCAGCCTCTCTGTAGAAAAAAATTAGAAACATTCTGTTATCTTTGATCAAAGGGTAGCGACCCACCTTAAGTCGCCCTTCTTGAAGTTGCTGCCAAAAGGGCGACTTAAGGTTGATCGCTACTCTTAACTTTTCATCCATAGAATTTCCTAATTTTTTGCCTAATGGTAGTTTAGATCATTAAGAAATGGAAAATGGAAAAAAATTGGGGGGGTCCTGAGCTACTTTTTTTTATACAGATTTTTGAAAAAAAAAAGTATTTTCTATTTTTGGCAAAAAATACCAAAAATTGGGAAATCTTTACGATTTTTTTTCTTAGTGAACCACTGCCCACATCAATGTTATATTTGAAGTGAATAATCCTTTATTGTGTCCTTAAATGGGAAAAATAAAATCATGGTCTGAAAACAACCCTTTTGTGAAAAAAAAGTGGTGGTTATAGGACGATTGATTGAATTTGATGCAAAAAAAATCAACAAAATCTTAAAAAATAGCCAAAAGAATCCATAGACTTTTTTTTTTACTTTCTCAAAAAATAGTTCACATCATTTGCTAACATAAAAAAGTAATTTTGATAGGGGGTCCCGCGCATATTTTTAGGGTTTTGGGCCTTTGAAGTTAAAAAATAGGACAAAAACTGTCTAAATCTCATATTTAAAGGCCAAAATAATGGGTAAAAAGCCAAGGATCGGGGTCAAAAGTGTATATATTTTGTACTCTTGGTTGTTTGAAGCACAGTCATGAGGTCCATATCAATCTCAATAATGATTTATTGGTAAATAATTCCAATATTCTAAAATATGTTAAAAATAGCAAATATCACTGGCTCCAAATATATCAATTATTCAAAGTGCCACAAAATGCTCAATTTTGCTCGGAATTGTCCAATATTTGAATATAGCTTAGTGGGTATGTATATGTATCCGGTCATCTTATATTGGCTCATTCTCACAGGTTTAATCTAAATGCGCAAAAAGGTGCGCAGTAGTCCATATTCCATGAGTAGCGATCAACCTTAAACCCATAGCTATAGGTACTGGTTTAAGTCGCCCATGTTGCACCTGCCCCAACATAGAATCAGATATCAGATTGACCCTTAGCATGGATGCAAAAAAAACAGATACAAAAATAGGGGCTTGGATAAAGTTTTGGGGGTATAGAAGGATTGCCAGCGCAGCTTCATTCATAGGGCGACCTAAAACTTACAGCTTATTTCCAAGAAAAGAAGCTAAACAACGATGGTTTACTCATCCCCCATCCTAAAATTATGTCACACCCACCGCAAGTATATTCATATTTTCCCAATAAACATTTTCCTGTAGAATAGGGGACTAGAGAGGGTGCTACATACCCTGTGGACACGCAGGCCTTTTCCCCCAAAACAGGTTGAACCTTTTTGACCCCCCCTCCCCCCCCCCCCCCCCAAGAGAGGTCTAAATTTTTTATCCCCCCCCCCCCCCGGTCAGGAGGTCCAAATGTTTTATCCTGGCATTGGCTTGGCTTGGCCTTGCACAATACAATAATATAATCCTGTCCCATGGATGTACTATATAAATGTTACTGTAGGATATTAAAGCCTGCCCCGTTTTAGGCGTTTTAATATAAAGCCTGCTCAATATGGCACTAGAAATCAATATAAGCTCGGACTTAAAACAAGAAATACGGTATCTGGCTGTTCCAGCCAGAGAAGTGAGGCTTCTAACGGTAATTTCATGGCAAGACCTACACTACAGTACACGGCTATATTAATTTACGGACAACTTAATGTAAGCTGTATCATAAATATAAATTGTACGTATGCCTATGGCTGTATGGCAAAACCCCCATATATCGCTCAGCTGTAGCACTTTTTGTGCAGGCACACCCCTTGGTTTTAATCGTGATTCCAACATGTAACACATTTATAGCCAATCTGAAGATAGTGCGTTTCGAACCAAAACTAAACCAACACCCTTCCAGAAATATATAACAAATTGAGTTTAACTGCACACATGCCGCATCTTACCTCCCTGGGCGCAGCCATCTTGGATAAAGTGTTCTGTCTCGATAGGATAGAGGGCGCCACTTGTCGAGGAAGGATGCAGATTGCTTGCTCCCGTGCAGTCCCCGGGACGTTGCCGTATTTCCCGCGCCGACCCTGCGGGGTAAAGATGTAGGGTGTTCAGACTAATTTAGTTGAGTGCAGAACAGTTGCATTTTTGTGTGTGTGCAGCATAGAATAGGACTATTGAACAGGGTTCACTTTGGAGTTCTACCATAGGTTAGCATTGTTCCTCAACAATTAGAATACCTACATGTCCCTCAAAATACCCAAAAGGTGTGATAGCTTGAAGTGTAGGCCTACATCCAATATGTGTTAAATAATTATAACTCAAACTAAAAGGGTCCTCCAACATAAAATTTCAATTATAAAATTGAAGTCATCGGTCTCAAATCATATTGAAAATAAATTAAATATCATCCAAGTTGAGATGCCCAGCATTTCTGAAATATTTGATGTAGGCCTATGTATAAATGTATTAAGATATGCAGAGACAGTATGCCATAGACTACTGTCAGAAAATATTGTGGGATTCTATCAACTTTTTGACAAACCACACGGGGTCAAAAATCGACCAAAAATCGGCGATTAACTCGCATTAATGCGTGTACGGTCCTGTACAGTAAGGGAGTGATATTTTTTATCAACGGGGGGGGGGGGGGGGTGGTTGGTTTGGGGGGGGGGGGGGGTCAAAATGGACCAAAAATCCCGCGCGTTACTATGCTTCAAATGGCCCGCGCACGAGCCGATTTTCTACCCGTAGAGGGGGGGGGGGGGGATTTCAAACCGTGGACCAGGGGGAGGGGGTGAACAAATTTCGCGCGCTCCCTGCGGAAAACCAACCCCCTCCCCCTGTTGTTAAAAAATGATCACTCCCTAAACTCACAATAATGCGTGTACAGTAAAGGAAAAGGTTAAATTAAGCCTGTGGTGTGGGCACTGTCCAATTCCCAAATGCCAATAAGCTCTATCCTTCTTTGTTTTTAGGATTAATCGCCAATGTCCGTCAATGTCCGTCCTCAATGACAAAGGGCCATCTCTTACCAATGTCAAAATGGACAAAATCAAAATGCATAGTATTCATAAATTCCCGAATTAACTATATCAACAATATGGCCCCCCCCCTCCCCCATCAAGTGATATAATAATTGTGTTTGAAGCTTACATTCTGTTATCTTGACATAAGTGATTCGGATTTAGGCGAGGGGTATTGCATTGTATTGTAATTTCCTTTATTTATACTGAAAGGGGAACTTGTCTCAAATCTACGACTACTGTTTGCAACCCCGTAAATCTTCATTTATTTTGACAAAATGGCAATGGAAGTTTAGTTCCTTTGTCATGGGCATGGCTTTTACATGGTACGCAAGGTTTTACAGTAATTATGCTGATAGGGAACAGTGTAATTTGGTGCTAGTACCTTCAGCATTTATAAATAGCTCTATGTTGAAGGTAACAGGCGAGTCTGAAGTCTGGTTTTAAAATTTGTTTCCTTTACCAGCAGTTCGAAAATGGCCACACCACTGATTCCAGAGAGAAATGAGCCTGATACTGATACAACACTGATTATAATACCCATAGTCAGTAATGACTATACCACCATATTTTAGCGCCTTTAGTCAGGGGACTCTACGTGCAACTTAGTCACACATTAGTCATAAAGATAGTCAGGAGTGACTAGAGCCTATTATGTGGATCACACAATTTGATGATGTCACAGGAATGTGTACATTTCTTAATTAGCATTTATAGCTAAAAACTCCCAGTCTAGACCTCAAATATGGCCACATAAATGATGATAACTATGGTTTGTAATTAAGATATGAACTGCATTGTAAGCCCAAATGTACTTTCCTTCATAGTTATATACAATTATTCTTGACTAATTTAACTTAATATTATGGTAGAATAACTTATTTTTTGTACTTTCCTGATTTGCATAAGGCTGTGTCTCACGACCTTGAGCCAATGTTTTTGTCTCTGACCGAGTGCCGTCTCTGACCAGGTGCCGTCTCTGACCAGGTGCCGTCTCTGACCAGGTGTAAGAAAAAAGGTGTTTTAAAAAGAATTATACTCATATGTATAAGGATTTGTAAAAACGTTATGGCGGTTGTTATATATTTACCATTATAATTATAATCAGCCTTCCGCTATTGGTATTTTGACCTTATCAAGCCAAGCCGGTCAGAGACGGCACCCGGTCAGAGATAAAAACATTGGCTCAAGGTCGTGAGACACAGCCATAAATCTAGAATGGCTCACTAAGTCCTAATCAACATCTTTAGCAGATTGCAAGAAGGTGGTTATCTTGAGTTTAAATCAAAATGATAGTGTGGATCATTTTAAAAACCCAATTCTGAGGCATATTAATCAATCAACATCTTTGACTAACCCGTATTTTTGCATTCATCTCCATCATGTACTAGAACGTGATTATACATCAAATGGTCATTTGCCAAAAATTTACCTTTGTTTGCCGCCTATCCCAGTGGGCACAGAACATTGAATCAACATTGAAAACTGGTTGACAATGTTGATTCAATGTTGATGCAACATTGATTCAACATTCAACTGAGTTTTGTGCCCACTGGGATGAGCCACACTGTGAAGTGTTTCAGTGACCACACCTTTCAGTGATGGTTTGATGGGGATCATTTTACAGTATTAAATCGCTTCAGTTATCCAGTTAATTCAGCTTAAAGTTCCGGTCATCTCAAGTTGGGACAGTGTTATAGCAACCTCACTGTATGCTAAGCACTATGGGCCACTAAACATGGGTACATGAGTATTAATTTTCCCAAAGTGTTCAATTTTAATATCACCAATGTATCAAATAGATATGAACGAGCGATGTGTATATAAATCACAGAGCACTAACTGTAAAGCATAAACCGGTATAATTACATGTATACATTATTCCGAAACAATTCGTTCACCAACAGCGACACAGAACGGATCTTTCATCCTACCTACTGTAATACCACCGCCGGCCACAAGGGGGCAGCACTTGTATATAATCATTCCATCCATCTTAACATATTGTTGATTATAACACACAACAATCAAGATTTCACAATAGAATGCATGGGAATGCATCTTAGACTTTTAAAGTGGACAAAAATATCATATCAAGTCAATCAATGGCCAAATAGGTGTGTAAACTGGGCATAAGAAATTTTGCTTGAATGCACTAATATAAGTCATTTGTGCAATATACAAATTAAGCAGACAGGGTCCCAAGGTTATTGAGTTGTGAACATCATGAGATTGCAGTACATTAATGATTTCCCACATTAATAGGGGGAAGGGGTAGTGACAAAGAACTCCTTACTTCATATTGGATTTATGTAAATATTAAGATGCATATGGCTGTGTCTCACGAACTTAGGCCAAGTAAACATCTTTGACTGGGTGCCATCTTTAACTGGGTGCCATCTTTGACTGGGTGCCATCTTTGACCGATGCACTCTTTGACCGGCTTGATAGAAAACGTTTATTTAGGACAGATAAAGATATAAATGGGCTATCATTGACTAATTTACATATTATAACATATATTAACCTTTTCAACCCGTTTATATCTCCATCTGGCCTCAATAAACCCTTTTCTATCAAGCCGGTCAAAGATGGCACCCAGTCAAAGATGACACTCAGTCAAAGATGGCACCCGGTTAAAGACGTTAACATTAGCCCAAGTTTTTGAGACAGCCATATGTATACACATATTTATATACATATTTGAATTGCTTCATGAAAGAGATACTTGGAGTGATGGAAATTATGTCTTGTTTTTTTTTAGATGAACAAACAACCATTTTAACCAAGGATAACCACCTTTTTGTAGTTCTGTAGTTGGGGTCAAGGCACTGATAATTCAGCTAGTACCAACTTTGGGATAAGCTGAAAAACTTCCTAAGTATGTGATAATCTTTGCCAAATAAAAAAAAAATCAGAGTAACCACCTTCTTATAATAACATGCTAAACACATTGATTACGACTTAGTGAGCCATTTTGGATTTATGCAAATTAGGAATTACACTTTAAAGGAGCAATATCACCACTCGCGGTGCTACCCCATAGTAGACTAGAACAGTACTAGAATTTTGAACGGGGCACTCTCATTGATTATGCCGCTTTAATTACAAAAGTTATTCTACCATAATATTAACTATGAAGGAAAGTATATTTGGGCTTACAATGCAGTTTGTATCTTAATTACAAACCATAGTTATCATCATTTATATGGCCATATTTGAGGTTTAGACTGGGAGTTTGGAAGCCATTTTTATCTATAAATGCTAATTAAGAAATGTACCAATTCAAATTATCCTAGTAAAGAAGGGTTTGACATGATTTTGGTCTCTAAAAGTGATTCATATGTATATTTAAGACCAAAATTATGGCATTGTGTATAGTGAAAATGGTGTATACATTGGATTTTGGGATCCATTTTGGATTCTGCAAATAGGACATAATTAATTTGGATAATTTATACTAGACTGATTAACCATGAACATTATATGGCTTTAAAGTGATCCTAAACGTCCATTCAAACCAAAATCATAGGTAGGGTTCGACAGCTGGATATGGAAAGCTGTTTATTTGCTAACAACAATAATGTAATTATGCAAATTATGCATATTTTCCTTGTCATGACAATTCATGTAGATGTATCTCTCTCTAATGACATCAATGAAATACACAATGGTGAAAACTCTTGGTTTCAATGTTCATTTTAGAGCAAGGAAGCAAGTGTGCAAGATTATTGCGAGAAAATTCCTACTTTTGCATTACTCTGCTAATTATGCAAATTAGGAAATGCACTAATTTGAATAGTTCTTGAAGAGAATGATTGTCTATCATGAGAAGTACTTATTAGGCTTTTAAAGTGACCAAAAGGGTTATTTCAAACCACATTTATGGCCATTTCCAGTTAGGTACTGAGAAATCTCGACATGCTAACAAACATATGCTAATTAGGCACTCTTCCACTAATTAGATTTTCCACTCTTGATATGTTATTTTATACACATTTCTGAGTCATATGGTGGCAAAATTAATTCTGTTGCAATTTGTGGTGGGTATATTCATATAATGACTGGACTACCATGGACTTCAGGAAGGCACAATTTCTCCTATACCACTGTTCTATGGGTATTCCTTCTTGGTATATATTATATTATAGTTGCCTATGACTACTTAAGATGTTGTAGGGTGCATGAGTCCTCATGTTTGATAGAGTAATCATTTTATTTTGTTCCAATTATGATAACATAGAAATACATTGTAGATCTAGCAGCACAGTGTAGGTCCCATGCCCTGCCTTATCCTAGCCTGTCCCCTGCCGTACCTAGTGTAGCCTGTCCCCTGCCTCATTATAGCCTGCCCCCTGCCCTGCTTTATCCTAGCCTGTACCCTGCCCTACCTATCCTAGCTTGTCCCCTGTCCTGCCCCATCTTACCCAGCTCTGCCCTGCAATATCCTAGCCTGCCCCTGGCCTGCCTTATCCTAGCAATGTCACCTTCCCTTCCTTATCCTAGCATGTTCATTAACCTGCCTTATTTGCTTATCATAGCATGTTCATTGCCCTACCTTATCGAAATATGTTCATTGCCCTGCCTTATCCTAGCCTGTCCCCTGCCCTGCCTCATCCTAGCCTGTCTCCTGCCCTACCTATCCTACCCTTTCCCCTGCCCTGCCTCATCCTAGCCTGTCCCCCACTCTGCACTATCCTATCCTAGAGCATTACTGCTCTGCCTTACTCTACATTACACTGCTCCTCATTGCTCTGCCGTTCTCCTCGATGTTAATCTGATCTGCCTTACTCTGTATTGCTCTGCCTTGCTCTAATCCACATTATTTTGCTCTGCCATATTCTGCCTTGATCTACCCTGCTATACTCTACATTACTCTGCTCTGCCATGCACTGCCCTGCCCTCCCCTGCTCTACATTACTCTGCTCTGCCTTACTCTACATTACAGTGCTCTCCATTGGTCTGCCCTTCTCTCCTCTACAATAATCTGATCTGTCTGACACTGTCTTGCTCTGCCTTGCTCAATCTACATTGTTTTGCTCTGCCTTATTCTGCCTTGATCTACCCTGCTATACTCTACTTAACCTATGATAGTTGACAGCCATGTCTTTGGCATGTTTGCACTTTAAATCTTATGTTTGCATGGTTTTTGTTCTTATCCTTATGGATCACCCAAGGACTTAGATGAGAACCACAATATCTATCACTACACAAACAATGCTTATAATAGTTTATAAGTGTTGTAAATGCTAAAAATTACAATGGTAATGGCAAATATCAGCGAATGTTTAGTAGTCTTATAGTTATACATGTTGGGCTACATCTGTATTACAATGTTGCCCCAACGTTTAATATCCATCTATGGCATAATGTTAGAACATTAAGATGTTGGTCCCCGATTGTGCCAACATGCAATCATTATTACCATCCACAAGCATGGGCCATCACTGGGCCAGTGATTGGCCAATATCTGAATTCCAATAAAAGTAAACTTGGCCCCAGACTCTTCTCAGTGACTGTCAGAAGATAAATGAGTTGAAGGTTATTTAACCTATCAGGTTACCATCCCACGAATCCGTCCCCAGACTCGTCTAAGTAACAAGGAAGTGGGTCTTCTAGCTGAAATTGTCAGATGCATGTTCCAGCCCAAAACCTGACATTTGCCAGATTTACTTTTTCAGTGTATTACCTTAACGCTGAGATTAAGTTGAAAGGACAGAAATGGCTGTTTCTAAAATGATCATTCTTGACATTCTTGTCTTTAGCAAAGGTTTTCCTATAAGCGTGTTGCTCAAAGCGACATTGGCAAAACATTATAGATGGACAACCAAAAAGCAGTTAGCCAACAATAAAGCTGAAGGACATAGGCTTACCAGCACCAGCTGACGTTGGACTAATATTTGGCCAACATCGAATTGCTGGCTGGGGAAGGCTATACAGTCGACCCTCCCTACCTCAAACATTTACTTCATTGGATCCCTCCCTTCCTCAGACAGTTGCCTGGGAACTTCCCTTATGTATTCCATTATATTTCTATTTCCATTTCAATCGCTCACTGTAAAAAGTTGTTGTTCGTGAACAGCTAAATGTGCTGTAACTAAACAGTACTTAAGCTGTAAAATATAATACAGCAACCTTTGCTGTACATGTACAATTCACTTGTAGATGCAGGTTCGAATCCCATAACCAGCAAGCAGAGGGAGAGGGAGTGGAGACTTTGGAGGGAGTACCATAGTCCACAGCTCCAAAGACATTTTTTCACTTTATACTCAATAAGCTATCAATACATAGAATGAGAAAATGGTATATACCCAGGGGTAGACACTAACGCTGGCCCGGGAGCCAATGGCCCGTAGTTTTGGGTGCGGGCCCGTAGTTTTGTGCAAGATAACATTCCCAAAGGCCCGGATGGCCCACAGGAGTAGTTGAAAGACATTTAAAGAAAGTTTACCTCACAAGTATACCCATGCAGCATACCGTTGGAAAGAGGGAAATGTGGCCTAATTAATAATATTGGTTCCACCCCCTTATAGACCAGTTAGGAATTTACATGTTTTTTTCCCTTAGAGAAAGCATCCTTTTTTTTACCTTTGGCCCACACATCTAGGTGCGGGCCCGTAGCTTTCTGGAGCCATGGGCTCGGGTGGCCCACAGCTGAAAAAGTTAGTATCTACCCCTGTATACCCATCTCTTGATGAGGAATTTATAATAATTTATGATGTTCATTTGTCATTGGGACCAGAGTGGGGTTTAAACTTTAGCAGCTCCACAAATATGACCTGATCCTTTCAAAAGCCTATTGATACAGGCTACATATAAGTGACTGTTCCGCTAGCTCAGTCGGTAGAGCAGCGGGTGATGTAGTCAGAGGGTCGGCGGTTCAAGTCCCGACAGGGAACACTCAAACAAACTCCATTTCTCCTGATGCAGTTTTTAAAGTAATGTTTTTTGGTACACTGGAAAATGTTACTTTTAAAAATATGCATATAGAACCAGTGTATCTGTATAATCTGCAGGAAAGATACTTTGAAAAACATAGGCCAAGTTGGGGTTTGACGAGGACAAATGCACCCTGCCACTACTCAATCAGAACTGAGTTTGGCTCAATTTCATTGGTTCATGTTGTGTAATCAGGTCAATCAACAACATTTAGTCCCATGTTTGGGTATTACTGCAGAGAACAATTTTGAAATTGTGACTTAAATATTTCAAGATTGGAATATTTTAGTTGTCTTCTTCAAAAAGAAGTCTCTGTTTTAAACTTCCCAGTAAATTTCCAAACGAATCTGAAAGATTTTTTGGTACCAATGTTTGAGTCACACAGTCAGGTGATTGAGTTCTGTATTGAGTTTCAGCTGTTCCCAGCTTCATCAGGTGTATGCAGAGTAAATATTCTCTAGAGTGAATTTATATTATATAGATTCCTCAATTTTGATTTGATTTTATCAAATAAGTTTTTGTCACATGTATGTGTATTGACCTGGTGACTTGTGTTGTCAGGTTTGTGGTTAAAGGGTGGGCCAGTCATATGGACTGGGGTCTACTGATTCATGATAGTGCAGTTTCTGGTTTCGACTCTGTATCATTTTATATTTGATAGTTTCCCGTATTGGTTATTTAAACTACCGAGCAGTATGAGTTTATTTTGAAATTAAAAAATATAATTTCAAGATTTCCTCCCCGGACCCAGGAATGTAGAGTTCAACGTAGGGCAAAAAATGATGTGGCTTTTTTGGGGCTGGTGGGGGTGAGTCTAGCTAAAGCAATTTTCCATTATGTTCATCCCTAAAGGGATCAGTGTCCTCAATCTCTACCCATTTCCACTCAATGATTTTTCTCAGCTTGTTTGCTCTTTTTGATAGAGGGTGCTCGTAAATGAACTCAAGTCAACTCAAGTTCATGAACTTCATGTCCTTGTCACTGTGTCCAGTTTGGTTGAAGTGGTATGCCACTTCACTCTTTGAATATCTTTTGTGTTCCACATCCGCGATGTGTTCAGATATTCTGTTGTGGAGACTCTGTTGGGTCTCTCCAATGTATCTCTTCCAGCAACATTTGCATTCTATGCAGTAAGCAATGCTGCTACTGCCACAGAAAAGGTTTGTTTTTGTTTCTGTTGTGCATTTGTCGTTGACTCTTATTTTTCCTGTTTTGTCCATTTTAGGACAAACTTCACAAACTGGATTCTTTTTTGTCGGTTTGTGAATGCATTTGTTTGTGCGTAGGTAGTGGTTCACCCTCTGTGTCCTCATCAGTTGGATGATAATCTAATTTTGCCCGGACTAGATAGTCCTTCAGATTTTTTCAGTCTTCTATGACCCACCACAAATTTCATTCTTTGAATTGAATTGAATTGAATTGAATTGAATAGTTTATTGATCGGTAGCCTCAAAAGATGCTTTCTGCCCAAACAACTCCTCGGGATACATGTGTCCACAAATATGTATTATGCTCATGTATGTCCTTATTCAGATTCAAATGTAATATATTTCCTACTAAATTGATATATTAGGTGATGTACTTCACCATTCAGGTTAAGCCCTCATTATTTATTGATATTAATGTATCCATTTCCTGACTGAACTCTTCTGCTGTTTTCAGCTTCTGCACACACGCATCTAGTTCATTCCAGAGTGCAATACCTCTATAATAGGGGCCTTTCTGGTAGAATGTGGTCCTGGGGCGTCTCATACTAAATTTCAGTTTCATATCACCAAGTGTTCTGGCATGAATGCCTAGGGTGGCTTCACCTTGAAGCGCTTCCTTCCACATCATTTTTGTGAGCTGTTTCTTTCGTTTGTCCTCCAACTTCAATACTCCTGTTGTGACTTGCAATGCATTAACACTCACTTCCCGTAACCTGCTCAGTGTGCATATGCGCAGGCCTCTGTTTTGTAGCCTTGGAAGCTTACCAAGCTCCTTCTGTGTAGCGGTGCCTGTGTAGAAGCTGCAATAGTCCATTATTGGTGCGATCATTGTCTTATAGATGGTCAGACTACAGTCAGCTGGGAGTTTCTTCCGTAATCTGCCCAGCTTGATAAGCTTGTTCCCAACAGATTTTTTTACCTTAGACACGTGGGGATTTATGGTCAGGGGACCGTCCAGCTCTACACCAAGGTAATTGTAGGTCTTGGTAGTCGGCAGAATGTCGTTACCCATCATGACACTTAGTTCAGGGCTGCTTTCTATTCTATGTTTACTGCCGAAGTACATGGTCATACTTTTCTCAGCATTTACAGTCATGTGGTTCCTTAAGCACCATTCATGGATCCTTTGTAACGTGAACGCCCCTGAGCTTAGAGAAAGTGAACAGCAAGACAGGTTCCAGTGAACTACACATTGTTTCATGTCCAGTACCTTCTCCCGAAGGTGCTCTGCCTCCTCTTCTCCCAGGCAATGCTGTACAATAGCAGTCCTCACACCTGCCCATGTAGCATGTTGTCCCTGAGGTATGGCTGCTATGGTACCTGTTACTACGTCAATAAGTGCTCCTTTGACCAGGTAACCCACCATGTCCAATGTCAAGGCATTGTCCCCACCTGTGCGGTCGTGAGCATGGTCTATGCCCCGCAACCAGGCCCGCAAGGTGTCCTTGTCAGTCCCATCTGACTGTCCAATCGTCCTTGCAAAGTTGTCTAACTTCTGCCGGGTGCTTTCCTCCCGTGCCAGGTCCAACCTCTGCTGCTCTAAAGCTGCTGCCATTACTGTGTTCAGTTACAACCCTGACTTAATATAAAGCCAAAACTTTAAAAGTTTCGCCGGTGGTATCCAAAATGTAACGTGAACGCCCCTGAGCTTAGAGGAAGTGAACAGCAAGACAGGTTCCAGTGAACTACACAGAATGATCTTTAATTCTCACATAAAATCACATACAGGTACGTACAGCATTACAGTCAGGTGGGCCACTCACACAGTAGCCACCAATCAATCTTACAGAAGCTTCCCATTGGTTCCCTGACCCCTGCTCCCCCCTCCCACTCATGTAGTATGGTCCATGGCCACCCCTGGTACCACTGACCAGCCCCTCCCCCCTACCTGTAACCTGCAGCACCTGTTCCTCCCCCTCCCCTAAACACAGGGCTACCTTATCGCCCCTGGTGAGTAACTTAGCTTTCACTCCTGAAACTAATGCCCAATGCTATATGCTACTCAATATCTCACATACTACGTTCAGAACCCAGTAACTGCCCCAGTTACACCTTGCTACATCCGAGGCGTTGTGCTTCTGCACTGCTTTCAAGACTGACATATATCACCACATTGTCTGCATACATAACAGATTTTGTTGCTAGCAGGCTGTCACATAGGTCGTTGATGAATAAGACGAATAGTAGAGGCCCGAGCATAGACCCTTGCGGTACGCCAAACTTGACTTTTGATGGCTCTGACATCATCCCATTTGCCTGTGTACAATGTTGACGGCAGGAGAGATATGATTTTAACCATGCTTTTATGATGTCAGGCAGATGCAACTGGTTTATCTTGTGGAGCAGTGTGGGGTGGTGGACACAGTCAAAGGCTTTCCGATAGTCAATGAAGCATGCCGCTGTGATGAGCCTGTCATCTCTTGCTGCAAAGAGGTCCTTCAAGATCGTTTAGACCGCATTGGCCGTGCCTCGTCCCTTCCTGAAGCCAAACTGGGTTGGGCTCAAGATGTTGTTTTCTTCAAGGAATGTGCTGATGTAGCCATGTAGTATCCTCTCTAGTAGCTTTCCGGGTAGGGGTAGGAGGGTTATGGGTCTCCAGTTCTTGATGTCACTCAGGTCTCCCTTTTTGGGTACTAGTATGCCTTTGGCCCAGGTAGCAGGGAAAATACCTTCTCTTACTGAGTTTCTGAAGATTTCTGTCAGATGTTTCACTAGGAGTATCAGGGCATCCTTGAGTATTTAACTGTTGATTGTGTCTAAACCAGAGGATTTGTCTATATTGATCTTTAACACCATAGAAAGTACTTCACCCTCATTGATGAGCTTGTCTATGTCTATTGCATCGGCTAAGCCCGTCATGGGTGGACCACATGCAATCAGTGGTTGACCCAGTTTTTTTAATAGCACTTGCCCAATGGTGGAGAAATAGCTGTTGATGTAGTCAGCGGTGTCAGCCGGGGCCACTGCAGTGCCATTATCCTTCAACTCAATGTGATGTCTCGTCTTGTCTTGTTTTAGCAATGCATTTATTTCAGCCCAGAACTGACGGTGATTACCTCTTGCTTTCTCAAGTTTAGTCTTGACTTGGGTTGCCTCTGTATTGTGTATTTTCCTTCTTATTCTGTGAGTCATCAGCCTGGATGATCTTAGTTCAGCCTCGTTTCCTGTTTGTTAGTGAGCTCTGATGCGCTGTTGCCTATCGTTTATCAGTTCTATGATTTCCCGGCTAATCCAACAATCATTCTTCTTCTTGATGGTGATCTCTTTATAGGGACACACTCTGTCCAGGTATTGCAGGATTGCTTGTTGCATGATGACCCATTGGGCCTCCGGGTCCTTGGGTCAGTGTCTAGAATATTTTGAAGCCCTCTTGTGGTGCTTGATTCCCCCAGTTCATCCCATCTACGTTTCACAATCTTGTTCAGTTTGTTGTAGTTGGGTCTGAACGTGGAAATCAAGAATACCTTTTCTTCCTCTTCCTTTTTAAGGTCCCTCTTTTTCTTTTTAGGAGTTCTCGTCTCCGTTTGGTGGTTGCCTGTTTTTTGGCTTCCAACAGCAATTTTTCAGGATAACCCTTTTCCAAGAATTGTTCCATCTTTTTTGCTGCGTGTTTTTCAAAATCACTTTCGATTTTGCAAATCCTTCATAGTCTTAGGAATTGACTGTAAGGGAGACTCTTTTTCACACATTGTGGGTGTGCAGAATAGAATCTCAAATAACTGTTTGAGTCAGTGGGTTTTGTATACCGATCAGTGTATAGTTTGCCCTCAGAGTCCATTTTTACCATTGTGTCCAGAAAATTAATTTCTTGTTTTGACCATTCTGATGTGAACTTAATACTATGGTGTTGATTGTTTAGGTAATCAACCCAGATTTTAAGTTCATCTTCTCCATGATCCCAGATAAAGAAGATATCGTCAATAAAGCGCAACCAGACACTCGGCTTTTTCTCATGATTGTCAAGGAATTTGTTTTCCAAAGTTGTCATGAATAGATTAGCATACAAGGGTGCTACTGTGGTACCCATGGCGGTACCGATGATCTGTAGGTAGTTGTCGCCATTGAATTGAAAATTGTTACTTTCTAGAACCAGGCCCAAAAGCTCTATCAGAGTCTCATTTGTTGGGTTTATGTCCTTGGATCTTTTAGTGTCTAGCATATTTTGTATGCTTTGTATACCTTCCTCATTGGGAATGTTGGTATACAGGGAGGTCACATCTAGTGTGCCCATTAAATTTATTGGGGATAAATTGTCTAAGCCTTCCACAAGATTTATATAATCTGTGGTGTCTTTTATATTATGATTTGTTGTTCTGTACCATTGGTTTCAGAAAAACATCTGTAAATGCAGATATTCTTTCCGTGGCTGAAACCATGGGTCTACCGGGGGGTGCAATGAGGCTTTTGTGAATTTTAGGTAGAAAGTAGGACTGTGGGGTTCTGATCTTGTCAGTGATCAGTTTTTCCCCACTTTCTTACTTATCTCCTTTTCTTCAACCATTTGCATCACCCTTGATTGGCCCAATTGGTCTACAGCAGAATTTACTGGAACCAAAGTTGCCCCCAATATTTGCACTACTTACTTCTAACGGTGCTCGGATAACATGCTTCCTGAGACACTTTTCCTTGCATTTTCCAAATTCGAGGAAGTGAGGGCCGACGATGGAGATGGGCCCCATATCTTCCGTTGTTCACTGCTTTACACCCTGCATGCCGGACCAGGGACGTGCCACATCATGCATATCTGTGAATGTCATCCAATATCTACAACGTCTTTATATGTATGATAGCCCCATTATTTGTGTGACCACTTCAAAATGTGTTACATCATGCCATAATTGCCTATCAATTGAGAGATTATGTCAGTTCAGGGACCCTTGTGTAGCAATGACGTAGACAACAAGTGGGAAATAATGTTAGATAGCATGACCTCGTATCTAAATATACTGTGCAGTCCGTGAAATGACTATAAAGGACACAAACAAGCCTTGGATGTCTCGCCACATTTATGAAGTAATTTATGAACGTAATGAATACATGACTGAGTAAAGTGAGGGTGGTTACAAGAACAAACCCAGCTAGCAAGGATACGTTGGGCCAACGTCGGGAATGGTCGGCACCGTCTCGGGCAATATTTCAACGTTTGCCTGCCAACGTTGGTACAACGTTGCCAAATGCATGTTGTACCAACATTGGCAATATTCTCAGTGGTTTGCCAACGTTGATACAACATCACATAATAGATGTCATACCAACGTTGGTAAATCTATGTTGTACCAACATTGGTAATAATCCCGGTGTTCTGCCGACGTTGGCCCAACGTCAGATAATTCATGTCATACCAACGTTGGTCCAACATTGGCCCATCACTGTATTTCCAACCTCCACCAGAGGGCATTGAAGGTTGCATGAAGAAAATTTTGCCAAGCAGATGCATTTTCTTTGGTCCTAATTGGCCATTAATTGGGCCCCATATGTGGAATACAGCTATTAAAATCAAGGGTTTTGTGTCTTTAATCTATATTCTTCTTCATTACTCCCTTTCTTCACAATATAACTAAATACTGGTTATATTGCTACAAGACACCCTTTTGTTGGTAATAACAGATATATAAGGTCCAAAGGGTGAGATGCCTTAGTATCACCTCTTTGCCTTTAAAGCTAAGATAAAGGTGAACTGCAAAGACAGAAATGGCTGTTTCTAAAATGATAATTCTTAACAACCATGTCTTAAGCAGAGTTAATCACATTTAACCCCTTCACCACTGGATTTCCTGTAACTCAATGCAAATTTGTGCAATATATTGGCTTACCGCGTGGAAGGGGTTAAGTGAATATTGATACTAAATGTTGATGAAAGTTGATTTAAGCTGGGTATATATATAATATATATATAACATATTGACAAATGAACGCCAATGTCGGAAAATATATGTTGGAACATCATTGGTTTTAGGCTCTAAATATGGTTGGCTAGACGTTGGTACAACGTCATCTGACGTAAAAAAACTGACGTTGGCCCAACGTCATTTCTTTGCGACGTCATGGCGATGTTCGGATGGACGGACAAATGAACGTTGGCCCAACGTCAGAATCTGACGTCAGTCCAACCTTGGCTACTGTTGGCCTAATGTTGGCCCAACATTATCTTTGCTAGCTGGGAATGTTTATTTGAGCTAGCTCAACAAGCCCGCAGAGATATCAATGCATTAACTTGACTGGCAAAGAACGTCACACAATCATTCTTAATCACCATGATACCGGTACAGAAATAACAGGTCCTGCAGTACCTGAATATATCAATGATTTGTTTGGTACCATAGGCTCTAACCTCTTCGATAAACTGGGAACTGCAACAAATATCTGTAATCCTCAGTGCCTATCTCAGACAGATATGAACCAGCTGATGAAACCACTGTATGTTACTCTAAAATTGTTAAACTACTAAAAGTGATAGATGTACATAAATCAAGCGGTATAGATAATATCAGTGCAACTGTAATGAAGCATGCCCTGTTAATCCTAGCGCCACAACTAACCCAGCTCATAAATTACTGTCTACATGATATCCTGTTCCCCACTGCCTGGTCGACGGCCACCGTAATACCCCTACCAAAAACCGGGAATCCTCGCTGTGTGGGCAACTGGAGACCTATTTCTCTCTTGCCCATGCCAAGTAAAGTGATGGAGAGGGTGGTATATGAAGAGATTTATACCAGGTTGGAACAAAATGGTTTACTGGCTGACTCATAGTTTGGTTTCCACACGTCCAGGGGAACAAACAATGCAGTCTTTAGATTAGTAAATGACATATTCAGATCAAAAGACAACAGATATCCCCTGCTAGCTTGCTACCTGGACGTGCGGAAGGCTTTTGATTGTATACACCATGCAGAGCTGCTGAGCGGCATGAGGCATGTTTAATTTGCCTGATATTGACTGTGATTGGTTACATGCGTATTTAGGTAATTAATAGAAACCAGCGTGTTCTATGTAATAATACCAAATCATCAATGACCAAGGTAAAATATGGAGTCCCTAAAGGATCTATATTGGGCCCCCCTGATGTTTATTTGTTACATAAATTCTCTACCAAATGTCATAAAACGTAGTCAAGTATTAATGTATGCCGATGATGTAGTGTTTTACATCTCAAAAAGTGACCCAGATGAGGCCATGTCCCTTCTACAAGCTGATGCTCATAGCGCTTATTAATGGTTATCTGAAAGTGGTCTGTGCGTCAACAAAAACTAACACTTGAGCAGTCAATTGGTAAAACAGTGAAGAACTCCAACTACCGTAATGTAATGCTCCGAAAAATGAGAGTTAAAATGTCTCTTGTAACCGCCATAGGTGGACATATGTCCAAACAATCCTACCAGTGATGGAGTATTGTGGTTTCCTGTACAATGGGATCACTGAAGCACAACACAAACGTCTACAGCTTACTCAAAACAAGAGCCTCTGGTTGTGTTTAAATGTTAAAATGAAATATCATGTTGTAGATCTGCACACTAATATGGACTATCTGTCAGTTTGATATGACGTCCAACTATTGATGCTATTGCATAAATATGTGTATTCCAGTATGATAGACGGTAACATTATGGGAGTTGAACTTCAGGGATCACTCGGATCAGTGCCTGGGGGGGGGGGTGATGCACTCAACAAACACGGCCCTGCTAAAGTACCCAACATCCAAGTTGTTAGGATACAGAAAAAGTCCCCAATACGAGGCAATCAAACTCTGGAACAACCTACCGCCGGGATGTCATATCCTTAAGTCCAAAGAACTCTTTAAAACTAGAGCGACTGACCACGTCCAGGAGCAGTTCATAAAAAGACTATGCTCTAAAGGTCCCATGATATAAATCAGAACATGAATCTAGATGTATCATATGTGTACCAAACCTGATCAATGAGCAAATAACATTGCTTTGTAAATGTAACTGTGTTTTGAAAATCACTTTGTGAATAAACACATTTATAAACTCCAAACGTGCACATGCTATGTTGTCTTGATGTATCTACATTAAATTTTGTATTTGTCTTCTACCCAAATAAACCACTTGAAAAAAGAGACGTACTGTGCTTTCTACTTTACACTGTGCATGGAGGGCAGGGGGCGTGCTTTACACCGTACATGAAGGACACTGGAGTTGTCTCCCTGTGCTTCCTGCTTTATACCTTGCATGAGTAACAGAGGACATGCCGCATGCCTTCCTGTGGGACATGCCGCATGCCTTCCTGTGGGACATGCCGCATGCCTTCCTGTGGGACATGCCGCATGCCTTCCTGTGGGACATGCCGCATGCCTTCCTGTGGGACATGCCGCATGCCTTCCTGTGGGACATGCCGCATGCCTTCTTGCGATTCTTGCAGAGTGGATATAGTAAGTTTTTTTTATTTGGTCGTCCATCACTATTTGCTAACTACATTCCTAAGCTTACGAGCCCGGTGCCAGTCAATGTACTAGCATTTAGTCTTCTTTTATATACGAATCGTGTGGTATCGTTGATCTTTTTGCGAATATAATTAAAATATCAGTTTTTTTAATGCCAGTTCGATCTTGCCATTACATATGTGGGCTGAGTGACAACCATTTTGCACTGAGGGGACGAGTTATATGTTCCCGGTTATGTTGCAACAAATATGACAATAACAATGCTACATGTTTTGAATTGGTCCTTATAGTAATGGTTTCATTGGTTCTAATGTGTGTTATCACTGTTGGCAATATCACAGTGATTGCCGGTTTTCATTACACTGTGCTATATTTATGACAAGATCTGCGATATGGCCCTTAGTGCAGGGTGCACTAAGGTCTCTTCTCCCAGTACATGCCACATTTACTGAAAATCACTCACTGAAAACTCTATGGGGAAAAAGTCATCAGGGGTGATGACTTTTCGTAATCACCGTGATTGTGTCCCCAGTGATTACTTGGTCATCACAAGAGTCATCATATGCGATGACCCTAGTCATCACCGTGATTACTTTTTGACCTAATTAGAGATGAGGCAGTGGTAGTCAGAACGATGACCCAGGTCATCAATGTGATAACTATGTCATCATCTATGACTTTTGATTTATTTATTTGTACAGCAAGGTATAAAATGTCTAATAATCTTATAATTACCTCCTTCTCTTGTCACCCGACCTCAACCCCTATCATAAGTCCATAAGGCATAGATGTGTATAGTGACTGACAGCCTATCCTAACATTAGTAAATGTGTCATCCGACATAAAAGAGGTGTCCATGTATACACACCTGTGTGCTCTTGAGAAATTTTGTTCAGAACTTATATGTAAAGTACTTGAGCTTTCAATGTGATAGTATTCTTCATAAATTTCACATTATAAGTTTCTATGATCAGACTTAAATAGAGATACAAATTAGTAAATGGCCTGGAACAGGTACTACATATTCCATTATTGTCTGGTGGAGCCCCCTGGTGGCAAATATTTTAATCAATATGATGACTTTTGGTCATCACCGTGATGACCTAACCTCATCAATTGGCCATGATTACCCTGACTAATCAGTAGTGATTAGTTTCAAATATGCCTAAGTTTTCAGTGCTTGGTGAAAATGCTTTATGAATTACAAAAAAAGATAGTGCGCCAGTGGGTGGTGTTTGAGAGACAATCTAATTTTCTTTTGCATAGCCTCTTCGGATAGGTATCCTGTTCATATTTTCTTCTTATATTACATACGGCTATAAGAGGGATAGGGACTAAAAACAAAGTTCATTGTTAGCCTGGGTTAAGAGTCGCTAAGCTTAATGCATATGTATAGAAAGAAAGAAAGAAAAGGGAAAGGAGGTCTCTTTATGGGTAAGGGCCGAGTCATTTATTGTATTATAGGAGGGACTAATAGATATTAAGAGCGGGGAAGGCAAAATGAAGATGGGTACCATGAGGTAAGGTGGGGGGGGGGGCAAAGTTTAATAAAGGTGTGGTGTTGGACAAAACTAAACAATTATGGTCAAAATCTAGGGGGGGGGGGTACACGGCCACATGTAAGGTCGTGAAATTGACTACAGGTATACCAAAATCTACAACATTGGGTTGTAACTGTGATGGCCTATAGGGTAACATTGAATCAACAAATAACCAACAAGATGTTTTAGTGTGACGATTTTGCATCGGCAGAATGATGACTTCGGGTCGTCAGAATCCATGCTTATTTTGGTGGAGTGGGGAGGGTGCACTGAAAACCTCAGGGTCGTCATTTTGACAATACCAAAATTGACAACTTTAGGTGGTCAAGGTGACGACCCTAGGTCGTCATTGTGATGACCTAAGGTAGTCATATCTGATTCATAATGACGACCTTAGGTAGTCACATGGATTGGGTAGTCAGAATGACTACCTTAAGGTTGTTGTTTTAGGTATTGTAAATTTGAAGACCTAAATTCATCAGTAATGACAACTCTCAACACTATTGCATAGTCATTGGGACAACCTAGAGTATATCTGGGTGTTGGACATGGCACATGCCCTGTCACGTGCTGCCACCCAGGGGATATGGATTGAAGTAAATTTTCTGTCATGAGATATAAACTGGTAACAGGGAGCAGATTAGTCTCTATACCTTCAAGGCCATAGTAAACCAAATATGTGAAAGGGATGCCGCTCATTAGGAGGTGAACTAATTAGAGAGTATATTCATACACCATTCTCCAGAGCACTTTCCATTAGTCATTATGACAACCTAGGTCGTCATACTGAATAGGGACCTTCCTCTGGGTTTTCAGTGTGTGTGTATGTTCTTTCTTGCCGTTGTGAGAAAACCTACTTACCCCATCCCCATCACCTTGTACTTAATGACTTGTCCTGACGAGGACTCATGCCGTCACGTTCTGTTTACCCGAGCCGTAATCAGAAGACCCCCTTAAAATACATTGCAGGTATGGTTCGCTGCAGGGGATAACACTGAGGGGATGGGGTGGAATTATTTTTGGACAGTCACGGTGGGTGGACACCTTGACCCTACTATTTCCGTCCATCCCTCTGTCTTGGTTTACAGGAGGTATGTATTTATCCCTCGGGACGTGGTATAGAGTGACAGGCATGATGTGAATACAGTCCACTGTGGCTCCTCAAGTTTTCACTCAAAAGTCTAGTGTTCTAACCGGAGAATGGAAAAAACTATAACATCATACTGATCCGGATCCACATCTCTACAGGCAGATAGAGGTGGCCTCCCAACAAATGTCCCCAATCCAAGCTTGGATCCTGTGGCCGACTTGAGGCAGCACAGTAGTGTGCGGGGGACATAGGTCACATTAAAGTGGGGGGATGCTCTAGTATAGACACCCGCACATACATATATAGCCATAGCATATAGCCTGACATGATGCTATTTTACATCTGCCACACATAGAGGTGGTATACAGACTCCACTGACCCAGAGAAGGACACCCTATAGCCTGGCGTGTGACTGGGGTACAAGTTGTGGCACCCTACCCCTCCAGTGTCCAGAGTTGGTGTGACGTACAGGAGGTGGGCGTCAGTCAGTGTGTACAGGATACACTTGTTGAGGGAGCCGCGTGAACACGTGTAGTCCTTCACATGCACCTCAGGAGTACAGCACCACCGGGAGTAGTGTCACCTACAGGAGGCAACTAACAGGTGAGTTAGACACCTTAGTGCTATCATTAACAGTGGGTACAATGAATCAACATTGATAACTGGTTGTCGATGTTGATTCAATGTTGAACTGAATTTTGTGCTCACTGGGTTACAGATCAGGGATGCTTCGTATTGATTTACATGTATGGAAACATAATCTTAACTTTCATAAACCTAGAGGAGCTGTTCCTTTGAGAATAGTGAGTAAACTTAGCATATATGCCTAAGCAATTAAGCTTCCCTATCTGAGTTGGGGATATATTGGGTTAGCGATTTAATTGTGAAAGATCTTGTATTATAATTTCTAAATTCTAAATGTTATAATAATCCGTATAATGTGCATGGAGTGGAAGTGCTGACATTCCTTTTCAAACCAAGTTGGCTGTTAAAAGCTCCCCCGCCTTTCCATATTGTAAACATGAGAGTAGGATGACGCATATCAAAATATGGGTGACACAGCGGACGTGATGTTAGGTTCTCAGGGAGGAATCACTCTGGTCGTGGTGGCCCGCAATACAAGACAGATACGTGATTTGTGAGCAAACTTCTAAAGCACTAGAGCACATCAAAAAGGTGCTTGTAATATTTACACACGACAGGCATGAACGGTAGTCTAAAGAAAGGGATCTAGGCGCCGAAATTGGATCAAGATTACACACCAGTGAGAAAAATACACTATATAAAATTATAGGAGGCGGGAGTTCTTTGAAAGTATAAAAAGGTGGAAACTATGTTGGTTGTCTACATTGCTGCCAGCTGCCCCCACATACTGGGGTGCTGTAAGTGACCTACCCACCACCCACAGATTCTGCACCCCCCCCCCCCCAGTTTGCAACTGTTACCATGGATGTTCACATTGGAATTTTAAAGGACTTTACATGTACACATGTATACGTTCGGGAAAGGGGCGTTATCCTACATTAATAAGGCCATATTAGCGTAAACGTAGGCCATGTTAGTTAGACATATATGTTAGTTAGCGATACTAATAATAAGATATTATATATGTGCGAGTATACATCATTATAGCCACTAAACTCAGATTACGTAACAAAGATCTTTGCCATTGGCAAAAATGGATAGCTTGAAGCTATCCATTTTTGCTATTTTTAGAAATAAATATGATTATACTGTGATACGTTTTATTTTCTAATTTGAGCAATGTTCCACTCATCAAACTCTATGATTGTACAGACCTAATTGAATCAAAAATTGGGAAAATGACCAAAGTATGCATGCTAAGACATGCAGAGGTACAGATCTGCACAGATTGGTAATTGCAAGAAACCTCTCGAGATTAGTAATTAAGACTAGATCCATATCCAGTCACCAGATGTTATAGATCATATTTATGCCCGAGAGTGATGTTCTATTAAAGGTGTCTAAACTTGGAACAAATCTGCAAAAGTGGTATACAAATGGACCAAGGGTCTTATTAAATAGATACGGTTACAGAGTGTCACTGATACACCCTAGCCACGATATCACGTACACAGCTAACCTCTAACTTGTAACCAATACCCTATGGCTATGCACCCCAAGCACACAGCCCAACTGATACCCCATACGCTACCTGCACAGAGTATAGATTACCTCCAACTAATACCCCATACACCACCAGTACCCACTGTGTGTCTGTGGTACCAACTTCCAACTAATACCCCATACACCACCAGTACCCACTGTGTGTCTGTGGTACCAACATCCAACTAATACCCCATACACCACCAGTACCCACTGTGTGCCTGTGTACCAACATCCAACTAATACCTCACCCAATACCAGCACACAGTGTGTGTCCGTGCACCTCCAACTAATACCTCACCCAATACCAGCACACAGTGTGTGTCTGTGGCACCAACATCCAACTAATACCCCATACACCACCAGTACCCACTGTGTGCCTGTGGTAACAACATCCAACTAATACCCCATACACCACCAGTACCCACTGTGTGTCTGTGGTACCAACATCCAACTAATACCCCATACACCACCATGACCCACTGTGTGTCTGTGGTACCAACAGCCAACTAATACCCTATACACCACCAGTACCCACTGTGTGCCTGTGGTACCAACATCCAACTAATACCTCACCCAATACCAGCACACAGTGTGTGTCTGTGGTACCAGCATCCAACTAATACCTCACCCAATACCAGCACACAGTGTGTGTCTGTGGCACCAACCTCCAACTAATACTTCATCTAATACCAGCACATAGTCATAACCCCAATGAAATTTCCACACACAGTCCGGGGGTCCCGTCTCAAACGCCATCGTGGGGTCTACCTGTACTCAAGTTACACCCAGCTAGTAGAATATTCAGGTTACTCTTGGGGAAATTGAGACAACAGGAGACGCTGGTATCACACAGCTGTGGCTAGAATGTGATACTTACTGATGGGTGATTAACGAGATCCCTACGGGATCCGTGTTTACACTAATGAATCATGCTCAGGAGTTCTTGGTCAAAGGCCTACCAAAAGGAGCAGCTTTTAAAGTCTGCTTCACCTTAATAATGAAGTTATTTTGTACAGGGGGTGGGGGGGCAATGTTTTTTACCAGCCCCTCCCGAGAGGTTGATATGTTTTATCGCTACCCTCCCTACCCCCAAAGAAAAAAAAACCTCCTCCGGTTGTTAAAAAGGTATCACTCCTCCAGGGACATATTATGTGTAGGGTAGGTTCACCCCAAATCGGTCATAACCTCAAGTTGGCCACCCCCCTCCAGGGAGGACAACAGTCAATATGATGTTGAATGCACACTTGTATCTGGTAGAATATTAGACATCGATATTACTAGTTGGTACTGTTAGTTTAACATCATATTGATTTTTAGCCACCCTAGAGGGGGGGGGGGTGGCCGACTTGACATTATGGACGACTTGGGTTGAACCTAACATATGTCTGTCCACTACTTGTGTGTTCCTGCGCGAACAACTAAGAGAACCCTAATGTAATCAATATTCCCTCTCCAATCAGCTGCACCCTTTGGACTATAACACCAATCGATATAGTGCCACAACTGTTTATGCTGAAGCCTATATGGGACTGGGTATGGCAGATAAACGTATACTGCTCTAGGGGTTAAGGCCACCGTTTACAGAGGCATAGTGGATGTACTGAGCTTATACCACGGGGTTTAAAGAGGCATGGTAGGTGTAAGCATAGCAAGGGGCTACTACCCTAGGGGCTTCTATCTTGGATAAAGTCTAGTCCATTGGGGCATGGTTGGTCTAAGCATTATTAGCATACTGAAGGAGTATACCACTGAGTAGACCATTGCAGATCCAGATATGAATATAAGCGCATACACATACTACAATGCACCGTCTCACTGGGTGAGATGGTGCGTGCAAGATGTTCCTGTCATGCGGGCAGTGATGCTGTGGTATGAATCAGTGAATTCTGTCAATAAGCCCTCTATATGACTTATTATGACCATTTACACTTAAGGTGAGGGTCTCACTAGTGATGTTGTCTGCGCACCTTTCAGTCACAGACAGTGTCTGTCTATATCAGGGCGGGCTTACATGCTCCAGTGCGTCTCTAAGGATGCCTACACCCCCTGACAACCACTAAGTGCCTTTGGTCATAAATATAGCATTATGTCTCGATTGTGAAAATAGGCCAGCCTTTAAATAGTTTACCATCTCCCTTTTGCCCCACCTTGACTTTTATAGCATGTGCTAGGCTAGACTGCACTATGTATATTCCTCCTAGAATCAGGGCTGGGCAGCTGTCGCAATGTCGCAAAAAATGTGCGACAGGGGTCTTGGAAAATGCGACAGAGAGATTAGGGAAAGTCTGGGCTTTCCAAAGCTGAAAGAATTTTGTAAATATTCTAATTAGAACCAAAGTTAGGAGTATTTCAATAGATTTTGCAGTGTTCCCAGTGCAATATTCCCCTATTAAACCCATAGTAATACCCATCACAAACCCCTCAGCATACACCAATCTCAAGGTGGAATTCCAAACTTTTCCAGAAGCGATATGCCCACAGAATGCCCCAATCTGGGGTAAAATGCCCATATTCTTTGGAGCAACATGCCCAAAAACTATATGCCAAATTTTCTCCGGATGCCCTCAAAATATACTAATCTACAGATAGAATTACAATTTTTTCCTGGGACAATATGACCCCCCCCCCCCCCCACCAAAGACAAGATGTACCAATCTAAAGGTAGATTTTTAAAAAAATTCCTGGAGTAAGATGCTTACAAAATGATCAGAATACATCTATATAAAGTTAACTACAGTCAGCCCTCACTTCATAGAATTTGGAAAATGCAAGGAAAATGTCTGAGAAGCAAATTATCCGAGGAAGTGGGGGATTTGAGGAAATAAATGTTTGAGGAAGTGAGAGGCGACTGTAATAGGTGAAATTTCTAAGTTTTTCCTGGAACAACATGCTCCTCAAACCATAATACATCTATGCAAAAGGTAGTAGTTCCAAATCTTTTGTGAGCAGTATGCCCCCAAACCCTTCAGAATGTATCATTCAAAAATTAGAAATCCAAAGTTTTCTTGGAGCAATATTCCCCCAAAAGTTCATAGAAAACACCAATCTAAAAGTAGAATTTCAATTTTTTTTCTAGAGCAATGTGTCACCATTCTAAAGTTATTTTCCAGGAGCAATGCGCCCAAAACAGAATGCACAGGTAGAATTTAGAGAACTCCTACTAGCAGTGTGCCCTGAAACATCGCAGAGCACACCAAACTGAAGACAGGAATATCAAAATTCTCCTTTATTTCACACCTAAAGTTCACCTCAGGGATTTTTGTTGTTGTTTTTTTTGTGTGTTTTTTTTTGGGGGGGGGGGGGCAGTCTGAAATGCTTTGCTCCAAAGATTTCTAGGTTTGCTCCAGCATATCACAACATGCCCAGCCCTGTAGAATGCTTGGTAAGTGAGGGACATTGTGTGAACAGATGAGACTAGGTGCTATCTGTACCTATATGGGTAGTCAGAGAAATAGAAGAGCCAATGCCTTCTGCCTGGTTCATGTTTATAGAACGAGACCACACCAGACCACAGAGTATTCCCACTAAGGGAGTGCTCATTTGGGGGAGGGGGGGGGGATTTGGACCCCTTGACCGAGGGGGTGTAAACAATTTGGACCCAATTTGGGGGGGGGGGTCACAAAGATTTAACCTGTTTTGAGCCAAAAATTCCCACGCGTTACTATGCCTCAAAGGACCCTCTCGCACGCCGATTTTCGACCCATAAGAGGGGGGGGGGGGAGTAAAAAAGTTCGCGTCCCCCCTGTTGTTAAAAAACGATCACTCTCTAATAAGGGCGTTTCGGGTGTCTGAGGTCTTTAATATTTGAGTAGAAGTGGAAGTGAATATTGACAGCGCCACTAGCATTAGATGCCATGGGTGATGTGGTAATTGTTATCCAAGGCTGTGTCCATAGGAAGTCAGACACAACGCCACATCCACTTACTAAATTAACCTTAGACCAAATAGATATAAAGAACAAGCTTAAAGTGACTACGTCCGATGATCAGAGTTCATACTAGATCTCACCAAAAATGGACCAGGATGCGCGCTAGAGTAATACCATACTTGAGCTGCTATCTAATTTTGTAATTTGGCTCTTTTCCTATAATTGAGCCGATATTTGGTCGAACTCTCCAAACGTTTGTTTTTATTTTGACTAATGCAATCGGCCTGTCGGAACTACGATTCTTCCCACCTAGCTGGTATCTGCAAACTTCTAGAAAGAGGGGCTAAGTGGGAAGCAGTTCTGAAGTGTGTAGGCGCATATGCATTATGGCTATTTGACCATTGTCAGTTTGACCTTTAACGTTTGACCCTTTTTTTAGGAGTCATAAAAAAGTCTAACCGTTATGTCCATAGAGAATAAGTTAAACAAATCAAAAGTCATTTGAATGCTAATACGACACAAGAGGAAAGCATTGGTCGGCTTCTTTTGCCAGAGCCAGTGATTTAATGGGCAATTAATGTTGATCTAATTACAACCTCAGGGAAGGCCATCAAGGGAATTAGGGCAATAAGAATGTTAATTATCATATCTCGAGCGTTGGGTCTATACTATATACATGTACATGTACAATGCATATAGAAGTGTGCTATAACGTTCCTGTGCCACCTAACCATGACTTGTTTACATAATAATCATTCTTTAATAGGTGGTGATACAAATGGCGGAATACTAAATATTATTGGGGTGGTTGTGCCGTATATGTGATGCTCGGGATATGATATGAAAACGCTCATTTGTCTGACGGTGTGATTGTATTTCATATGTGAGTGGTGTGTTGAGGTGATGGTAAAGGAGTGCGTAAATATGGGAATATGTCTACGAGGGAATGTATAAGGGAATAAAAAGTGAGTGAGTGAGTGAGTGAGTGAGTAAGTGAGTGACTGAGTGAGCACTGGCGGATCCAGGGGAGGCAAAGGTTCAGCATTGCTGGACTCACATCCGTATGTGAGTCCAGCTTGGCTTGACTCTCCATAACCAGAGTCTGGCATCGCTGTACTCTCGCTCTAAGGAAAGTACAGCATTGCCAGACTACTTTTAGTGTGAAAGTCAGACAGTACTGGACTTTCATAAACAAGGGTCCAGCACTGCGTGGCTCTCATTGTAATGAAGGTCAGGCAGTACTGGACTCTTGTTGTGATGAAAGTCAGGCAGTGCTGGACTCTCTCTACTGTCAAAGTCAGCTTGACTCTCACATGAGGGTGCTTTTGGCGACATGGGCCTGACTATGGCATGTGAGTCCAGCTCTCATATTTTCCTCTGTGCCCCTGGGGCCATGCCCCCCCGGACATCCCTCCCCTAAGGTCACTGTGCTTCCCTTATGAAATATGTGGGCCCAAATTTAGACTCCTTAAATCTATAGCCCAAATCATACCCCCTCCCTTTCTCAGAATCTTGGATCCACCCATGCTGTCCCTGCCTCTATAATGGTACTAGAATATATACAATATTCACTTCAAAATGTCTCAAAATGTGTGAGAATGCACCATTGCAAGCATATATAGACCATCAAATTTTCTTGGGGGGGGGGGGGTGGGGGTGCTAGGTTGAATGTATGGGTGTCTGCAAATGTAACTTCCGTCATGTGTGATTGGGTTAGCAAGTGAGTATAAGTTTAAAAAAATCAATAATTGGACGAGTCAGTGTGAAGATTTTATAGGCTTATGACTGAGTGATTAAGTGAGTGAGTACATGAGTTAACGAAGGAGTGTGTGGGTTAGTATACAAGTGGGTGCGTGAGTGAATGTGTGATGGAGTGAGTGTGGGATGAACACCAAAGTGAGTCAGTGAGTCGATTAGTGAGCTAGTACACAGAGGCAAATATGAGAGTCACCCAATGTCGCCAATACTACCCTCATACAAGGGTCAGGCACTGCTGGACTATAATAGATGGGTCAAGGGCCATTCTAGTGAGGGTCAGGCTAGGCTGGACATTCAATAACAGGCTGGACTTTGGCAAACATGCTTGAAAGTCTGGCCATGCTGGATCCTCATGCCACAGTCTGACAATGCTGGACTCTTGCAGGCTGAAAGAGACTCTCCCCAGAGTCCAACATTGTCAGACTATGGCATGAGGATCCAGCATGGCCAGACTTTCAAGCAAGTTTGCCAAAGTCCAGCCTGTTATTGAATGTCCAGCCTAGCCTGACCCTCACTAGAATGGCCCTTGACCCATCTATTATAGTCCAGCAGTGCCTGACCCTTGTATGAGGGTAGTATTGGCGACATTGGGTGACTCTCATATTTGCCTCTGTGTAGACTAGTAGCTATTTGGGCGTCCTAGGTGGTAGATTGTCCAGGATACATATACATCGATAATTACCTGGAACCTTCTGCTACAAAGAGCACATGTATGCACTCCTGGCATTGTTGGGCCTTTTTCTGTATAGCTTCTACAATAAATGTAATTATAGGACGTTTCTCATGTAATATCAACTGAAATGGGCAGTAGAAGTTGACATGAAGTTTATGCATGTTCAGTGGCCCAGAGTAAAAGTGTAAAAGAGAAGATATGGAGCATTGTACAGACGCCTTACAAGGAGAGTAGGGCAATAGTGAAAAAGTAGTGGACTGAAGGATTTGAGGAGTGGGGAGAAGGACAGTAGAGGACTGAAGGAGTAGGGGAGTAAGGGAGTGACAGAGTGAGGAAAGAGGCAGAGTGAGGTAGCAGGGACGAGGGTGAGGGGGGGGGGTAAAGGTAAAGGCAGTAGGCATCCCTCCTGGATCAGCAGAGCGCATCAGCGTTATGGGAGAGGAACAATGTTGTGTCGCCATAGTTTGAGAGTGAGGGAGCGGTGGTAAATGGAGTAGAGGCGCGGCAGAGTGAGAGAGTTCCCTTACGGCCATCAATCCCCTCTCAACCAAATCACCCATGCCTACTGGTTCCCACCCAAGACCACTGATTCCTACACCCAGTCGGTGTCGGTTCGCCTACCCAGTCCTACTGGCTCCTACCCCAGTCCCACTGGGTCCATTCCAGTCCCTATAATTCCCACGCCCAACTCCTACCAGTTCCTACCCTGAATTCTCACACCCAATACCTAACGTTCCCACCCCCACTTTCACCGATAACTACACCCAGCCATAATAGATTTTATGCAAACGTTTTAAGATGCTATTTTTCATAGCGTATGGTTTTAGATTTTCTCAAAATGGAATGGCGGCAATTTTGATTTTTCTTTTGCCATTTGACACACACAAACAGTATTTTCCTCTTGCGGACAGCTTATCCAAATTACCCTAATGAGCATCTAAAAACGCCTGTGCTAAAAATGCCCATATGCAGGGGTATAGACACTAACGCTGACCCGGGAGCCAATGGCCCGTAGTTTTGTGTCCGGGTCCGTAGTTTTCTGACTATTTGCTTTGCTACGGGCCCGGGTGGCCCGTAGATAAATGCTCTTCTATTTCCATGTGGATATATACCTGTGAGAATAAACCTTGAATCGACATCTATATTGTCAAGTACAGGCATGTTGTATATCATTTTAAAGGGAAAATAATGAGCAGCCAGAATAAACAGAATAATTCAGCACATATTCGACATGACACCAAACTTGTATATGAAGAAATAGATGCAATATGAAATATATTTTAACCAAAATGTATTAGGATTTCTACTTTAAAAAAGGGACTGATTCATTTGGAAGTTATAGTCCGTGTCTAGGCAGCCCAATTCCATGAACCAAAGGGAGATGCCAGTTCTTTTCAAGTTGACATCTATGCAGATTTTCTCTATATATATTGCTGCATTATTTCCACATACTATGCCCTAATGATGTTTTCAGAGAATTGATGACAATCAAATATAACCCACAGGCAGCAAGAGTTTATAGGGGGGGGGCACAGTGGGGCCCAGCCATAGGTCTGTCAAATGATTGGAAATATATGCAGAGTGAGAGTCCGTGAGAGTGAACAGGACAAGTAGTAAAAACATTATTGTCCCTGGTTCATTGTAAAGAAGATTTTTTCCACCCCTTTCTGACTTTAATATTGAAATTCCCGGGCCCACAACTTTCCTTCCGGGCCCCCAGCTTTCTGAGGCTGCGGGCCCGGGTGGCCCATGGTCTCAAATGTTAGTGTCTACCCCTGCATATGGAGGTTTAGAATGATATACCATATTTCTCCGTAACTGGAAAATTGGCCAGGGTTGTACACGGGGCAGGCGTGCCAGCTAACAGAAAAACGGTATTTTACGTCAAAATAACGTTTTAAAACTTTATATAACGTCATGCCATAGCAAGGAGCCTTAGAGAAACGTTATATAACGGTTTTTATAAAAAGTTGTTTAACATTTTTTTGTTTTCTGGGATATATATTCCCATACCTGAAGAAATAACTTTTCGCGCGAAACCCCAAAATGTCACTCTTGGGTCACAGTACAAGACATTTGTTGACATTTATACAACTATATTGCATTATACCATAAATAGTACATGCATATAATCCCATAATTACCTGATTATATCATAAATTGACACAACTAGACATTCGATGTGCCACCTGACTATATTAATTATTATTGATGGCACACAAGACATATACACTCCTACGGATACCTGGTTATCTTATAATTCGGTAGTGAAGGTATACGGTGGCACAACGGAGCAGCTCAGCAGACTATAGTGCATGAGTGGCTCACTAAACACACAAAAATAGCCGCTGGTATTAAAGGGGTTAAGAATGGTTGTGAGGAGGTGAGAGGCAGAAGGATGGGCAGATTGTCTAATGGCGCGGGAAAAAATCCCAAGAAGACGTATTAAGAATTAATCAGGAATTGGGCCTTGTCTGGGGAGGGGCGGACAGAGCGCGCGGATTAATTTACAGTGCCTGACCCAGGGCGCTGTGAAGATTGGCGGTGTTTTGAGAGCAGCGTTAATCCCCAGCGTTAGTGGTATGATGGATGACAGCCCGCCGCCGGGCAGATTATAACCTCACAATCTGATTACTACCTGCAAACGGTACAGGTAATGTGCGGCACGAGGGCCGGGAGGAGGGCGCCAGGCCAACCATCGGCCTCCCTTTTGTCCGCAGGTTCCCCCCACAGTATAGTAAACATCTCGGTTTCAATCGGTTATAGATAGTATATGATCAGTTTAATTAAAACCCTGTATACGGTGATAAATATAGGGTTATATCATATAGATAAGTTATTGATATTTAATTATAGCATCAGGCCAGGCTTTCCATCTTGTCGAGGAATATTATTGCGTGGACATGTTTGCGACCACCATGCAGAAGGAGCCTACCCCCCTCCTTTGTAGTAATACGCATGTCTTTTTGTTAAAAGGGGGCACATATGCACATACGTCCCCCCTCAAGACGGTTCGATATCTTTACGCCCGCCCCCTCAGGAGGGGCCATTATCATGTTGCACGCCCTCGATCTGTCTCTGTTTGCATTTCTAACTCTGTTTCTCTGTCTAGCCATCTAGCTCTCTAAAGATCTTCTTCTGTCGATGTCTCTCTGCTATTTGACTTTCCTTCCTTCTCTTGATAGCCTTTTTTATTTCACCTCTTTACTTACCCTATAGATGTATGTAGATTCTACTGAACGGCCCTTCATATTATTGATTTAAGACCCCATTTACTCAAAAATGGCATGTCATTGTCAACATTCCCCACATATCCCCGATGACCTAATCATTGGATAGCCTTAAATGGTCATGTTTTCTTAAATAAAAGGCTACGTTGTGTAACCATCAGTGACAATATGTCTATATAACCTCGGAGACCAATACGTTATACGGTAGGTAGCACAACAGGGATAGTGTATGGGTGCCTCTCCCTAAATCCAATTTGCAAGGTCCCAGAGTCCCAGAAGTCCGAGAGTAGACTCTATGTTTGACCATAAGAATTATTGCCAAAGTTATAGACAGTACATATAAGCTAGATTATATATATGTATATATATATATATATATATATATATATATATATATATATATATATATATATAATATATATATATATATATATATATATATATATATATATATATATATGTATATATATATTATATCGGTATGTATACATGTGTGCATGTAATATTTATACAATATACATAATTATGGGTGGCTGTGAATACAAAAGACTGCGCAGTCTCGTGAATATATTGCATATATACAGTGAGTCGGTTCATTGATCCCCCCACTGTGAGCCAAGAAGCAAGACCACAAAGGGCCAAATCGGTTTTTGCTTGGGCAGATCTCAATGCATGTGTTTTACCTGGACTAGTGGCTGGGTTTCAGGAAGGGCCTGAAAAGGTTGCCTGGATTGGGAAAACCGATCGGAATCTGTCTTGATCCCGTTGGCTTTTGGTCATTGTGTTTTGATGTGGCCCCATGCGGGCTGCCCGATGTGGGCACAGATCAGTTTCAAAGTCGGTTACCTGATGTGGGCTGAGGTGGGGTTTAGACAGGGCAAACTGATGTGGTAGTTCTGAAACTTGATGCTAGATGGACCCTTCTATACAATATGTAGAGCTTTTATCCAAAGCAGGATCTATATTCATTAGTACAATGAAACCAAAATAGGTTACTAAGTAGCAGAATAGGTAATAATGAAAGGATTTCCTAAAGGTTTGGAAATGCATGAAGGTTCCCATTTGAACTGTTGAATGTGCAAAATGAGCTTCTCCTAGTAACAATAAACCATGGACCCCTTCCTGTCACTTTCAACTTGCCTTTAGCTTCATGCAGGTAGGAACTAAGTTATGGGTTTCAAGGCTAATGTGTCCCTAGCTCAGATGAGTGTGACTTGTCTAATCTGCATGGGTCAAATCTGATGATTTTACTTCATGCTTGTCCAAAACTGGATAGGAAGAGTAAGATTCAGCCTTGGGCGCATTAATTAGCAGCAGCTGGGATTCAGTTGTCCAGTGTGGAGGTGCTGTTGGAGAGGGCATACTACTTCCATTCTCTTAGAGGTGGGGGGGGGGGGGGGGCGCTTGTACCTCCCCCTTCTTTTTTTTTGGGGGGGGGGGGGTGGTGGAAATTATTGGATAGCTCTAAAATCAACATTTTCCCCAGGGGGTGCCCCATAACCAAATTGGGCAACCCCATCAAAACCCAGGCTAAGCACAAATTGGTTAGCCCGCTTGCGGCCACAGCAAAAACTAATGACCAAACCCACTGGGCTCAAGGCAAGCAGCCCACTCAGGGCTAAATTGGGAACCTGCTGTGGCCCCACATGGGGCCACACACTCTGTTTACTACTTGGGAGTATAAGTGAGATATACATTCACATAAGTACCTGTATGCCTTTTAACCCCTTGTACATAGTTGATTGCCTACGGTGTGTGTGCGCTCACATGTTAGTGATAAAAAACAAACGGCTTAATAGAATTGCTCTGAATTAGTTATCGTTATTAGCTGCACAATGGCCGCGGGTATTGTAAAGCCTTGTCATGGTCTGGCGGTGAGAGCGCAAGTCATGGCACACACAGGTGGGAGGGGCATAAGACCAAGAGGGAGTGTTGGAGGAGCAGCTCAGAACAGCTCCCTGTGCCTACAACTGCTCCCCCTACAGGACCCTGTGTACTGGTGGTGTGGGATGAAGGAGCCACTGCTGCTATACTGCTGCTGTAGGAGTAGGGTGAGAGGCGGCCTCCAGGCTGCAGGTGGGCCGCACCAGGAGCAGGAGGAGGAGGCTAGTGGTGCACGAGGCCATACACTAAGTGCAGGATGATGATGGCTGGTTGTGCACATTAATCCCTCAGATATACTTCAATCTCAGCCCCTCCTCCTTTACCAACCAGGAGCAGGAGCAGGAGGCTGAGGCGGCATGGGGCCAATCAGGCTCCTTATACCGTCAGGTAAGTGGACAACCCAGCGCCATAATGACACTACATGATCTTTGGCTGTGGCTACAGTACAGCTCGCTGGATAAACATAGGTGTTCATGGCCACACCTGGGAGCACACAATCTTAGATGTTGTTAGCAATAGCACGCATAGGAGTATCTTCAGAATGCAATTACAATATCGACCTTTGGGACATCCATGCATCAGATTTCGTTTTCCCTTGTCCGTTCTATTAATCGCTTGGCCACCGTTTCATTAAACGTTCTTGAAACGTGATGACGCAGGGTCAACGACTAAAGTTATTAGATTCTGCCAGTGTAAAATTGGTGAAAGCTCGTTAGGGACCGAAAAGCTATCGTGTCAGTGAAACCAGAGAGATAGAGACCTCTCTATCTCTCTGGTGATACAGATGAAAATATTTCTATTGCTTTAAATGGAGTAAGTCTATTTTGTCATTTATATCCATACGATATTATGGGAACCATGATTTGCGTACTGTCCTGGCCTGAAACCTCACGTACATGTTTTTTTTGTAAGAATCAGTTTCCTTGTGACACAAGGGCCTGTTCAGAATAAGAGGGGTCATTATATATGTGATAGCGTATCATAGGATAAAACCGTCATCGATGTGTCCACATTAGACGCATTAGAGTAGAATAAAGCTCCTCCATGGTGTGACGGCACCAGACTGGTGTCCATTATTAATCTATGCCAGGCTCTGCAGCTAGACGTGCTTACTTTGAATATTTATCATGAATAAATCCACGTCAAAGCATGTTCCCCTGCGAGCAAGGTATTCAATTTATGCCATGAAAACATCATGGAAATCGATCGTGCTGGGGCATTGATGCACAATCTGATATCATCATACAAAAGGCTAAAACCATAAATTGATCTCACAAAGGATTTATAGACTACAGGGACAACGGTTAATGTGTCACCATTTATTCGCCACATGACTCTGATGAAGGGAAGTCAAGGGAGTTTGACTCTCTTTTCCTGCTCTTCAGGGGTCAATGGATATGACCAGAGTAAGTGAGATCTTTAAGCCATGCCGTCATCGACTGCTTAACAGGGGCGCCCTACACATTCATGGGCACGCCCCTGTGCTACCAGAGAAACTAGACTTAAGTCAACTAGAACATAGCTTCTACGGTACCGTGAGTTCAGTATGTCTATTTCCTTTATAGGCGGCGACGGACAGGGCATCTGGGCAGTGTTGAAGACCAAGCGGGCCAGTTGGGGCAGGAAAAGTCGGAGTAAGCATCAGCTGCACCATAAGGCTCGACAGCGCCGCAGGAGGGAACACACTGTAGACAGAACCCGTCTCAAACAGGTAGGGTCACCAAGAAAGATTTGAATGTCAGGCATGGCTGGACCCACCCACATCAGGGTCAGGCATTGCTGAACTCACCCAACGAGCTCGAGAGTCTGGCAATGCTAGACTCGGGGGAGAGTCTCTTTCAGCCTCCAAGAGTCCAGCATGGCCAGACTCTCAAGCTATTTTGCAACATTCCAGCCTGTTATTGAATGTACAGCATAGCCTGACCCTCACTAAAATGACCCTTGACCCATATGTTAGTCCACCAGTGCCTGACAATTGTATGAAAGTGCTTTTGGCGACATGGGCTGACGCTCATGTTTGCCTCAGTGTTGGTGATGGTCTTAATGATGAATATCACGATATAGCTTACCCTTTAAGGGCCCCATACATATAGTACTTTAATACATTATGCCCATTGTCCTCATGATACAAGAATGCAGCATTCATGCTTCATTGTGACCCTCTGAACGCCGTTGTGGGTTGGCATGATGCATGAGTGCAGCGATGGCAAGTTACTCGATTTGCATTCATGCACCATAATATTAAGGGCATAATATATTAAAGAAGTATATTGCCCCTAAAGCGTTAACCAAGATGTTCAATTCGTAATTGATTTAACAGTTATAGGGTGTTTGTTTTGGAGCTATTGCTTTAACTTTATTTATGAACACACCAATTACAACGTTCAATATACAACCCAACTATATCCCAGAGACCCAATACCAGAATCACCAGAGGACGTTTCTGAATATATTGGTCCGAATAAAAGACCACTTTAAAGGGGCATTCTCACCACTCGCACTTAACCACATAGTAGACTAGAATAGTACTAGAATTGTGAGTGGGATACGCTTGGTGATTGTGCCACTTTAATAGGACAGCATTACAATAACGTGGGCATTATTTTTTTTAAACGGGAACCTGGTCATAATATATGTCAAAGGATAACTTTATGGACGCGAAATACTGCACAAGGGAAAGAATAGGCGAGTGACACGTACCAGAGCTTTTCATGTATCAAACCCATCATGGCCAATCCCACCAGAGTGACCGATTAGATGGGTTTTATTGTAAAGTACATATGTTGTAACACTGCGCTGTGCGGACAGGTGCGTTAATCTAGGCTAGTGAGCAGTTAATCACTGAAGTGTTAGGGAGTGGTGAGTTTATGATAAAGGGTGGGGGGGGGGGGGCGCCGAAAGCTACGGAGGTGGAATCCCTTTAGCTATAGTCCCGCATGGCTTTTTTCGTTAGAAAGGGGTGACATTTGTTTGTCCCCCCTTCAAGGGAGGTCCGAATCTTTGGGGGCCATTTTTTTGGTCTCCCCTTCCCCCCATATCTACTAAACCCCCCTCCCCATGTTGTTAAGAAATGTCCACTCCCTTAGCAGAGCATGGAGTGTAGATGGTGACCAGCACCAGGCGCTATGTATCATGTAACCCGCGCTGTAAGGGGACTCAATATTGGATCTGTCCTCTGTCAATGTTAGCCTACTCCATGTGCGTGCCCCTGGCGGTAATGAGCTCATCTAGGCTGCAGCACCATGGTCACCCTCATCATGTAACACTGCTAGCCTGGTCAGTCCAGTATGCATCAGTAGACTCACATCATTGTGCAAAAGGGTGTTTTAATAGCTCTGCGTCTATCAATATGTGAGAAAAAAAAGTCCCATTGGTATTACCATCTATAGCACAAGCCTTCACATTTAGTTATCTTTTCATAAGTCTAAGGACAGTATTCATTTACGTGGAAGTATTGACAGATTCAACATTTAAAAACGTATTATTTCTATGTCAATATAAATAGATTTATATTTCACTTGGACTTCTTCTTAGACAGAAAAAAATGATGAAACAATTGTAATCACTGTTTTGCACTTGGAATCGTTGGATCCACACTCCAAAGCGTTTGGTACTTGAACTACCGACGAGGCTGGTAACGTAGACAGCTGCAGCCTGGCTCATATAAGAAAAGGGTGAGGGAGAAGAAAGAAAGAGGACAGTGAGGAGGGGGGGGGGGGCTGGATGAGACAGAGGCATGGGAAGAGTAAATGGCCTCTCCCTCCAATTTCAAATCCCTGCTTCTACCCTACAGCCGTTCAGTTTCTCTCTCACTTCTCCTTCTTCTCTTCACTTCCTTCTCCATGCTTGTTGTACTTTCTTCCTTGCTTTCCCCACTTTCTGTGCAGCCGTTCTAGCAACGTCATCAGTACCCTATTATAGTAGCAAACACATATGCAGTGTTGCTCCACGTGGGTCCGCAGCGGGTTCCCGATGTGGCCCTGAGTGGGCTGGCTGGCTTGAGCCCAGTGGGTTTGGTCATTGTTTTTTGCTGTGGACCCCACTGGTTCACCAATATGGGCTCATATTGGGTTCTGGCCGGGTTGCCCAATTTAGTCATGTAGCACCACCCATAATTTATTCTTGATTAGACAGCAATCAACAAGGTAGTACAATCCCCACCCCCTCCCAGCAGCACCCGACCCCCATCTGTTGTTGAGAAAGTATCAAGCCGAAGAATAATCATAAGATTTGAGCCGTGCAGATGATGTGTGGTACATGTATATGGTGCACACCCGATTTGTAGCATTAAGAGAAAGATATAAGCTATTCCGAGTATCCTCATCGGGTCTATATTAATCAATCCATTAGTGGTTCTCACCACTGGATATTTTTAACCTGAGCTTAGTAAGCTCGGAGAAACAATGTAGAACAAAAGCAAATCTCATAGGTTTAATAGTAAATGGACATTACTGCAGTAGAATGAGCGGGAGCGGGTTTACTCATAACGTATAGTTCGACGTTAAATAGAGTCCACGAAATGTAGGTAAACTGCCCCTTTTTATAGATTGCAGGGACATGCATAATAAAGGTGCTACTTCTATGTTTTTAGCCACAACGTGGAGAAATCTGGGGTTTCAAACTGGCAGCCTCCTGTTCCTGTCTCTCAGTATTCCCCTGATCATAGTTTCATGGTGGGCTTTTTTTTGCCCGAATTCAGCAGTAATGTCACCTTTTTCTAATATGTAGGCCTACCTAATAATGACACCACTGTCACCTATACTGTCCTTTCATTTCATATTAAGAACTGTTTTTACCGTCCAATCTGTCTTTAAGATGCATAGAACTGTTCAAACTTTTTGATTAAGATATCTAAAGCTACACTGTCAGAAGTAACTGTAGCTGCACAGCGCTTTATACTGTATAAAAGGAGGCTTTTTTTGGTTTCAAAACCAAAAATACCTCCTTTTATACTGTAATTCTACAGTATAACTCGCTGTGCAGCTACATTTACTTCTGACAGTGTACATTCTAAGCGAACTTCCGTGCGGTTAACTGGTCATACAGGAATCTAGCCGGTCCTGTAAGATTGGAAGTCTGCAGGACCGAATATCCTGCAGTAAGAAAGAGGATTTCATAAAGACTGTAGAACATCGCGAGCTCGAGATTACGTAATTCACACCTGCCGATGCCGTTCTGTTGACGCTACGTGTATAAGTGTGTATTAGGAAACTACTAGTGTGGGAGCAAGAGAGATCATTATGAAAAAATATGTTGATGTGAATTAAAATATATCGATTAGAATGTGCTTTTAAAGTGCATATACGCATATTATGTACATGCACATCAAACCATTACAGCATTCTCTCATTGTAATGAAGAGCCGCTGCACACTCACCCGGCTTGTATAAGACAAAATGGACTTTTTGACATAGTTAGGAATGAAAGAAAACATACCCGATAATGTACAATTCCAGTGCGTGCATGGATGTCACTCATACCTGGATATTTTATGCATGGCTATTGTGTGGCTGCCTACTGAGTCTACCCATTGCATTCGGTATGTTGTTGGTGGTGGCGGTGCATATTTCATTGAGGCAGTCCTGTCTCCTGTCGGCAGACTGACCTCCCAGCAGTCCGACAAACAGGGGAGAGAGGTGCATAAGGATGTGGGTGTGGCTGTGGTAGAGGGAGGGGGTGAGGGTTGGAGTCACTCAGTTCCAGGTACTTCATGCTTCCTGTGTAGAATAAGGCGCTGCACTGAGCATACCCAAAACTGAAAGAAACTTATGGCCACGGTCCACGGGGGCTGGCGCGACTAAAATGGCCATGCATTTCTTAAATAAATTGCGTACAGGATGGCCGTAAATAGCCAGTAGACGTTTGCCATAAGGGCCTCGAATCGGCCGATTTATGCACAATTTATATAAAAAGTTGCATGGTTTAATCAACCGATATACTAGTATTCCATAAATATGATGGTGTATAGGACACATTGCAGCACGTATATAATTATGTTTATATTGCTTATTGAAATCTGCAATACAAATTGATTAAAAAAAATCATCAAATAAAACAGCCCAGATACTTGTACGTGTTTTATTACAAGTTTGGCCATTTCATATTCTAGCATCAAATGGTCCGTGTGTGTGGTGTATGAGTGTGTGTGATGGGGTGGCGTGGTGCCAGTGTTATGAGTGGTTGACTCCATCTCCCGGTGTCTGACACCATGTGATATCATATAACATGCTCCTAGATGGATGCGCAGGGAGGGGCCGGCCGTTTAGGAGAGGACACTAAAGTATGTACATGCACGCCATCCACTGGATACGGGCAATGAGTTCAAATGGCGATGGTAAATGCACGGCATTGTGGCGTGGTACTGGTGGCCAAACAGCAGATCCACCCTCCCCGACCATCCCCGCCCCCATATAAAACACACGTCGCTAACATAGGAATACACTGCGGCCATGCATTGATGTGCTGTGTGACGGGCCTGGAGTAGGTGTGCCTCCAGGATGTGTCCTGTAATCGTCCTGTCCAGTCGTCATGCACCACTCCAGGTGTGGGCACGGTAACCAGGTCCTCCTCCAGCACGTCTTCTCTTCCTCCTGGCTGCTGCCTCCCCACCCTGTGCCGCGTGGAGCAGCTCCCCACCTGCTCGTCCCACTCACCAGGACCGGCTGCACCCACCACCCACTAAAAGCACCCACCCAGGACCCTGGAGTACAGAGTAACATATCATGGCCTCTCCTCCATGGCACGAGGACATGAGTTAAGTAGCTGCTACATATACTATCAGTGAAAGCGTCAACAGACTCTGCGAGTGCTAGAAAGTCATCTGGGTAACTTTTATAAACCTCTTTATTATGTGCTTAATCGACAAGTGTGTGGTGCCAGGAGGCGTGTAAAGGTGCTGGAGTAGGCGGACGGCTCCAGGTGCTGCAGCTGGTAGTGGGGGTGGGTGCTGGAGGCGGGACACCATCTGGTGTGTCTGATCCCCACCTGAGTGTCTGCTGTAGGGCGACTCACTACCTGCACTACCTCCACCACCACACATACAGCTCAGGTGCAAGCAGCATGGAGGAGGCTGCATGGGGCGTCTTCTCCTCACTTAACACCTTTAGGTGGACACTGCCATGGATGTGTATCAAAGAGGACAGGAGAGTCTTGTTGTTATACGTTTTGCTTATATCGGGTGCCTCGGATTGTATCACATTCGCCCCATTACGTATGTAATGATAGGACTACTCCAGCCTCCGACTCTCAGTACACAGCTACCAAAGGTAGCAGGACTAGACATGTAGGTCTATGTACTACTACATGTATGGATTCATACAGCGAGAAAAGATGAGTTGGCACCCGTCGGCCTGGATTTACCATTTAGGGAGGCGCCTGTCCTCCACGGGAGTCACACTAGACTGTCATAAAATGTATACATGTTATATTAGGACGCTATGGCATCTATTGTGTTGAAGGATTATGAAACTTTAGGAGCTACGCTATTAATATACAGCCTATAATAAAGGTAAGCAAAAGATTTATGATATAACAGTACATCCTTCATGTGAAAAAAAGAAAAAGTGTTGCCCAGAGTATTGGTATATCGGTATGGACCACTGAAGAAGTCTAACATGTATAGGGGCAGATATAGAAGGGCTACACCCTAATCGTGACTACATGGATTTTACTTAGTCGGTCGACTTTTAAGGTAGTCGGTTTTCCTTTGAAACATCCCATTGGTAATGAGATAACCGTTATATGAACAAGGTCCTTGGTAATTTAATTGGTCAGGCCTGTTCACGTAAGAAGTAGACGATTCTGACAGGTGGATCTTTATCCAGGCACCCGGCAGTCTCTCATGGCTTAAAATGGGTTTGGCAAAGCATTTGACATTAAGCGTCCTGGGAGGGAATCCTGGTGCTAATAGGTAAGGGAAATATATGTATTAGCATCTCTCGTATCCGAACAGTTGTATATTATCCAAGAGGAAAAAGAGTGTATGGATGATATGTTTAGAAGTATATTGATTCTGTCATAAACATATCAATATGTCGGGAGTAGTACAATACAAGGTAAACTACTCAACAATTTATCGACTGTGGTCCAGTTTAGATAGGGAATCAATAGGGAAGGGCATGTGCACGTACTATTTGTTAGCCCGGCCATGGTGAGCTTTTGGCGCCCATTTGTGTCTTTCCTATACCAACCAGACTCTCAAATTCGACACATTTCTGAATTCTCTAGTCAAATTTCACCTTTAATCCTTTAATAACACCTGTAGCATTAGAGCAACATTTGCCATCGTCATGCATCGATGCAGCCGCGGCGAGTAATTCACCAGCACAGCATTCAATGAGCTGTTTTGGTTGCAGACTGTGGCTTCTTGGGAAATAGTAATGATATATAGCCCTTGTGTATATGAGATGGGTCTGGCACGAAACCATGGACATTACCAGGTTGTGGGGTGGGGACTGGCATTATAGCCTGTGAATGATTGTGGTGTATGTACTGTGAGATATTGTATTGTAGACATCACAGCTGTCTGAGAATGACTGTGTGGTGTGCGCACGGTGAGATATTGGTTGTATTGTAGATATAGAAGCTGTCTGAGAATGACTGTGTGGTGTGTGCACGGTGAGATATTGGTTGTATTGTAGATATAGTAGCTGTCTGAGAATGACTTGTGGTGCATGTTCTAAGCTATTGGTAATACTGATAAACAGTGCTTGATCCCCCATGAGCAGAAGCCTTCTTCATAATAGCCAGCAGCGTAGCACGTGTCAGATTATGTAATAATGTAAGTGACAGCCATTAGAACAGAGAGGCCTGCACCACACCTACAGATCTGGGCAAATATAAGCCACCAAATTAAAGCATGAATCATCATATTGCAGCACATGCAGCACAACATCAAGCTGCAGGGGCTCACACAGGAGGTAGTACCCCAGAGGTAACCCAGCTGTGTATTTTGGCAGTGTGGTTGCAATGAATCTACATTTTGACTAATTTATTCTCTTACTCACAGAAACATTTCACTATATCATCTGACCTCTACAAACTTATACCTAAACTAAGTCTGAACGTACCTGTATATATAAACTATAGGGGCTCATATGGCAGCAATTTGCCAAGAAAATGAGCCACGGTTTGACATTAATGGGATTCCATGGCATAAAGTGATGAGATGCGAGTAGAGAACCACTTAGGCAGCAGTGGTGTCATGGATAATACACCGTACGTGTCATGTAGCAGCAGACACCATGCCTTTGATCTTCACCCCATGTAACTGTTACTGCTGTAACACAGTGACACTACACAATGTACCTGCAAAGCTCCTCCAACCAGTGTGGCACTATAGCTCACCCAGACATAAGATAGAATGTGTATTTTGGTGATGTGCTTCTTGAGACGTCCCCATCCCTGTGACTGGTGCTGGTTTGGCACTATAGCTTACCAAGGCTACTAGATACAGTGTATAATTATGTTGGTGATGTGCCTGCTGAGACGTCCCCATCCCTGTGACTGCTGCTGGTGTGGCACTATAGCTCACCTAGACAGTAAGATACAGTGTATAATTATGTTGGTGATGTGCCTGCTGAGACGTCCCCATCCCTGTGACTGCTGCTGGTGTGGCACTATAGATCACCCAGAAGAAGGGCATGGTGAAACATTGAACAAATGATTGTTGTCAGTGTCTGAGCGTGCGTTGCTATACCGGACATTGGGGACTAGCACTAGGAAAATGACCAAAGGAACAGGGGACCTGAAAATTAACCATTAACCCAGTTAATCAAAACTTGTTTTTACGGGAAATACCTCTGTATTGCAATGTACCTAAAAATCGATTTCCTCAAACACCAATTCCTACCAAATACCAGCATACTCACACATAACAAATACTGCATAGATCTACACAGATAACTGCTGAGTGTGCAGCTATACAGGCGTGGTTCTCATGTTATGTCAGCCATACAAAGTACCCACAGATATGTTTGAAAGCATGGTCCCCTGTTACTAGCATAGATCTCGAGATCCCAGTTCCTGGCATATTGCTGGGCACAGAACATTGAATCAACATTGATAAATGGTTGTCAACACTGATTCAATGTTGATTCAACATTGATTCAACATTGAACAGAATTTTGTGCCCGCTGGGTAGCGCCCCTATAGGGCTGAGTACCTGTCTCAGCTCCACTGCGACTGCCGCTGGAGGGGTACCGAGATCTGCACCTTTAAGGGAGCGTTCATTATTTATGCCAGGGAGGGGGGTGTGCAAATCAGGGGGGGGGTCAATTATTTTAGGGGTATTCGGAGGGGGGAGTCTTTCTTTTTCAACCTATTCTTAGGGGGGGATCTTTTTATTTTCAACCTATTCTGAGGGGGGGGGTCATTTTTTTAAGGGGTATTTATTTGGGAGGGGGTATTTTTTGACACAATGTGATGCGAATTTCACGACACATGTCGCGAATTGGGGTCATAAAGACAGCAGAACTCTGCTTAATTTCTTGCCTACCCATCGACACTTTGAATGATTCACCACTTTTCTTTTCTTAAAACAACAATAACTGGAGAAAGAACATTAATTCAACATGAGAATAGGAGTACAGAATGTAGGGGGGTCTATACAGCAAAGCCAGTATCAGTGTGCAGCTAGATGAATGCTATTGTGGCGCCGAAATATGACAGTATGGTATCTGAAATAGTTTGGGTTAATTGGACTTTAACCTTGCCCTATCACGCGTTGGCGTCCATATGCAAGGGTGAACTTGCCTACATGTCTAGACCCTGCCTTTCTTCCCAATAGAGGAGCACATGCACGGTATCCAAGATGCAAACCTACCTCATATATTGATACATTGTAGCTTAGGTCCACTCCACCAGTCAAAGGCTTATAAAATCTAGGGCTTACAAAACTCATTCTGTCACCAATTTCTAAATCTCCCTCTAAGTTCATCTTTGGCTTCAACAGAAATCAGGCACCGAATTATCATTGCTACTCATTACTCCTTGGCCTCGTCAGAATTTTTACAGCTCTATATTTGGTTCTTGTCAAGTTGCTTCCGACGTTCTGCATGGTTATCAGTGAGTAATTCATCACTATTTTAAAGTTTACTTTTTTGGAGTCAATGCATTCCCAAGGCATTTCCTCAAATGAAGGTTATCAACTATGGTGCACGTAACATCCATGCATACCATTGATGGCTTAAGCGATTGCAATTGATCTGTGCCGTGAAACATGAACATTCTGGACTCAAGAATACACCGATCTCAAGGTAAAAATCCTAAAAAACTTTGATTGACAAACTCAAAGTCCCTCAGAACACATCAATTTCAATGTAAAATTACAAAATTTTCCATGGATCATATAGTTGACTTCAGACCACTCTGAATGCATTGATATAAAGGTCAAATTCCTAAATTTTCCTGCGGCCTGCGGCCCCAAAACAACCATTCTCCCTCCAGCCACCACTCATCAGCTGGCTTTGGGAGCTGGCCCTCCCCCCAACTTTATCCACCTTTTGCCGCCCCTGAGCTGGGCCATTTCATGGTACTTCTACCAAACAGTATTAGCAGGACTTGTAGGTGGGGACCAAAAGAATTACACCCATTTTTAGCAAAAAAAATCAAACGTGCCACGGAACCAGAAAAATGTGCACTCTCCACATGTGGGATATGTAAAAATATTCACCATATTGTTCTACCCTATAACCACTCCCTCAAATAATGGTTAAGCACATGATATAATAGGTTATACTTATAGTATACACTCTAAGAACAGTGTGTTGCGGGAACATGCATAAGGAGTTACACACACATATTTGCAACACATCTTTGAGATCAACACACTTTTGGGAAAGAGTGTGCAGTGGGTAGTGTGTTACACCAAAATGTGTGATAAAAGTGGCTGCAGAAAAGCGTGTTGAAAAGTGTGTAAACGTAACACACTGTTCTTAGAGTGTAGGCCTATGTAGACTTTGTATGTCGTTAATGGCATTATTAAGCATTTATAAATGTCTCTGGTGAGGGAGGGGCATTTTTTTCAACCTATTCGGAGGGGGGGGTTTGACCCATTTGGAGGAGGGTCTTTTTTTTTACCCGTTTGGAGGGGGGTCTTCTTTTTTTTTTGACATATTCGTTTTGCCAAACGCCCGCCCCCCTCCCTGTCATAAATAATGAACGCTCCCTAAGCAGTATTTGTGTAGGTGTGTGGGTGTGTAGGTGTGCGTATACATATGTATGCATTTTTGTCTGCGCTGCCATGTGGGCACTGTAAAAGTCATACATTGTATGCACATGAATACTTTAGTTGATGAAGCGAAATCTGCAGTGGGACTGTCAGAGGTTGGCTGACAGACAGACCCAGCAGTGTCTGCGTAATGGGTGAGTGATGCCCTCCCTACCCCATTAAACATGTATAGCCTTACCTGACCAGTTGTAGGAGGAGTAGTCTTAAACCCCCACCCACCCTATATATAAGGACCAGAGTACCGGTCCTCGCTCCACTCTGACTCTTGGTGGAGGGGCAGTAGGAATTGGGCATTTAGGCGGCTCTAGGGGTATACTGCCGGTTTAGGTACCGTGGTACAGGAGCCATCCTATCGTAAATATCTTTATCTATTTATGTACAGTCCCTATATTCCCATGTTTGATAACTATAAAGCTAGTTAGCTTTGTGAGGGCCCATAATTGCTATTGCCTGTGAGATGTGATGAAATGATAAGTTTGATATGATCATGCTGGTGGACCTTTTATCGGGTCATTATACACAAGCATTACGTCCAGACATCATCCACAATGCGGGCGCATCCCTGTATATGATGCAGTCTCCACACATCACACACCAAACGTCGTCTATAGAAATACGCAACTTGAATAAATTAAAGGACGGGCAACATATAGGCCGGGCAAATACGCCTGGAGTAACGGGAACCATCTTTATATGAAAATGAGCAGGCGCATTGTGAAACGCATAACAACAGCTGGTCCATGACAAAAGCTAGACCAATCACCAACATGACGCTAAAAGCTATGTACACACAACGTAACATGTGAACCGATAAATGATGTGTATTGAAGATAGCCAGTAGTATCTCAGCCACTATGGACGACAACCAAATACCATGCATTTAAAACTGGAATGTTTAGAACTGTGGATCTACCTATGGACCTTCATTTGGCCTAATCTTTGGATGTGTATGCTATCTTAGCACAGAGATTTTAGGTAAGTGTGGATGGACAGTGTCTTCATAACATACATACAGGCGAGATCAGATTCACGTGGTTATGGTGTTATAGTGTCGCCAGGATGTCCATTATTTACATAGCACCCAGTCAATATTTCCCTATGCTTATCTTAATAGCTACTGTCAACAAGTTAGTGCATCAATCATAGAGACAATAGATAGATATTAAAATTCATCATCAACAAAAAGGTGATTTAACAGGGATATCGTTTAATCTTCATCACAGCTGATGGCAGTACCTCTTTCCAGATAAATTGTACAGTTATGTGGCATGTTCCTGCTATGTACAGCTTTTTAAACGCTGTTTATGTGGGCACTGCAGCTTCCACAGAGTCTTCCATGGCCCCACCATCCATCACGATAACTCATAACACTATTACTGTACCAACCTGATATAGGTCATCACTATACCAACCAGGTGATCACGAACTTTTCAAAGGAAATAACAGATAAACGTTGTCCATTCTTATTTCCTCTCATAACCCTTCTGTCTAAAACAGGCAACAACTATTAGGTGTATTATATTGTTATTTCAAATCCCTGCATTTCCCCTGTTTGTCACAATAGCACGACGGTAATAGCTATTCGTTAATTATGTTGGTCATATACCGTCATGAGTAAACTCACACCAGTGTTGTATTGGCCTGATTCTGTACCTATCAGGGGACCTCATAATGATGTGTATTAGCTGCCTATAAGGGGACCTCATAATGCTGTGTATAAGCTGCCTATAAGGGGACCTCATAATGCTGTGTATTGTTACCTTCATGATTGGGGCTTCGGGTGACCACGTTGAGTGTGTAATTCTTATATGTATTTGGTGTACCAATGATGTTACTAGCCTAGACAAGGATAGTGGCACACGTGCATGAATTCGTCTGTTTAGTGCGTTATACAATCATTACCAAAATACTTCCTTGAATTCTCAGCTTAAATCGGCAACATTAGTGATTGCATCACTATATAAGACGATAACAGTCCAACGTGCCATATAGGCTATGGGAATCAACGAATATATATTACGCTACTCGGTATATTACCGACCCATTCAGACATAGATTATGCACATGGCTATAGAAGTTATACAAGTCACCCTCTCCTTTCACAGTCCTGTTAATAAACCACAGCCACGAGGCAATATGAGCGCAGCCACCAATGACATCCGCAAACCTTACAATGGGAACAGTGGCAGATTAACCCAGGTGTTAGCGTGATATTTGGTAGTGGACAATTAGCGGAATATTCTATATACTGCTGCAATGAGGGGGTCTCTATGTAAAGGCCGACCCCGCCTGCGGTGCCACTGTTCCATATTTAATACACTCTCTCTACCATTCACAGTCACGGGCCGGCTGGCTTTGCATGGGAGTACTCGCCATGGCCAGGTACCCAGTTCTGTGTACTACTTACACGCGTGTGGACCTAATTCCGGTCCACCTAGTAAACACACCTGGTGGCTATGCGACTGTTAATCATCATAATAAGCTTGATGGCCTGTTATTAACATACTATGGGGAATTAAAGGCCCAGATTTCGGTACCCCTCCAGCGACAGTCGGAGTGGAGCCGGAACAGGTACTCAGTACTATTTATAAGGGCGCTGGGTGTTCAATACTATGGGAGATAAAATGGATGGACCATTACAGGTCAACACCGCTGCTCGCCAGTGCCTCGGATGGCAGCAGCATCGGTGTGAGTTCAGCCTATGGTCAAGTATTTTAGCATCTAGAAGACATACTTTATCAGATACCAGATTGTTTATGGACAGCCCCAGCCCCTTCTCGCCTCCTCGCTGTAGGGTATGTGTAAGCTTTACTGATTCGGATTGACCACTCATGCAACTTACCGATGTATATAGCAGAGGGGACGTTCACGCCCTGCATTAGTGCAGGACTGTATAGTAGTCCCAGGTTGCTTCACACTGGCCGTATTACCATCATAGAAAGCCGCGGCCTATTTCCATTGTTCTTGAACCTGAGTAGCGCCCTTTACCCGGCCCTTTACCTTGGTTGATGCTACTACTGCCGCCACCACGCCCGCTGTGGTGCTATCAGGCTGTGTAGGTGGTCATCAACACATGCCTCCCCCTGTGTACCACTAATGGCACTAACCCAGGCTGCAACACTGCAACCTGCAGCCTCCTGGGGTGCAGCACGGAGGGAGGTACTAGTAACCAACAGGGGGAGCTGCTCAGAGCTGCTCCTTGGTGAGGAGGTGGAGGAGGCACAAGTTATGTTTGCCTCTGGTGTGCCTTGATTGTGTATACATGTAGAGTTATCAGTGGGCAGGGGGCGGCAGGGGGCAGGTGAGCTGCTCAAGGGCCCCGAGGCACGCCATGCGATACAGACACTCACACCGTTTTGTCTATCTACAATTTACCAACAACTCCCCCTCTCACCTTCCTCCTTGGAGCAGGGCACAACCTGCCCCGGAACTTGTCCTGTGAAGATCGTGTTTTCAGGCTTGCCAATCCTAGAACACTAGTCTTGGTCCCTAACCCAGGGTCCCTGAACTCAGCCTCCTGAGCAGACGCATGCAGGGAAACGCGGCAATATGGGTCGTTCCCCAGCCTCCATTTATTCCGGCGTAACCTTTTTTTTCTAAGCTCGGTTTTAGTGCTTTCGCTCTAAAACCCTTGTGACTATCTGATTAACGAACCGTAGAAACTGGGAAGTAGCAAAAAAGGGAAAGGTAGTCTTTTCCCCCAAGCAAATCTACGTAGTTGTTACAATATGTAGGCATTTTGTTCAAAGACAAGGGGACAAATTCAAGTATTTTACGGCAAAGCCGTAGTGGCTTTGGGTTTTTATAGGATTGTTATGAACTACAGGTGAGAAAAAGAAGGGGCATAGATTTATGCTTTTTGGTGTGTCTAGGGTTCTAATGCAATTCATATGTGATGGTTTGCAGCAATACTGCATGGTCAGTTAACTTACATGCACTTAGCTAAATCTTTTTGATTTTTATTGGTTTTACTGCTGCTGGTATAGTTTTTGGAGGCCATCTTGGCAGCCATCTTGGAAATTTCCCGAACTGAAAATCTAAGCCTGAAAATGGATTCTACATCCTAGAAAACCCTATTATCCATGTACCACACAAGGAAATCAGACAATCTTGAGTTTTTGGCGGCCATCTTGGCAACCATCTTGGAAATTTCCCGGATTGAAAATCTGAGCATGAAAATGGATTCTGCATCCCAGAAAACCCTACTATCCATGTATCACACAAGGAAATCAGACAATTTTGAGTTTTTGGTGGCCATCTTGGCAGCCATCTTGGAAATTTCCCGGACTGAAAATCTTAGCCTGAAAATGGATTCTACATCCTAAAAAACCCTATTATCCATGTACCACACAAGGAAATCAGACAATCTTGAGTTTTTGGCGGCCATCTTGGCAACCATCTTGGAAATTTCCCGGATTGAAAATCTGAGCATGAAAATGGATTCTGCATCCCAGAAAACCCTACTAATAGTACTATCCATGTATCACACAAGGAAATCAGACAATTTTGAGTTTTTGGTGGCCATCTTGGCAGCCATCTTGGAAATTTCCCGGACTGAAAATCTAAGCCTGAAAATGGATTCTACATCCTAGAAAACCCTTTTATCCATGTACCACACAAGGAAATCAGACAATCTTGAGTTTTTGGCGGCCATCTTGGCAACCATCTTGGAAATTTCCCGGATTGAAAATCTGAGCATGAAAATGGATTCTGCATCCCAGAAAACCCTACTATCCATGTATCACACAAGGAAATCAGACAATTTTGAGTTTTTGGTGGCCATCTTGGCAGCCATCTTGGAAATTTCCCGGACTGAAAATCTTAGCCTGAAAATGGATTCTACATCCTAGAAAACCCTATTATCCATGTACATGTACCACACAAGGAAATCAGACAATCTTGAGTTTTTGGCGGCCATCTTGGCAACCATCTTGGAAATTTCCCGGATTGAAAATCTGAGCATGAAAATCGATTCTGCATCCCAGAAAACCCTACTATCCATGTATCACACAAGGAAATCAGACAATTTTGAGTTTTTGGTGGCCATCTTGGCAGCCATCTTGGAAATTTCCCGGACTGAAAATCTAAGCCTGAAAATGGATTCTACATCCTAGAAAACCCTATTATCCATTTATCACACAAGGAAATCAGACAATCTTGAGTTTTCGACAACCATCTTGGCAGCCAGAGGGAGGGGCAGAGGGAGGAGGAGGGGGCAGAGGGAGAAGGGAGGGCAGAGGGAGGAGGAGGGGGCAGAGGGGGAGTAGGTAACAGGAAGGAGGAAAATGGGGTAGAGGGGGGAGGAGGGGAAAGATGGGGTAGTAGGAGAGGGCAGAGGAAGGAGGAGAGGGCAGAGGCAGGAGAGGGCAGAGGGAGCAGGAGGAGGAGAGGGCAGAGGGAGGAGGAGGAGGGGGCAGAGGGAGGAGAAGGAGGGGGCATAAGGAGGACTTGTGTTGGCAACATATTATTTTAGGGTTGTTGCATGTGGTTTCTTGCATGTGTGTGTGGGGTGGGGAGGGGTAATCATGTTGGACTTCACAGTTTGTCTTTGGGCGGGCTTGAGCGATTTCAAGAGCCACCCTGGACCACTCAACTTCTAGTACATGTCCTGTATGTGCATAGTATGGGAATTGGCATTGACATTGACAGCTTGGCTTGACATAGGAGTCAATAGTTATTAGGCTGGTACCTATCCTTGCCATTGACAGCCACATTAGAGAACTCAAAATATGGCTGTTCACAAGATGTCTAGGCCTTACCACAAGGTACACTGGTACTACATGCAGTAACTGAAAACCAGATCTAGGTTAAATAAGTCTTGCACACACCTGCAAGGACACATGGGGATACCAGTCCTAGGCAATGTTTAAGGGCCAGCTAGGGCTTAATTTAACAATGAACAAGGGGACCTATGCTAGTCTTTTCTTGCTACTTTTTCCAACTCTCTCTGTGTGGTGTCAATGGCTTTGGGGACAAGGTCCCAAAGCCAATAAAGGGGTATTTTCCGGCATTTGGGATTAGAAATATATGTCAGTTAGCCATTGCACGACCGGATCCAAAGCAGGAGTCCACCGCGCTGCCCCCTCCCGGCACCACACGTAGATGGTGCATTACTTCATTGCATGGCGTAAAGCGAATGGGTCCTTGAGAGTGTGGTTGTTTGAATAGTTGATAGAGAAGATGGTCTCCTTCAGACGAGTCTGGTGGTCGGTAAGTATATGGTCCTGGGACCCACAGGGGGAGGGTATGGTATCACTGGGTATAGTAACATATCGCTTCCTGCTTTGATCGAAAATGCAATACAAAATGTAGTAAATATTCCTAACTGCGCTATGCCCAAATGGTAAAACAATCCTCCACTCTCAATGGTTCGTGTGAACGCAAAAGAAGATCCATTTCACTGTGGAATGTACTGCTGTCAGCGCTGCTACTTGAACATAATGATGATCATATAATGTGTAGGTGTATGTTTAGGTAACATTACAGGGGTAATTCTACGTGATGCTAGTGAATAGCTGTTCCATGCTCTGGTCATTGGGGAGGGTTTCTGCATTCTTAGCAACACCCGCACCCAAGCACCAACTGGCCAGACTATACCACCCACCGGGGACTCCCGCATGTACCCACCCTCACCCCTACCACCTACACCCCCACCCCTATGTACAGGAGGAATCTTCACCCCACTGCCACTGCTACAACCCCACTGCCACACCCCCACACACAGCCCAGGTCATGTGACCATCTGAGTTGCCGGCCGTTACTGACTGCAGCAATTACTGTGATATCGGCACCATTGGAGTACCTGCTATGCACCGTTTTGTCTCAATTAGAGCTGCTCCCCTGCTATAGAGCCGCTCCTCCGTCAGCTTAGCTGCTGCAGGATATGGTATTTACGCGCTAGTTTCACCACTTCAACCACAATGAGGAAATTCAATCTAGTCAACGTGTTTAACACAAGGAGAAGGAACAAACGGGCCATCTATAATCAGGTCGGTAAATCAGATATGCAGATATGTACTCTCAGACATCTTTGATCTTTCACGAACAGTGCCGTATTGTATTAGTGAGGCAATTTTCCCGTTAGAGCCAGTGACAGATTTGACAGATTTAGAGGAAGCGCGGATGCCCTCCCCCCTTTTGGGAGGAAGTATACGTGTTTTTTAATATAAAATATTGTACATAAGTTATTAAGGGTAGATGCTTTAAATGCTCCCGCCCTTCAAAATCCTGAATCTGAATAAATATAAACGTGCCACCAGAGATGGATTCTGCACGGTGAACGGGGCAGCAGAGACATGGACAGTCCAAACGTACAGTGCAAGCTCAGTATATATGATATAACGACATCAATTATCTGTATAGGTTATCGGCAAGTGACCATTGTCTTGGGCAGGCCATGGGTGCTCCTTCCTCTCTGCAGAAACCTAGTATTATACTGGGCGGTGATCGGACTCCTTAACCTACAGCCAGAATGCAGCGTAGAGTAATAAAATCCTCAATGTAGAATACACTGTTACACAGCATGTCAATATGGTTATTGAACACTAACATATTCCCGCATAGAGGGGATGTCCCCAGTGGGGCAGGGACGTTGTAAAGTAAACACACAAACACAGCTGCAGCTCCTGTGTTGTTTACAGACATATGTTAGTACACAGATTTCAGACCTATCCTGCTGTGGATCATTAGGCCAGAACGTAGAGGGTGTGCTTTAGATATTCTGATCGCATTTCTTTTACACTTCAATAGACAAGGGAAGTAGGGAGTATTCTTTCAAATTTGCACAGTGATCAGTGAGCACTGTCCGGTGGCATCATTCACACTGTTTTGGCTAATAGATATAGTGTAAAATATGCATGATAAACCCCACTATACATACAGGCGGACTATTTCCGGATACATAATTATAGCAGCGTATATTACAAATAGTTTTTTTGTTTAATATTTCAAGGGTATACAGGTTCCATGATGTCCATACATTATGCATATACTATGATATAGAATAGCGGTTCAGTTAAATATACCCCCATGCACCGTTTCATCAGTGCGTATTCTCCGACATGTTATTTATGATTCATGGTGTACTTGTGTTAACTCAATAGTAATGACTGTCCTATTTGTTTGCTTTTTAAAAGTCCCATGAAATATGAGGTCTACCATGGCCACATCAAAAATTGTATTATAGACTCGAGTGTATGTTGTCTAGCATAGGGTAAACCGCCCATGGGTGGCTCTGTTGAGGAGCTGAAACCTGCAAGACTGACTTTGATACAAAATTACATGTAGAAAGAGTGATCCAATCCTCATGAATTATGCAGCACTTTACATTGGGACACTGTTTGGAATGCTATAGACAAGTCAAAAATATTGATTTCTATGAAATATAATTGTGAAGATGTTGGTTGAAGTAAGGTACCCTTTGGACAAAAAGTTGGTACCATGACTGGCCCACTTTTTACCTTGAGTGGCCCACTCCAATAAAACACTGTTTATGTACCTGTAACTTGCTAAAAGTGGTTACAATGTTCTGTTCCATTAGAATATAATAAACTATTGCCTCACAGACATTGTTATTTCCAATAGCAAGCCTATAGATATGCTTTAGGCCTACTCTCCTATCTTGCCTTCTTGGGGGCTGCCCATTTCTGCTTCAGGGGGCAGTGTCCCACTGAACAAAAAACATCATTTAACATTTGGGAACTTTTCTATGGACAATATCATTTTACGTTCATATAGTTCACCAAAAAATACTTGTATACTCACAATGTCTGCATTTAATTAGCTACAGCATGGTTGCTAAAGGTCTCAACTGTGGGGAGACTGGAACCAGGGACCTCTCACACTAAACTTCTAAGCCCTGCTAATGTAGCCACAGAGGCTGGACAAGTCTGAGGAGTGTAGAAGTACCCCTATTTTTTGTTGACTCAGTACTAAGCTGTGGCTATAAGGTACAACCTATCCAAATAGGGACCTTTAGCAATCCGGACGTAGCTCATGAAACATAGACATAAGGTCCCTAATTACAGAAGGCCTGGATCTGAATTCCCAAGGTACATACTCACACAGTCTCAATGTCATGCAAGTATAGCGTTCAGCAGTTCTAGCACCATGTCCAGAATAGAGCACGGGTTCAGTATTAGCTTTGCACACAGAAGATCCTGGGTTCGAAACTCAGTGGACCAGTTTTTCCCCGGACAGAATCAGGTTGATTTCCATGTCAATTTATAGTCAAAATAATGACAAAGACGTTTTTCCCACATTATATAACATTTTTTTGCTTTTTGGGTTATAGGGGAGACCATCCATTTATTTTGGATCTTAGTCAGAATAGATCTCACCCTGCACCTAGCATAGCATAGCCTGTACTGTTGGTGGGCCACTCATGGTTGAGTCCCTGGGACACTTTAGGTACTCCTGTAATGGTGACAATCAATCAGTAACTACCTAATTAATATAGGATTTTCACATAATGAGGATGGCATGATACTGTAAAGATAATATGTGTGGAAAACAATTTGGAAGTTTGGATCTTACTGGAAAACTATAGGCACATTGTTGAGGTATACAAAGTCTTTTTCTTGAAAGCTATAAATGAAAAGAGGGCTACATGTCACACGAACATGTCATGTTTGGCACTCTGTAGAAAATACTGTGGCTACTCTATGGAGAATATAAGCTGTGATATTGGTACATGTTTATCTCTTCTTTCATACCTGTATTAACAAATTGGGAGGAAATCACCATAAAGACTGCTGTATAGAGGTGTAGATGGGCCACTATAGGTACTTGTGCTGTAGGGGGGGGGGCACTTAGGGGCGGTTTACCCAAGTCCCCATGTGTATCTAACTCACTCTCTGAAGTCCCAGCAGACAGACTGGCCTTTTCACTGGCCTTCTGACTAAGTGGGAGATAAGAACAAACCATGTACAGCTAGATGGGTTATCAAGTAACTTGCCCAGTCATCGTCAATCAATGAGGCCCGAATGGGGTGACCCGGACCATGCTGTGCCAAGCATCTAGACACTGGAGAGTGCCAAAGTTCTGATTCCCCCGACACCTACAATATCCAACCACCCTCCGGACCCTAGACGGGACACAACTGTGAGGCCTCTAAGTGTCAAATGGCCCCTATCCTTCAAATAGTTGTGGGATAGGGGCCTTTTGAGACTTAGGGCCCACTTGAAGTCCCTATGTGTCAAACGGTCCCTATACCACCGTATTTGAGACAGAGGGACCACATTCAAACAGCCCCTATCTCACAGAAATGTGAGAGATAGGGGCCATATACATGTACAGAACATACAATAAACACAAATCCAATATTATCATAATCAGCCACAGAAGATTCAATTCAATGATACAGTTCGATGGGTTTGGCTAGTAGTAGTGGTGAAGGCAGTGCACCGTGTGAGGCCCCTAAGTCTCAAAAAGCCCCTATCCCTCAAATATCTATGGGATAGGGGCCTTTTGAGACTTAGGGAACACCTGAAGTCCCTAAATGTCAAAAAGCCCCTATCCCACAAATATTTGAGACATAGGGACCACATTCAAACAGCCCCTATCTCACAAAAAATTGCGAAATAGGGGACATTTGAGACATAGGGACATGTCAAGCCCCTATCCTACAAAAGATCACTAAGTATCAAAAGCCCAATCCAGCAAAAGCATCAAAGTGTAATTTATTGGACTATTATCTTACTTCTGCATCAAGAAAGCAGACATCAAAAGAACACAATCATTCAAAGTTAGGCCAAAACAGTTAAAAGAATGTATGTTTCAGCCAACCCGGCCCTAGGTTCAAAATAGGGCTGATCTTAGGTTCAGAAATGGAAAGACCCTGGAATATTTCAATATTGGGGATATTTCTTTTTACAGCCTCCACCCTCAAGAGGAGTCAGGATTTTTAAGCCCCGCCCCTCAGGAGGGGTCAACATATATTACGTTATTGGCATAGCCTATGAACGGCGTTGTGTGCCTGCCTGACTCTTGGTCGGGTTTTAAAATGTATCATCATATTACGCCCACTCACATATCTGGGGGTGCAGATGGGTCCCCCCCTAAAGTCGGAAAGTCGCTGAAATTAAGGGGCTCAGGTCACAAAGTCGCTTTTTTGGACCCTTTATCCTATAGTCATTTTTGACCAAAAGTCACTAGGTCGTTTTTATTATTGCTTTAGGTCGAAAGTCGCCTCCAAAACGGCCCAGGTCGCCAGGTCGCTTTTGACCCATCTGCAGTCACATATCTACCAAAATATATTCTACTAGGGAATGGTAATCTATTATCAATTAACAGGGAGGCTTGTGAAAATATAGCAACATAGCAAAGGAAATCTCCCCTGCCATGCCTAGTTTTACAGATTATGTCCAGCAAACCAACCTCTTCTTTTTATACCTCATCATCATCATCATTGAGATATGGTAATGTTTACATAGTTAGAACATTTGGAATGCAGCATTCTGAGATTTGGAGACTTCACATAGGTTTTGTTTCAAACAATAAAGGGACTATTTACCACATGCAGACTTCATCTGATGTCTATAATAATACTATAATAATCAAGATATTTTTGAGGGATAGTGGCTTTTGAGGGATAGGGACACACCAAAGATATTTGTGACTTAGGGTCTTCACATAGGCCCTATGTTTCAAACCATTTTGAGAGATAGGGACCGTTTAGCAGATAAGGACTTCACCTGGTCCCTATATCTCAAACCAGCCAATTTTGAGGAATAGGAGCCGTTTCAGGGATAGGGGCCTTAGTCTAGAAGCCGACAGCACTGTCAGGACCCAACCTCGTTTTGTCTGTTTAAGTTTTTTTCTCTGCTGATTATGCATCTATAGGGTCTAGGTGAAAATATGCAGGTGGATGTGGAGCTCTCACCCTTGAGCAATTTGAGAAATCCAAGATGGCCGCCTGAACGTTGCTGAAAACTGGAAAAGTGTTTATCTTTGCTTCTAATCAACTAAGAGACTCAAATAAAAGGTCAAAAGGTACATTTCTGAGGCCAAGGAATCCAATCCAGCTAATTCCAAAGAGCTATGTGGCAGCCATTTTTAATTTTTAATGAAATTACCCTTCCAAAGTGGTAACAACGGAGCCCGAACTGGGTCTACCAGTATCTAATCAAGATAAATACACAATTTCAAATTCAGAAAGGATATACTCCTGTGGCTAGGAACTCCAAATTATTAATAAAGAATAATCTGTATGATGGCCATTGTGAAATCACCATGAAAATCAATTCATAATTGGTTCACAATGATAAATTCAGGATCATAGGATTTAGTGAATCCTATGCTACCCGACTTTGCACTCAGTAAAAGTAACTGCAGGACAATGGTCACACATACTATTAGTGCTGCAGCATTGGAGAGCCAGTAGCAGATATGGTGTGTGTAAAAAAATAAAGTTGTGAACGATCCAAGATGGCCGCCAAAATCTAAGATGGCTGCCAACATATCAGAATTCCTTCTCCCAGGACCTAGATATGGCTTAGAATACTGTTTTAACACTGCTTACCCCCCCCCCCCTAAATTGGACCCAAGGAATTCAATGATTTTATTGGTTTGTTGCTAATATAGCTGGCTGCTTAGCAACAACTGTTCTAATTGTTTATCTGCCTAGCAACACAGTTTTCCATGGTCCTGAGGTTGATTATAATCATACCTACCCCCCCCCCCCCTCCCTTAAATTGGACCCAAGGAATTCAATGGTTCTACTTGTTTGTTGCTAGACAGCTAGTTGCTCAGCAACAGCTATTCTAATTGTTTATCTGCCTAGCAACACATTTCCATGGTCCTAAGGTTGATTATAATCATACCCCCCCCCCCGGCCCTAAACTGGGCCCAAGGAATTCAATGGTTCTATTGGTTTGGTGCTAATACAGCTGGTTGCCTAGCAATCGTTTATCCCCCTAACAACACACATTTCAATGGTCCTGAGGTTCATTATCAACAAGCATGGCAACAACTAAGCAACCTTGGATCCAGGTTACTCTGTGGTGTGAGGTAGATAAAGCAACATTATGGCTGTTGCCTAGCTAGCAGGTATAGCAGCTAACTACATGAGCATTGCCCCTAAGAGCCCTTGAACTTCTTATGGTGGGAGTAGGTATTGTAATAAAACTTGGTTGCATGGGGACCCCTCCAGTGGCTCTGGGGACCCTTCCAACAGCTCTGTGGACCCCTTCCCTGACTCTAGGGACCACTTCAGTGGCTTTGTAGACCCTTCCAGCGGCACTTTGGACTCTTCCAGTAGCTCTGTGTACCCCTTCAGTGGCTCTGGGGACCATCCAAGTGGCTCTCAGGACCCTCCATGCAGCTCTTTGGACCCTTCCAGCAACTCTTTGGACTCTTCCAGTAGCCCTCACTGACTCTTGGGGCCCCTTCAGCAGCTCAGTGAACCCCTTCAGTGACTCTAGGGAGCCCTTCAGTGACTCTGTTTAGCTCTGGAGACCCCTTCAGTGACTCTGGCGTCCCTTTCAGCAGCTCAAGGGACCCTCCAAGTTGGTGTTGGGGCCCTCCCATCGGGTCTGGGGACCCTCTCAGCGGCACTGGGGCCCCTCCTAGCAGCCTGGGGACCCCTTCATTGACTCTGGGGACCCCTTCAGCAGCTCTAGCGGCCCTTTCAGCAGCTCTGGGGACCATTAAATTTGCTCTTGGGACCCCTTCCGTGGCTCTTGGCACCCTCCAAGTGGCTTTTGGGACCCTCCAAGCAGTTCTGGGGGCACCTTTACTGACTCTGGGGACCCCTTCAGCTGCTCGGGGGACCCTCCCAGCGGCTCTGGACCCTCCCAGCGGCTCTGTGGACCCTTCTAGTAGCTCTGGGGACGCCTTCAGTTGCTCTAGGGACCCCTTCAGTGTCACTGGGGACGCCTTCAGTGACTCTGTAGACCCCTTCAGTGACTCTGGGCATCCCTTCAGTGACTCTGTGGACCCTTCCAGAGGCTCTGGGGACCCTCCCAGAGGCTTTGGGTTCCTTTTAGTGACTCTGGCGTCCGCTTTAGTGACTCAGGGGACCGCTTCAGCTGCTCTCGGGACGCTCCCAGCGGCTGTGTGGCCCCTCAGCGGCTCTGGGGATCCCTTCCAGCGGCTCTAGGGACCCTTCTGGTGGCTCTAGGACCTCTGCAGATTGTGATGGCACCTTAGGTGGCTGCGGGTGCATCCTTGCTGATTCTGTGAACACCTCTACTGACTCTATCACCCCCTCTAGTCCTGGAAATATAATGTCGGCTCTGGGTATGCATACCCTGGCATTAGTGAATTCCCACTAGCTCTGAAAACATCTTTGCTGGTACCAAGGACAATTCCTCCCCCTGTACCAGGGATGACTAGACCATCTTCCCCTATAACAGGGATGACTTGATAATTTTCCCCTATACCAGGGACGACTAGATCATCTTCCCCTATACCAAAGATGGCTGTAGTAATTACTACACTAGGCAAAATGACAGCATGGAATACAATATGTCTGCCATAATAGTACTAAGTGTGACCATTGTCCTACAGTTACTTTTGTAAAGTCAGGTAATACAGGATTCACTGAATCTTTAATCCTGAATTTACCATTGTGAACCAATTTTGAATTGGCTTTCATGGTGATTTCTAAAAAATTAACAATGGCCACAATACATGTACAGATTATTCTTTATTAACCCTTTAGGAACGACCAAAAGTTGGTAGAGCCAACTGTGGAGGCGAGAGTTTTAGCAGGAATTTGCTCTAAAGGCGAGGCTTTGTTGAATCCCAAAGAGTTATGACGACTATAGTCGATGCTCGTCCTGCCATGGAATCAACTATAGTCGATGCTCGCCCTGCCATGGCATCAACTATAGTTGATGCTCGCCCACAAAGGGTTAATTATTTGGAGTCCCTAGCCAGTTAGGAGTATATCCTTCCTGAATTTGAAATTGTGAATTTATCTTGATTAAATACTGGTAGACCCAGTTTCGGCTCCGATTTTACCACTTTGGAATGGTAATCTCATTAAAAATTAAAAATGGCTGCCACATGGCTCTTTGAGATTAGCTGGATTGGATTCCTTGGGCACAGAAATGTACTTTTTGACCTTTTATTTGAGTCTCTAAGTTGATTAGAAGCAAAGATAGACATTTTTTCAGTTTTCAGCAATTTTCGGCAGCCATCTTGGATTTCTCAAATTGCTCAAGGGTGAGAGCTCCACATCCACCTGGATATTTTCACCTAGACCCTATAGATGCATAATCAGCAGAGAAAAAAACTTTAACAGACGAAACGACGTCCCCCCCCTCCGGCTTCCAGACTACCTCACATGTACCCCTTTGGGGCCTCATCTCTCAAACGAGCCCTTAACCCTAAAACGAGTATCTGTTTATGGGATAAGGGCACACCACGGGTCACTATCCCTCAAATGTGTCATTAAAGCACAAACAGCCTTATTCCCCAAACGGCTTTTATATCCCACAAGCGGTCATATCCCACAAACACCCTCACATGTACACTACACATATCCAACATACAGTGTTTGAGGGATGAGGGTATAAGGTCATATTTGAGGGCAGTTGGGTATACCTCACCTTGAATAGTGTTTGAGGGATAAGGGCAAGTCAATACACTAGGGCAGTTAGGTATATTAGATCACTATCTAGCGTTTGAGGGATATAGGACAGGTTGATATTCTAGGGCAAATATGTATACTGGTCAACTATAGCATTTGAGGGATAAGGACAGGTTCACTATCAGATAATGTACTGCTATAGCCAACTACCCTTATCCTGCCAATGCTATATACAAAATGTATAGTGAGCTGATATACATAATATGACTACCCTAAGATGTTGACCTGCCCTTATTCCTCAAACGCTGTATAATTGACCAGTATACCTAACTGCCTTATTAACTTAGCAAGCTGCCCATATCCCTCAAAAGGTATCTTATATACCTAGCTAGCTACCCTACTTTATTCTGTACTGATATTCTAGGGCAATTAGGTATACTGGTCAACTATATAGGTATACTGGTCAACTATATGGCATTTGAGGGATAAGGACAGGTTCACTATCAGAGAATGTACTGCTATAACCAACTTGCCCTTATCCCTCAAACGCTATATAGTGGTCCAATATACCTTACTTCCCTAATATATGAACTTCCCCTCATCCCTCAAACGCTATATTCATGTAGTGGATATGTGTAATGTACATGTGAGGGTGTTTGTGGGGTAAGGCTGTTTGAGGGTTAATGCTGTTTGAGGGATAAGGCTGTGTGTGCTTCAATGCCATAATGATTTAACAAAGTCATTCACTTATAATACTGTGGAACTTTTTATTCCTGATTGGAATTTAAAATATGTTAAACAATGTAGTACATTTATAGAGTATACGGTAGGTGTAGTAAACCTTTTATGTTCGGTGTAGGTATATGTATGTCAGTCCTTTTGTTTTAAGGTGCAAATAGGGTAGCCATAGCATTGGCTACCTTGTGTGAGGACTGTGTAGATAGGTTTGGTCGTAGGCCTGAAGGTGTTGACCATGTACCATGGGCAGCGACATCGTTTATATCACATCCTGCTGACACAGCAGCCATTATGCCCCCTCTCCTTAGTGAGCGGGAACGTATATCATGGGCGTATGGGCAGCCAGAGTGTGCCAGTGCAGCCTGGAGTACAGAGACCAGCTATGCAGGTGTGAGTGGGGAACCGTCTTTCAGAGTGAATGCTGGGCTACCCGGTACTATGTGTGTGTTGGCTGCATACCTGTCCCATGCCGCTGCTGGGCATGCAGGTGAGCCTTGAATACGTGGAAGAGCTAGTACCGTTGGGGTCTGACTAGGCTTTATAGTCTTTGATGAATTGACGACCACATATAGGCCTGTCGAGTGGCTGATAATATCCTCCTTGTGGAGTGTATGAGGACCGCCCCACATGAGGGCACTTGGTGTGAGAAGATTGGATGAACGAAGAAAAGCAAAGTAGCCGACGCACAATGCTTCCTCTATGACATGTCCAGATTCTGCCATGTCTAAGTACCAGCATGCTGATATGAGGTCGGCAGGCATGAGTGGTGGAGCTGGGTTAGGTATGTGCGGGTGTAGCCTGACTGCACCTTTCGCCACATAGTCTGCTTCCATAGACCTCATAGCCTTTCCATCACCCCCCTCTCCTCTATCCATGTCTTTGCATCTGAAGTATAGTTTCTTCTGGAAGCTGGTGATGTGAGAGAGTTGGCCAGATACTGCTGGTATAGGCAGCAGTCAGGTAAAGAAGGGGCTAGAATTCTAACTGAGTATGTAAGTGCAAACGTCAGATACATCCTTGCCATGGCGTGCTTGTTCTTAGCAGTCCTATCTGTGACAGCTGCAGCATAGGAGGCTATCGCCTGATTGCCAAGGGGTGTGCCTGTCAGGGAGAAGGAGAATAGGTGACACATTTATAATAAAGTTTGTTCATATTCTATCAAAGAAAGGGCATGGGAGGGCTGGTTCTACTTTCTTCATGTTTCTATTGGCCACCTGTTCGAGGGTGAAGCGCCTCCTTGATGGCTCAGACAACCTGCTGAGGGCATCAGCCAGTGGGATGTCTCTTCCAGTTTTGTGTCTGATCTTCACAATGTGATCACTGACAGCTGCCTCCAGCCATACCTGCCTTGCACAGGCAGCTAATACAGGGTCTTTTGTCCTGCCTGTCTGGAGGGCATACTTGGACGACAGATTATTCGTGTGGATGACAATCTTTAAGCCTGTAGTGCATCTTGGTTTGAGAGATCTGTAAGCAATCAGGAGATTTACCGCTTTACGTTGGTGTTTATGCGGGTATTTCTTCTGGTGTGCCTTGTCATACTGCAGAGAGTAGTATTCAGTGTATGGCCGCCTCCTGCAGAGTCAGATGAATCACATGTGACATGGAACTCCTCACAGTCTGGGTCCAACAGGTGGACTCCATTAGACTGCTGGGCATAGAGGGTGAACCATTTTAAGTCTGCTCTAAAGGCGAGGCTAACCTGGACGTTCTCACCTTGTCGTACATTTCTGAGTGTGTCCAGTATTCTTGATATAAATCGACGGGCATGTGGTATACACTTGGCCACGTGTACTAGTTTTCCTGCTAGAGACTGCACGCCCTTCTTTGTAGCTGTTTTAATGCCTAGCCACTTGGAGCATTCAGCGAGTACCTCGTTCAGCTTGAGCTTTGGAACCGATACAGTCATGCCAACAGTGTCTATGCTGAACCCGAGCCACTCTATGACTCTGGTTGGGGGAAGGCACTTTTCATGGGCGAGTTGAAGGCTGAGCTGGGCTGCTAGCGCGAGGAAGTGGTTGTATGATTTCTGAGCGTCCTCATAGTTATCTGCAGCACCACAGAAGTCGTCTAGGTATGCGATACACCAGTGTCCAGCTGACCTCATTAGGTAGACGACCGCGTTCGTTGTTCTCTGACATGCGCTGCCAGACAGACGACAACCGAAAGATGGTGACAGTTCTAGGAAACACATGCCATCAAATCTTAGGCCTAGGAGGGGTAGGTCGCCAGGGTCTATCCTCAGCTACATGTAGGCCCTTGCCAAATCCACCTTCCATAAGTAGGTCAAGGGTCCTAGCCGAGTCACATAATCATTCAGGTCTTGTACAGAGGGGAGGGTATATGTGTGATGCTTGCCTTCGAGGCAATTCTTCGTTATACCTCCATTAACGCCCGCGCCTTCTGGGTATGATAAGTCAAGTATCACTCTGCGGGCTGTAGACTCCTTCTTAGGCCTAGTCATTATGGGGGCCAGGTGGGTCCAAGGCTTAAATGGCATGTCCTTGAATGGGCCGAGGAGACCACCTAGGCTAAGCTCTTCAGTTATGAACACCCTGACATGGTCTGGGTATTCAAGTGCAGAGGAGTGATTCTTTTCGACTGAGGCTGGTGGGGCATTAGCAGTATAGCCAACAAGGAATCCATACCTCAAGTAATCACAGAGCTTCTTGTTGTGGTAGTCAGACAGCAGGCTGTCCCAGGCATCAAGGTTTAGAGCAGATGGGACTTGTAGGCGGGCTCCTAAATGGTTAGGGGGTCCCGTCCTGCTAACTGCTGAGTAGAGCATAGCATACTGTGGGAACTGTGCCCACTGTGCAGGCTGTAGAGCTGGCCAGTATGACATACAGGTGGGGGCAAACTCCTTGGGGGTAGGGCCCAGGGGCACCGAGCACACTGTGTCGGCCACCCATGGTATGTCTTTGTCGAGCACAGCATATACCATTGAATTGTCCTTCACTTCATCAGGTAGATGTAGGCTGCTGTACTCTGCATGGAGTGAAGTGTCACATGATGTGGTCTTTAAGTTACGGCCATACTCACTACCATGCTGACCACCATGCTGCGCAGGGCTCACAGTTGTGTTGGCTAGGTCCTGTAGACGTGCAGCAATAGTGGCGGTGGTGGGTGGTTTATGACTGGAGAGTGTACCGTGCTGCTTCATATAGGCTTGACGTGGTACAAAGTCTTGGTCGGTATATGCGAGCTTAGGAGGGGGGTCTTTAGCAGTAGCTCTAAGCTTGACTCTGCGTTCATAGAGCTCGAGCCCCTCCTGGGTTGAGATTCCAGTGTTGGCACAATTTACTCCTTTTAAGCCTGAGCTAGGCTCACTGATAACACAAGCTCGTTTACTGCCTGAGCTAGGCTCATCACTAGGGAGGGCTCTTTTATAGCCTGAGCTCGGCTGACTACTAACACATACTCTTTTTAAGCCTGAGCTAGGCTCACACACTGAACTTGCTCTTTTAACCCCTTCACCACTGGGTTTCTTGTAACTCAATGCAATTTTGTGCAATATATTGGCTTACCGCGTGGAAGGGGTTAACGTCTGAGCTAGGCTGACTAATAACACAGGCTCGCTTCATGCCTGGACGTTGCTTGGCATTAGGTTGATCAGGGAGTCGAGGGGATTGTCCAGTTGCATGTTGGGTCGTACATAGAGACACAGGCTTACTAATAGGCTGTCCGGTCGTACCCAGCCTGGCCGCGAAAGGACGAGTTGTAGAACTGAGTCTGCTGCTGCTGGTCTTGTGGTTTAACCCTGTTACGACACTCCACTTTGGGGTGGAAGTTAATTGCACTTTTATACTTCCTACAATATGCACAGTGGTGGCCTTGGAATATGCCTGCCTCTACATGACCCTCCTGATACTGACATCCTTCAAGAGCATTGAACGACTTGCATGGAGCATCTGCCCTACCTACTGGGGCCTTTACACGCTGGCGCTTTACCTTGGATGCAGCTTGTTGTTGTTGTGGGAGCCGGGAGCGAGCTGTGGTAGCTGTAGCAGCCAACCCTGTAGCAGCGAAGAGGTACTCAGGTGTACTCTGGTACCTGAGGCCAAGCGCCGACCTAGGGCGCTCCGACTTGCGAGCCTGGATCTGAGCAGCATCACGATCACACTTATACTCCTCAGTGGCTGTCTTTGCCAGTATGTCCTCACTCCACCCTCGAACTTGTGGCCAATCAAACTCTTTCGCGTCACAGATTAACTGGTACATGTGCGCAGTAACATGGGGTTTGTGAGATGCAGGGGTACGGGGATCTTTCACCATCCTAAACAATCCATAGAGGTATTCAGGCACATCTTATACGTTTAAAGCCGTCTTTACTTGGGTGGGGCCCCGTTGAACGTATTCAAATGGCTGAGTAGGCCTACCTTTCATAGACTGAATCTGTCTAGCAGTGTTGTCGAGGAGGTAGTTGACTTGGTGAGATATGACCGGGTCAGGCTGGTCATTAAACGAGGTAGGGAGGGGCTGAGGCTGGTTGTAAGCATCAGGAGCCACCCCACTAAACAGGTTGTGAAGGGTTGGACTGTCAAGCTGAGCTGCGGAGGGCCTGTCATACAGCTTCGACCTTGTGACAGGGGAGGTGACAGTAGTGACAGCGGCGTTGACAGCAGGACGCAGCTGAGGCTGGAGCAGGGTCAGCGGGGCAGTGACATCGGGGCCAGCAACAACAGCCTGCGGGGCGGTCTGGACGGGAGGCGGGGCGGCAAATGTAGCCGATCCCCTGGGCAGTAGAGCTGGCCGCAGCTGATGGCTGAGTAGCAGCGGCATCAGCAGCCACCTTCTACGGGGGAACTATCATTTTAACATATCTAAGAATGTCTACAGAGTTACCCTCTAGTTGCCCGAGCCGGGTGTCAATCCTGTCGACGTGACCGGTCAAAGCCTGTACAGGCGTCAACACCACGAGGTCAGCCGGGACGGCGTCCGGGGTAGTTGGCGCAGCGGCGGGGCCCTTCGATTTTTTCGGGATAGCCTTCACCTTTCTTGGACCTTGTGACGACCGTAGCCTGTTTCTTGCTCTTAGGAGGCATGTTTGTTGCGTGTGTTGATGGTATTAAACACGTCAACAAACCGGGAACCGTAGTAAACAAATATATAGATGTTGTCGCTTTGGCGATTTTGTAGAAGTGGACGAGTTCTGTCTTTTCCCGCATGGGGGCGTCTATAGTTGAGACGCTGGCTGTAGGTGGCGCCACTGTTTCCCGCTCTGCCTTTAACCATCATTAAACGAAATGCTGAAGCATTTCCCCCAATGCCAGACTAATTATTGATATTGATTATCATTCGCCACCACTCGGTGTTAACATTATCCCCCTACCCCTCCCGATTTCAAATGCCCAGACGTGTTCTGTTAAGATCATGATGCTGTACTGTACCATTTTATGACGTCGGGTGTCAATACGACTGAGCGTACAAATAACGCTGTTCTCAATATAATTATACATCACATGAATAATTCTGATGGTTCGTAGGTATTATTCATATTACACATTCCAGGCAATGAGATATCCGCATAATAATACATAACGACAGACCGTTACAGATAATATTTGTATACTAAATGAATATGCACAGTTCCAGAATAAGGTCTACATGTAACAGGGCGTGTTCCTAGTTATACCTATTGTAGCTCCCATGTGATAATCAATGACACATAAAATGACCTTCATATGAACCTTCAGGTGGTAAATGATTAAGCATATACACAAATAGAAGGGGGAGGGGGGGTCTATAGACAGTGTATGTACTTCCCTACTCCCCCGATTTATATCAGCCCCTTATATGGACATGGGAGGCTGTTTAAGCTGAGAGGTAAGGTGCCTCCAGCCACCTGGCCATCCTAACCCACAAGATCTGATCCATAATAATTGCTGGATCAATTGAGGCGCTGAGCTTAGGCAAACTTCTCAGGCGCGCAGACAATACGTAATAAGTCAGATTACGTCATGGCCATGTGTCCTCTACGTGACAACACGTCATTTTCCACGTCTTGCCATACGTGTACAGTGGTGCTATCTCTCGGGTTGCTCACGGGATGTTGGTGAGGCCAACAGCCCTGTCACTTTCTTGTCAGCGACCATCATAGCCATGGAAACACAATGAGAGTTGCGTGTTTAACACCGCACGCCATAGGGAACAAGGGTTAGCGTACAGTGCATGTACGTGACAGGGGAAGTACCAGATACGTGCAGGGAACAGCTTTATACACTGTGGGAGGTGCTGCTCACGTAAGTAAGAGGAACTGTAGTCTCTATAGTAACAGATATATTGAAAAGAATTGTCTGTGTAAACCATACACCGGGAATCAATTCAAGAAAACCCCACAAAAAACAGATATATTAGATCACGAAATGCAAAAACTGACGACCCAACGACGTTTTAAACCCAATACCCAAAGACGTTTGCTACACAGTCATACATTACGTTGTAGAAAGTTAGTTGCTTTTTCTGTAGGTACAACATAGAATGTAATGTAGGTGTACATTTTGTTGTAGGTAGACGATAGAAAATATTTACAGTGTGCCATTTATCCATTTGTCATCCACTATTGGCATATATGTACATAGCAATATGAGGTTTACCTCCCTAATCTTCTGTTCTGTTAGGTGATAGAAATTGTCTAAAAACATGTAGTACCAAAATACACCACAAGCATCATAGGATTATATATGTGATCACCTATGTGTGTTACGAATAACGTTCCTTTGGAACGATTCGGGCAATGAACACACCTTTACCGTAAGCACATAAATATGAAGAACTAGCTATTTATACTTAAGCTCATGAAGACTTAAGCGGCCACGTGTTCAACTTTGACGTCAACAAAATAGCGAACCAATCTTTAAATAGACAGAGGGATCTCAAGTAATGCGACGCTGAGGGAGTTGTAGCTCTATCATCATCAGAACTTGTTGAATTGATTCATCCTTAAAAAAAGGTAAGGAGGTTTTTGGGAATACAGAAAATTATCCTTCATGCCCAGTGGATTGGAAATAGAAATAGTATAGGCAGGTTTAGCTTGTTCTCCCATTAGCATCAACATTAGAATTAATAACCTCCTCTTATTTGGGTACCTATCAGTCTATAGCTATAGCTATATAAACGTGTTAATAAGTCCCATCAATATTGGTGGAGTAGTATGCTATTAACCTGCTAAATATTACTGACTGAAAATGCCTTAACTTTAAAACTGGAACTTTTGGCCCACCTTGTGGGGTAGGTATAGCCCCAATTAGCTGCTATCTTGCACCATTCAATGTGGAACCGAATGTCGTTGATCAGCGGTCAGGATTTTCAGCCTACACCTCGCAAATTTGAGACTACCACAGCCTAATGGTAGCAAAACATTAGAATCTTGAGACTATCTTGCACTTTTGAGATTATCTTGCCTAATAACAGATCTGCTCATGGGTGAGGACACGGCACAATATGGCTCCACTGTCCATAGCATATGCTTAGAAACACAGTGGAACCATTAATGTAAATGTGGGTAATTGCGCTCTTGAAAGCTGTTGCATCGTGCACTCTTCCCCCGAAGGCATATCAAAAATAGATCATGTATATAACAGGTGAAGTAAATAGATGAAAAAGCAGTAGTTTTATATAGTCACGTTTTATCTACTATTAAATGTACCTGCTGTGAAGTTCGGTAACTTTGCTAATATTCTAATCAAATAATGTCCTGTAGCTATAGTTATTTACTCATGATGGAGATATCAGCTTTTGGATTTGTCTACCCTCTCCTGTGTACTGTTAGCCACTATGGGAGTGTCCCACACTGTCTTATATATGGACCAATCTTCAGATAGCTAGTGTATTGACACACATGTACTGCCCGCGATCCCCTCATGTACATGGGTGTGACAGCGTGCAAGGTAAAGGATTCTGATTTCAAACTTGCAGGTGTGAAAGCAGGTGCGCGAAGTTAGCTGCATGGTAATACGCTATAGGGTAAAGGCACCCTGACTCGGACAGATACCTTGAGTCGGACACCATTAGCCTTGAATTATATAGGTAATATACACATGTAACTGTGGCCCATCATAAACATTAGTATAGTATGCTGAATACCTAAGCAAGTTAGATAGCCGTAGCTAGATGCATACATGGCTAAATGTTGAATCAACACTTCATCTGATTGGGGACCAATATCATATGATTGGGGATGTATAAATAGAAGAAAAATTGTTTCAAAAACATAATATGATATTCATCCCACAACAATACTGTATTTACTGTCAAGCATACTTATCAAACCAATGAAATAACAAGACTTAGTGTCCGACTCCAGGATTATTTCTGGCATGAAGTGTCCGACTTCAGGTGTAATTTGATATTTAGAAATCAACATATTAGATGTAGGTTTAAACATATTTAAATCTGAAAATTCAATGCAATCTCCTTAGAAATATCAGCTGGTATATCTCATGTTTCCAATAGTGTACCCCATGTCAAGATTGGATTCCTTGAAATGGGTCAAAACTAAAAGCCAAAGATGGTCACCCTTTCATAATCCAGGAGCGTCCGAAATGGTGCCTTTATCCTACACCAATAGGTGAGCGTCATAGCACAATGGTATGCGCAATATAATAAAAAGTATAATGATATAACCCAAAGACAGAATGCCTTTTATACCTGTACATCCCACCAGGGGGCAGAGGCGTCAACCCCTCCCCCCTGCTCTGCGGCCAGCCTCCTCCTATAGATCTAAAAAAAGAACGCCATGGGGTGTTAAGAGCGCGATACATCCCTGGTTTACTCGCTATTTTGCATAAATGACCGGACCATACCAACATCTTGCATTCACATTATCTACATGTTCTACATCTTGTATATTCCTTACCCCAATATGCTGTCCTATTATCACCTGTGTCTCTTACACAGGCAGAATAATACGAGTACACCACCTACAATAATTCACATATATATGTCGGCTGCCATGGGAGTTATCTCTACAAACAGATAACTTTGGATATCAATAAACAGTTGCAGCGGCTAAACATGTACGCTGTGCCACTGCCAGGAGTGGGACGTGTTTGTATACGGTGTCTGATAGCGCGATAAATGATAGAGCCAGAACGATGAGTCCAAGTTCACTCAAACGTTTTAGGAAGGCTTGTTTCTGAGCACCCGACATTGCTCACCGAAAGCTCGTCGGGGCACATTCACGTTGGAGCGTCAACAAGAAATCTGTCCAATCTTAAAATGACCAATCTTGAAAACGGTACAATCAGTTTATTATGCTGTTGTCGGGGGCTGTGCCCCCAGACCCCCCTTCACATAGTGAAATCTTTGTATTTGTGTTTTATATTGGGGGCTGTGCCACCGAACCCTCCATTTATTTGCGTTAAAAGAAAAACATTGTTCCTGTGTATCAATATATATATGACGTCATTTGTTTAAATCCGCCATTTTAGTCAGTTTTGTTATAGATAAACAACAACGTTTTGCCTTCAAACCAATATAGTAAGCTTGTAGTGCTGAGTTAATCGATAATTATATGCATAGATTGCTATGAATTCTATCAAAGGCCACTTAAAATTGATTATCAGCTTTGCGGACACTTTTTGATTAACAGTCACTTTCTTGCTATGGGCTTAATATTTAGTATAGGTATTGAATTAAACATGTATAAATTTATAGATAATTAAGCCATGGGAATACAATGGGATCATTTAATAGTGTGTATTTTGTATTTTTGATGGTGTAAAGTGCCCTTTAATTGTGGTGGATTTTTCTCTTTTTTTGAATTTTTTAAAAATTATTATTATCATTTTTTTAGTTGATAGGGGCGCCCCTTTTGACTGTATTTTTTATTGAATAGCCCAAAAAAACGTTGATGCGGCCCTTTTAAACAGATGCGGGCGCTGTCCGCAAAGCTGATAATCAATTTTAAGTGGCCTAATGTAAATAATTTTACTGTGGGAATCCTGGTTAAGGTTAGGGACAGGCCAAAAGAAAATTAAACCCTCAAACTATTTTTATTCCCCTTATATCTGTTGCAGTAAGCTATAGGTATTCCAAATCAGTTTTATTATTGGTTCTAACTTGATTAGAAGCTGGAAAAAATGGATTTGAAATGTTGGATATGGGGAGCGCGTCTGGTATATGAAACTGTGATTTGGGACTGGCTCTCTGTTGACAGGCAGACTATCACAATGTAGGGTGTCTTAGCACATTTAGTGATGCCAAAGGTGGGAAACTACCGTAAATTCCCGCATACTATCCGCGGGTTGTACACGAACCAAACTCAGCTTTCATTTGATACCAAACATGCCTATATAGGGTGCGGGATATACAAGGGTTTTTATTACTATAGAACAGTACTAATATTCAAATTTTCAAATTCAAAAATAGGATAGGATAGGAAGACCTGGGAGTGATGGTCAGCCTAAGGAAAGGTTTGTAGAGTCACCCTGGAGGTAGCATCCGATACCATCAGTGGGTTTGTAATGCATGGGGATGTGGGACACTGGAGGAGGGATGGGGAACCCTGGAGCTACAAATAGGGGAGGAATAGGGGACCTGCAGGAGGGGAAGGGTTGAGATGGAGGAGGGGTGGGGGACCCTGGAAGAGGGATGGGGGACACTGGAGGAGGGATAGGGGACCCTGGAGGAGGGATAGGGGACCCTGGAGGAGGGATAGGGGACCCTGAAGGAGGGGTGGGGGACCCAGGAGGAGGGATAGGGGACCCTGGAGGAGGGTTGGGGGACCCTGGAGGAGGGATGGGGGACCCTGGAGGAGGGGTGGTCATAATGGTACAATGTATCATAATCTAGGAATAGGGCCAATCATCTAAGTATAGTTTACCATAACAATGCAGTACTATCCTAGAGCTTGCGAGTGGCAAATCAGTGTATAATGAGCTATAGATAGCTAGTTAAACACCAACATTTAGATGTCATGGTGCCTTCAGGTGCCTTAAACGAAAAACCTAAAACTTGAAAAAATGCAATAGCATGTAATATAGAATTAGCCCTATGGTGCGGTGAATTTTGGTGATTCAATATTTGATGTCAATTTGCACTGTTTAAATGGTTTCATCATGTTATTAAATCACAGGGGTCAGATAACTTACATAACTGTGGTAACCTTTGGTCTCTTCTTGTTGGCCATTTTTTTCTTCCAAATGGATCACATGACAGATCACAACTCCCTAAATGAGGCTCACAGTGCGGGCCAGAGTGAGGGTGTCTCCCATGTACATGGGGACCTCCCTCTGTACAGCATTCATAGACCTTCCCACCATGGTGCCACCTGGTGCTTTACCTGGTCCCTATTATCAAGGTACTTCAATGGTAGCTGAGAGATCGGCGATAGATCGTGAATCGACTTACGTTGGTTTACATGTAATCTTAACCTTAAGAATGTAACTTTTTATGATTAATCATTTTAAGATTGGAAAGATGTTCTTGTTGACGCTCCCACATGAGCATAATTCTATCCACCCATGCTCAGCTTAGCAAAACAGGATCGACCTTAGCATGTAATTTTGAGAAATGTTCATACATTTCTTTTCATATTTCTTTCTAGTAAAAATCTAAACACTAAACACATGTGTGAGGGTATAGCCATTGATCACATTCCTCTAAAAGTAGTAAAAGTAATAGCCAGGTCTGACAAGTTGAAGATTATATATTATGTCTTATTACTTATTGATTGATACAATCAATACGACATTCCCATGCAGTGTCTGTATCTTTATGATCACTGATAATAACCTATATCATCGTAGTGTCTTCTGAAACAAACATATTAAAAGATGATAATGTCTCATCATAATGTTGGTGTTTTAATCAAATGACAATAGCCTATGCCTAGTATCTGGGGCAACATTTATTTCAAATGTTGGTTAAATGAAAGAATGCTATATTTTGTGACATTCAATTGCAGATGCTATTAACATGTTTGGACAACATCATGTGAGGTTCATTAGAGCTACTTAAATGTAATCTTCTCGTAACCAGCATCTTGACCGTGATACTATGGGTAATGGCCGTAAATCCCCATATTCCCATGGCATTTGTCTAATCAACTTAAATTCGCTTAGATATCGACTACTTTAAAGACTGACTTTTGGCACACACAAACAATGCTAAGATGTTGACACAATATGTACTTTAATATGGCATATGAGTAAAAAATACTTCTTCTGCCAAGAGACCCTCTTTGTCTAAGTTTCTACTGCAGGGCCTTCTCTCATGGAGCTTATGTGTACTCTATTCCGCCCTAGCTATATGTCCAGTGTACTGCGCCATTTGCAATTGTATCCTTCTTTATTCCCTCTGCTCTCCAGTTACCAGCTCAGCCAGAGCCTGTGTCCCATATTATGGGTCAAGCAGGTTGTAAGTATTGTGGATGGGCTGTACCTGGACATTCCTCATGTCACCTGTCCCTCACAGAGTAGTGGTTAGCATGGTGGATTCATGATGCAGAGGCCCTAAGCTCAAATCCCTGTCAAGTCATAGGCCTACCTGTAAACTGAGGTGACTTTGGCTCACATTTGACATATTTCATTCCATAAGTTTGTGAAATGCCAGTATTTATAAGAATTATGGTTGTTATATTGTGTATATATATTAATCCACTGGGCTCCAAAATATTAAATCTAAAAAATTCCATTAGGAGGTTTTCAAATTGACAATTTTATTGTGAGCCAAAGTCACCCTGGCTTTGGGGTGACTTTGGCTCAAAATATCTTTGCATGGGGGCATAGGCCTACTATGTGCCTATAAGGGATATCATGGATTAAAGCCACATGGGATGAAAATCTTGACATAAGTATATATGCTAATTTTAAAATAGAACTTGATTATTTGCTACATGATCACACTAAATACTTGGGTGAAAAAAAGCAAATTTTTTTAATTAAAAAAGAAATTCCCCAGAAATGGCGGGGTGTCTTTGACTCGTTCATCAACTTTTTTGGTGGCATACATTTTCTCTGCCATGAATTTTCATACAAAGTATAGAAAACACTCATTATGACAAAGAATTGATATTAATATAAGTTTAAAATGATAATCTTCCTTATTGAAGTCTAATTGAATTCTCCAGGGCTTGTGGCAGCACATTTTTATGTTTGAGCCAAAGTCACCCCCTAAGAGCCAAAGTCACCTCAGTTGGTATCTTGGGACTCTTGGTGACCATACCAATTCTTATTTATACATATAGTTCCTTTGAAGAAATAGGAATACAAATTTTGTCCAAACACTATTGATATTTCTTTGATATAATTTCAAGGTTGTTACTCACTTCTACCTATCAAAGCAAAATATATTTGATATATAAGAATATATATGCATGGTAGGCCTATGGTCACCAAGATATGACTTGACAGGGATTTGAGTTTAGGGCCTCTGCATCATGAATCCACAATGCTAACCACTACTCTATGAGGACAGGTGACATAAGGAATGCCCATGTACAACCAACTCACAATACTCACACCCTGTTTGTACCCTAATCTCGGATATGCGATTTGGCTGAGCTGGTTGCTGGTGACTAGGGGGATACAATTAGTACCAGAGGAACACATTGTGACGCCACCGGTACCTCGCTAGTGCCTAATACTTGTAAGAGCATAAAATCATGCATCTTCTTTTCATTATTACCTGCAGTGGTTTGCAACCGGCGACCCTTCCAGCCGTAGTAACCATGTGCGCGGGCGTCTACTGGATACCCTTGAGAAGGCGCGCGCACAGAACCGACCCTACATCCCCGATTATCGCCAACTAGCGAGCGTCGCACCCCCTGGTGTCGGGCCTGAAGACGAGGAGGCCGAGGCATGGCCCTATGACAACCCAGACTCACGTTACAAGGAAGGCTTTATTATACATGCCCACAACGACAGACAGCCCCCGGACGACGGGCCCCGCTTCCCCTGGAAGACACGGCAGCGCCCATCTTACTCCATGGGTCTACTGCCCATGTACAATGAGACCCACACCAACAATACAGGTCAGTCTACAGGGCATTATAAAGTCCTTTCCTAGCTCCTTTCTGTGCTGTAACATTCTTGAAATAAAACTGTTCTATTCTTATTCTGAAGAGGTTGCAATGGGCTCAGTCTAGCAAATTATTTTAAGCAGCTTGTGCCGATCTTGCGCCGACCCAAGGCAAAACAAGTGGTTTACCACCTTAGTTTCCCATAGGGTATTTCAGCACTAATGACCACGTTCTTATGTGTCCAGCCAGAATTTTTGCATCAATTCATTAATAGGCGAATGTGGGTTATTCTATCAATACAGTTATATCACGCGCACCCCTTATTTACATTTTTTGAAAATGAAAAAGTCATAATTCCAATACAGGCCGTACACCTAACCCATGTTAGTATGTCCCTTACTAGAAGTGAAGAAAAACGCATAAAAATCGTTATTTCTCACATTCCTATTATATTCATTGAAGGCTAATTTCGCTCATTGCATTTTGACATCGTGCATACATAGGCGTATACAATATTCCATCCACAAGTCCTTTAACCTATCTTCCATATGAAAGGGACATTTGTACATGGAAGAACGCACCTTTTAGGAGCGATTCTGCAATAAATATATCCAATCCATATACATATACATATAGCCACTGAGATTTTCTAATAGCTGGCTTGTACCTGAGATTTAGCTGGCTTATGCCTGCACCTTAGGCAATTGAGAGGGGATGGCATAGGGCTAATACAGTAAAACTTGGTTACAACAAACTTCCTTACAACGAATTTTGGTTATAACAAATAATTTGCTTGGTCCCGATTTTCACTCATACATTTCTATAGTAAAGTAACTTGGTTATAACGAAGTGCTGTTGGTATGAACTTGGTTATAACAAACTATTTTTCTCGCATTCAGAAGTATGATTAACAATTTTCTTAGTGAAATTACTGTACTCCAAAGAAAACAAGTTCTTACAACCCCCATGTAAAAAGAGTACTCTTATTGGCAAACATTATGCTTAGGGAGATGTCCCTACAGTAGTGATTAGGGAGATGCCCCTACACTGAGATGCCCCTACACTAGGGAGATGCCCCTACACTAGGGAGATGCCCCATACACTAGGTGACTGTGGGAGGTGGTGGGCGACTGTGGGAGGTGGTGGGCGACTGTGGGAGGTGGTGGGCGACTGTGGGAGGTGGTGGGCGACTGTGGGAGGTGCAGGGCTTCTTTACCCGGCCTCCCCCACCCCATAGGCGGCTGTGGGAGGTGATGAGCGACTGTGTGTGTGTGGGGGGGGGGGGGGGGCTTTGGGAGGTGGTGGGCGACTTTGGGAGGTGATAGGCGACTATATAGGTGTAGGGCTTCTGATCTGGCCATAGGTAGAGGAAACTCAAAGGATAAGCTCCATGCCTTAGTTGTGTGTAGGGGGGGGGGTGATAAACAATCATCATAAAATCATTGCACAGAAAAAATATAATTCCTAAGATAAATGAAATTATATCTGAATGACCTCTTTCTATAAAGTCACAGCTTCTTATAACTCTGCTTGCAATAGCCTCTTTATATTTGTAACATACTAGGGGGATTGAAGTACATTAAAGCATATTCAACATCACTAAACCTCATTGAAATGCTGGACTTGGTTATAACGAAATTTGGTTATAACGAATTTTTTACCTGGTCCCAAGGGATTCGTTATAACCAAGTTTTACTGTACTACGCACCTGCTTTCACACATGTAGGCCTGTTTGGGTATGATATTAAAATGGAGCTTTCAGCCTACATGCTGTCACACCTGTATGGTAAGGAGCAGCATCACCAAATTAATACCAGAGCTAGAGTGTGGGCATATTCTTGTCATTCCTTTTCCTTTTTATGAATATACATCTCAAATATACAGGAGTCACATCCTGAGATACTACAACTCATAGTTCTTTTCTTAAAAGGTGTGACATTTTTCTCAACCCCTAAAGTGAGGTCAACATTATTGAGCTCCCCCCTCCCTCGTGTGGTAAATTATGACAGTATACACAGGTTACATCAGCGTTAACGTAACATGCAGTTTCACTGGCAGGCTGGACGGGAGAACTCAGATAGTAATGCTATGGACGTGCAGATATTATGTATTTACATGCATGAGTGATAGAAAACCCGCCCTCTTTATAATGAACTTTATGAGAATCGAAGTATACATATTGGTAGTTACCTGAAATGTATTCTACTATTTCGGTCTTTAAATATACACGATTCAAACTTGAGCATGGGACCTATGGCAAAATCAAGGCAGACCCTACGGGTTTTTTTTCCTGTCAAATTTGATATTTTGGGAATTTGGTAATGTTGAGCCAAGGTGATCAATAAGTCGACACCACTTATATTGTTCAAGGGGTGATCCATTAAGTCTGTCACACCTGAGGAGGTGGGGCGGTCTTTTTAAGGTGTGACAAGGTGTGACACGGGGTGGGGGGGGGGTGTATCGGATTGTGTGACATCACACCTTTAGTTTTTTTAAACCATAAATAAATGCTGTATAGTTAGTTATATCTCCAGGCTAAAAGTGTGCTGTTGCCTATAGTAGACCTATAACTGCTAGTCCCTTACACTACACACAGGTCAACCTTCATCATGAAACCACCGGAGAAGGTAACACAAGATCTCATCACTCTCCAAGCGGAAGGACACATGAAGGAATAAGACTGTACCAGTGAAGATCTTTGATCACAGAATTGAACACTCACTGCATCCAGACAGTGATTCTTGTAAAGCTAGTATTGGTTCAATACGCATTGCCACTAAGCGGCATCATAATCTCATGTGTGCTTTCTGAATCTGAAAGATGGACCAAGAACGACTTGGGTGGATAGAGGAAGAGTATGTGGCTACCACAGGTCTTCCAACATCAGAGGAGTGGTATATTTTGTATACATTCTTGTGTAGCTGGGAAGGTTACATTTTGAGCGAAATCCCCCTCACCTAGGGTCTGCTTTTCACGAAAATCTCCCTCACCAAGGGTCACTCTTCACCAATAGGGTCACTTTTTAGAGATTTCAACAAAAACCTGTCAATACAAAGGTGACTTTGGAGTTCTCACCAAAATACTTTGCACATGGGTCACTTTTGCTTAAAATTCCTTTCATCAAAGAGACACTTTTCCCCATGGAAAAGGACTGTGGAGGGTCAGCCGCACACCCATGTAAATACTCATGTGATTTTGTTACCACTTCTTTGAGTAGTTGTAATCTGAAAGGGTTCCAGTCGATAAAATCCAATATAGGCCTATGCAGGGGTGGGTGTCAGCAGATTTATGACATAATTTCTAGGAGGTGTTGGGGAAAATGTGGCAAAGTGTGACATTGGACTGGGGGGGGGGGGCGTCAAATAGCCCAAATAGCGTGACATACTTAATGGCTCACCCCTAAGCTAAAAGAAACAAAGCCCACTAACCTATTATTTTAGATCGTGTTATTTTGGCTTTCCATTACCTTCACAAACGTTTGATTTCATGTCTGCATGAGATATGCCTGCTTAATGCAACTGCATACATTGTATCAGAATAAAACCGTGATCGCGTGCACTCTCTTTACATGGTTCGCTGGCCAGTACCATGGCTTTCTTTTTAATGTTTTTCTTTTGAATACGGGATGCTTAGGCCCTGTATCATTCTGACTGCATTTGATGGATTATAAAAACAGTGCACTAGCAGTCCTTGCACGACCATGGGACATTTCCTCTATGGCAAATGCACTGTAATCTGTCTGCAGCAATGCACCAGTCCACACACACCTCCCTCCGTAGCCGCTTGGTGGTTCTGGGAGCCCGCATGACGGCGCCCTCGTGTGGACCTGTGCAGTAGTTGAGTGTGTAGCACCCAGGTGGCAGTAGGGTTATGGCGGCAGGACAGGCTGCGGATGGCCCTCACGTCTGCAGGATGGAGTGGGGATGCTAGCACAGTGGTGGATGAGCTGTATGTCTGCCAGCTGTGTGTACATGGTACACAATGTACCCCCAATGAGGACTAGTACGCCCGGCATGACAACTATAGAGAGTCAACATTATCTATGATTTAGGACAAATTCCCCTTTTCGTATACATGCACCACAAATGTATCGTAATGGCGGTGGGAGGGGGATGGGTCATCCTCACTATGGTCATTCATTGATATCCAGGGTTCATGGTGGTGGAATCGGCCGGTTGTTATCTCACACATACTGGATTTCTGATATACATTTTAAACGGACTCTAAAATCGGTCAGCTGTCTTTGGATCAGTTGTCCTTCGAGGTTTTCAAAACGCAATTAGAATTTTCCACACCTTTCCATGATTAGGAAATGACTGTATAATCGTGTTCTTGACAAGTATCAACTTTAATGTGATATCAACATACAGTTGCAATAGAACTAGAAGAGATACGGCTCGACCCCCCTCCCCCGGACCTGGTGATAAGCTGTCCTATAGTCCCTATAGTACCCAATGTAATTACACTAACGAGGCATCTGCATTTCATATCATGGTGCTTTTCATGAGACATCATGTATATCCTAGGTAACACAGGTACATTAAGCCATGGTTGGGCCAATATACGTGTAAAGAGTATAGTGATCTCTGTCTGTCTCTCCCTCTCTGTCTGTCTGTCTGTCTGTCTCTATCTTTCTGTTTGTCTCTGTCTCTGTCTATCTCTGTCTATCTGTCTGTCTCTGTCTGCCTCTGTCTGTCTGTCACTCATGAAGAGTCAAATAAAAAATGTGTTGACTCTGATAGTAGTTGCATATGACACCACCTGATGGGGCAACCAACACTAATTTGGTACCAGTGGCAGCCACAAGACAGAGCCACTATCTATAATTTAGATAATTGTTACATGCCACACAGTTTTGATTCTTTATAGATAGGTCCACTATGTCTAAATAGTGTGGTTAAGGGATGTCAATGGATAAGCTTTCCAGTTAACTTACCTGAATCAAATGTGATCACAGACTACACAATACATTCCATGAACATCAACAGTATAGAGCTTTTAAAATCACCATAGTTGTGGGTATGGGAAATAAACATAAGGCTGGGCACTAACTGCGTGAGACATAAAGTGTGGCACTGCTAACAACTTCATATAGATCTGATATTGGCATCTAATATGTAGCCAATGGTCCGTAGCATGTAGTGTGAGGCAATATAACATAGCCCTCTCATACAGGGGGAAGTGGTGGACATGACAACATGTCTTGTTATTGACCTGTCTTGGGCAATAACATAACCTACTCACTTCTCTCACAGGCCCCACCTTGCCTGCCCACTAATTATATACACCTGTTGCCCCCACTCTACCCTATAAATACAGGATCCACCTTACCTGCAGGCCACTCTTGTGTTCAAGTATTGATTTTGACTCCTGCTATTTTGAGGGGTCAATTGCTGTTGACTCTTCAAGAATGGAGAGTCCAACTCATTTGACTCTCCTCTTCAGGTGTCATGTGGGAGACAAACTGTGACGACTCGTGGCGACTCCTTTACTTCTCTCTGTGTGTATATATAATGGATCCCATCTAAATCATTGGAAAGAGCGATAAGTATGCAAGAACTTGCATATGCAAACCTGCTAAAGACATGACTGTCATCCATTTAGAAAAAAGCCATGTCTGTCGTTCTTATACTTCATAACCTCAATCCCAAAAGGGTTAGAAATCATACAAACTGTGATACTATCATTTAGGACTTAGCTAACTCCATTGCCGACAGATGAGGCATCTTCACTATACCTGTGAAGGAAATGTCACTTTTAGGTGTTGAATTCCATCTATGATTTTTTTCTGACCTTCAAACATTTAGAGCACACTGGGGATCAAATTTGTAACATAATTGGATGGCAGAGCAGGAGCCTGCCTTTTTAAAATCCTCGGACAATATTGAATCCCCATGGCGAAGATGACACAATCAATAATGTTATCATTGATGTTGGTCCAATATCAAAACATCAAAAATAATATCATGGCCCTAAAATGTTCCAACAAAAAATAATATCATGGCCCTTAAATGTTCCAAAACTGGGCCAACATGGGGTCAATATCAGCACCTGCATGCATCGGCCAGCTCTGTGCCAGCGGTCAACCCTGCAATGGCCCATTATCACAATTCCAATTTTGGACCAACATTGCATTTCAAATGAGTACTTGCCAAGGGTGTGCCATTGCCAACATTGAGTTTGGTATGTTGAACCAATGTACGCATTTCATACAATGTCCCATTGCTGGTATAAAAATTGTGATGGTGACGATCATTGGCGACATTGGCCCGATGTAACCTAGGGGCCTTCCATAAAGTATGTGCGCACGAAGGGGGGGGGGGTCTATTTTCTGAAAATCTTTGCGTCCACATAAACCTTTTATTTTAATGTGTACAAGAATTTTAGGGGGGTGGGGGTCAATTTCTGAAGTACATACTTTATGGAAGCCCTCATTGGAGCATCACTCGGGGCAAAACTATATTATGCATGTAAAACCCATGGATGACAGAGTTTTGCTCGATAGTTACCATACTCCCCACCTGTCCTGTCCGTTACATGTGTTTACTTGAGTTGATTGGCCATGTCTTACCACCTCCTGGTTGTCTTATTCTGCAGGTGTGCTGGTGGAAGTGGAGGTTAAAGCCCAGAGTAATGAGGGGTTGATATGGGCTCTCATCTGTGCCATCTTCTCCATCGTGGTATTTGGTGTTGCCACTTTACAATACATCAGGTGAGAACTTTTAGTTATTATCACTGAACAATGAGGTCCTAATACCAATAAAATGTGTAGACACAGGTAAAGATGGTGATCTGTGAAAAGCAAGTCACTTTTGGTAATTTTTAGCTCTGAAATAGTTGAATAGTTAACCTTAGAATTTGGTTGAATTGAAAGGTTCCATGGAGCTTATTGCACAATGTATTATATTCCCATTCAGGAAACGAGCTAACAGTCCAAAGCAACGACGAAAAAAGAAGCAAAGAGAAGAAGCAAAAAGAAAAGGTATGTCTAACTGCATTATGTCAAGGTCTACGCAGGCCCATTGTGTAAATATAGAGTATAATTTTATCTATAAAGGATAATTCATGGATGTCTGATCCATGGCAACAATTTAATTTATCCAACATTATCTGGTAAATTAACGGATCAGGACCAGTAGATTGAAATAAGTAACTACAATACACATGCATTCTAGTATTCTGATATAATCGCCCTACTTCATTATGGTTGTCAATATGCCCCCCCCCCCCCGCAATATTCCTTCCTCGTCCATCCAACAACCACCCCGAACCATTATGTCATCATATCACTAAAGGAAATCCCTCTAGGCATATAATTATACCACTGAAACGGAGTTACAAATGCAGGAAATGTCAAAGATGGTGATGGTGTGTGTGAAACATGCTCCCGATGCTAGTAGCCTATGGCAGACTAGGTATAGGGATCTCACCTGAACAATATAAGTTAATAGTATTTGACCAGTGTTGACCGGGTGACATCTTTGACCGGCAAGTGTCAAAATGAAATTTCAGCTTATAATAATTGCCAAACTAAGATAAAATTAGTAATACATAATGTGAAAAATATCAATGAACTTTCTACCGGCATTTCCCTCTATATATAGCCCCCATTTCAGCCGTTTTGACGCTTCCCAGTCAAAGAGGTAACCCAGTCAAAGACTATCAAGTTGTATTGATCTTATGAGACCCCCAAACCACCCACCTGAATGGGGGTGGGTGGTTTGGGGGTTGGGCCCTATTATAGGGCTGGTGGTACTGAATGGGGGTGGGTGGTTTGGGGGTGTGACCCTACTATAGGGCTGGTGGTACTGAATGGGGATGGGTGGTTTGGGGGTTGGACCCTATTATAGGGCTGGTGGTACTGAGCTGGGGATGGGTGGTTTGGGGGTTGGACCCTATTATAGGGCTGGTGGTACTGAGCTGAGGATGGGTGGTTTGGGGGTTGGACCCTACTATAGGGCTGGTGGTACTGAGCTGGGGATAGGTGGTTTGGGGGTTGGACCCTATTATAGGGCTGGTGGTACTGAGCTGGGGATGGGTGGTTTTGGGGTTGGACCCTATTATAGGGCTGGTGGTACTGAATGGGGGTGGGTGGTTTGGGGGTGTGACCCTACTATAGGGCTGGTGGTACTGAATGGGGATGGGTGGTTTGGGGGTTGGACCCTATTATAGGGCTGGTGGTACTGAATGGGGATGGGTGGTTTGGGGGTTGGACCCTATTATAGGGCTGGTGGTACTGAATGGGGATGGGTGGTTTGGGGGTTGGACCCTATTATAGGGCTGGTGGTACTGAATGGGGGTGGGTGGTTTGGGGGTGTGACCCTACTATAGGGCTGGTGGTACTGAATGGGGATGGGTGGTTTGGGGGTGTGACCCTACTATAGGGCTGGTGGTACTGAATGGGGGTGGGTGGTTTGGGGGTGTGACCCTACTATAGGGCTGGTGGTACTGAATGGGGATGGGTGGTTTGGGGGTGTGACCCTACTATAGGGCTGGTGGTACTGAATGGGGGTGGGTGGTTTGGGGGTGTGACCCTATTATAGGGCTGGTGGTACTGAATGGGGGTGGGTGGTTTGGGGGTGTGACCCTACTATAGGGCTGGTGGTACTGAATGGGGATGGGTGGTTTGGGGGTTGGACCCTATTATAGGGCTGGTGGTACTGAGCTGGGGATGGGTGGTTTGGGGGTTGGACCCTATTATAGAGCTAGTGTCACTGACCTGGGGATGGGATGGTCAGTAATATCAGCCTAGCGGTAATATCAGCCTCATGATGGCACTCACCACAAACACCATGTCTGCCCCGTCACCACCCGCTTATCTTGGTCCCATGCAAAATGCATGATGCCTGCTACATTGTTGCCGTTCTGCGGCCGCCACTGTGCCACCGCACTGTTTGCAGGCCAAAGCGTGGATGATATGGGCTCATATCGTGCTGTGGCCCATTGCCAGCCAAAGGCTACACGCCCAACGAGCTTCTGCTGATGGAACGTGCCGGGGGACTGCGGGTAGCAGGATCCTGACACTTTGCATCCCATGTAGTGGAGCTCCAATAGGTTTGGACCGGCTCCTTAGTAGGCATTGCTATATATAGCAAAACGACTATTTGTTGTTCTTTCTCGGCGCCGATAATCCTCACCATGGGGGGCATTCCTCGGTCTGACCACCCCTGCATCCCCTGACCGGGTGCATCCACCCTGTGCAGCATGCACCCGGACCATTCATATACCATTGGGTTACTCATGAACTGCTCACTATGGTACCTAATTATCTCAAAATGATAGGGTTTCATTCATATTAGGAACACCTTCAGCTAGACATAGTATGATATGTATCTAAGGAAGCTACTCTGTGAAGAAAAGGCATAGTTACCTATGGAAACACCCTATTTATGATCATTTAGTCGAAACATTGGTAACTAGTAAGTATCCAGTACATAGGGTTAGTTTACATCACTACAATGTGACAAGAGAAAGGCTGTCCTAGTCACGATGCAAATCTTACAAATATAGCATTGAGGATGTGCCTATGACTATGGGTCGATTATATTAATGCAAAAATAGAAGTTCTGTATGTCCATTCTATATAAACATGTTAAGAATACAAGGGGTGCCCGCCCCCCTTTTTAAAACCATAATTATTGTTTCGTTATCAAATCATAAACCCAAATATTATTTAAATATAAAGCGACTTCTTATTACTTTTATAGACAGAAGAAGATATTATACGTCCTAGAGTTATTTGACAAATACTATGATACATAAATACCTTCTTTTAGCTTTGGTATAACACAAGAATTGAATAATTCTTAGATGATATTGCGGGGGGGGGGGGGGATGAAAGATGATGATGAAATGCAATACTTATTATTTCAATTATTGGTAATCTAATTATTGTTTCACACAACTCATGGAAATAGCACCAAGCTACATATCAAACAATGTTCACGTTAGACATATTACCGTACTTATGCCCTTTAAGTACATAAAATAGACGCATTTATCCGTGTAAATCCTGATGCAAATATTACATGCACATAGCCTGTTAATTAGTAACATTCACACAAATACATTCACTCCATAGACAATATAACTTTATACCGGTAAATATGAATACCTATAATTTGGCAGTTTGATTCAGCAAACAAAGTTATGATTCACCTTGTTGGATGATAGTTACATAGCCATAACTTCACTTCTAATAGGACTATCTGAAAAATTCTTTCACTGTTGGGAAACTACAGTCATGGCCGGCCATTGTGGCTGATGTCTAAATGGCTTACATCGGCTATTACGATTCTACATCGGCAAAAGCCGATGTGCCAATGTCATTTTGGCAACACTGTACGTGCTGTGTGTACGTATGAGGGGCTCAGCATGCACCCGGACCACGGGGAGCAGTGCCATCACACGGCGAGGGGCGGCGACGGAAGGGGATTAATACCTGCTGTGCGCTAAACATAGTAACCCGGTTCTGAACTATTGACGATCCATCTGGTGTACTCGGGCCAACCCTGGTATCGGCCCTGTGTTTGTACACCATCGAGCCCCACCCATCCTGTCACCTGCAAACTTAATGTCCTACCCCCCAGGGTCCTGCTCCTGTAATTTCCCCTTTGTCCAATTCAAAAAGGAATAATTCATCAACTTGCTTGGAAATCGATTGGCGTCTATGTTCCGCCATTCAGGCCATACACTCTAAGAACAGTGTGTTGCGGGAACATGCATAAGGAGTTATACACACAAATTTGCAACACACTTTTGAGATCAACACACTTTTGGCAAAGAGTGTTTAGTGCATAGTGTGTTACACCAAAATGTGTGTTAAAAGTGGCTGCGGAAAAGCATGTTGATAAGTGTGTAAACGTAACACGCTGTTCTTAGAGTGAAGGTTAACTGAGAATATCAATCACAAGCTGACTTACTGGATATAATTAGTAAACCATCCTTTTTTTTCGGACACATCATTTTTTCATGGGAACCCAGTGAAACTAGGGTTAAACAATTATAAATACAGGTTTGTGGAATGAGTGGTCTTTTTTTAGCAGTGGAAGTTTTGGGGATGGATTAAAATTATTTGGACCCTTTGAGAGGGGGAACACAACGATTTGGACCCATCTTGAGAGGGGGGGGGCTAACAAATGTCACCCCTTTTTATCGAAAAAGCCAGCTAAAACTCTAGCTAAAAGAGCTCCGCCTCAATTGATTTGAACACACCAGAGGGCAGTGGCGGATCCAGGATTGTCCAGAGGGGGGGGGCCCAAACCTGATCAACCCGGCCGTCACTATGTGTTTCCTGCGAGCAAAGCGTTGTTGATCTAGACTTAAAATGGTGCATTCTCATGCATCTTAGGACACAATATTTTAGGACTCGGCCCCCTCTACCCCATCCAGATCAGAGGCCCTCAGTCAGGCCCTATGAATAATACTCCACAATCTCTTTATCTCTTGCCCTCTTTTCTTCTCCTTTCTTTTCTCTCTTTTTTTGTTGGGGGGGGGGGGGGCAAGGCCCGTCGCCCCCCCCCCCTGGATCCGCCAATGGAGGGGAAGGGCGAGAGGGAAAAAAGTGGACCCCTGTTGCTTGGTGCACCCGCGGGTGTATCCAACCCCCCCCCCCCTCCCCCCCCCCCCCCCCCACGGTCGTTAAAAGATGACCACTCCCTTAGTGACAGAGTTTACCATACCTCGAGCAATAGTGAGGGGCTAGCCCGGGGGGGGGGGGGCTAGCTGAGCAGGTGGCGCTTGGGCCGTAGTAGCGTGAGAGCTGCTCATTCATCACACATACACAGGTACAGACTGCAAGGTAACGGAGCATTCCCCTAATACTGGGTGGGCGTAAAGCACCCTACATAGACACAAAGAAAGGCTATGAGGCAGATTCAGACCTCCATCTAGAACTACGCCCCCACCAGGGTTCTGCTTTAAGTTCACAGGATTTTAATCTACTCACGGCCTGCTAGCTCATATATGAATGACGCGAACTGCTGTCAAATGTTAAAAAAGCTGATTAGATTTCATACTTCACAATTGACACTCTATTCATAAAGCTCTAGTTTCTGGCAGAAAATCATATAGTGGGGTACGACATTTAATGGTTATCATAAATTGCCACTGACACCTCCGTCCCTATTTAAGCATGTCCGTTGTGAAGGTTCCGCTATGATATATTGAATGTACACTGGGCACTCGTAGAGGTATTGCCACCATCCACTGGCTCTAATCGGTGCTAAGTTATTAGGAAAGGTATAGGCTTAATCGGCCGAAGTTCTCCAGTGGACATGTGACCATGTATGTGGCCATGAGACCTAGGCCCTATTATAACAGGTATTATGTAGCATCGTATAAGTGTGCTACCTGTCATGTCTTACCTGATATGGCAGATGGCACCTAGCTCACGTGAGTGCACGGACAAACGTTTACAGTGTGTCTTGGGCGAGTCTTACAGATGTCTTGGTCTGAGTCTTACAAATACACACATTAAGACATTTGTGGATACTACAGTTGTTGTTTGTGAAACTGCATGAAGGCACAACAATCTTGCTCAAGTTGTAATCTTAGTCTGAAATTAGATGGACAAAGAAAAAATAGAAAGAAAAAAACGGGGGTTTTGGGGCAGAGCCCCATAAGATGTTAACAACATACTTTTATCGTGGTGATAGCATCCCCTATCATCGCCACTTCAACCTTGGAGGTACGGCAAGGTATTCAAGTCTTAATCTTAGGCTTAACTTAGATGGAAAAAAGAAAAAAAGATAGCATCAAGGTGCCAACTATATTCTGTATTATTTTTTTAGACTTTTTGGTTGTAAGACATCTGTAAGACTGACTTAAGACACACTGTAAATGTTTGTCCGTACAGTCACGTGAGCTAGGTGCGTCGTGCCCTGATGTGCAATCAGAGTCCATCCACTCGCACAGTCCACTGTATTTGCATCACTTATTGATTGGTAGTTTAACGATACTAGTGGTAGATGCATTGGATTCACGGACTCTATATCTGTCATGATCGATGGTACCAACTCATTTACTTTAGTTACTAAAGTTAGTAGTGCTTGTGGGGTGCCCAGCCGCACCGACACTCACACATACTACACTGCACAGAGAGAAAAGTGAGCGTCAGCTGGCACTGCCTGACTCTGGTGAGAGATTCTTCTGGACGTTCACTTCCATTACACAAAAGTTAAGTTGATCCTCCTTTAATAGTCATGTAAAGTTACTCCCTTATGAGAGTCAGCCCGATCCTTGAATGACAGTCAGGTAAGACAAGTCTTCATACCAGAGTCAGCCTGACTTTCTTTCTACAGTCAGGAAATGCCTGACTCTAGGATGAGTATCAGCTAGCTTGAGCCTTCTTGTTTTGCTACCAGGCGTTTAATGTAGTTATTTCTATCGACGTTACAGCCTCATCATAGCCACAATGTGGGGAGGAGAGGCATTCAGGTACCTTAGGATTTTGCAGCAGCAGAATAAACAAGCACAGCTGGGTTCGTGGAATCAATGACTAAATCCAGCATTGGTTCTGAAGGATTATGTGATTATGGCTGGAATTAACACATTAACATGATTATTGTATGTCCATGGCAGATACGTTTTCACATCCTGGGGATACAGCATCGATATAAGGAGATATCGGGGGGTGTAAGAATATAATTTAATTTCCCCGTATTATATCAGTCCAATCACCAGAAAGGGCGCAGGTAAAACATATCATTAATATCCGCTGAATACTACACACAAACCTAGCTGTGGAGGTTTTGAGAATTTGTACAAGCATAATTACTACAACTAGTGTGTATATATGTATGTGTGTGGGTGTAGAGAAGGTCCGCATTTGAAAGCCTTTTCACATGTGTGCTTTTTCAAGAGATGCTAGAACTCACTAACTTGGAATTCAGAGTCTGAGTGTCTACCAACTGAGGTGAGCAGGCCTCTGAGGTCTCTGGTCTGCTAATGTTATAGTCATGAGGGTCAGACCAAGTTCAGCTATTTAATTTGGAACGGCATTGAGGTCAGATGCTTTCCCAATCTATCAGGCAAATACCAGGGGAAACTACACTTATATTTCTATTTGACGTAGAGGTGACCTGCTCATACGATACACTCAAAAAGTAAACTCGTCTGCAGACTCTTCTAAGTGACAAGAGAGTGGGTCCTCTAGCTGTAGTTGTCAGATAGAAGATACACTTGGTATGTGCCAGCCCAAAACCTGACTCATGCCAGCCCTAGACTCGTCAACCAGGGTCTGATTCAGGATTTTCCCTGTAGGTGGCATCAGTATAACATGCATTCTGTATAAAGTTGGGGAATGAATTGCATAATTTCTATGTTGATTTTAATCATATTTATGGGAATACACATTCATGTTATGGAGAATCCTGAGATGTATCTATTGGGGATGCTAGAAAAGGTAAAGGAATCAAAGTTTTGATATAATTGAGACAAAACAAATATGTGTAGGGCACAGACACCTCTTTTGTGGTTATTTCTATGGTACAATAGCTGCAAGGAAACTCCCATTGGTATGACATCCACATATGTGTTAGCAGTCTGTAACTAAAGGGTAGAAATACTCTCAATATAGACTTGGGGATATGGCAGAAATTCCCCTAACCTACATACCTCTATGTTTGTATGAATTAGCTATTATAAACCTCAGAAATATAGACAGACATGGACAACAATTATGCCTAGGCAGAACCCAGTTAGCTCCACCTGCAGTGAATTAGAGGTTATAGTGCACAGGTTAACCATGTAAGGGGTGCATAGTGCTTTAAGGTGCTATGCTCTATGTGATCATAATACATGAATTCAGCCTTGGCAAGTATACTTGCCCAACTGTTGATTCATTTCCAAAGGTGCATGAATGCAGGCTTGGCAAATAGACTCACCAGGGCTACATTCATGCATCATGCTGACAAAGGGATTCAAGCACATTTAAAGCAGTTTGCAGCCAATAAAGGGTTAACTATTCTGGGTTGTCAATTTGATGACCTTAGACTTGTCACTTGGAGTGGGCCACTGCCTGGGCTAACATTGTCAGTTAGATGACCCTAGTCTTGTCTTGTGGGATGGTAACCGGACAGTTCATCAAATAGACAACCTTTAACTCTTTTATTTTATGACCGTCACTTTAAAGACCCTAAACTCTTCTTATAAGACAACCTTTTGACAAGTTTGGATCCCTTCATTTTATCAGTGTATGACAATCTTTGGTACAAGGCACATGGGCCATTCCTTGGAGATTACATGTCATATGAAGAAATATTGTAATATTCCATAACATATTATGCCCCAGTCTATGGAAGGCTGTAAATCCTATATCACACAGTGACTCCGTATAGTTCCTTGTTTTGGAATTGAATAGAACCATTAAACTTTTGTTACTAGTTACCACCAGCGATTTTCCAGAACAGGCCTAACTATCATACATGTAAGTTATCATGAGTGTGTAACCCATTTACTAGATTACGGCTCCAAGAAGGGACTAAAGGTCAATACAGAGCGCTGATGGCTCCCATGTTGGCAGGCCTGGTGACATAAGCTGCTGTCAACAATAGGAGGTGATCAGGGAGAAACACACTTACCGGTATTTGTTACATAAGAGGACAGAAGTCTTCTCACGCTGAATGCATGCAAACTGAACCGGTCCTGCTGGACTCCGCTTATTCGTGACTTTTCATTAAGGAAGAAAGAAAAGAGAGTATCATCAACATGACTAGGAGAGAGCCGGGCAATCCTGGATTATAGTGGAGATCAGGCAACTCTGGAATTTGGTGAAGAGCTAGGGAGTTTGAAGGGTCATGCAGTGCGGATAGAGGGTCCACCTGACTGTACGGAAGAGACAGCCTTGCTGAGGGAGGATGTAGTCTTTATATGTACTCATTATAGCCACCCATCAAGTTTACCCATGCAGTGTGATACCCTCTTGTCATGTATGTAATCACAAACATGTTCACGTTAACATGTCTAACACTTTGTGGCAATGGCCAGTGGCTAGAGGAAATCAGTCTTCCACCAAGATGCTGGGGTGTGGTAGCCTGTACAGTGTAGACCCTAATGGGGGTGCTGTAGTTTGTACAGTATAGACGATGCTGGGTGTATACAATAGACCATGCCTTTTAATTCTATATACATTTGTTATTTCTGCCACTGCTGTTGCTACTTTGGCTGCTGTAAGACATAAGCCAGGGATCTAACCAACAGCATATAAAGGTCCTCTGTTCTGTCATAATTTATACACCCTATACCTTTGTAGTCGGTGCAGTGATTTCAACCGTGTAAATCAATGAATGGGTGCCCCTATCACTTAAGGGTTAAGGTGTACTCACTGCCAGATTCCCGGTTCCTTCTACATTCAATAACGACTAGAGCCCAGAGTATAGACTACAATACTATTGGTAACAGGAATAAGAATGCCCACACGATATACCCATGTGCTTGTCTAAACCAACAAATGAGCCCTTTCCACTACCTTTCACCTGCATCTCTTCGTTTACTTGGTTACCGTACAAATAGAAGTAACCATCTCTGCTGCACCCCACCATTGATCCCGTCATGTTCCCACCACCTGTAGGTCGTGTACATTGATCACACCGCTCACCTGTACAGGTATCTACAGACCAAAAACATCAAAGTCTGTCTGCTATATGTGCCACTATACTACCACCACCAACACCACGCCCTAACCCATCACCGAGTCCACCCTCTCACCCCTCACTCCCGATACCCTGCTGCTCGGGATGTGTCTATGTTCAGGCCAACCACACCTAACCCCATGCTTCTCCCCCCCCCCCCAATTATCTCAATTGTTCTATCCTCACCCTCCGTATCCGCGCGTTATTAAAGCATTATATTAGACTTACACAGCAAGCCAAAGTTAACATATCAATCATCTTAAGGTGGCTCGATCTGACGCAATATTCGTATACTGCACCGTTTTCTGCGCTGATATTATCTCTAGTCTGATCATGTTAGATAAGATAATATCAAATGATCATAAAATGGACAAAGATGTTTCCTGACTGAGGCGAGAACCATCAACCCTTGCACATGAAGGCACGAATGCTACCACTGTGCTATGCAGTCTGTGCTGGTAGTCCTCATAAGAAAATCATACATAACTAGACCTCAGTATATTTCTATTTTTTTCAACTCTTTTATTTCACTGGGCTTAAACCTTAAAAATATGCACGGACCATATATTCAAAATAGATTTCTGGATAGAGATCATTAAGGCCCTACTGTGGACGATATGCTCTGTCTAACAAACACTAAATGTATACACTATTATATTATAGGTAACATCCATTTGTTACTGCTGAACTCTATTTACCAGGAAACACTGCCTCATACAACGTCTGGTAACATATGACAAAAGATTTGTCACCAGTATCAGTTTAAAGTGGGTATATCCGATTTTTCTTCAAATTCTAAATCGTCCTTAAATGTATTCCAAACACAGTAAAGGCATGATATTTAGAGAATAGAGGTCAATTAAATGTCATCAATGGGTGTTAATAGGGCCCAAAGGGATCCAATGTCCCCAAGCCATGGGCTTTTCAGTGTATTTTCAACAGGGGGAATAAAAGAGTGCACAGTTTTATTCAAGAAATACCACAGTTTGTGATATAAAATCTAATTAGAGTAAAATTGGAGGGAATTAGGGGGAATGGAACAGGTAAGAAGTCAAATATATTATTTGTGAACATTTTGACTCATTTTTAGGGAAATCTATTTTCTTTTGTCCCACACATCAGATGTACTAACTTTAAGGACCATATCTCATATCACACCAGTATTGCGTTCTAATCAACAGTCGTCTGAATGAGGCATCTGTTGGGCGCTAACTATTTATAAAATGGTGAAGATCAGCCTGACAGGTGGTGGCACAGACTAACGAACTGACTACGCATTGGGGACATAATGATTTGGCTGAAGGCGGGACTAAAACTAATGAGAACGGTGAGAAACCAGGTCATACGGGAGTTTTGTCACAGTCACTGTGGGAAAACCAAACCATGATGTAGACATGTCCCCTGGCACTGTGAGAGCACCAGGCCATAATGTAGACATGTCCCCTGCCACTATGAGAGCACCGGGCCATAGTGTAGACAACCATATACCCTGGCACTGTGAGAGCACCAGGCCGTAGTGTTATGGCTATCCACTGTCACTGTGAGAGCACTAGGGCCATAATGGAGACATATCCCCTGGCACTGTGAGAGCATCAGACCATAGTGAAGACATGTCCCCTGTCACCGTGAGAGCACCAGGCCATAGTGAAGACATTTCCCCCATCACTGCATGTAAACTAAGCTTTGTCCCAATTCTGTCAGCAGAATTACCTCAACTTATACTGAAGCTAATAAATGTGTTAAAGGCTAATTAAGAAAGGCATGTTCAATTCCCAAGCTTGGCAGCAAGTAGTTCTCCAGAGAACCAACAGAGGGCACTCACAAAATAAATGGTGGAAACCAATATGGTGGTCCAGTGACATAACCTTGTAGTATTATCTAGGTCACACCTCATTCTCCAATCACAATCCCGGTTCATTTCTGGCCTGTGCCCTCGATCGGCGCCTTGGATAATTGACCTGTCCTTTACTTATGACACTTTTACAGCGACTCTTTTGTACCATATCTACCACAATAATTAGGTTAGATTACCTTCATTATGAAGAGGTACAAGACGCCCTCTGGTACAGACTGTATGCTGATCTAACCCCGCAGTCACCTACGATCAGTTGTTACATACCCGGACTCGGTGCTCCTTTCTACCTGTTCACGTGTTATATATCCATTATCCCCGGTTACACCAATTAACAGGTATATTTTCTCATTCGTTAAATTGCCTCCTTACATCTCGTGAAGCTCATTATCACGCCTCATTAAAGCGTCATCCCCAGCAAGGGTCTACATGTGTTTTTTTAGTATTGTTCCAGACAAATAGCAAGTGACATGCTAGTGGTGAGGGTGGAGCTAAAACTGCATAGTGCTTATGTTGCCTGTAGGGTAGACTGACCTAAAGATAACCACGTACCATATTATGACCCCCTCAATTTTGTAGTCATTCATTCATGATAAGCTCTGCTTTTGTGTATCACAATACATTTTAGGTGATACTCTTTCCAGAAAAGGACAAATAAGTACAATACCATACACAAATAACTACACAATTAAGGTGGACATCTCATAGTACGTGGTTACCTTTGGGTCAGTCTACCCTAGAAGGGTTCGTCGGCAATCAGCAGACTTACATCTGTCAGGACCAGGCATATACAACCAGAAGATTTGATTAACCCGACCAGAGAGCACCAGGTTGGGAGGGGTTTAGTTCAATTAAAGCAGTCCATAGATGTAGTTGTGCTAGATTCACATGTAGAGGCAGTGATCCACATCTGAGTGTGACTAGGTAAGATCAGAGGTGGGATTCTAACTTTACTAATGGGCTCCCACGTGGGAAGTGGTTCTAGCTGCATTCTCACCACTCACAAGCACGTGTTGAGACTAGATCAGTACTAGAAACGATGTATACGACTCTTGACCAGAGTGCTGCTTAAATTGGCTAGAGTCTAATGAGGAGAAGTGTCATCAGGGAACACTTCATGATAATTAGTGACGCGTACCCAGCTAGTCTATACTACGTTCAGGACCCCATGTACCTTAGAGTCCCGGCTGAAAAGCTCGTATTGTATATCAATGGCAGGTGAGGAGGGTATTAGTGACTTCGCAGAAAATGCTCCCTGGAGTCTCTGGAGGATCTTACCTTATCCAACATGTGGGTGACCAGGATGATCCGCATGATCATCTCCAGTGGGAACAGGTGCGGCCAGCAGATTAATTCATGCGTCTAAATATAGATTGGGATACTAAGAACAGGGGGTGTCACCAGGCGTAGTGGGTGTTACCAAGGGCAGTGGGTACATAGATGTATAACCAGGGGCAATGGGTGTTACCAGACATAATGGGTGTTAGCAGGTACAGATTATGTTGCCAGGCGTAGTGGGTGCAACTAGGGGGAGTGGGTGTAACCTGGAGCAGTGGGTGCAACTAGGGGCAGTGGGTGTAACCAGGGTCATTGGTTGCAACTAGGGGCAGTGAGTGTTACCAGGAGCAATGGATGTTACCAAGCGTAGTAGGTGTTACTTAGGCCAGTGGGTGTTACCAGACATAGTGGGTGGGATTGTAGAGGCATTGGGTATATAAAGATAAGATTGAACGTGTGATTGAAATCACAGATGACTCAGGGTCAAGGTAATTAAGTGATTGAATTTATTTATTTATTAAAAACTTGAAGCTGTAAATCTCACATCCCCTACACCACATCCCCCAACCCCACATCCCCCTACCCCACATTCCCCTACCCCACATACCCCAACCCCACATACCCCAACCCCACATCTCACTACTCCACATTCCCTTACCCCACATCCCCCTACCCCACGTTCCCCTACCCCACATTCCCCTACCCCATGTTCCCCTACCCCACATTCCCCTACACCACATTCCCCTACCCCACAATCCCCTACCCCACATTCCCCTACCCCACATTCCCCTACCCCACATTCCCCTACCCCACATTCCCCTACCCCACATCCCCTACGCCACATCCCCTACCCAACATTACCCAACTCTACCCACTGACCACTACCACTGAGTACCAGTATCCACTAACCCTGTGCAAACTTCACTAGTTTCTGTCCACACATTTATATAATTCAAGATAATTCAAGCTAGGTGAAGAGAATTAGCCAAAAAAGGTTTTACTAAAAACGTCTCACCTAGTATTACAAGATACCTCCCATTGACTTAGCACTGGAGTTGTGTGGACTGTAATTGAGACAAAAGTCGAATCTAGTACTTAAGAGTTTAATTTTTCGCTCCAACTTTTTGGGCAGATTTTGTGACTTTTATTAGATTCAATATTTGGATTGGTTGCAACATGATATTTGTAATATTTCTTGGTATAGCATGTAGATGAATGTCCCATCTTTCAATATCCACCCTTTTTTTGTATATTGGCTGAGAATTTCCTATGTAAAATTGGATGTGAAATTGAACTTTCACTATCTTGATGCAACCCCTCATGAGGCGTCGCATAACACTCAGGGTGGTAACCCTGAGTCAATAACCATTGACAATGGGTGTTACCAGACATAATGGGTGTTAGCAGGTACAGTAGATGTAACCAAAGGCAGTGAGTGTTAACAGGCATAGTGGGTGTTAGCAGGGAAAGAGGATGTTATCAGAGCCAGTGAGAATAACCAGGCAGAGTGGATGTTTCCAGGGGCCGTGGATGTTACAAGGACCAGTGGATGTTACAAGGGGCAATGGGTGTTACAAGAACTAGTGGGTGTTACCAGGGGCAGTGGGTGTTACCAGGAACTAGTACCCACCAGGTATAAGATGGTTGGGAATTGTAACGCCTTTCATGTACGACCTATGGTACCATCGATTCTTGATTGCTGGATAGTCTTTTATCAAGTGTACAGACGTGTATAGTCTATCTAGGTTACCAATGTCAGTTTAGATTTGGTATGCGTGTAGACGATACTGCTATTAGACTGGTCGCTGAACCCTGTCAGTCTGCATGTACTGGAGGAAGAGTGAGCATCATCGCCCACTGGAGAATGTTATCGATTACAGTGTGGGGAGGATGAGGGTACTGCCAGCCGACGTGGTGGCATGTAGCGGGTTAGGAGCTGTAGGAGGAGCGGTGCACGCCCGCCCTTCCACATCCCCACTGTCAGCTTGCCCACAGCCCGGAGGGCGCCAAAACTCCCCTGATGACATGTCGTCTGCTTCTTGGCGCTTGTGTGGACCGTCGTCTGGCAGCAGCGTGCGGAGTGGCCCGTGCTAGCATGCCTCCAGTGGGTTGGTGATGGATGACCCCTATATGACAGTACACCTATGTCTAAAGTAGACCCTCATCCAGCTGTGTCCCACAGTATACAGCTATCTTTGTGAGACGGGGTTAATTCGTGAGGCCTGCTTGACTAGCTACTTACCGTTTTAGTGTGAGGGCTGCTGCTGCCTTCAGCCAGCACCAGCAGGGGCCGCTGCTATCGTGTGGCGTCACTAGGAGGCGCTCCGTGCAGTAGGCAGGCAGCAGCAGGAGGCAGGTCTCCCTCCCCCAGCAGCAGTATACAGCAGGAGGACAGACCCTGCCAGGCCACCACCTCTACAGCAGGCCGCCGACAGTACAACCATACCTCTACCGCCTACTCTACACACACTGCCACAACTGTCCCCACCGCAGGACACACCAGCTACTACACTGGTGGGGCAGCGGCAGTGCTTTGATCCAGGGGTGTGATCTACTCAACCACACACCTGAACCAGCCAACACGGCCACAGTATGGAGTACAAGCAGTAGTTAGTCCCTGCTTCAACCCCCGAGCTCTGCCTGCCAACGCAGGATCCGGCCAGACAATGCTGTACCAAGGCGCGGCGCCCGAGCAGTAGGCCCTACTCCTCTGGTCTTGTCTGTTGTGCTGAACACCTCACATCGGCAACCATGAGGCAGACGCCTCCTCCCCACCACCATCACTACCGTCACTATCAGCAGCAGCAACAGCAGCATCAGCAGCAGTTACTGCAGCAGGAAGCCGCCTGGTGTTGGCCTGCCCAGTGCCGCCTCTAGCCCTGCCGTGTCTGGCAAGTGGTGAGGCCGTGCCGTGCGTGCGGTGGATTTCCACAACCACGACCCGTGCAGGCCGAGCACCAACCACTAGGCCGACAACTGCATCCTTCTCAGCTGGCCCTCCTCCTCCTGCCACCGTCACTAACCGCTCCTGCAGCAGCCTGCTACATCCAGAGCAGCTCAAGGATTTCTAAGTAGCCTGGGTCAGCAGTATAGCAGTGTGTGGAGCTACTCCCCCACACCAGGCGGATCTACACTGCTCTACTCTCCTCCAGTGCTGACCATCCTGTATCATCCCCATTAGCATTATCATTACCCCACCAGCCTCATCCTGTTCATATCCTCCAGTCACCTGAGGACCCCTTCCTGCTGCTCCCGCCCCACCCCCTCAGCCCTAACCCCCTCCAGCATCACCATGGCCCCTCCTCCTCCTGTTCTCCCCCACATGTAACCCCCGCCATCCTCCTACTGTTTCTCAGCCACCAGGAGGAGCAGCAAGCCGGACGGTAGAGCCTGTCTTTCTTCCCTCCTCCTCTCCCTCCTCACCCTTGGGTACCCTACCCCCTCCTCCAAGGTTAGGCCCTACCACACGTTCTTCTCACCATCCTTGCTGCGTCCTCCTCTCCCCCTTCTCGTCCTTGCTCAGCATGTGATGCTCGGTGGTGAATGCCTGCTCCACTCCCCCCACCGCTCCCCCCTCCGCCACAACCCCCCGCCCATGTCGGGGCACCCGCCATGTGGTGCGTGGACAACATACGTGACTATCTGTTTACTGATGCCGCAGCCCGAGAGGAGAAGAGCATCACCGCCGTGTCCAGGGACCCCATACCGGTGGAAGACTTCATCGATGTCCTCCACAAGAAGCGGAAAAAGGGTAGCCTCGTCATCGAGTTCAAGGTAAGTGTCCATCTTGCATGTAGAATCTAACATTGATCTGTAGTGTTATTGTTGTGACCCTTTGTCTGCAATGTTCATAATAATACAAACATCGATGATGCTATTTTATTCCCGTTGTGGGCATGCCCTGTGTATTGCGAAAGGCTGCTGGTACTACCATGTAGAGTATGCATGTGAACTTGGAGCACCCATATATCATCTTCTGTGTAGTGGATGTGGTACATGTATACAGAGAGTCTGAAGGGCACATGTATAGGACATCTTGTGTGGTGTGAAGGGCACCTGTACAGGACTTCCTTTGTGGTGTGAAGGGCAACTGTACAGGACCTTCTGTGCGGTGTCAATGACACATGCTGGATAGGACTTCTTTTGTGGTGTGAAGGGCACATGGATAGGACCTCCTGTGGTGTGAAGCGCACCTGTACAGGACTTCTTTTGTGGTGTGAATGGAACCTGTACAGGACTTTCTGTGTGGTGTGAATGACACATAGATATGACTTCTTTTGTGGTGTGAAGGGCACATATACAGGACTTCCTGTGTGGTGTGAAGGGCACCTGTACAGGACTTCCTGTGTGGTGCGGTTGGCATGTAATTATCTGATTAGTCTAATTAGAGCCACCGTCCGCTGGGGTACTTCGGCCGACCAAGCCCGTACATTACCTCTATAGCTTCGGCCGATTAGAGCCCAGTGGACGGTGACCATGGCATGTACCAGACCTTTGGTTTAAACTAATGCGGCGGTCATCATTTACATTATCTACGGATGCTATGTTTCCTCCCACGTAAACATGTCCCTTGCCTTCTTTTATCGTGTACTAGCATACCGGTAACTAATATATACACTTAATTAAGTATATATGTCCGCAGTCCTTGTCTGTCTGGATCAATTCACCACTGACACATTTTACCATAACATGATAGACCAGTCATAGATGTACGTTAATCAATTAACAATAGCCACCAGTACACAGTAAGCACTGCATGTCCCTAATGTGAACGTAGACCTATAGCACCTACACCAAGGCTGCAGGGATGTGGCTTGCTTTGATATTGAATGTATAATACATATATAAGTGGGTGGGTACAAAATTGGGCTATGGAGGTCCCCTATGGCTTGTAGCGTTAGTGACAGATGTAGCTGTGATAGGACCTGCCCGAGGGCAGCCTTCTTGTGAACACAGTTGGCATCTCGTGGCCACAGTGTGGTGATGTATAGTAATAACACAGCACGAGGTGTCGGGAATGTGGACAAGGAGCGGTAATTGAAATGCCTGTGTGGTGGGTATCTAGCACACACAGCTCATCAAGGCATGGCTGTTGGCGCGCAATGCGAATTAATTTATAAGTGATTTATATAATGTCCACTCAATCACCACTGGCTACATACACTACTAAGTTATAATTATATGTATATCATATATATATATATATATATATATATATATATATATATATATATATATATATATATATATATATATATATATATATATATATATCATATAATATGATATAAAGCGGTGTAGCACTGTAGATTGAAATCTGTGATATTCGGACCTTGATCCCATGCTATCTTCCTAGCATAGTGTACATAGGTACAATGGAGTGGTCCATGGCAATAGTGAATTCCGGAGTGACTTCTTCATTTACTGCTGATACATGGTCTAGTCATTAAAATGTAATACCACATGGATTCTCTAGCACCGGCCATGTTAACGATTTAAATAATAACACTATGCCATACATTCTGGTTTCTTGCTATGCAGCATGACTGTATAACGGTGTTTTGGCAGTCTAGCACATGGCAGGACATACATATTCTATTATGTTATTGCCAAAGCCAGCAATGTGTGAACATGCATATTTCAAAAGATATATTTAGTTTCCTCCCGAAATCTGATCACTGCATGGTTGCTGTCTTTGAAGTAGAACATTGTAACGGATTATTCTGGTAATTCAGTTGTAGTGCTGTTCACACTTTGGTGTACGCTATGTGCCGTATGTCTCATGTCAGGTGATTTCTGGAATGGGCTCGTAGAATGCCCTAGATCTACATACATGCATGTGATCTACATGTAGCACAGCAGTGTCATTGTGACAGCCTGCCAGACAAACACAGCTGTAAGCCCTGTCCACAAAATGTACACTATTGTATATGTGTGATAGATATGGTACAAGTGAGTCGCTGTATAAGGGTTATAAGCTAAGGATAGGGTAATTATCCAAGGCGCCAGTCGAGGATAATTACCCTTGTCCAAAGCTTAGATTTATACAGCTACTCTTGCATACCATACATGACTTAAACTTACAGCAAGAGATGCTGCTCAATGAAACACACGGATTCACATAAAGCCATGGATGTAATATAGTTAGGTCATTTCTTTTGTTCTCTCAGCCAATTGTGGTGTAAATATATATTATGTATACGTCTGAAAGCAGTTTATGTCCATGCAGTTCGTACCCTGTATGTGAAATACCATCTGTAAAGTTCCTCTACATGCACCAAGGGTGGATCAAGGTCATATACTATTTACTTGACCCTGTTCTTAAGGTTGCATCGTGTAACCCTTTTCGGTGGTGCAGGTAATATTATACCTTGAACATGGGAACCGCTGCTGTGATTGTCTTGAACTCTTGCTTGGTTGATATGTCTATGCGGAGCAATCAACTATGCAGATATAGTGACATTGTGTGTATCATATCTATGGGAACTACATGCTACTACTTCCAAGATAGTTTCATACACAAATGATGTGTCTATACCGAACACCTATAGATTTGCATCTGTCTTAATGCTTTGTATATTTTACATTATTAGTGGTTAATATTATACTTAATAAAACCGTCTCTATACATGTTTGAGTAATTTGTACATTCAATGGAAAAGACTCTCCCAATAAAAGGTCAATACTAAAGTCGAGGTCATGAGCTTCCCAGTGATGTATTTCATGAGCAGATACCACTTATATTTTTGAGAATTGACTTCCCCCAGCATGTGTGGCCACTCTCCAATCCTAAATGCCAATAAACTCTATGTTTCTTTGTTTAAGAGATGCCTCTATCTAAGTAGCATAATGATGCTAATTATGAAATGCCTCAAACATCTGGTCACAGCTTTTGATCCCTGAATGGTATTTCTATTCTGTTTTCAGCGTAGGAAACCTTGTGAAGCATTCTGCCCATCGGCGTCTTACACTCCTTTATTTCGAATGAAAATCATGTTTCCATTGCAACGTCTATGTACAAGAATCCCATTTAGGCTTTAAAACATCATTTTGCATTGCAAATATGGACGTTTGTCACCAGATTCTTGTTATATTTTGTTATGTTTGGCTATATGGGCCGGCTGGTGGCGAAAGTTAATACTAAGAATCCCATACCGATGTGCGTTTTACCTGGTTGATCCTCAATTATGATTAATGTTAACATGGGAATCCTCTATAGTACAATGTACTTCTTGCACCATAGCGTCTGGTACAAGTGTAGGGTTGGGTTCCCTAAGAACTGACCATTGTTGTGAGTCCAATAGGTCGAGTTACATATACTTGATTATTCTATTTATGTGTGAGGTGCGGTGGGCAAACAGACCACCGAACTGTGACCACTGGGTAGGGTAACTCTAAATCAACCAGTTATATATAAATATAGATAAGCCATATAATGAATACATACATTTATGATATTATATTGTATAATAAAAGCACTGCATCACTATAAACCAGGGACAATTAAAATAGATTTTAACCAAATGACCCTGGTGTGTGGCTATTATGGTGAGGTCGCCTAAGCACGTGTTGCCTTTGTTTGCCCACACTGTGACGTAGTAGAACCGTATATGTAACTCGACCTATGTGGACCCTGAGTTTGCTGAGTAGATGATTAAAATAACATCGGGCTGCACTACTGTTGTATAATCAGTCTTCGACTGAACAACGACCGAAGACATTTGGTTGCTCAGAGCCCTGGGGGAAATAGATTGTATCACTGGTTCAGATAACCCTACACTCTACAGGGTCACTGCATGTATTGTTGTACACAGAGTCCCGGCAAATGGTGTGGATGATGTCACTTTAACAACTATCTCAAGAGAGTGGTCAGTAATAGCCTAGCATGGCCAGTTCCAGTTCGCGTCTATCCTGTATCCAGGCCATGAATGCATGCCCCTTATACCCAGGGCCTTGGCCAGTGTATTGCTGGGTGCCTGGGCCGGTGGGCAGTAACGTCATTGTAAACGGCGCTGTAATCATAGATCTCCAACTAATCTTATTATGGGTGACACACAGCCACCTACCCGCAAAATGAGACACCGTCGTTGGCTGCCCGTCCAGTTTAGGCCGACCACTAGGGTAGACCGCCCATGAGATGACCAATTTAGCCTGCATTCACTGCGACCTAGACTTTGAGGAAGTATCTTATATGGAAAGAAATGTTATTTTCCCACTATCAAAGGCTCATTCTATTCCAAAGATATGTGAGATTGTTATGAGTTAGATTCGATTATTTATTTGGACTATTTATTCTTTAAATCATCTTGTTTAAAAGCTTAGACCTATACTGGTCGATTTGGTACCATGACCTAACCACCCTGTACCATGACCCAACCACTCTCAGCACAGACTTATCAAAATCACTGATTTGACAATAGACATACATAACTGTGGTATTTATTCAATATAACCCCCCTCCCATTGAAAAATAATGAAGTATGTTGTCATTTTCATCAATATTGTAACATGAGATAAATCATGGTTATCTACATGTTCAGAGCGTATTGACAGCCATGACTGACTGCATATGTCTCAGTAGTTGCCTCATGGTCCAGTGGTGGTTTTCTTATGGTACCACTCTATGGTTCACCATAAATTGGTTAAAAATGGCATTAACAATTATAAATCTATAACGATGAAAATCACATCAGGTGTAAGAGAGTCTACTTATCACGAAAGAATCCTTTATTGTATTATTTGGTTTAAGAAAACATGTGATTAAGGAGTTGTAAAAAGTATATTTTCTAGAAACCTGCACTGTAAAGAGCAGCAAATGCACATGGAATATGTCAAGTTTGATCGATCATACAAGATAGCAGAAATGATATTCTAAAGATATGACTGCTGCTTGTGATACATTATTACCAATTGCAATATATCTGTAGCATTGAAAATCTATGAAGACCCTAGAACACACAGATAAATGGCAGCATATGTGGTCAGCTCATGGTACCAATACACCACCTAGTCATCTCATGGGCGGTCTACCCTATACTCAGAACTGTTGCTGGCTAAATTCCATGAGCATGTGTTGTTATTTCAGGATATCCTATGCCGCGTGTAATTCTTGTGGCAAGGTCCCTACATTCGTAGAGCATATTTAACATTTGCTTTAATAACTGAAGACATAGTTGAATATTTTACTCTGTGCGGTATAATACCTGCTGGATATGATTAACCAGGCATAGATCCACCCGTACTCGAGACTGGATACTCTCGTTCCCAAACCCTTCCGAAGGAAAGCTCTGGTAACAGCCAAATGACTTTGAACTTTGGATTTTGCTGGGTCTGGGCAACCCCTCCTGGTAGGCTGGAACCAGTGGGCAGGAACCAGAATGTATGATGGTAGTTTTAGGTAGTTTTACCATCAGCCTTTCTGGTTCCATATCCTATTCCTGTTCGCTGGTTCCAAGCTACCAGCAGGGGTTGCCCAGACCCAGCAAAATCCCAACATTTGGCAGTTACCAGAGCCTTCCTTCGGAAGGATTTGGGAACGAGAGTAGAGACTGGACTGCTGGAAGGAACACCTACCATGGTAAATGCAGTTACCAGCAGCCCATGGGGTATCCGCACTATGCATTAATAATGTCTCTGTATCTGTAGCAGTCTGGATGTTGTATAGTTGGATATTTGCTGATCAACTGGTACCACTCATTACCACGTGGGCCATTAACTATATGATGGAATTGTCTAATATAGAAAGGGTTTCAGAATTAGTAGTACCATGGTCACTGTCCTTGTCTGCAATAACAAGTACTATCTTAACTGTTAGTGTTATTGCAGACCAAAATCATGATTCTTCTTGCGTTTCACTCCGGTCCCGTAGGGACCGGCAGGCGTATATCGCCGCGAATCATGATTCTAAAATTTCTATATACTGACCGTAATTGTTCCTACAGTTACTTTGTGTAGAACTCGTGTCGAGCAGTCAAGGTATTTAGTCCAAAAGGGTGAAAACAGTAATCTATGACATCCCTAAGAACGGATAAAAGTCTATCACAGAATGTATTAATTCTATTGCACTTACTTTGTATAAGTTGAATTGTGTCTGGCCATCTGAAATGCCGCGGTTAAGATAGGGTTATTCCGGATGGCATCAGCGCTAGTGGCTGTTACGTAAAGTGTGTTAGGGGCGGGGTGGCCGTCAGACTGCAGGGCTGATGGTCCCACCAGGCCTTGAATAGCGGCGGACACAAGTAGCCATTAGTGCATGCACTCGACCACCAGGGGTGAGCTAATTGGTGCCATACCGCACCACACATCACAGGCACCCGGCACCAAGACCTACTCAGAGCTGCTCAACATTGATGCACATAGATAATAACTGCCACCCATGTAGCACTTTGGCCGAGTTGCAGGTGTGTGTGTGGGAGGGGGGCACAGGTGAGCATCCCTGTTCAGACACCTTCGAGATTCCCACTCAGGTAAACACTAGACCGTTACGAAACCATTCTATACACAGCTCGCTAGGTCCATGTCTTTATTCGGATCGCTGTCATTCTAGATGTATGCCTGCAGGTTGTTCTAAACTGTTCATGACTACAGAGGGGATACAGGTAGAAAGAACGGCAATCAGTTATCTTACAATGGGATAGTAAAGCAGCCTACCAGCTGGTTGCTGACATGTATACAGCCCAGCATTTACTGTAGCCCTTACTCCACATGCTACTCTCACCCAGCATAGGGCATTCTGTACCATTCTGGGAGGGCATTTAGTGCAACCCCTACTCCATATACTACTCTCACCCAGCACAGGGCATTTAGTGCAACCCCTACTCCATATACTACTCTCACCCAGCACAGAGAACTTAGTGCAACCCCTACTCCATATACTACTCTCACCCATCACAGAGAACTTAGTGCAACCCCTACTCCATATACTACTCTCACCCAGCACAGGGAACTTAGTGCAACCCCTACTCCATATACTACTCTCACCCAGCACAGGGAACTTAGTGCAACCCCTACTCCGTTATTCTACTCTCACCCAGCACAGGGAATTTAGTGCAACCCCTACTCCATATACTACTCTCACCCAGCACAGGGAATTTTGTGCAACCACTACTCCATATACTACTCTCACCCAGCACAGGGAATTTAGTGCAACCCCTACTCCACATACTACTCTCACCCAGCACAGGGAATTTAGTGCAACCCCTACTCCATATACTACTCTCACCCAGCACAGGGAATTTAGTGCAACCCCTACTCCATATACTACTCTCACCCAGCAGAGGGCATTTCGTTAGCCCCTACTCCATATACGAATGTACTACATAATACCACAGGTGATGAAATATCATGGGTTGGGTGGAATACTAGATTGCTTATCCTATGATATCCTGTGGAGGAATAAAACTTTGCACTAGTTGCACGGCAAAGATTCCATATGTGGCGCACATTAGGCCGGACGCGAGGACATAACGGGTGTCAGATACGCAATTGCATTATGGCATCGGGCATGATTTGTGTTTTGGCACGTGTTACATGCCCGCAGCGATGTGAGGTATGACGCTGACACATTGCCTCTACCTTCATCTATACGAGCTATAGTCCAGACTGCCTATACCCCGACTGAACCCTGGCCTTTGCAGACCATATCAGCCGCGCCTGCCGTGATCTACATGCCGGTGGCACACGACCGTACGCGGCAGCCGACACGACATCAAAGCTGGGGATGGCATTCAGTGCCCCCCCCCCCCATGCACACACACAGGGTAGGGGTGAGGTGAGGAGGAGGGGGGGGTGAGGCACATGGCGTGTCCCGCTAGGCGGCAGCAGCAGCGGCAGATAACAGGTTGCACGTGCTGGAGTTGGGGTAGGGGTGGGGATGGGGGTGCTGGTCTGCCACTACACGCTGTTACACGGGCATCAAGGGCACGCAGTGAACAGCTTACACTCTGTGCCGACAAACCCTTCTTCCCCTCACACGTACTATACAGACACCATGCGCTAATCGGCGCACCATACCGAGCATAGTGGGACACTCAATGTCTGTCCATGTTTCAGAGTTGCTGTGTAGGGTAGACTGACCTAAAGGTAACCACGTACCATGAGATGTCCACCTTAATTATGTAGTTATTCATGTATGGTATTGTACTTATTTGTCCTTTTCTGGAAAGAGTATCACTTAAAGTGTACTGTGATACACAGAAACAGAGCTTTAATAGCATGAATGAATGACTACAAAATTGAGGGGGTCATCTCATGGTACATGGTTATCTTTAGGTCAGTCTACCCTAGAATAGAATACTGTATATCAAGAGACCTGCCGCAGTTGAATCAATGAAGAGCTGGATAACCTTCATGATGGGCCTAAATCTACTGACTCTATGATTTAAGTATCCCTAGTCCTATTATATATTACAGCCACATCACCATTCCATGTAATTTTGGAATGTAATTACTCATACATAATTATACACAGGTACCCCAGTGGGAGGTTACATTCTGACTTCAGAGACGATGCATTCAGACATTGTTAGCTGAGACATATTGCCCTCTCTGTAGCCCCAACATCCTGTTCACCAGTACACCAGTACAGAGCCGGCTGGCATGTCTTTGTTGTCAGGCAGTATTATTCTACAAAAAGAAAACCACTAATGCAAGCCAAGTTGTTTTTACAGGTTTAAAACCACCGGATAACCAAAAACATGTTTGGCGTATGCTTATCCTTTCATACCATGCATACCCCTCCCCTCCCCATTACCACTGCCATACCCCAGGGCATTGCTCATTACGACAGCCATCATTCCAGGGGAGGATGCTCACCCCCTGGGGGTTCCCCTGTCCCTACACTTCCCCGCCTCTCTTCGCTGACGCCCCTTTCCACCAAATATCAATACATTAGTGCGCTTCATTCTCCACGACGTGGCTAAAAATAGAACGACCATGCTGTTCCCTCCGCCTGTGCCTGGCCTGGCTCCAGTGGCCTGGGAATCCTGCCCAAAGCTGGTAATTTCCTCGGTTGAAGGCCAAGGGGTCTGGGAGTGGTCGGTCAGCCACGACCTCCTGGGGTCAGTAGGTACCGGTCAGCAGCAAATTGATCCAATTTGGCAGAAAACAGGAGCACAGTCTAATCTCCCTTTGTAGTGCCATATGAGCTGCCCTCTCTGTATACAGGTCGGGTGGGGTGCTCTCCTCTCGTGATATCCGAAGGAGGAGGAAGGGGGTTGAGGGACAGAAAACACTATACTGCGTGAACCGCCTTGAAGCCAATGAGCGCTTAAAGGCCATCACTATTGGCGATACCGTTATCTACAACCTTATGTATATCATTGGGTCATCATATATATACTGTAAAAAGTTGTTGTTCGTGAACAGCAAAATTTGCTGTACATGTACAGTACTCTAGCTGTAAAGAATGATACAGCAAATTTTACTGTACATGTACAATTCTGTTAGGGTAGATGCAGGTTATGGTAGTGACTTGTAGATCTACAGCACTTTTCCCTCTAATATGTACATGAGAGGTTGTGGGATCGATCCTTGGTCTAGCCACCTCTCATTATGGATCTTTAGCAACGAGGCTGTAGCTCATTTAATATAGACATGGCAGAGGAAACTTATATCCCAATATGACCATTTGTAGCACCAGCTCTGTGGTGCAATGGATCAGGGCCCATCTCCAACACCTACATCCACCTAAAATTCATTTTCCCTCACATGGATCATTAAAAATATCACCAGCACTGGGAGGTGAACCTAGGACCTTCAGACTATGATTTACAATCAATTTCGCTGTACAGTAACAGAAGATTATGCTGTCCCTGTACAGTACATAGTGCTGTAAATATACAAAAGCTCACTTGCTGTAGGTCTACAGCACAATCTACTGGAACCAAAGTTGCCCCCAGTATTTGGTGTACATGAACACTACTTACTTCTAACAGTGTAACTACCTTAGACCGTCATACTGACCACTCTGTTTTATGTCATAAGATATTGCCTGCTATACACAGATTGTGACCCATCAAAATGACAGTAAGGCATTTCTCTATATATTGTCTTTATATATTTGTTTACAATTAGCCAATATCTACGTAAATATCTATAAAGGCCAATGAATATGTATGTGCCAGAGCAGGCGGCAAGGAACCCATACATTATTTAGGCACCAATAGGCGGTAGTGCTTTAGATGCCTATTAACCTTCACCGTCTATCCTGTTTCCGAACTCGTTTATTAAGCTGGAAAATCAATAAACCTACAGTGCCAAAAGGGCAGCAGAACCCCCTGATGCAGTCCAGCGCTCAGAGCCTATATAGGGGGCTACACCACTCGACCCCACACAGAGTTAGATGATATAGGGTTCCCATCACCCGGTTGTGTAGTGAACACAATCATAATGGTGCTGTGTGTGGACGCTCCTGAACACAATTGCAATATATATATATAGCTGGGAAACCCATGTAGCTGTGTATAGATATTGGACGTAGATGCATATAGAAATGTCAAGATCTGGCTATGTTCAGCAACGTTTGAAAAGAGAACTAGACCTATATAAGGACCCTTTGGATTTGCCTACCTGTTTCTACTAGTTGGTTTTGTTACAGATCATCTGCTCCAAACATCTGAGGGATTCGATTAGGATATTGTTGGTCGGCTATACAAAAAGTAGCAAATATTAAAATAAGGTCTCCCATTCAGTATTTCAAATTCTTTCACCGTGTAGCTTTTTGTATTACTTCATCATATAACACATTAACATATAATCTCCAGGGATTCAGATGAATTGTGTAGGTAGATCCAAATCAATCGCACAATCCTCAGTCAATTTAATCTCCTCAAATAATTTAATCTAACCTCAATCGTCAACCCTGTAGGCATATACTATAGCGCTCACGAGGCATCACACATGCACATGATATTGCATATATATATACTTGGGAGTAACTGATTACTGTAAATCGTCTATTATATATTGGCTATGTCAGTCAGATACAGACAGCACTTTAGATCATCATGTTCCGCCTATTGTTTACCTGGTGACATAGGGATTCCCCCAACTGAGAGGGAGGGGGGTCTAACCATATATCCTGGTGTTTGGTTATCTATATACTTTAGAAGGCACCCCGTGTGAACCAGACACATGGTCATATGGTGTTCTTTTTAGATATCAGCTGTGAACTGGTTTGCCAGCAGAACAGAACAGAGAAAAATGTAAAATAGTGAAAATGAAAGTAGATAATATCTCAGTCTCGGACTCCCATACCAACACTGCTCCGGGTCCCTCAACTGGTAGGATAGTCGCTGGCCGAGGCTGATAATATCTACTTTCATTTTCACTATTAAATGTATATAATATTATGTTGGTCGGCTATCTTCACAAACAAAATGTCTTTTCTCTGAGGGACAGTTTTATATATATATATATATATATATATATATATATATATATATATATATATATATATATATGTATATATATACATATATATATACATATATATATACATATATATATACATATATATATACCCCACCCATGCTTGGCGAGTGTACTGGCTTGCCACTTCTGTCAGTGTACCTGTTGTATCAGTGGGTCCGCAGTACCAACACCACAGCCTGTGATAGCAGCTCACTGCCGCCAGCCTTTCCGCATGCTAGGATGATGATGTGACATTGTAGAAGGTTAGGAGTCATCTATATGTCGTCGCCCTACATTATTAGACAAGGCCTTGAGAAGCTGGATGCTGGAAATAAAGCTTGAGACGCATTGTCTAGCTATATCCAGGCCTAACCTATTTAGGGCTATTTAGGCATATGCGTATTGTAAACTAGCAGCCAGTAGGGTAGAACTGCGTGTTGAGAAAGACAGTTTGATGCTTCTTATAAGTTTTAGTCAAAGCCCCTGATGTTTGGTACCATATTAAAGCTTATGACATTCTCTGTCACATTCCACATTCCATATGTGTTCACAAAGAACGTTAAAGGAGTAGCCATGTCTAAATCCCATTTCAATTTTTTGATTATATATTTTTCCACTTTTTTGGCAAAAATATTTTAAAATCTGGCGGGGAGAGGGTTTTAATGAATTCATGTATGGCAGCGGTTCTCATGGCCACCAGTACGCTTACAGTACTTGGACAAACCCCTCTTGGGCAAACTGTGCAAACTAATATTTTCTCCATTATGTATTTCCCTTTGCTTGTTATGACGGGACAAGGAGTTCAGTCATTGGACCCCGGGGCAAGATCAATATTGGGAATAGACTGGTCTCCTTGCTGTTCACGATAACAGTAACAGTACAATTATTGACAGAGTGCAATTAGCTCAACAGTCTGATGGACATGCCCGCTGCGTCCCTAGTCAGGCGATTGAATCATGTTTTATTGACCATTATTTAATCATGCAATTGTTATTGGGTTGTGCAAGTCGTATTTCCATAACCATTGGGGCGCGTGGGTGTAGGGGAACCGGTACCACTCCTATCACCCATACAAAGCCTCTAGATGTTTATCTAAATGACGCCCGAGTGAATTAATAATGCTGCAGGGGTAGGGTTTCCTGAAGGTTATGGCTGGTAGCCAGGCAGTCGAGATTCTTGAGTCGTGTTCTGATTAGTTTCAGAGTTGTATAATCTGCCACATTTAGGATGGCAGACATCAGATCAAACAGTGAAGGTCATAATGCCATAATCTGACTGATACCCACAGTAATACCACAGTGCTTACACACCCGGGTTACATACACTTAACCACCGGACACCGTACCGCCCACTGCCCAAAAAGACTATATATGTAGCAATCTGATTCCTTGTAGATCCTACTGTACCTCTGTACCATTTCAATTTAAAATGTAGAAACCAGGGATCATATGCCGGTTTACTGTAGGTAAAAGGGACAGTATAATCTATATAATGCAGCTTCTGAAGATGAACCTCTTACAGTGTATATCTAGATACCATGTTACGGGTAAGTAGTATAATACAATGTAGAGACACTCCGGCTATATCGGTTGTGGGCGAGAAGCAGAACAGGTATAACGCTGCACTGAGCTATACCTGTATGCACCGTGAGTAGCTTCTACACCCCACCCCCTTCCCCACCCCCCACTGCGGCGATCCATTTACAGAAGCATTGTCCCACCTTTGGCAGAGAGTAGAAGGCGCAGTCCCAAAAAGCCCCCTACCTTGAGGCATAGTCCAGCCCAACTCCCTGGTCACCTATAAACACGCAGAGGGCATCAATCCAAACCACCCATTCTAATTAAACCATGCGTGATGTAAGCTAGGAAGTGAGGCAGCTGCTACACAACTTCGACCTGAGAACTGTCTGGGAGGTAAGACGTTAGGCATGAATAAGTAACTGAATAGCCATTGTATAGGACATGGCAAGTGTTATATATATTCGCCCCCTAATCCTACAGGTATGAATCTCAGCGGATTTATAATACAATATAGTTACCAATGATGTATCTGGCCGGTGTGTTTCTGGAAGGGGTATCGGAAGTCGATCTTTATTGGAAGATGCCCGGGTGGGCGCTGACCGGATTATACGCCCATTATATATATATATATATATATATATATATATATATATATATATATATATATATATATAATAATAATAGCCAGCATGTGTGTTCAGTTGGTAAACATCCCCAACGATGGCAGCGAGAGGTCGGCGAGCGGTCGGCGAACCTTGTAGGGAAACGATGCCCAGGCTGCTTGTAATAACCAGTCCGGCCTAAATATAGACGGCCCTATATGGTGTGCGGGGGGGGGGGGGGCACTAAGCTGCAGGGATGGGCGGTAGTCTACCCATCTTCCATATGTATATATATATATATATATATATATATATATATATATATATGTATATATGTATATATATATATATATGTATATATGTATATATATATATATATATATATATATATATATATATATATATATATATATATATGTATGCATTATGTTAGCCTCAGTCAAGGATAATCATGAGACAAAACCAAGTGTAAAGATATTAACAACACACCAGGGAAGTAGACGCTTATATCACTTTGAGACATTTGTATTGGCTTAATTGTCATATTTGACAAACATCGGAGTGTGTCCTTTAACTAGTATAAGGCAGAATGTCCAGGTAGGGAAAACTATTAAAACATTTTCCAGTTTGGTCTTTATCTGCACATACACCAGGTGGAGCTAGTGTGCCTTTGAACAGTTTATATAGGTTCTTAAAGTATCCACCGATACCACCAGTTTTTCCCTATATCTCTTAAAAGTGGGTCCCACAGCAAGCCCTCGTCGGTCTATTTCTACATAACTAACCACTTTGTATACGGCAGATGTTGTAAACATTAATGATGACCTATTTTACCTTAAAAAGTATTATAAGATGATTAATGTAAAGATGCAATTCAGAGCAAATAACATATATGAATTTAAATACATTATGTAGGTGAAAAGTACAAAATTTAGCGATATCTTAAATAGATTTCATCATTTGTCATATCTCACGATGCTCATGTCTCGTGAGGCACGGCCCTTTCCTGATTCAAAAGGAAATGTCACTGTCGAAGGATTCTCGTGAAACTGTCTATATATATTATTACAATGTGTGAAGCTTCCCTTGCTGGTTGTCCCCGGTGTCCATGTACATGTAGTGACTCGTTTTGATATGTGTGTGCTACATCTGCTTGCAGGCCATAATGTGTGAGATCAGACCGCAGGTAAGTGTTAAGGACCACTGTGTGTGGATCTAGACTCACACTCTATGTCTTGATATATAACTAACCTCACGTGTGCCGGTTGACGAACTATACGTTCGTTTTGTTTCAGCACAGGCAGGACAGTACCACCCAGCTATCAAACATACGTTATTTTGACGTAAAGTCAACGTAATTTAACGTTATACAATGTTCGGCCATAAAAAGGAGCCATGGAGAAACGTTCTGAAATGTTTTATAACGTTTTTTCTTTACTGGGCAGTCTAAGTTAGCTTACGAGTGGCACTACTTAGTTGATTCTATCATTTTCATTGTTGTCGTTTATCTCAAATTGCATGCGGCCACACTGCCCTACCTCACCTGTGTGCACTGATCAATGTTTGAAACAGTGTTGAATGAGTGTGATTTATAAACACTGACAATTCACTCAGTGCATGCTGGCTGGCTAACAGCTATAGCGATTATTGATCAGCATAATATATTGTTTGGTTAATCCCCTCCGCTAAGTACCATTGCAATCAAACTACCTTTCAAACTATCCCCAATATCAGGCACCTGTTCACATTTTGTGAATGGCCACTCCAATCACCTTCCCTCCTCAACCCCTGATGCCAGAGCCCATCGAAAATCCTATGCGATCTAGCACTGCATATCTGTATCACTCTGAAACTAAATACTGCTATATGTCAGGCATCATTGCCTGTTGTCCCGTACTCCCTCTCTCCCCTCCTATCTATAGGTTAGCCTGAGGTTCCTATGAAAATACAATGCATTACTTTTAGCATCCTACCCATGGTACACAGAGTGAATTGTCAGTGATTACAAAACGCCATATTGATCACGTGGCAGTGTGAGGTGATGAGGGCCAACTCTGTTAATGCAGCGAGAGGAAGAAATTGTGGCCAGGTGGAAAGCTGCCGCATCAGACGGCAACTACCTTAACTCAAATGGTAAAAGTATATGCTGTTAATGAGCACCAGAAACACGTGAAAGTGATTTGGGCACAAATTTGTTATATTATTATTTACATTTGATAGCTGCTTAAGAACTGAAACTATGATGTGACATTGATTAGAGGATGAACCAAACTGTATCAAGTGTGGTATTAACCTTATATTGGAAGGACCTATAATCTGAGTTGAGCATGCCTGCCAATCCTTATAGATGTTCGGCGTAATTGTTCTTACTGGGGTTAATTTTTTAACTCCTGTCTCGCTTTCTCAGGTCTATGTCATTTTTCCCATTCCTTATGGCTATACGCACAGAAAAACATCGATGTAAAATCCTTGTTCCAAACGTCGTTGGTAATGTTAGTTACATCAGGTATGTATGCCTCCCTCCCCCCTTCTACTTCTGATGCCATCTGGCGTAGCCATTGGTACGTGTCTTTTTTTTCTGACGCCACGCTCCGCCCATTAGTAACAAGAAAAATGGCCGGGATCAAGTGTCTGTTGGTTTCTGAGGCCGGTGACTGAACTCTGCGTGGCCTGGCGTTTCCTGGCAGTGGACGGCGGTGGTTTACGGCCTCCTCATGAGCCCCACACATAGATTTACATTGATCTCTCACCGGGATCTCTCGCCATGGCCGCTATTATGGTGCAGATGGGGGGATACATGGCCCGGAGACATGCATCATCATCACAAACACCACTTGATGCATGGTGTGCGGGGCAGGAGCGGCAGGGTCTACCCCCAGGGTGGAGTTTCATTAGTAACTCACTAACTCACACAAAATCCAATTGACCTATCACTCCCTTGGCCATTGTCCTATCCGTCACATTGTAGCGTGCTATCAGGTTAGTACCACCGGTAAAATGGGACGTTGGTGTCACAGCGTCTATGTACAGTTGTGTATACGTTAGACGCTGTCGTACCTATATATTGTTATACACGTTTATATAAGCAGATATGATATCTGTATTTCTCCCCTCCTGTGTTTCCCAGTGTGGGTTTATTATATTGACGTACTGAAAGCTAGGGAATGACGTTCAATGGTTGGATTAATATGGGAGCGTTCAGTGTTTATGATCGGGGTGGGTGGGGGATTTTCGTTCGGTGAAAATAATGCACTTGTTGAAGAAGTACATGCCAGCCACGTAAATACCCGAAAAATGAAGCACCCCCACCCTCATATTAATACCCCAAGATGAAGTGTCCCCGCTCGCCGCAAGGAAACAATTACGAGAAAATGTCCACTTTGTAACAAAGTGCACTTAAAATAAATCAATGATAAGAGCGAGCCTTTATATTGGTCTGCCCCAAAGTATTTAGAAAAACGTTTCCATGATTTGACAAAGATAGAATGACCACTTGGTCAACCATGCTGATGCTGTCATGGAAAGAAATTAAGCGTGCATCACAAAGTTGTACAAAGTTAACTTTTCAGTTTCTACAATAAGCACCAGCACTCCGAATAACAATGAAAAATAGATGAGGATGTTAGGTATTCATTAAAATTTACTTTTATCGCTTGGGTTGGAGAGGAGAATCAGGAAAGGTAGAGTTTTACACTCTTCTCTTCCCCCCATACCAATTATGGGCCTCATGGTGACTATTTACATTCTTATATGTTAATGTAGTTAAGCAGTAGAATCTACGCTAACAGTGTGTACTGCTGGTTTACAGTATAAAGGGACGTATTTTTGGTTTCACTATGTTACAGTGTGTACCACTGCTACGCAATATACAGGGAGTCAGGCTGGAACTAGATAGTTTTGTTTTTGTCAAGCGTGGGTTCAAAAGAAAACGGCGTTTCACATTTTGTTCATTCATATTACATGTATTGTTTTTATCTCGGGCATTATGTTTCTGCATGATGACGTGTGCCAAAATGTGTAAACAGCAAAGAGTGCATTGAGCGTAGAGTAAGGTCACTGCTGTGTACATGGCTCTGTGGATGTACATTCCGCCGTGTCCATCATACATCTAGATGTGTAATATAGCAGTAGGACACCCCGCGAGCAGCTCTAGATTTCATGTGGACTGCTCGGCGGTCAGCTTGTGCCTGATGGATTGGAAATATGTATGCACACTTCAAGTCCATGGTGGGAGATGGATTACACTGCTGGGCGTCATGCTGGCGTACGGTTTTATGATTCAGCCGGCCTGTTAGTCTCTAGTGTTATCTCATTGAGGAGTTATTATGGTGATTTTATGTAAAGTTAACATGCCCCATAAATTCATATTTCTAAATTGTGTCCTGTGAACTGAACGAGGCTTTAAAACATGTGGTGGTTCATTGCGGGAAAAGTAAATATTGAAGTGCACGCATGGTCGGTATTCTGTAATATGAGTCGTAGAAGGCACTACTATGGGCTACCAAAATACAATGGGTAACGTCCACAGGCAATCCTCATGTATATGGACAGGCTTGTACCAATCTTATCCGCTCTTATCAATATCAGTGCTTGCCACCGTAAGCAGCCTACCTCCGATCTCCTGACCGTACGTGTATAGGTACATCATATATACACAGAGGCATTCCCACCCACTGCTCTTTTCATCCCCTTCCCTATAACTATCTCTCCCTTCCCCTCCCTAATAATTGTCTATCCTTACCCCAGTGCCTATCTCTGTCTATTTTGGTCCATCTGCCCATCTCTGTAACTTTATTCCGCTAACTGCTACACGCCTTGCTTAATAATCCTTGGTTTATCACCAGTTATCATGTCTGTACCATACAGTTCACGCAAACTCTGGGAACCGCCGTGTTTGTGATAACAGGTCTCAGTGCTAAAAAGAACCAGACCAAGATGGACAGTAAGTCGAAACGCTTCCCTCCTGACTACCTTACAGGGGGGGGGGGGGTGAGGCTAGACTGGGATGGTCTGAGGCATTCTCCCAGACAAGTGGAATTAGACCGGCTCAACTTCAAAGAACATCCTCCCCCAGGGACACTTGTAGAGGCGACCCTATTATTACTCTCCTGCGGCAACAGCCAATGGAAATAACCACAGCACCGTGCGGAGAGTGAGTAGGGGCTACCGGGGTCCTGTGAGGCTAAGCTGGATCTGGTAAGGCCTTGCAACTTGAGCACGGTCGTAGATCCCCCTCCCCACCCCTTGCCACCAGTTCATCTAGAAAAAGTTAGACACACAGCCCTCACCAACCCTTCTCCACAGAGCTACACGCGCACACACCTCCCCAATCCTCCTCCGCAGAGCTACACATATCACATAACACTTTGGGCACAACTGTTCATTCTACGTTGAATCAACATTGAATCAACATTGGATCAACATTGACAACCATTTATCAATTTTGATTTAATAATCTGTGCCCACTGGGAAAGAGGTACCAATCAATCTAGATCTCAAAAGACACACACCCCTTTACAAACCCTTCAACACAGAGCTTAACACACTTGCACTTCATCAGTTATTAGAATTGCAGTCAAACTTGATCTGGCATATGCCGATACACTGTACCTGTGGGTAGTATGTACTATACACTGGAGGCCACACAGCCATACACAACAGGAAGGTGATACAACCATTAATATGTGGGCATTGATGTGGTGAATAGAGGCTTGTGGTGTATGGACAGGTTACACTACATCTGTGTCCCACCACCTGTCTGCTTGTATGTGTACCACACACTCATGTAGACCTGGCCACCACAGTGTGTTAACAATGACACCTATACCACCACATGGACAGGCCTGATTCACTGCCACAACCCGCCTCATGCTTAATGCAGGTACAGGGATCAATGCCCTCCCCTCACCCTCCGCCACCTGTACGGCTCCGACACTGATCTCTACTAAGTTGCTGATCCCACCGGTAGGCAGTGTTATCTACATTAAGGTCACCCACCAGCAGTCTGCCCCCAGAAGGAAGGTCACCCTGCGGAAGGCAGTGCTACCCGCCCCCTAGGCTATGGGTAGGTCACCCTGCGGCAGATAGTGTTACCTGCCTCCTACGGGAAGGTCAGCTACCGGCTGGCAGTGCTGCCTGCCTCCTACACTAAGGTCACCCACTGGCTGGCAATGCTGCCTGCCCCCTACACTTAGGTCACCCACTGGCTGGCAGTGCTGCCTGCCTCCTACACTAAGGTCACCCACTGGCTGGCAGTGCTGCCTGCCTCCTACACTAAGGTGACCCACTGGCTGGCAGTGCTGCCTGCCTCCTACACTAAGGTCACCCACTGGCTGGCAATGCTGCCTGCCCCCTACACTAAGGTCACCCACTGGCACGTAGTGCTGCCTGCCCCCTACACTAAGGTCACCCACTGGCTGGCAGTGCTGCCTGCCTCCTACTGGAAGGTCAGCTACCGGCTGGCAATGCTGCCTGCCCCCTACACTAAGGTCACCCACTGGCTGGCAGTGCTGCCTGCCTCCTACACTAAGGTCACCCACTGGCTGGCAGTGCTGTCTGCCTCCTACACTAAGGTCACCCACTGGCACGTAGTGCTGCCTGCCTCCTACACTAAGGTCACCCACTGGCTGGCAGTGCTGTCTGCCTCCTACACTAAGGTCACCCACTGGCTGGCAGTGCTGCCTGCCTCCTACACTAAGGTCACCCACTGGCTGGCAGTGCTGCCTGCCTCCTACACTAAGGTCACCCACTGGCTGGCAATGCTGCCTGTCCCCTACACTAAGGTCACCCACTGGCACGTAGTGCTGTCTGCCCCCTACACTAAAGCTACCCTACATTAAGTCTCACCCACGAGGAGCAGTACATGCCGTATCCTATACCGAGGTTGCAGGTTCCTTAGTATGGGGCACCATTGCTCGATTTGTTAACCAGCAAGATAAACACTGATACTGGAATCACAATGGGTACAGAGTGTTCCATAATGCCCCCTAAGAATTCCGTAGTGAAGCCCAGCGAGTTACCTCATTGGTTGATAATTCAACCAGCTAGACGCCACGGGACTAGCGCTTTAGGCTATGGGGGCCGCCATCTTGGCTCAGAGCAATGCATTGTGGTTAGGCCCCGACTCCAGAGCAGTGCATTATGGGAGAATTTCATATCAGTACCTTTGTTCTAGGTGTGAGAAGAGGGGATTAGCCTGATAAGGAGATGGAGTTTAGCCCCCGACTACCTGAAGTACCAGGATGTGCTAGTCCCGTGCTCTCTGAGATGGGAGCTGAGACATGCAAAGGTGAAGGATAGTTACACCCATCAGGTATGTCCATTAACGACTCGATGGGGATGGGGCTGGGGGGTGTAGCAGTGATACTTGCAATAATGTCTCCATATGATGACAGGTCATAAAAGTATAAATATTTCTACAGCTACCAATAGTATGACTGGTACTTATGCATTTGGCGACTGTGACCTTGACATACAGCTGTGCAGTTAATCTTCTTTAAGGCTTTGGACATCATAGATCACTGGCACCACATCCAACCCGCCCCCACTTGATCAATATATACGGGGATTTGTATCAGTGACAATTCACTCTGTATCCCATCGGTAAGTTCCTGCAAGTAGTGCCTTTCCTTTTGACAGTCAATATGAATGGAGATGAGGGAGGGAGTATAATAGCAGGCAATGAAGTCTACTAAGTCTTCAGTTTAATATCTAGAGTAGTGCTCGTGTAGTAGAGTGTGATAGGGGTAGATAGCTACTTGGTATTGGGGATAGGTTGGAACGATTTTATTGTTATGTATGGGGTTTAATATTATTGTGGGAGGTGGTTGGCCCAAGGATCCATGCATATTATTTACGGCAAGAAGTTAGCTGCACAGAATACAGCTCGAGTATGAGACACAGGCCAGGAATTTAATAGGGCAAATACCCACTATTCTAGTACGGCCTAACTGCGCTATACATGTACTAACCATCTAGGGCGTACCAGTATAATGGCCTCTGCACCAGCATCAGTGTATCTAAGCATTTACATGATATTTCCCAATTAGTTCCAATGTATCATATATCATAGGTGGTACCATTGGAAAGAGAACGTCCCAATCTATACACTAGGCAATTTAAAAACTGTTATCAATCATATTTCTTCAGATATCATGCATTGAAGATGACACATTCATAAAACTATCTTACATAGAGCCAGTAAAACCCATTTCCGGATTTTTTGTTAGATTTGCTAATAGAAATAAACACATAGGGTATTAGCATAGACACTGATCCTCCTCTCTACGTTTTGGGTTTCCCTCCTAATCGAATGGTAAGGTCATAAATGGATAAAATCTATATGAAAATGTGGGGTTTTCTCCCCCACCCATACCCCCATGTTGGTGTAGCTAAGACCCATTGTTCTACGGGAGTCAGTAAATTAGCACAGTTAGCTGTTCATGGTCTAATGGTCACACAAAATGTACTAAATGAATGGTACGCCCCATAACCATGCACAGTACTAGTTTATTGGTACAGTCTGATTGAATGGACTGTACCAAGGTAGTAGTGCGTACCCACAACCTAAGCCCGTCCCCTACCTAATACTAGAGGGTAAAATCATAATGCAATTTAATGCGGTGAATAGATATTAGAGTTGATGCCCGTGACATTTTGTTACAGTAAGGGCTTTACTCTAATGCACATAATTATGTGTTTGTATTCACCTGAGCGTCAGTTTCAAGCATTCCTTAAAGGCCAAACTGTTGGTACCCCTGCGGCAATAGTGGGGCCGGGACAGGTACTCAGCGCTATATATATATACATGTATGTATAATATATCATATATCATATATATATATATTATATATATATATACATATATATATATATATATATATATATATATATATATATATATTTATATACATATATATATATATATATATATATATATATATATATATATATATGCCGGGACAGGTACTGTCCCGGCGCTATATATATATATATACATGTATGTATAATATATCATATATCATATATATATATATATATATATATATATATATATATATATATATATATATATATATATATATATATACATATATATATATATATATATATATATATATATATATATATATATATATATATATATATATATAGGGTAGGTGATATTGTAATGCAAAACTTCACATAAAGCTAGGTTCACTGCGTTTCTGGTTTAGTGCACTGCAATGTAGACATGTGTAAACAACACGACAAGTGTGCACATAAGTAACTTACAAGCTGTCTCTCAGAGTAGAGACTGCACTGGTACTACCGGTCGTACATGCTCGGGTAATCCGCCCATGACCCGGCCACTCTAGCCTCCAAATCCTACATTGCTCAGCTAATTTCTATAGAGTGAGGTGTTTATTTTCCACTATCATGGTCTCATCTTATTTGGAACTCTTGTGAGATCTATTGCATATGAATATTGGTTTTGATTACTAATATTATTACCATGTGCTAACCACTGTCAGCTAATACCTAGCCAATCCAAAGATTCAGCTCTATTATACATATTCACTCTTGTTATTTTTATTTCTCAGCTCTGTATTCCCCTCACGTATGAGACCTTAAGAGGGATGGCCCCTATTCCCCCAAGATTGAAGTGAGATTTATATTTCTACAAGAATTCACAGAGTGTACCTATATACATATTCTACTTTGCATCCTTGGTTGAAAAACGTTTTGTCGAAAAACATCTATCGTTTCCAAAAGCTTGCAGAGATGTCTGCTCTACTTTATACTCATATCATGTGTGCATATTGAGAATAAGACACATAGTTTCACTAGCAACTATCACGTATATCCATTCTAGGTGTTTTGATAGCTATATAAAAGTAAATGAAACAAAAACGTTTATTCAAAAAAAAGAATAAAACATGCCATATGCTTGACAATCCATATGAGATACCAGAAATAGTCTTTCCGGCATATCAACATTTGTATCATCAATTCGATGGCTGTAATCATTATACCAAAGTATTCAACTTTGCGCCATGTATCGTATGTCACATATGTCACACATCAATGATGAGGTCGACAAATATTTTCAATGAAATGTAACTGTGTACCTTTCTGGTAATAAAGTTAAATTTGTTCTATAAAAAAGGGGAGTGGTTAGTACGTCAATGTCCCTTTTTATACACGTGTACAAAGAAAATACACACAGGACTTACCACCAACTGATTTAATGGTGGTATCAGTGGCTGCCTTATCGTACCAACAGATCTAGTGGCCAGGTGATGGGCGGACTACCCTAACAGGTGTCAGGCTGGTGTTGCCTACCACGTTTGTTGTAGTACAACGCTCAGATTGACAGTCAGTAGTAGAGTGTACATAGAAATGTATTGATCATCCTGTACCACGCATTGTCTGTCATCACACGATTACACACACATTTGAGCTGATAACGCAGGTAGGGAGAAATGTGTAGGCCTGCCCGTTTCTATGTAGGGAAGAGGCATAGTAAAGACTAACCCCCGTACCATGATGGTGCAGCACATACCGTAAATTCTCGCGTATAAGCGTAACTCGCTTATACGCTCCAGTCCAAATTTGTCAAATCATATGAGCTCCAAAAGCCGTGCCCGACATATTGGTTTCAAATGAAAGCTGAGTCTGACTCTCGTTCAAGCCGCGGTGGTATATAGAACTTCTGTGCGTCCTATAAACTGATTCTGAGCTATACTTCAAAGAATTATTTGTGTAGATTGCCCCAGCTGAATGCACTATAGCATTGCACATGGTGTATTGTAATTAGGTATATGAGCCAAAATTCAAGTTCGACAAGTCCTAGGACCCCACAGGGGCTCTGAACTTTGCTAATTTAGTACTGTACCGAATTGATACCTATAAAAACTCTAGTTTTTGCGGCGCCCTGCATATCTGGTTTCAAATTAGTCTTGACTCTCGTACAAGTCGCGGCAGTATACATATAGAACGTTTGGGCGACCTAACCGGGCCTGAGTTATTTTTGTAGACTCCCCAGCTGTATGCACTACATAATTATAGCAATGCACATGCTGTATTCTAATTCGGTGATAGGTGAGCTATATAGGTATTATATGCAGAACATATTGCGTGATGTATTATCCAAGTCAAGGTTTCACCTGGTATTTACAGCCTCATACTATAGTGTTTGCCATTATAACCGCACTAAATACAACGCCAGGTATTCGAGTTCAGAAAGGCTGGATGTGATATACGACCGGTGCACTAGTGCGAGAGGGTCTTCCTTTGTATCCATCAATTTATTTGCACATGTCATCCTCTTGTCAGCATAGACGCAGTGCTCCTGCACAGGAATCTCTTAATTCCCTCTGAGTCCATATAGAGACACGTACACACCATCCCTCTTATTCCAGCGTCATACTCCCACGCACCCCCAGAAGCCAGTGTTTTTGAGGCAGAATGGGAGAGAAGGCATGGTTTGTTGAGAGTCGTTGATGTGTAGAGGGAGGCGGCAGGGGTGGGTGAGGCTGTTTGCTTCCTCTCTCAGCATATTAGGCTTCCCCAAACACGACAGTCTCTTGATGCTCCTTAGCTGGGCCCAGCGCACACAGACTCCCATGCCGATCAGGAACGCCAATCCGCGCTCTCCTTTTTACACCCACCCTGCATCGTCTCCAAGATATCAATTTTGGGACTGGCCAACTCGTACAATATCTCATATCATGCAAATAATTCAAAGTCAGGAGGACTGTTGATCGTTCTATTGTACTATGATAATGTAGCAATTCAATACTAAGGACGAGGGCTTGATTACACATACAACTCTCCCAATCCCTAAGTTTTGATTTCACGATGGTAATTATGTTTATTATCATCATTATGTATTCTACTTTACAGCAAACATTGGCAGTAACATTCCATACTTATTTATTCTATATTATTGGAGTTATACATATCATTGTGTATATTATTGTTTCTAAATATTGATGTCTACCGGTAGTTGTGAATTGACAAAATCTCAATTTATCAAAAGTGTCAACTCTACAGACCCATCTGACTGCTCTAAATAGTTTATTGCGTATATGCTATAACAAATGGATGCCGCACCATCTCCTACCCGATAAGACGCTGTCACGTCAATGCGGATCATATGGGTGTGTCCTCATGCTTCTTACGCTGCTTTATGCTAAGCATAATGTACTATATGCTATAAAAAGATAGTCAGAATCCATTAGGGAGTGGTCATTGTTTCTAACAACGGGGGGGGATGGAGTTTCGCATGAACACCGACGTATTTTTCGGCTTCATCCTACCATTAAGCCAATTATAAGCTGTACAAGCCCATGCCCATTGTGGAGGATACTATGCAACGTTATTTCGGGAAGGCGAACCTTAGGTGAACGTTATTTTGGGAAGGCTTTACCTATCCATATCTGGTGATACCCATCTACCATAAATATATATGACCTATATAATTATTTTGTTTTTAATTTCACCTGCCTATCCTTTGCGCAGTGGGTAAATTGTAAAGTTTCCAACTGTCCCTTTATATCTGGTGTTGGTATCTTGCTGTTTTGGCACCTGTTGAAAGGCTTTACATGTAATGAGTTCTTCTACCAAATAGAAAAATCCAAAACTCTAAATTGAAAAGGGTGTGTAGTAAGCCAGCATCTATCCTACCAGCCTCACCAGGTGGAAAGCAGATGGTATCCCAGGAGCACATTGCGGCTGGGAGTCGGAGACTACTGGCTAGGTGCCGAGTGCCGCTCCCACCACCAGCCACTCCTCCCATGGACACCAGTAGAGATGGCTGGTGGTCCTGGCCTGTCCTCCCGTGGGTGATGACATGTTGGCACACTTGGCGCTAACTGGCACCGACAGTGAATGGCGCCCATTCAGGAGGTGGCCTCACCCATGGCTTATCTCAGGCAGCCACCCCTGCCAGCTCCACTTAACGTCCACGGGGTATTTAATGTACATCCTCAAAGTCGGCATCAACGCTCTCCTCAGTGGACAATAAAAGGCACTGGACAATTCCAAACCAATGTAAAGATATACTATGAATTTATTGCTAAATGCATGTCTGAAATTCATTCTATTGCTGGTGCAAGCCTATAAGTGACAGGTGGGCCATGCACGATCCTCTGCGAACTAGCCATGTATTTAGTGCAGATATATATCTCAATTATCATCAAATTCCTGGGAACTCAGGGTATAACTAAGAGCCGACATATTTGAAGTATCTAATTTCACTCAGATATGCCATATTTGCCACGTTAACCAGAATATGCAAAGGAGGTGGCAGACATCTATTTTATCTACTACTAGGTATGTTATACTGAACTTCTGCTAGGTAAGTGTATTGGCCTAATCTTTGCATGCACGTGAACTGGGCAGTGCTACACGTGTCTGTGTACTGACCGCCTCCAGGGGTGCACACTTCTCGCTGCAGGCCTCCAGTTACAGAGGCTTTAATTGAGGTTATTTTGCCCTGGACTGTGAGCTGCTGTATTGACACACATAGGAGGGTGGCTACCGATAAGTCCCTCCTTAGGCCCTGTTCACACGAGTTCACGCTGGGCAGCAACAACAGAGGAGGAGGAGGCGTGTATACACACGGCTCCGGGCCGACTCTAGTGTTGACGCGGGGTACAGGGCCGGCTGGCTGTATGATAACTTAACGTGGGGCGGCCTCATATTCCCCTCCACCAATCAATACCTTGTATCAAACAGCGCTTGTAGAAATGTGTCAGTTGGCCGACAGTGCTCTGCAGTATCGATCTGAAGCCAGTACTGCCTCCTCCTACTCGTCCCCCGTCTACACCCCTCCCCATCCCTTGCTGGACACACCCAACATACCATGCGATTCCCACCCATACATACACCCTCCCCCCCCCCCTCCGCCATCAGGATAAAACAATAACCATATTACAATGATGTACCGGGAAGCTGCACCTCTCCCTGCCTGCAGCTGAGGGCAACGATCTATTGCCTCCAGAGCTGCAGTATGCGGGAGCCACAGCCTACTGACAACTGCAGTAGGTGGGCGCAACCGCCTACTGACAACTGCAGTAGGTGGGTGCCACAGCCTTCTGACAATTGCAGTAGGTGGGCGCAACCGCCTACTGACAACTGCAGTAGGTGGGTGCCACAGCCTTCTGACAATTGCAGTAGGTGGGCGCAACCGCCTACTGACAACTGCAGTAGGTGGGTGCCACAGCCTTCTGACAATTGCAGTAGGTGGGCGCAACCGCCTACTGACAACTGCAGTAGGTGGGTGCCACAGCCTACTGACAACTGCAATAGGCAGGCGATGGCCTATTGCCTCCACAGCTGCAGCAGGTGGGTGCCACAGCCTACTGTCAACTGTAGAAGGTGGGTGCCACAGCCTACTAACAACTGCAGTAGGCGGGAGCCACAGCCAAAGTCTACCTCTACAGCTGCAGCAGGAGGGCGCCACAGCCTACTGTCAACTGTAGAAGGTGGGTGCCACAGCCTACTAACAACTGCAGTAGGCGGGAGCCACAGCCAAAGTCTACCTCTACAGCTGCAGCAGGAGGGCGCCACAGCCTACTGTCAACTGTAGAAGGTGGGTGCCACAGCTTACTAACAACTGCAGTAGGCGGGAGCCACAGCCAAAGTCTACCTCTACAGCTGCAGCAGGAGGGCGCCACAGCCTACTGTCAACTGTAGAAGGTGGGTGCCACAGCCTACTAACAACTGCAGTAGGCGGGAGCCACAGCCAAAGTCTACCTCTACAGCTGCAGCAGGAGGGCGCCACAGCCTACTGTCAACTGTAGAAGGTGGGTGCCACAGCTTACTAACAACTGCAGTAGGCGGGTGCCACGGCCTACTGACGACTGTAGCAGACTGGCACCATGACCTACTGCCTCACAACTGCAGTAGGAGGGCACCATGACCAAAGGCGTGCTCAGCTGAATTCAATTGGTGCGTTCCACTGCCTGCACAGCTGAAGTATGTGAGCACCATGGCCGCCACAGCTGCAGTATGCAGGTACCATAGCCTCCATACAGCTCTGCAGTAGGCGGGTGCCATAACCAAAAAGCCTGCACAGGTGCATTAAAAAGGTGGGTGCCATGGTCTTCATAGCAGCAGTAGGTGGCTGCCACAGCCTCCACCGCTGCAGTAGGTGGGAGCCACAGCCTCCACAGCTGCAGTAGGTGGGTGCCACAGCCTCCACAGCTGCAGTAGGTGGGTGCCACAGCCTCCACAGCTGCAGTAGGTGGGAGCCACAGCCTCCACAGCTGCAGTAGGTGGGTGCCACAGCCTCCACAGCGGCAGTAGGTGGGTGCCACAGCCTCTATAGCTGCAGAGGCGGGCGCCATGGCCAAAAGCCTGTACAGCTGAATGCAGTAGGTGGGTGCCACGACCTGCACAGCTGAAGTATGCAGTAGGCAAGCGCCACAGCCTACTGCATCTAAAGCGACAATAGGCAGGAAGGGCGCCACAGCTGAGGACGTTAGTGTGGGTCAGCAGAAAGATGGGCAGACTACCGCCCATCCCTGCAGCTTAGTGCCCCCCCCCCCGCACACCATATAGGGCCGTCTATATTTAGGCCGGACTGGTTATTACAAGCAGCCTGGGCATCGTTTCCCTACAAGGTTCGCCGACGGCTCGCCGACCTCTCGCTGCCATCGTTGGGGATGTTTACCAACTGAACACACATGCTGGCTATTATTATTATATATATATATATATATATATATATATATATATATATATATATATATATATGTGTGTGTGTGTGTGTGTGTGTGTGTGTGTGTGTGTGTGTGCTTGCTTGTCAACAGTGCTCCCCATTATCACCTCTTGCAGGTCTACCCCCACTAACTGTCCCCCACTCACCGCAGCACTTGGCACAATGAGTCTAAATAGACAAGGTCTAGCAGGGGAAGCTGCAGGAGTTACTGTTATTGATGTAGCCTCCCTGCTGCCTGGGGCTCCTCCTGCACGCCCCCCCCCCCCACACACACACCGCCATGCGTGCACTGTGGGCCCCCACGTGGCTAATCACGCCAATCACCTGCCGTATAAGCTGAGGCCTTAAGAGGGACAAACAGAGCTGCTCAGAACTGGTGCTCAGCAGGTGAATACTCTTATTTGATACAGAGACAGAGACAGACGGAGAGACAGAAACGAGGGGTAGAGAGAGACGGCTATCGGTGGTGCGGCCATGTAGGCCAGGCAATGAAACACCTTGCAGACATCGACGTGTTTCAACTACACAAATACCGGTACCTACCATGTATACACAAAAAGGAGACAACATACATGTATATAGGGAGTATCTGTTGTCGTATAGAGCCCTGCTTGCATATAGTGAAAGCTAGTTGATATTGATTTGTTGATTGGCTACCTGCGTTTCCTGTATATGATTGTATGGTAGTCCCATTAGCTAACATTGAACACGCCTAGTCCAACACCTGCCCCATCCCCAGTATACCCACCTCTATACCTGTGTATTTATAACTCATTACGTTGGTCTCGGCACTGCTATAACGCGCTGTACGCTCTGCCGTGGCCACTGTGAAGGTACATGTCCTTGTGTCACTACCTAAAACAGGCCGCCTAAATGAAGAGATTTACCGTGGCTGGTGCCCATAGTAATCATAGGCTATGCATCTATATGTCTTTATGAGCTACGGTGGTAACTTTCAGATGGGAGTAGGGGGCGGGGGCTGTGCCGCTCTATAATAGTTTTACGATCAGAGTTTTTTATCCACACTCCCATGGTCCTCACTTCGATATCCCATCTGCCTATATCTTTAGTAATATAGTGATCCCTCCTTATGCAGATTACATCCATATAAGTAGCTCAATGTATAGAAACTAGGAAAGAAATACAATGTAACAGAGTTCTATAATGTGAATGAATGACCAGTGAGAAATGCCACGTTCCGTTATAAATCCCAGGTATTGCTACAACCGCTGTAGCTAGAATCGCAGCGGAGCAGTGACCGGTACTCCGAGCCTTATATAGGCGGCGTGGGGGTTAGGAGAGCAGAAGGTGACTAGAATTAGATTCGCAAAAGGGACACTTGTCAGAGCTTTATTTATTCTAACATGTATCCACAAACACAAGGACCTTTGGTAGGAATCTCTACAGCTAGATGCAGTTGGACAGGTCCCCCATTGCCAGGTGCCCAGAGTTACGTCCCCAGAGTTACGTGAACATCCCCATAGTTACCTCCCCATAGGCAGGTCCCAGAGTAGTCAGCTAGGTGACCACAGTTACGTCCCAGCAATTGTATCCCCATAGCTAGGTCCCCATTAGCAGGTCTCTGGGGTGCGAGCTTGAAGCCCGGTCACTACGTGGTGCGCCTGCACTGGTCAAGGTTATGTCCAGCCCTGTAGGTCAAGGTGAAGACTTATCTGATCTTGCGGCTCACCACAGAGGCCAGCGTGGCCTCATCCTGACTATGGTCACGCTATCCACCCTCCCTCCACCGGGCTACTAGAGGGTTGGGCCCTTCACCCTCCGCCCCACGTGGGAGGGGGGGGGGGGTGAGCCGTCTGGTAGGCCTACACTTAAAGTGGCATTCTCACCGAGCGTTTCCCACTCACAATTCTGTTTTAGTCTGCTATGTGGTAAGTGCGAGTGGTGAGAATGCCCCTTTAATGCATTCTTGCACCTAGCGGGGCATACTTGGAAGGAGACTGGGAGAAACAGTGACGCCACAAAGGCGAGCGTGGCGCTTATTAGGATTATTATTATCCTCCAGGATTAGACAGAAAAATGTAGTAGAACATGGCACCCTTGTCAGATAATATCCAATTTACCCACAACAAAAATCAATAATAAAATCTAAAACATATATCTAAAAATGAGTATTCCAAGAGAAATTACAGAAAACATAGACTTTTATTTATTGCATTGCAATTTCGGTCACTACTCCCAAGAATACGTTGAAAAGAAAGAGGACAATAGCAAAGCGGCATTCTCACCAAAAGAGTACTTGTAGGTCGTTTTTTTAGTGTGCTATAATCTACTAACGGATGGCCCGTGAGTTGTGAAGATTATGGACCACTGCTTCCCAGGTAGTATATTCCTAGGACTGCTATCACCTTTGAAGAGGGTACTTTCCTTTCACGTGATCCTAGAGCTGACAGGGGACACAGGAGGACAGTTAAGGGAGTGATCATTTTTTTAACAACAGGGGGGGGGGGTGATGGGTTTCCGCGCGGAGCATGTGACATTTTTACACACACACACACACACCCCGGTCAAGGGGTCAACCTTTTTTACCCTCCCCCCTAGGGTCGAAAATCGGCTCGCGCGCGGGCGCTTTGAAGCATAGTAACGTGCAGGCTTTTTGGCTCAAAGCAGGTAAAATTCCTCAAGAGGAGTCCAAATTGTTTTGCCCCCCCCCCCCCAAACCCACCCCCCTCCCCTGTTGTTAAAAAATGATCACTCCCTAGTATACAGTTCAGTAGACACGTCACACTAAATCCATATCCCGACAAACTACGCTATGATGCACGCCTTGGTCATCAAAGGGGGCTAAGATTCATTGGCTCGTTTTTCAAGTTGTGCCAGTGCCTCTGGGCTGCCAGCTGGGGCTCTGAGGGCACTACGGGAGGCCTTTGTTGACAGTGACCTAGGGTGGAGCGTGTTTACCTTCTCCTCCAGACATCATTTGCCGCCTGCTGGTCGGGGCGGCGGTTGCCCACCTGAATACCAAACCACCTGGCCACCCGGCAGCCAGCCCACAGCACACGGCCTATTTTTAGCCTCAGTGGCAGTCTCCGTCCGGGAATCTGGGATCATGGCCGTCATACTGTAACCCATCCACAGATGACCTCTTAGTTCCCTGTCATCCCGAGTGTATAGATACTGCTACCGCGCCACACGTTGACTCAGGGTACTCCCTGAGTCTTTGGTGACGCCTCGGCAGACGCTCAGGTCCGAATTGTTCGGCTCCCTGAAGTAGATCTTCAGCACCCCTTCCAGAAATTAATTTGTGATCATAGCATTAGGGTAGGCATAGAAATTCTCCAACCACTCCTCCCTCCTAATAAAGGTGAAAAGAAGTTTTAATATATATTAGGTCACATGCCACTTTGGAGGAATATCTGAGTGGATCGACACCTGTACTGTGGTACAATATTGTCCAATGACAATTCCTACACATTTCCTATAATAATTCACAGTAAAGAGCTACTTGAGATGCCCTTTGTTTGACCGAAATTAAAGACGGTGTCTTTTGGAATTGGTCAGCCCCGTTTTATACATAGTATTTCTGATACACGAATGAGAGCAATAATATTCACTGAGAGGTCATTACGGCAACATTTAATCTTAGTTGCGAGTTAGTGTTTTGAATCTTCAAGTAAATAGATTAATTTACAATTCATGACATGTGAAGCTGTAATTCTAACGCTGATTTCCTTAATCAGCAGCTGCGGGTCGTCTATAATGGGTGCCTCCTGAGCTTCCCGGTGCTGAAGCCATTGACTGCAGGCCTAATTACAATTAGGCAGATGTCGGGAGGAGAGGCCGTCGCTACAGCACAGCCCTGGTACAGAACACCCCTCCTAAACAAGCATTTAGTACAACCCGGCATAAATCCTTATTTTAAGACCACAGATTATTTTAACCACTTGTGAGATTAAGTGGTCGATAAACTGAAGCCAGGAGTGAAATATCGTTGGGAATGCAGCTTTTTTCTCGGGGCCTAATCCTTAAGATCAGCTCATGAGAGAGGTTGACTTGGCAGGCTCTTGTGGACGGGCTCACTTCAGTCTGCGCCATGGGAAAGCAGAAGAAGAACGAAAAAGGGTCTGGGGAATTGGACTTGCTCCGGTCCCTTTGGTAATACCGATATCTTCTCATCAGGACACGGGGGAAATTTCACCTCGGTCTATATGAGACCACAGGGGAGACTTGCGCCTACAGCGTCATTCAAAACCAGTCTGCCAATACAACTCCAATGCCGGCCATACACTAGCTATCACCCCTCACCTAACGGTGTGCTGTATTCGAAAGTACCAGTATACATAACATACACACATGATACATAATATGATACTTCTTTTAAACTGATATGGCATGAATTTCTTTAATATATTATACATACATGTACAAAATGTGCATCTTTAGACATATTATATCTTTATGCTATACTTTATCTTATGTACATATATATAAACTGTATTACATATGGCAAGTTAGTAGACGGAAAAGCCATTGGTCCGACCGACTTTGAGGACATCTGCAATATTAATGGCAGAAGGTGACAGCACGTAATTAATTAGAAAGGTCTTTACTGTGATGCGTAGGCCCGGCACGACTGGCAGATAGATTAGAGGTTCTTGTGCAGTACTGTGTTTACTCTGAGGTTGCCGACAGGTCTAGCTTGGAGGTACTAAGACGGCTTGGCCCACTCTGGTGGCGGGCAGCCACGCAGAGAAGAGGCTAATCAATCTTTCTCATCTCCACTATCACTTACCGACACCCCCTCCCCTCACTATTGTGCTGTCCTTTACGGCTTCGATGGTATAGCGTGGTCCCTAGATGATTCCCCAGGGGCAGAACGGTGTTTGGTGGCGGCTCCGTGACTTAGATTTAACAGATGGTATCTCTAACAGATAGTATAGGGAGAGTGGGGCTATAACCAGGCTGTAGTATATATATGCGGTAGTATAAGGAGCCTGGGGCTTTTATAAGGAGCGTTGTATTGATACCAGGCTGTAGTATAGCGAGTAGTATCGGGAGAATGGTATTGATACCAGGCTGTAGTATAGCGAGTAGTATCGGGAGAATGGTATTGATACCAGGCTGTAGTATAGCGAGTAGTATAGGGAGAATGGTATTGATACCAGGCTGTAGTATAGCGAGTAGTATAGGGAGAATGGTATTGATACCAGGCTGTAGTATAGCGAGTAGTATAGGGAGAATGGTATTGATACCAGGCTGTAGTGTAGCGAGTAGTATAGGGAGAATAGTATTGATACCAGGCTGTAGTATAGGCAGTACGTAGTAGTGATGGGGAGAGTAATATTCTTACTACGCTATAGTATAGACAGTGTAGTACAGGGACAGTGCGGTTGTAACCGGGCTGCAGCATAGGCAGTAGTATAGGTAAAAGGGTTTTTGTAACCAGGGTGTAGTATAAGCAGTAATACGTTTAGAGGCAGAGTAATATTATTACCAGGCAACATCATAGACAGTACAATCAGTTAGTATAGTGGGTTTTGATCAGGCTGTGCTGAAGGCAACGGTATAGGTAGAGTAGAGTTGTTACCAGGGGCAGTATAAGCAACACTTTAAGGAGAGTAATATTATCACCACGCTATACAATATTAGATTCTGATTATTCTGTACACACAGTACATGTAGTATAGGGACAGTGGAGTTGTAGCCAGGCTGAAGTGTAGGGTTTAGTAAAGGCAGTGCTATTTTTATCAGGCTACAGTACAGTGGCGTAGGAAAAGGGGGGGCCAGAGGGGGGCCCGCCCCCCCCCCCCCCAATCACAGAGGAGGGGGGGCCCGAATATGTTTGGGGCGCCCCCAAAATTTGCCAAGACCCTATCATGTGATACATACATTCCCCAAATTGTACCTCTCACACATAGAAAAAAAGTGGGGGCAGCGTTGCTTGGTCCCCCAATCAGAATTAAAGGGGGCTCAAAACTACTTGTTTACAAGATTCCAATACAAGCGTGCATACACACCATCATACCTTAAATCTGATATTTAAAGCTGGTTGGGGTGCCCCCCCCCCCTGGGCCCCCCCAATGAAGATTTGCTCCCTACGCCTTTGCAGTAGGGAGAGTGGGGTCGTAACGAGGATGCACTGTAACAGTAGTATAGGGAGAGTGGCGCTATTATCAGGCTGTATTATAGGCAGTAGTATAGGGAGAGTCGATCTGTAACTAGGCCGTATTAAAGGCAGTAGTATAGGGAGAGTAGGCCTGTGACCAGGCCATATCATAGGCAGTAGTGTAGAGAGAGTGGGTCTGTGACAGGCCATATCATAGGCAGTAGTACTCGGGAAGTGGGCCTGTGACCAGGCCGTATTATAGGCAGTAGTATATGGAGAGTGGGCCTGTGCCCAGGCCGTATTATAGGGATAATGGTATTGATACCAGGCTGGGCTTAGGGAGAGTTGGTCTGTACACCCTGGAGGACAGAATGAAACTAGCCCGACCTGCTGGAGGCGTCTTACGTTGGCCGAAGGTAATGAGGACGGTAGGGTGACAGTCTTAATGGGCAACATGATCCGAGCAGCCAATTAATCCACTACAGGGGGCCTGCTCATATGGCCCTGACCCCCAGCCCACCCGCATTCTGCACTCGTTAATCCGCCATCCCTTCTATTCGTTAAGTCCGCCTCTACACAAGGGGGTTGGACTAGGCAGGTTGCACTACATGTACCAAGTATTATCCTGCGACATCAGTAGATGTATAGGGAACTAGCCACTGACTGTCGACACATGTCTATATGTTGCCTTACAAAGCCTTACAAAGCGATATAGGTTTTATGCTTTACATGCTACCCAGAAAATAGCATTGCATGTCTTTTAGCGACACAAAGTAGGAGAAAGCCTGAACCTGTGTCATATTTCATGTTACATCGTATCCTAGCTATGCTATACCAATGATCAAGTGACTAGGTTTTTGGTTTGCATGTATTAGGAGATGGAGCGAGACTGGGGTTATAAAGTACTAGATTAGACCAGGGAACGCGAGGTCTCGCGGCTACTTAGAACTATGTATTTGATTAAACATTGTGTAGCTTCGGTTGTCACTAACGTACAACCTAAATACATATTATATTACACACACACCCTACATGTCCCCGATAAACGTCAATCTGGTACTATAGTAGGCAGAGAAACTGGTGATTCAGCTCAACGGGGCTGCTCTAAACGAGGTTATCCACCCACAGGATAAAATGTACACACAGGAAACAGTTTTGTAAGTAGCACTTGTAACAGCCAAAAGTCAACTAGAAAAAAAACACTAGAAAAAAGGGCTGTAATTTGTGTAAAATCCTCATAGTCTTCTAACTTTCAGGATAGGTTTCAATATTCATTTTGTATGAGGAAAATAGAAAACCATATAGACATAGCACAAATGTATTGAGAAACTGTGATGATTTTCCAGTCAGGCCCCCTTAAATTCTGGATGAAAGGCCCATCCCCATAACAGCCCCCTCCCCATCGATGCTCCGTCGATAAATATATTTCTTATCAGACAAAGGTTAGGTCGATACTTTATTGATTCACTCCTTAGCCTACTGCCCACCAACTCACAAAATAACGAGTTGTGAGGTTCAGGCCTAGAGGTCATAGGCCTTACAGTACTGTATACATAATACCGAGCAGCATTGTTCATATATGTAATATTACACAGGTGTTATAACTTACCCACGTGTGCCCAGGATGTAACCACCACTCTACATGGCCTCTGTAAATTGCTACCTTAGTCAGTGCTGAGGTCATGTATACGGTCACACGAGCGTTGTCCATTCCATTGTCCTAAACATGTGTTGGGAGAGCAGCATACCCTGCATTACCTGAAGGTATGCCACTTGATATTTTGGCTATTCTACTTTTGTTGTTTTAAGGAGCTTAATCTTCCTTGTGAAGTTTCTTATTTGCTGCATATCATTGCATAAAGACATCACATTTTTTAAAGAGATTCATCATTTACCTATCAAGTTTTATAACGGTGATAAAAGTCTAGAGCCCCCATTGAGGCTTGATATATTTAAGGGACTGAAATCTGAACGTTAGTATGAGCCTTTATATGACCCAGACATGCACCACCATTACCCCACGCCACCGGCAAGTCCAATAGGGCCTTAGCAAGATGATCAGTGGATAGCGCCATTCCCACTGGTACTAGGTCTATTCCCAGTACTCACAGCAACCAGCTTAGCCAAATCTCGTGGCCGAGATTAGGGTACAAGCAGGATGCAGGTATTGTGAATAGGTTGTACCTGGACACTCCTAATGTCACCTGTGTCTGGTATAGTGTAGTGGTTAGCACTGTGGACTCATGCTGCAGAGTACCTGAGTTCAAATCTCTTCCAGGCAATGCCTGGTAATCAAATTCATAAGTAAAGCAATTTTGGAAACAGAATACATTATTCACAATACTAAAGAAAATTTAGAAATATGTATTTAAAGGACATAGTGTTATTTGGCCTGGTAGGGATTTGAACTTGGGCTCCCAGCATTATGAGTCCATAGACCCCCGATCATTAGTGATGCTAATTAAGCTCATTAAGCAAATATTGTATAGTTCTTGACGCACACAACGATCATCCTACAGAAATGGAGCATCTAACTCAAACTGTCAATAGGCTGCGGGTTATCAAATATGTTATAAATTGTTATAAATTATTCAGGAAACTATTCGCATGGTTCAATAATATTAGAACCAATATGCAAAGAAACACATCATGTTGTACTGTCATGTGGTGCTGTAGAATTATCACACAAAAGATGTTTGTTAAAGTATAATTTGCCAAATGTCGATTCTAGGTGCAATTATTGTGTACACAATGCTGTTGAACTCCTGATAACTGGCGAAACCGACTCTTGTTTTTCATGGACTTTCTTTGTGTTGAGACCTTTCATGTTGTTGCCCATAAATCATTGGGTGGTCATTTGCTGATCAAAAAAATCCCTTTGACCAGAAAGGAAACTACAACTGACTCAACCGTCCGCCTGCCAACACAAATAGCCGCTTACACAAACACACACACCACTCCAAATGCCGATCTATTTTCTCAGTTTGTTTAGCTTCGTGTAAAAGAAGGTACTGTGGTGTTTACTCCATCCTGGGATCAGGCAGTCTCATGATCTCTCAGCTATTATATACTATGAGTCAGATATTCATAATTATAGGAAAGACGTTGTTCAACAGCGGTAGAAATAATAAAAACGTCATCTCCTTTAATTAAACACCTGCCTTAATCATTCTGATCAACTTTATTACTGAATGTGGTAGTTTATGCCCCTCAGTTGGTATAGGAAAGAATGAATACTAACTCTTGTAGGGCTGATACGGATAGTATATTTTAGGGAATTTCGACCAATAGGAATTAAGCGTTAGGCTGGAAGCTGACTCCATCAGTGTGGAGGTCTAACCGATCAAGCTGTGCGTATCTGATCCTATGCTTGTGTATAATCAGTGGCGTAGGAAAAGGGGGGGCCAGGGGGACCCGGGCCCCCCCAATCACAGAGGAGGGGGAGCCCGAATATGTTTGGGCCCCCCCAAAATTTGCCAAGACCCTATCATGTGATACATACATTCCCCAAATTGTACCTCTCACACATAGAAAAAAAGTGGGGGCAGCGTTGCTTGGTTCCCCAATCAGAATTAAAGGGGGCTCAAAACTACTTGTTTACACAATTCCAATACAGGCGTGCATACACACCATCATACCTTAAATCTGATATTTAAAGCTGGTTGGGGTGGCCCCCCCTGGGCCCCCCAATGAAGATTTGCTCCCTACGCCTCTGATAATCTCTTCCTGTTTGGACTAGGTGGCAGATAGAGACTTCTAAAAACGTTGTAAAGGGGCATATTGAATGGACCCATCCTATAACTGCGGGAATAAGCATAACATTATTTGATAATGTATAACATTATGTAATTCAAGGGCGAATTCTACATAACTTTACATTTTGCGCATATTTGAGCTCTAGATGTAACTACATTTTCAAAACTATCACTTGGGCGAATGATCACTGGTTGCCTGCAAGTCCATGTATCAACCAGATTAATTTGGAACTAACGGCAAACTACTCAAGATGGGCCTGTAGTAACTCAGGATTATGTATTTGGAATGGGAATTAAACAGCTAATCCACCTCATATCTCCTGAGAGTGATATGAGGACTCTAATCAGCTAAAAGGTAGTGTGTGTACTTAATTCACCCTGGGCGATATGCTGGTACAATGGGCACACCGTCTCTGAAACATGATGGATACCATGGCACCATTTCAAAACCTGTCAGAAGGAATAGAGGGGTGAGCAAATTCCTGTGTATGGTATCACAGAAATGCGAATGTTAGGGCTATAAGTAGATTTGTAGTAGCGGGTAGGGAGGATGGGTGGTTAGATGCTGCATGTAGCAGTTGGATACTGCAGGTTAGATGCTGTAGGTAGCAGTTAGATACTGCAGGTTAGATGCTGTATGTAGCAGTTGGATACTGCAGGTTAGATGCTGTAGGTAGCAGTTAGATACTGCAGGTTAGATGCTGTAGGTAGCAGTTGGATATTGCAGGTTAGATGCTGTATGTAGCAGTTGGATACTGCAGGTTAGATGCTGTAGGTAGCAGTTAGATACTGCAGGTTAGATGCTGTAGGTAGCAGTTGGATATTGCAGGTTAGATGCTGTATGTAGCAGTTGGATACTGCAGGTTAGATGCTGTAGGTAGCAGTTAGATACTGCAGGTTAGATGCTGTATGTAGCAGTTGGATACATAGACAGAGCTGCACGCTAAAGTGACTGAGTCAGTGGTTATTGCATGAGTGGTGTTTGGGCCGTATTGCACGCTGGCCGTAGGCCTAGTGCAATACGGCCCAACCACCACAAGTGCAATAACCACTGAAGAGGTCAATTTTGAGTGAAGCTCTGTGTTTATTTCAGGGTATTTACAGTAAACAGTTGGCAAACAACCATGTTTGTTTACTTCCACGATGTTTGTTTAATTCCCCGGTGTTTGTTTACTTCCGTCGGCCGCCATTTTGAATTTCGCACAGGTCACGTGACCCTCAGAGCGTGCAATACGGCCACAGCGTGCAATACGGCCTAAGGTTATTGCACGCCCCCCTGGGGAATGGCCCTCCCATTGCTTTAACCTTGACAGTCCGTATTCACCATGAAATAATGCAGGTTAGATGCTGTAGGTAGCAGTTAGATACTGCAGGTTAGATGCTGTAGGTAGCAGTTGGATATTGCAGGTTAGATGCTGTATGTAGCAGTTGGATACTGCAGGTTAGATGCTGTAGGTAGCAGTTAGATACTGCAGGTTAGATGCTGTAGGTAGCAGTTGGATATTGCAGGTTAGATGCTGTATGTAGCAGTTGGATACTGCAGGTTAGATGCTGTAGGTAGCAGTTAGATACTGCAGGTTAGATGCTGTAGGTAGCAGTTGGATATTGCAGGTTAGATGCTGTAGGTAGCAGTTGGATACTGCAGGTTAGATGCTGTATGTAGCAGTTGGATACTGCAGGTTAGATGCTGTAGGTAGCAGTTCGATACTGCAGGTTAGATGCTGTATGTAGCAGTTGGATACTGCAGGTTAGATGCTGTATGTAGCAGTTGGATACTGCAGGTTAGATGCTGTATGTAGCAGTTGGATACTGCAGGTTAGATGCTGTAGGTAGCAGTTAGATACTGCAGGTTAGATGCTGTATGTAGCAGTTGGATACATAGACAGAGCTGCACGCTAAAGTGACTGAGTCAGTGGTTATTGCATGAGTGGTGTTTGGGCCGTATTGCACGCTGGCCGTAGGCCTAGTGCAATACGGCCCAACCACCACAAGTGCAATAACCACTGAAGAGGTCAATTTTGAGTGAAGCTCTGTGTTTATTTCAGGGTATTTACAGTAAACAGTTGGCAAACAACCATGTTTGTTTACTTCCACGATGTTTGTTTAATTCCCCGGTGTTTGTTTACTTCCGTCGGCCGCCATTTTGAATTTCGCACAGGTCACGTGACCCTCAGAGCGTGCAATACGGCCACAGCGTGCAATACGGCCTAAGGTTATTGCACGCCCCCCTGGGGAATGGCCCTCCCATTGCTTTAACCTTGACAGTCCGTATTCACCATGAAATAATGCAGGTTAGATGCTGTAGGTAGCAGTTAGATACTGCAGGTTAGATGCTGTAGGTAGCAGTTGGATATTGCAGGTTAGATGCTGTATGTAGCAGTTGGATACTGCAGGTTAGATGCTGTAGGTAGCAGTTAGATACTGCAGGTTAGATGCTGTAGGTAGCAGTTGGATATTGCAGGTTAGATGCTGTAGGTAGCAGTTGGATACTGCAGGTTAGATGCTGTATGTAGCAGTTGGATACTGCAGGTTAGATGCTGTAGGTAGCAGTTCGATACTGCAGGTTAGATGCTGTATGTAGCAGTTGGATACTGCAGGTTAGATGCTGTATGTAGCAGTTGGATACTGCAGGTTAGATGCTGTATGTAGCAGTTGGATACTGCAGGTTAGATGCTGTAGGTAGCAGTTAGATACTGCAGGTTAGATGCTGTAGGTAGCAGTTAGATACTGCAGGTTAGATGCTGAAGGTTGCAGTTAGATACTGCAGGTTAGATGCTGTATGTATCTTTTAGATACTTAGATAGATGCTATGTAGAGGGATAGGGGGTGGACAGATAGCTGTTATAGGTAGTGAGGATGAGCGGTTAGATATTGCAAGTGCTGTCTCACGCTGGCGGACTTTCACCTCAACCCCTACCACCACCTCATATCCCCTGTCCCACCCCACACCGGTGTATCGATATCAGTGACTAGTCTGTTGTTATCCAGATGACCATGTGCTGCAGTACTACCCCCCCCCCCACTCCCACCCACACACACACACCACCTGCAGCATGCCCACCCCTAATCAGATATAGCATGTCAGACACTCAATCCGCTATTGTCATCACTACCTCCCCCCCGCCTCGCCTCCAATCTAGGAACGAAGGGCACCGACACACTCCCTACCTAAATATTCATCCGTAGAATATATACAATTATTTGCGTTGACGTAATTTAAAGTGAATGATAGGTTTAGCCCTCTTTTAGCATTTCCAATCAACGTCTATAATACGTGCATAACATATTACTATCATTGTGTATCGGACGTCACAACATTGATTTTGTCAAAGAACAATGGAAACATCTACAGTCAGTCATCCTAAATCAGGGGCAAGACCCTTTTACATGTGCATGGATACTTTATTACCTGACATTATCTCTGATATAATCCAAATAGTGAACGTTTTATGTAATCTAATCAATAATTATGCAGGTATACCAGACAGGAACAGGTGTGTAAATCTAATGTTTATTGTCCTGCAATCTTCGATTTGATGAGGCGATAAGCCAAGCCGGCATCAAAGTAATAGGTAGAGGGACCATTAAGAGGGCAGAATGTGAGGAGATGTAAATGATCCGCATACCTCTGTAAAATGTGGTCACCATGGAAACAGTCTTCACACTATCAGGTTAACGGATAAAAATAGAACCCCCTAGTGTAGGGGGGGGGGGGTCAAATAACATACCAGTTTGAAGGAGAGACAACGGAACAACTGAAACGAGATGATATAATGTGACACTATCTGCAAAAAGGGCCTCAGCGAAGGGTGCATTAAGGTCTTTTTCCCAGTGTAACGTATATTATACATTTGGGTTAGTCAGTTTTCATGAGCAATATTATGAGTAACAAGTACATAAACATAAGCATTCGGTCTCAGAAAGTAGCCTTTACTAATAGTAAGCGCCCCATGCAATGTGCTGCAGTTGATGAGCACTGCCCCCAACAGGTACCCTCCCCATCCTTTACCACGGCCTTCATCCGAATACTCAAGTCTCACGCGGTCTCCCCGGCCATTCCCTTCTACCCACCATCATTCTAATCCACACAACTCATCCACACCGGACCCATTCCTATGTATGAACCGCTCCTACAAAACAGTAGCGTGAGGCGCTGGGGTGAATATCCCGTCCTTATAATGTGGAATAGGTGAGACTAAAGGAGATATGGTGAATGGCATGCTATTCTCAGAGGCAGGGACTGTGGACTGCAGACTGGCCGCTGTAGTTTTTGGCCGTGGTGGTAGAGTGGAATAAGCAGGCACCGTTTTATAAGAGATAAGCGTGATCTATGTTCTATATGGACTCCTGCTGCCAGATGCGGGAGGCAGCAGGGTAGGATTTAGCTGACAATGTCAGAGATCCCATGCATAAAGCTCTTTGTTATTTCTAGTTAGCAAGAAACTGGTCCACTATAACCCTCTGCATAAACAGAAAATCTAAATGCTCAGGCCCTTAGTCTGAAGTGGCTATCCCAGGTTAATGACAGGGACATTGGTCAGGCATAACCAAGTGCTTTTCAGAAATGTCTGAGGCAAAGCAACATAATTATGACTATTGCCTTACTCAAAAGGACTTAGTCTAAAGCTCATTGAAATGGAGAAGACTAAGGTAAGTTTGTCAGTACTAACCAACCTGACAATATCAACCGACCTAGCTAGGTTGGTGAGCCAAAAAATGACTAACTTGGTTAGGCACTATAGTGACTGAGAGATTAGTCATATAGGGAGCCAAATAATATCAGTGTACACGCATTTCTTTACATTATCATACTACAATGTGCGTGTGAGCACACGTTGCATCACTCTCTTCTGGCACCGACTTCCTTGGAATTCCACTGGTTTTATTTACTCTGTGCTGGCGACATATGAGACAATATAACAAAAGGCAGTCGATCAATAATTTTCCATTAGCGTTATCAGATTATTGACAACCCCCCATCAAAATGATAGAACTTATAACAATCACCTTATAATATATATTGTGCTTCTTTAACAATGAGCACTCGTGCCTTGCTGGTGGTGCATTACACTTTGCTGACATCGCAGTTTCAGCATTATGTTATATTATGTCAAATGTGGGTATAGCCTTTCTATGGAGAGATGGGCACACATCGATAGCAAAGAGAATATTTATTCTTGCGTTAAGCATTTTGGGGGGTGGCCATTGTACTATGTTGGGGTTGAAGATATGGTCGCTGACTTCAGCCATCACCTGCGGGCGTGCCCCAGGAGGGAGGCACCGCGGGATGTGGGCTGGGTGCCAGCCCCCGGTAACACAGATGTATGGGTCGTGGCTAGCCTCCAGACGCACGCAACCTCAGCAAGACCCCGCAATCCAACACTGTGTTTACAACAACAGGGCCCTCCAGCACTATGTTTACAACAGGGCCCTCCAGCACCGTGTTTACAACAACAGGGCCCTCCAGCACTATGTTTACAACAGGGCCCTCCAGCACTATGTTTACAACAGGGCCCGCCAGCACCGTGTTTACACCAGGGCCTTGGTGTAACAAAGATACTGCTTTTATTGGAGAAGTATAATGATATGATAGAAACAGGTTCCCCTATACACTCTACCCAAGCGAAAAGCATACCGGGTACATATAAAACTAACCACGCCTATCACATGTGCATAAGTACCTATTACCTGGTACGTGTATTAGAATAGATAATCATAGACTACATTAATACAATATAGTGTATTAAACATTTCGCTGCATTATTGTAATTCATAAGCTGCTAACAACACGGCCTTTATATTCTCATTATTCATATCTGACTTTTTACACGACCATCACAATGACTCAGAGATATGAAGCTATATTTGGGTTATTGTGATCACGCAGGCCTGGGGAGTAGATCAGTAGGTTGTGATCTGGTGTCTATATACATGGTAGAGGACATGTCGTGTTGGAAGGATAACTCACAGCACGCACACATGTACTTGCTGACTGATATCTAACACGCCAACCCCTGCGGCAGCACACACTGCCATATCCACTTCACCACATATGGCGATAGGGGGGGGGGGGTGTCTCACTCATACACAATGAAGAGGAAAGCTGTGTCAACAGGTACCTTCCAATGCACAGCTCCTCCCTAATCACACAGAGAGAAAGGTGAGCGTCACTGTCGCTAAAAGCACTCTCACTGAAAGTCAGGCACTGACTCAGTGTGCTTTTGGCGACAGTGACGCTCACTTTTCTGAGTGTGCAGGTCTTCTGAAAAGTAGTCAGATATTTACTGCCTTCCTCAAATTATAGGTACCATGTCTGATTGTTTAGAACACGTCTTGTGGAATCATTCCGTCTCTAGAGGGTCGGATCAGTTATGTGGAAGCTTCAGGGTTAGGTTAAGGCCGATTACGAAGTCACCGTGATAAGAAATCAGCATGGTGTAAGACTTAGCAATGTACTTCTGACCGATCAGCACAACACATTCTTTGGGAAAATACTAATTACTGTCCAGGATGACCCCATAATGCATATCGCTCACTTGAATTAGAGACATAAACACCCATCAGGATGTATGCCAACTGTATTGATGCTTTACACCCCCATAACTAAGTACTCCGGTTTTCTCATATGGTGAGATAACATGCATTATCTCGTCACCATTTCTAAAGTAATACACCTATAAAATTATAAATAAACTATTGCCCTGGACATCCCGCTGTCCCTGCGTTCCCCCAACATGGACAGACCCGTGGTGTCCACCGGTGGATATCTAATGGTTTCTGATATGCCACGTGCGGTGCTTGATGTGCCTGCTCTCCTCATAGAAACGACTCTCTTCACCTTGTTAAATTAATGAGTGCACTGTGCTGACCATCACACACTCAGGGAATTAAGCAATTCAATTAATTGTACCTAATCTAACTAATTAGGCTTGCCGGCTTCTATTGTAGTGCTCATGGTATTTGTCTAATACGCGCACGACTTGTTGACATCACTTTTTGTTGTTCCAAGAGCAATGTCCTGCTCAATCTGCTATCAACCCCATTAACTTTATACACTACATAGGTGGTGTTTGTATCTGCTATTGTCCTGATTAAAAAGTCGAGACTTTTAGTGCCTGCTGTTGCCACAGTTAGAAGCTGGCAATAGCGAGATTTCGGTTTTCTCCGTATGGGCGGCTATGTTAGTTCTGAGCTCGGAAAAATTCTCATGAGACTTAGGCAGAGACCAAACACCCATATACCATAGCTTGTAAGGAATAGGCTAAATGGCGAGAGCAGAACCGGAAGCGGAAATGACTGCCTGCGTCAGTTTACACAATGGTCGCAGGAACAAGTCCACACCGGTTATAGTGCTATATGATGACCGCTCTAGTCCAGTTCAATCCGGCTTTTGATGCCATGACTCCCAGTCCCTTGTAATGCAATGGCTGCAGACTGTATAGTACTGTATAGCCGGGAGGAGTTGCCTGACGCCCTTTATCAAATTACATCAGTTAGTATACCCATCTCGGACACTTGTCAATTTCGATGTAATGTAACCCTCGGCACTTATAAGGGCCATTCAATAATACATAAAGTACATTTATCTACTGCAATACCCCTGGCGCGTATATATTCGGGGAGAGGAGACCCCAGTAGTCATATATCGAGAAAAGGGACATGAGGCTTGCGGGATATCGTGATACTCCTCTGTGTAAAATATATCAATACAATACAAAAGGTTTATCTATACTTATAGCGTTCACCCATCTGGAATATTACAATAATGTTTTGATGTAGTATCTTAGATTTTGCGACATTTATTTATAATGATTTGCTCTGTTCTTGGGGGAAATATTTTTATCAATTGAAGAAATTATTGTTGAGAAATAACTATTTCAACTGAATATAATGCGTCATATAATTCTCCGCACACACTATGATTTAGACTAAAGAGGGGAACTGGAGACAATGTAGGATGCTACAAGTTGCAAAGCCAATGCCGACAGCTATACGTAATATGGTACATATATATGACATTGCCATAGGCACTACCACCTACTTCCCAGGTCACACAACAGCCTACAGGTACAAACGGTATCAGATAACCTCAGCCAGTACGATTCTATGTGTTTTCACTACCCTACCTGATACATACGAGCTTCAGTTCCATATCTGCACTTGCACTAACTGATCAAGATGTATGTTTGTCCATGTTAGAATTGGACCATATTTCTGAATTAGTGAGTTCATCGTCATAGTGTCAAAAAACAAGAAAAATCTGTCAAAAGCCATCATTGGACACCCATGATAAATTTAATGCGGAGGCATGACATATATGTATGTATATAGTCACCATGACATTTCATAAATAATTTTTACTCGGTTGACATGAGCTTTTTTGGATTAATTTAGGGCTACGTGATAATGGGAAAATTAATGGCATGATTCATGTTATGAGAAATTACTCAAAGGCAGAAACAGTTTGCCTAGGCCTAGAAAGTCCTGAATTATATCTTTAATGTGCTTGAGATATTGTGTAATTTCACCTACATTGGGTGACACTGTAACATTTTGTGATAAGATATCAGGAAAAGGGTTTTGGACCCCAACTTACTGCTTCGAGCTATAGTTGTGTCTGTGTATAATAGAGGGGACAGAGACTCCTTTCACGCAGCTATTTACCTTCTGTCGGCACTATGGGAGGATGATAGTGGTTGTCTGAAAGCACCAGACTGTCGCTATGTGCTTTTACCCATTACCTCGGACATGCTCTTTCAGTTGAGCAGCAAAGAGTTGTAAACCACTGCCAGGCTCTGCTACCTTCATTTATTGTTCGTGTAAATGGGTTTCCCGAAAAAGGGGCATTGAACTGAAAGGCTACCCTTGCATTGGCAGCTGCCATGGATAGAGTGTTAGTTTGTCCAGGACAGGACTTGAACACTTGAACAATAGAACACAGGTTGATCAAGTCTCCTCTGCAAAGTCAATTGGACGTTAAACTACACAAACAAACAAAAAAAGGTTGATGTTAGATGATTAATTCTCATCCATATTGGCGATATGACCCAGATTTACCACGTAATCCCCCAGATTTACCACACCTAATTGGAATATCATGCTAACCATTTGAGTTATCTTCGGAGAATTGAATGGAGCTCACTATCCAATGTGTTTTGCATTTAAATGGTGGTACATTTTGGTACTGGTATATGGGGACAGTGCTTTATGGGGTAGGGCTGCTCCTGAGGGAATGAACTGTAGATATCTCAGGGGTATGGTTGGTCATCTGTACAACACGACAGGCGGTCCTTGAGGGGCAGGGATCACCACGGGGATCACCATAGCTGCACAACCCAGAGCAACCATTTGTCCTGGGGTGGTTACACCACTCAGTGCGACCCCAGCTTCTGGTCTACAGCTCGTAGCCAGGGGTGAAGCCCACAACTCCCACCAGAGAGAGTGTTGGCCGGAGCCACAGCTCAAACTCACCCAGTTACTACCGGCCACTGATCAGCTACGTCTCTCTATACCTCATGCAGCTTAACGGATGCAGAATAATGGGATTAGTCTTTATTTTATCTTTTTATAATCAACAAAATGTTCTATTCACAAAAAAAGTAAGTATGGCGGTACATAAGTAGGTCGTTTACATAACTTTATAGTACCATCTAAATATAGATACATATGAGTATGGATAGGGGAGACAGTGAGGCATGCAGTGCAGGGCGTTCCCACAATGGTCATACAGTTGTGTCTCTGCTGCCTCATACAAACTAGGTTTATCTGGTCTGTGGTGCCGCTTTCTTTCACCCTGGCTGGATGCCGACTGTGGCCGTGGGTGCTGGGCTGTTATGGCCACAACAGTTAGTTTCTGCGTCATTACACAGGACACTAAGCCTGTGGGCTGGGATGGATATCTGTTTGGATACTTTCTGACCCCGCCTACCCTATATATTCTAGTCATATATCGTCCAAACAGTAAACTACACCAAATAGCTTTTAGCGCACCATTGTTTAAAGTAGATGTCAAGTTGACGCCCAGACACAGTTATATTATGCACGGCATCTGATTGGATAAAACTCCACAGGGATACACATGTCTATACCAAGTCTTTGCCAGATTTACATTTCTATCTTCCCCTTCCCTCGGCTTTGTACTTGCCAGTCGTTGTATCATATGAGCCTAGATATGACACTTTCTGTGGAGATCCTTCTCATAGAGAAAAACAGAACTGACTACATTGTAATAAATTGCCGCCTAATTAGAATCCCGTTTCCAAGTAACATCGGGCTCAAATTTCACTGCCATGGGGTCAGACATCCATAGTACCATTCGGGAACAGACATTTACACTGATGAGCCATTATGGCAGCTGTATGTAGATAGTACAGACCACGATAGTATCACAGTAACATGGTCACAGTCCATAATGTTACCACAGTACCATATGGCCACAGTCCTCATTGGTACCCCAGTAAGTGGTCCACCTGCAAATATTCCATTGCTTACAAAGCTGTGGCATCAAAAGATGAAATTTTAGGAGCTTTAAGATTATTATTATTATTAGATAGGGAGATTGTTGTCACCTCATTGGAAATGATCCCCTAATTTCCTCATCCCAACACGTGATCCCTATCTAAGCAGACGCCGTGTGTTTGCCACAACTATGGCTACACATGGAAGAGTAAAGGCGTCACCATGACTCTTTTCTCAGAGTCATGACGGCTTAAGTTAATTAGCCCTTTCATCACAACAAGTATGAATCTGTTCCTAAATTAGGCCACAGCTAGGAATCCAATGATGAAAGGGTTACAGGGATATAGTTACTCTGGTCATATCATTTGGCCCATGTACAATTTTACTCTGTCTTTGGACAGAGTGAAGTAGTGCTGACTCTGTCTGGTCACGGTAGAGCACTTTGACCCCGCGTGAAGGGTCAGGTGAGAAGGGCTTTAACTCTGATGATTGTCTTTAGGAAATATCTCTGGATGAGGAAAGCAACAATGTTGGTACCAGAGGGTACCATACACCTTTCTGATGATTCAACTGCAGTTGAATCTTTATAAATAAAGAGGCATTACATTTTGGGCATCTTTCATGCGAGTCACGTGGGAGACACATTGTCACCCTAACTATAAACAGAGACATGGCTACGCCTATAATTTTCTCCATACACAGATTACAATGCCGGTCCACATGAAAACAGATGACGTCACGCGGCATGAATTGCCTGGATGTTTACGTCAAGGCTGCAAGCTGTAGTGGGCTTTGTTGGTTTTCTCCGAGTCCATCAGAGGAACACTGCTAGCGCCGTCTACTGACGGCCGCATTAATCTGGCGATAATTGATCGAGATCCAAGCCTCGTTTTCGCTGCGACAGTAAGAGCGTTCGTAATTGAATCGACTTGATCCGAGATTGAACCAATTGAAGCCTTCTTTGTTTAACAGACCTCAACATAGATCCCCTCGTCAGACATGCTAAGCAAATTCACACAGGGCTTCATGTTAAAGGTTCTATACGCCCCTGCCATGGCCTGCAAGGGGCCGGGCGTGTTGGCAGAGAGGAGAGGGGTCTTAGCCCTGTCTGCTATTTAGTTTAGATAGGGATGCTTCCCGTAACTTGAGGCATTTTTCAGTGTCATACTCCACAATTCCATTTGTATCGATATCAATTGATAGACATTCAGTTGCGCCTCCTGCTTGCAAACTGGCCACCCCCGTCATGTAGAACAAACATAAGCAGCAGCTGTTCTGTAGAGTCTTTAGGTTATTGATCTCCTCTCAGGATGTCAGTAGTCTCAATATCCACGAGGTGACGGTCCTTTATTATACCCACCGATCCATGTTATACTGTTGTTTACTGAGCCTGAGCCTGTTGTTTACTGAGGTACTTTTAATGTACAGAGCCTGAATAGTACTCTGCTATTGTACTGGAATGAACATAGCCTGAATAGTATCATGTGTTATACTGTAATATAAAAAGCCTTAACGGTATCATGTTATATTACAATGTACAAAGTAACATTTTGAATAATTTGAGGACATAAATTTGAAAAACTGAAGTCATCAGTGATGACAACCGGTCCGGACATGGGGGTAATAAAGTGATGACCCAAAGTAATCACACCCCAGGTGTCGTTAATGGTACATAGCTGTGCCTCTCCATGGGTAAAAATCGACACGGCCGACATGGCGACACGGCCCTTTTAGGCCATTTTAAAAATCGACGGACACAGGAAAATTAGGATAAAAATCGACCCACAGCGATTTTTCTCTAAGTTCTTATATACCTTAAAATCGACACGATGAGATGGCCCTGTAGCTAAAAATCGACACGGCGACACAGTCAAAATTCTGGGGACCCATGTAGAGGCACATAGCTGTATAGTATGAAAAGTATGTACTATGTACATAGCTCTTTCTATTATGAGACATTACTAGTTACAGGGGGCAGAGATCATCATCTTTACCCATGTGTGGCTTATTAATAACAATGTATGCTACTTAGTTCAATCTACAATACACCAAGACTTGGATTTTATTTTTATGACAACCTATATGTTGTCACTATTAACTGGGTTCAATTACCCTGGGTTGTCAGTGCAGTACTTGTGAAGCTATATCTATACAGCTTAGAGTTATAAGGAGCATAATGTATAAGGCAGCCGTTAGATCTAGCCGAAAGTCATAATTAAGAAGATGTTCCGGTAGGGAACAATAATAGAACATACATAGATAAGAAGCTCATTTATGTAGTAGATTATTTGTATTATGGTCCCTGCTCACAGAGTGATATATAGTATGAAATGTGAGGTGCAGTAACTACGATTGTAGAGACATTGGAATGCTATCTATATTCATGGGGGAGTGAATAGAATATACTGTCCATGATCTGCATTTTCACTCAATCATAGTATACAGCAATAGCGCCATTGTAGCATTAATGCATACAAATAGAACAATATGCTGGAAGCCGATAAGCTATCACTCATCGCACTTGGTCGCTGGTGGGAGATTGCCATTACCCCTGAATGTATAGAGAATCATTCTTCACTGGATTTAATGACTGGTGAATGAGCTCACATAACGGATTAGTTGGGGCAAGAGGAGGTTTTGATGTCTTCATTGGTCGATATGCGAGATGCAACTTAGTACGACTGAGCCGCTATGATGTATTGCAATATATGATAGTGTTGCTGGGTATTGCATGTTGCGTGTTAGCAGGGAGAAGCGATGCCTCAATAATGTCTTCATGTTATGACAAAGTATCATGCCAACTGGGCTACATCAGGACTATGGGTTTTCTGCTATACTCATATGTATGGGTATAGACCCCTAAATTCGACATGGCGACATGGCCATTTCTTAAAATCGACATGGCGACATGGCCATTTCTTAAAATCGACATGTGACATGGCCATTTAAGTGACATGTGACATGGCCATTTCTTAAAATCGACATGTGACATGGGGCTTAGTGACATATAGAAAAATCCCTCACTTGGAGTGCAGTAGGTTACGCAACTTTTTCTTCAAATTTTTGGCCCTGTAGATTGTCAATTTTACTAAATTTTCCAGGGGCCTGCGGCCCCAAGACCCCCATATATTAATTCCTTAGTGACACTAGTGACATGGCTTTTACCTTAGTGACATGCGACATGGTCATTTCTTAAAATCGACATGCGACATGGGGACCCCCCCCCATCTACCCCCCCATATGTAAATGGTGCTTTATGTAAACTCCATCATGCGAGCTATTCCACAGGGCACGACAATCACATCGATGCCCTCTAGAGAGTATTTAATAAGCCTTGTAAATAGCTTGATATTATGATTCATGAATTCTATATCGATATGAAATGCTATGTTCTGGAGTACATGGAAGTGGGGATTGTGACAGGTTCAGTTCAGTTCAGCTAAAAGCATATTAGTTGCCATTCCTAGAAGTGAACAACAAGACATCGATGATAATATTTGAGATCTACTTTCGAATCTACATCTATTAAACCGGTCATATGCTTTGTACATTTTTGTATATTATGTTTCTGACGTATTGATACTGCGATATAATATTATTTGCTAAATGCTACAAACATTTAGCTGGAGTATGAGCCAATTGATAATTTCAGTATGAAATAAGCGATTTACATACATACATGCATCTATACGGACATAGATACATTATACGGTGTGTTTGTCCGTCTATACATCTGAGAACGGCCACTTTTAAATATCATTTTTTCGTTACGTACGTAAATATCGTAGGCGGAATGGAAGGATGGTGGTGCAAACTGCGTTCATAGTAGTATATTGACGTGTTGATTTGCAACTGGACATAACAAGATGACAAATAATCTATAGTTTACACGCGTACTTCCAACGTGGTCGGTTTTACTAGATAACTACGGTAGCGCCAGTATGTTGAAAACTGACAGTATGGGAAGCGTTCAGTTACAATCACTAACAATATTATCACATAATGTATTCAGCTGAAATCTGCAGCTACAATCACTCACAATGTTATCGGATAATTCAGCTAAAATGGGTAATTCAGCGACGCAAAACAGAGAGGCACAGCTTGGCAGAACTGCATCGTAAGAGCTTTATAAAGGGCTAAAGTGCTTAGAAGTGAGGCTGTGCGGTGTGTCCGGACGCCTGCCCCGACCACTGATCTAAAGGTAGGAGCAGTGGGTGCCACCACCGCCTAACCTGCCTCATCACACATGTCACTTGTGGAGGCAGACCACCCACCAGCCCGCCACTTGCCATCTCCTCCAGTCGGCAATGAGGAGACCCATATGGCACACTGGTGTACCCCGTCAATTGGATCAGTAGGCCGACTGGCGTCAGGGCCCCGGCCATGTGGTAAATCTATGGTGCTGTCTAGTGTGTACCTGACATTGTCAGCTCCGTTCAACAACAGGTGCTGTTATAATCAGAGCCATGCTTCTCCAGTTCACGTGCGGTAATGGTGTCTACATGACCAGGTTCACCTGCAGAACTGGTCATTAGGCACTATTTCTGTCGTTTTTAGCTATTCATAGGGATTTATTAGAGACAATTAGTGTGTTCCAGGGCATCCTACTCACCGTCGTCCATATTAGTCTACCTATGTGCTCCACTCCACATCCCACACCTGTATATGATTTCCTGTGTACCTCTCACTGTACACATGACTCCCTTTGTGTACCTCTCACTGTATACATGACTATCACTGTACACATGACTCGTTGTGTACCTCTCACTGTACACTGACTCCCTTTGTGTACCTCTCACTGTACACATGACTCCCTTTGTGTACCTCTCACTGTACACATGACACCCTTTGTACCTCTCACTGTACACTGACTCCCTTTGTGTACCTCTCACTGTACACATGACTCCCTTTGTACCCCTCACTGTATACATGATTATCACTGTACACATGACTCTTTGTGTACCTCTCATCGTACACATGACTCCCTTTGTACACGTCTGTCAGAATTATTCGCTGTCTACATCTGTACACAAGAGTCCATGCGGACCATGTGCACCCTTCAGCTTCACTTTACATGTCTGTATACATGATTCCCTGTGTACCTCACTATAGGCGTCTGTTCACATGACCCCCTCTGTATTTCTCACTGTGCCATTCTGGCTGTGCACATAGCTGCATAGCCGGGTACACGGCGCCCGTCTTGAATAGCTGGCTCGGAGTCAGCGACGAACGCCGTGCAGACTTGGATAGCCCCAGCTGACAAATGACTTTACCTCTCCCTCAAACTGGATAAAAACAGTGTCCTTGATATTAAACTGTGGATGGTTACTATCACCAACACCCCTCCTCTGTTCCTACCTACTCACTTTTACTGTAATATCAGTCTGGCTGTTAGAAATGGGAAGAAGTTGTCAGGACATTTTCATTTTGGTAATCCATGTCCTGTTACCTGGAACTGGAAGTGCCCTCTGGGCATGTGCAGAGAGTGAGGCAGGAAGTAAACATGACCATGCTGCCTTGCCCAATGAAGCATGACAGGGACCCTAGATCTAGCAGTATGGCAGGGGCACTTTCGCGTGAGGAACCTGGTCAACAAAGTTTAGCACTGGGCATGCGCAGTGGGTACTTCCAGTTTCGCTGGTACCCATCAGAAATTGTAGGAAATGGTACTGGACCGGAAACCTACCAGCAAAACCAGGGCAGGCAACTTTGTTGACCAGGTTCCTCACGCGAAAGTGCCCTGGGAGCAGTGCATTTCGGTTTTGGCCAATACAAGTCGGCAGGCCTAACTGGTCTAATAGCTGCATACATGTAGGAGACTCAGAAACAGGAAGGTACCTAAAGGTTTGTTCAAAGAAGGCATCTGCCATGATGAGGAAGCATTTGGTTTGTTGCATTCAGCGTCTGTCAAGGCCCAAGCCTTTCTGCACCTTCAATACCCTGGGCTCAATATATGCGAGGTGCGGGTCTAACGGTTATAATATGTTTGTTACATTATTAATTTCAGCATTGTGCCCATTGGCCGCTAGCTGCCTGGCACACTTCCTCTGGCCTGCCTGCAGCTGGTGTTGCTTTGTTGTTTGGTCCCAGCCCCCAATGTTTCCACTTTAGACACTTAAATAGTCTGCCAGTATTAATTATAGCCATTGTCTGCCTGGAGGCGGCGGGCCGTGTTGTTGTTCAACCCTATTTTAACGCACACACAAAACTAATGACCAGCTAAAAATAGATGGGCCATAGCCAATTTTTGACTGCCTTCGTCAACACCAGACAGTGTTTGTAAGGGATCCAATCAATTACGCCGCCCAAATCCTCTCTGGTTTGGCCACGCGCTCAATTAACAGAAGCTCATTTAATAAGATTTCAACAATGACCAGGAACACTCTGGTAGAAAATTTAGTAATTTTTTCTTCAGCTGCTGACTTCTGCAATGAATTGTGTGTCCTTAGAGCTGGTCCTAGTTGTCTCCAGTACTGAGTGGTAGTCGGTGCTGGCCGCCGACTCGGCCCTCGATAGGATGGTTTTATACTGAGGTGCCTAAAAATAGCCCAGTGCTTAAGGCTGTTGCTGCTGCTGCTGTATGGAGTAGGCTTGGTGCTTGTGGAGGAGCGGGTCACCGAGTAGCTGGTTGTGGGGGGGGGGGGGAGGGGTGCAGCCTCACAGAGTATGGGGCAGTGCTGGGGAGGGGGCAGAGTTACAGAGTAGGGGAATCAGTCCTGGGGGAGGGGTACTCTCGTTCCCAAAGGCTCTGGTAACAGCCAAATGACCTTGAACTTAGAATTTTGCTGGGTCTGGGCAACCCCTGCTGGTAGCTTGGAACCAGCGAACAGGAACAGGAAATGGAACTGGGGTGCTGGGGGTGCAGCCTCACAGAGTAGGGGGTCAGTGCTGGGGAGTGCAGCCTCACAGAGTAGGGGGTCAGTGCTGGGGGGGGGGGGGGGGAGGGGGGTGCAGCCTCACAGAGTAGGGGGTCAGTGCTGGGGAGTGCAGCCTCACAGAGTAGGGGGTCAGTGCTGGGGGGGGGGGGGGAGGGGGGTGCAGCCTCACAGAGTAGGGGGTCAGTGCTGGGGGGGGGGGGGGGTGCAGCCTCACAGAGTAGGGGGCCAGTGCTGGGGGGGGGGGGGGGGTGCAGCCTCACAGAGTAGGGGGCCAGTGCTGGGGGGGGGGGTGCAGCCTCACAGAGTAGGGGGTCAGTGCTGGGGGGGGGGGGGTGCAGCCTCACAGAGTAGGGGGTCAGTGCTGGGGGGGGTGCAGCCTCACAGAGTAGGGGGTCATTGCTGGGGGGGGGGGGGTGCAGCCTCACAGATTAGGGGGCCAGTGCTGGGGGGGGGGGGGTGCAGCCTCACAGAGTAGGGGGTCAGTGCTGGGGGGGGGGGGGGTGCAGCCTCACAGAGTAGGGGGTCAGTGCTGGGGGGGGGGGGTGCAGCCTCACAGAGTAGGGGGCCAGTGCTGGGGGGGGGGGGGGTGCAGCCTCACAGAGTAGGGGGTCAGTGCTGGGGGGGGGGGGGGTGCAGCCTCACAGAGTAGGGGGTCAGTGCTGGGGGTGCAGCATCGTAGAGACATTGCTTTGGAGGGGGTGCAGGCTCTCAGATTAGGGGCATCTAGTGCTGGGGGCGGGGTGTCCAGCCTCGCAGAGTCATTGCTTTGGGGAGGGGAGATGCAACCTCACAGTGTAGTAGGTCAGTGCCGAGGGGTGCAGCCTCGCAGAATCATTGCCTTGAGGAGGGGGTGGGGGGTGCAGGCTCATAGAATAGGGGCGTCAGTGATCGTATTGTGACTGTGTGCAGCTTATCCATTGCCAGTTGTCCATTACAAAGGCTCAATGATTCGATTGGTTATATTCACCTTGACCAGCCAATGAGATACGCCTCCCACGACCACTGGCCAGCTCGCTATGTCTCTATGGGCCCTTTCCAACACATCTCTCCATGTCCGGTGTTTCAAACATTGTTGGCAATTGACACACTCTGGAAGGCTTTCATCAATGTGTTTTATTATCATGTATAGACATCATCTGATTAATGCTCATACTATTTGTAATATAAAATGTAAACCCCTTCCACAAATACATTGTTAAACAATGCGTCATGCCCCAGATACTGACAATTGTGTTACCAGGCATCCAGTACCAGTCCCTGAACACCTATTTGGATGCTGTGTTACCAAGATAGTGGGTACACAGGGCAATACATCGTATTAATTGAGTGAAGTGCTCTGACCGAGTGTTGTTGTTGTCGTTGCAGGCGCTGACACGGCTTCAGGCGGACCCCTCTTGTGATGCCGCCCTACTTCCAGCCAACAGAAAGAAGAACGCGTATCCGGAGGTGTTACCCTGTGAGTAGTAGTGTTCTACAATATATGCACAGTATATAATGCTATAGTATGGGTCTACTCTCTATATTGGAAACGGTGAATTCAAAGACCACAGCAAACTACGATAAATAAAACGGGAGAATTTCCCAATCAGGCCAGACTTGAGCAGCCACCTGCTCCTTGCAATAAACGGCGCCATTGCGGGATTTGGAGTTTACTGTATAACTACCCCAGTGTATTGGGGGATGGTATTGCACGGGAGAGGTGGAGACAAAATGCCCAGCTTGAAGTATAATGCGTTTCTAGGATATACTGGGCTGAGCGGCCCACACAGATAATCTTTAGGCTCCAGACCGTAGTCGGTACTGACTAACAAATCTTTCAATAGTACCTAACCTAGTTAGTCTTTTTCTGGCTCCCTATACAACCAACCTAGGTTAGTTGAAACTGTCAGCTTGGTCACTACTGACCAACTCACCTTAGTTTTCTCCATGTCAATGAATATTAGGCCAAGTCCTTTTGAGTAAGGCATTATTCATTATGTTGTTTTACGGTAAAACTGGAACTTACCTCAGTCATTTTTGAAAAGCAGTTGGTCATGCCTGACCAATGTCCCCATGACTAACCTGGGATAGCCACTATAGACTAAGGGCCGGATCATTTAGATTATCAATGCACACCATTTGCGCTCCCATTTTCAGGAAAAAGCCCTCGGCAAAAAGTCAATACTGAGAAGCTGGGAGGGGAGGTGAGGGATATGGTTGTCTCAAGGCTTCAATCCTGGTAATAAATACCATTCTCATCTTGCTTTTCCTACTAAAAGAAAGCAGAAGGTGTCTTGATAGGTTTGTTTACAGAAGATACAAAAAGTCGCAATAGGCTACATACTGTAAATGTATGTTATTTCGCACTGTACATTCTTTCACGATTTTCGCAGATATGGAAATCCACGAAAATATGTACAGCGTGAATATTTATCCAGTATTGTGATATAACTACCATATTTGAAAATTTGCGAACTCAAATACACACATCCTGTTTCTACAGAGCAAAGGAGGGGCCCAACATGCCCCACTCAGATAACACCAACGGTTACTGGTCACAGAGAAACAGGACAAATGGACATAGACAGATAGCTGTCTGACAACCTACTACCTTGGGACAGACAGAGACATACTGCTACCATATACAGCTGTCTGACAACCTGCTACCTAGTGGAAGACATGCTGCTACCACACATACCTGTCTGGCAACCTGCTACCTAAGGATAGACAGATAGAGACATGGTGCTACCACATATAGATGTCTGACAACCTGCTACATCTGGACTAGAGTAGAAATGGCCGTCCCTAGTCGCCCGTGTGAACGGCCATGAAGTATATTAGCAAACTTCTTCTGCTGTTTGCACTGGCTCCGGGGACGGCCCTCCCTTCCCTTTCCCTTTAGTTAATGTGCCGATTCTAGAACACAAGTGTGCACAACAATAGGGGGACCACCCCCTCCCTTAACACTGCGCCTCCTCTTGTTCCAAATTCAGGATCCGACATGGGGTTGTGTCCTCCTCTGTAAAGCTGATAGGCAATTGCAATAAATCAATAGCACTCAACATTAATTTGCCCCTTTCATGCACCCACCGAATATACCTTCAGGAATATTGCCCCTACTCGGTACTAAATTCCATTGTCATGTGAGGATCATTGATGAGGGTGGGCAGCTCCTTATAAGGGACAAGGCCTTTACGAGCACTTAATAGCAGTACTTAGGTTCCAATGCAGCGCGGTGAGAGTGATGGAGATTACTAAAGAATGCAATCAGGCGCTGACCCTACAAGGCATTCATCTTCATCTGCCACGCACTGTCAGCTGTTACTGCCTCTGTCGCTATGTTAGATATCTGCAGGCTGTGGCGCGTTGGGCTGTAGGGCGGCATATGTCTCCTTCTCGTGAACGTGATGCAACTCACTGAAACGTGCTATTTTCTATATATTTCCAATCCTTTTGCTTTTTTGCTCAATTCTTTTGGCCTATATGTTGCAAAGTATTTAGTTCTACCAGAATATATATAGTTTACCCTACCTCTGTATCTTATTAGGTCCGAATTATGGCCAAAAGTGACCCAAAGTTGACGTTTTTGTCTATTTTGGGATGGTTTATTAATTTAAAAATGTATAAAAACAATATCTTTCCATTCTTTTTGTGTTGTATTTCAAAAGAGCAATTATGTGCATAATTTTAATGTATCATAATATATTTTTACCTCACCTATTACTCACAAATCTCAAATAACTCACTTCACCCCATTTTCGCCTTTCTGACCTATTTTTGGTATATTTAATGATAATTATAAAGTTTCCAACCCCTCCAATAAATGATTATGTTTGCACATATCATAGATGTATTTTAACGAAGTTCTGCCCATGTAGCATCAGGAAGAAAAGTTAGCCTACTAATATCTGCCTGAAATCCAAGCAAAATGGTGCTGCAGAAAATTGTTGTATGTCTATATTTCTGAGGTATCCTTTCTGACCACTTTTTGTACCTCTAGGTGTACCATGCAGAGTTATGGTACTTAACTGTGTACTATATTTCCATTTTATAGGCCCCTATTGCCCTCAAACATAATCCAAACATCAGGTCTGTCCAATCTACAAAAGCAACTACATGAGTCAATTAGTGCTCCTAGAAATGAAAAAGAGAGAAAAATCGCCTTTCTGACCAGTCAGAAAGGCAGTCAGAAAGGCGATTTTCTGACCATTCTTTTACTGGGAAGGAGAATGGGGATGCATCATGGGTAAAGTTTGTGATTTACTAAATAGCATAGTGATATGGCCTCCTATTAGCATAGATTGAAAAGGAAAACATATTTATAAAAATTGTATTAACCACCTGTACAACCTAAAAAGCAAAATCGCCTTTCTGACTAGTTTTTCTGACCATTTTTTTAACTAGGAAGTAGAATGAAGATGCACCATAGGTAAAGTTTGTGTTTTACTAAATAGCACATTCATATGGCCCCTTATTGGCATAGATGGAAAAGAGAAAATATTTAGGAAAATAGTATTAACCATCAGTACAACATATAAAACCAAATCGCCTTTCTGACTGGTCAGAAAGGCAGTCAGAAAGGCGTTTTTCTGACAATTCTTTTACTAGGAAAGTAGAATGGGGGTCCATCATAGGTAAAGTTTGTGTTTTACTAAATAGCGTATTGATATGGCCCCCTATTGGCATAGATGGAAAAGAGAAAATATTTAGGAAAATAGTATTAACCATCAGTACAACATAAAAGCAGGGATATTTCTAGGATTTTATGCAATGGGCCAATGGCGCATCTATAGGAAAAACAATGCGCCATTTTCAAAATTAATGGGCCATTAACTATATTTTCTTGGAACTATTAATTTAACTATATAATGGCAGTGCTCCAACAAGAATACTTTTATGTTGGAATTTTCAATTACTGTTCCCTTCACCTTGAATTATATAGGCCACTGTAGAACTATATACCAATAGATGAAAACAATCAAAGGGAAATTTATCAAGTCTTAAAAGAACAAAACATTTCTCCCCCCCCCTTTTTTTATTATCAAACCATTAAAATTTTCCCTGACCACATGTTGTCCTAACCCATGGGTACCATGCATGACCAGGGAAATAGCTGAGATAAATATATTATACATGGTAGGAAGGATGGAGGTGCTAACGGAGGACAATCAATAAAAAAGATTTCATAAGTGGCCAAAGGAGGAGGGACTTTTTATTTCATTAGAAAATTTAGGAAAATTCAGATGCTCAGTATATATATTTGAGATGACTAAATCCCCGCTGCTTTTAGCTTTCCAATGATATGCTATACCCCCCATTTGAGAATTCTGACTCATATTCTGGGGAATATATTTTCTAAACTTTTAGTAGGCCCTATGCCATGATGCTTTATGCGCCAATGGGCGCACTTTTGGGTATTTTAATGCGCCATTTTGCATTTAAATGCGTGTATTGCGCGCTGCGCGGCCCTAGAAATATCCCTGTAAAAAAGACAAAATCGCCTTTCTGACCAGTTAGAAAGGCGGTCAGAAGGGTGATTTTTCTGACCATTCTTTTACTGGAAAAGGAGAAAGGTGATGTATCATGGGTAAAGTTTGGTGTTTCCTGAATAGCTTATTAATATGGCCCCCTATAGGCATAGATGGAAATGAAAAAGTATCTATTAATATAGTATTATCACCAGTATAACCTAAAAGAGAAAATTGCCTTTCTGACCAGTTAGAAAGGCAGTCAGAAAGGCGATTTTCTCACCATTCTTTTACTAGGAAAGTAGAATGGGGATGCGTCAGGGGTAAAGTTTGTTTTACTAAATAGCATGTTAATATGGCCTCTATTGGCATAGATGGAAGATATTTTAATGAAAATAGTATTAACCACTAATATTACCTAAAAAACAAAATCGCCATTATGACTGGTCAGAAAGGCGAATTTTTTATATTTCAATGGCTTTATATGGTAGCAAAATGGGTAGTAATGCTTTGATTTAGAAGCAGAATTACTTGACTAGTGAATAAGAAAAAAAACAAAAAAAGTTTTTAGAAGAAAACTTAAATATTATTGTAAATATTTACATATGTAATATATAGGCATAATAATACAGTATTTTCGCCTTTCTGACCATTTTTTTACACATAGGAAATTACTTATAAGTCAAATACATTAAAATACAATATCTATAAGTTGTGTTGTGATGAACAAGTGACGGAATAAGGCTGTTGGAAGGAGAAAAAAGTGAGATTACATGTATCACTGGTTTTTCAGTATAAAACTGCAAAGTTCCTGAATATTTGTTACCGTGAAAAAAGGGAAAAAGGGGAAGAAAATTAGATATTCAAATTCATTGTAGAAGGGAATGGGATGCTTTAGGCATACAGTTTGGTGTTTTTTACTATGATCATAGATATGGCATTAAATTAACTGTAAAAGAAATTAGAATAAGTAATACACATTTATCAGGAGGCACATTTTTGTGTTAGGTACAAAATGTGGTCAGAAAGTCGATTTTAAATTCAACTATCCCAAATGAAATGGTTGCCATGGCTACTGGATACACATTTAAGTAAAATGTTGTATGCAGTAGTGTTCATCCAAACCTATATATCAGCAATGCAGAAGGTTTTTTTGGCATATTGCATGTTTTGTCTTGCCATCCATCTGCACCTGAGTTGCATCATGTTCATGAGACTAAGCCATATATGGTGGGCATGGTTGCAGGTTTGGTAGATTCACCTCAAGTCGGACACACACCTTGAGACAGACACTTGATTTTGTGTTTATTCAAACAATTTAAGTTCCTGATTTGTGTAAAATGGTGAAGATTAAGTGTCATCCTTTCAAAAAGAAACTAGCAGCGTAAATCGTACTGTACATGAATAACCTCAAGTTCCCCTGCCCGTCTAAGGGTGTGTGTCCGACTCATGGTGAATCTACCCTAATCGGCAAATACTATAGTACAACGCCATATGCTGCTGAGTGTGTCTAGCCAACGTCAGCTATATCTGAATACTGCTTCCTGTTATTCCTTCCCACACTATCGGTATGAAAGTCGATGGAGACTTGAACCTTGATCTTACATTGATATTATTGCCATGGCTTTCCATGCCACTTACACATAGCACATACTGATTTTGCCTTCCAAATTAGTGAGCTTGGTGCATGGACGTAACGACTGGCAATAGCGTTTACAGGCGTACGCGGTGTTACTCCCATCTATAGCGAAAGAACGGGAGGGAATGTCTTCCCGAGACCAGAGGGTCTACTCTGGCACTAGGTAACTGCTTAGGTTCCACGGAACATTCCGAGGACAGAGCTAACATGACCGCAAATGGAGCCATCATAAGTATCGCTATACAGCGAACACTGTGTAGTACAGTTAACATGGAGTTGGGCTATGGCCAAGGTACCGCAACACTGCAGGGCACTATACCCACCTACTTTGTCGATGATTGCAGACATCCTCTGTATTTAACACACTCCCCTATTCCGTACCGTCATCTCCATCGACCAGAAAGAGAGAAGCATAGAACCAACACTGGAAATGGTGCAATCAGGTTTATATTGTTCTGCAGCTATATTCCCTCTTTGTGGGCTCCCCTGGGTTCTGATTTATGGACATGTACCAGCTAGGGCTGCACGTAACCTATCCGAATATTGCTGTGCTCAGCTTAAACAATCCCATCTATCATTAAACCCCCAGCCTTGCTACAAAAGGTGCTGAATACAAGCCCTCGTTGCGAACTATTCGGTACTCTGACACGGGCTTTCATGTGACGTTATGTTTGATAGAGCCAAAATCCTTGCTACCTGTCCAGTAACAATCGCAGTGGAGGGCGGGCCAGCACTCTTGGCCTTATAGGGGAGATGTGGGTTGAAGAGGAAGTGCTCACGTGATGCTAACAATTGCTAACAAGTGAGTAGACCAATGCACCAAGAAAGGGTGACTCTTTCATAATAAGGTTGCGTTTACTTTGGTTTTAGCAGAATCCCCATAACACTGTCTGTAATAGCTATTTCTACAAGCATTTCATATCAGGAAATTCACAAGAGAATTATCCTTCAAATAGCTCATTTTAGAATGCACGATTTTGAGGTTGATTTGAGGTATTTGTTAGGTAAACTTCAGATATGTTCAAAAACGTTATTAACAACCTTTCTGAAAAGTCACCCTTTCTTGCTGCATGAGTCTATCTGGTTCAACAAGTCGCCCCGAGTTTTACTCTACACTACTGCCGTAGTCCTTTTTGGAAGGTTATGGCACTGACACTAATCTAGTCCCACTGACTTTCTGTTTAACTATGTATGGTAGTTCGGGTCATACTTAAAGACATTAGCAGAAGTGGTATGGTCATGAGTTACTGCTGCTCATAAGAATACTGTGATAGCATAATATAGTTTGGTACCATCTTCAACCACAATAATTCTGTCCCTTTCCTGTAATACCATTTTTAGTAAATGGTGATGTAAAATACATCTCTAAGCCCCTTTGATTGTCTGTACTATACGAGATGGCCATGTAGCTGTAAGTATCCCTGTATGGTAACTCTATGTTATTTCCACTCGTGTTAAAATTGCCTATTTCCTCTCTTTCAGTTGACCACTGCAGAGTCACGCTTGATAGTCTTCCAGGTGTTCCAAATTCAGACTACATCAATGCCAGCTACATTGATGTGAGTATTCGTTATGAATGTTCTTTTTTGTAAAATGAATAGATCTTGATCAGCAAATCAGAGTTGATCATGATGATTACGAGTTATCATGATGATTACAAGGTTATCATTATCAAGAAGGAAGACAGAAGCCTTCAATCTGGTATCTGAAAATAAAAGTAATGAAGTGAAAGGGAATATAACCAGGTCATCACATTTCTCTAAACCATATCTAATTCAAAATACCCAGCGAAATCCTACCACGTTAAAAAATGTTAATGCTATTTAATTTCGATTGTCTTGTTCTATATTATACAATAGACAACTTGCCCCTTACTGACACATGTTGTGTCGATTCGTTGCAGGCATATAACAAGCCAAAAGCCTACATTGCTTCTCAGGGTAAGTGATTAGCAGTACTCTCAACCATGATGAATGTGCATCTACCACTATGCCCACGTACAATCTAACCCATTTCCATAATAAGTAAAGGAAACACGACTGTTACAAGGACCACATTGATTCAACCAGTATTTTGACTGTTCTTTCGCAGGGCCTAGATACCATACCGATGCAGACTATAAGTGTCAGGGTGAGGTAGCAGTAGTAGTAGTAGTATAAGATAAGATAGTAGTAGAACATGGGTCAGGTTAGGGAGGAGGAGTAAGGGTACAGTGGTACAGTGGTACAGAGGTGAGAGGGTAGTAGTATAGATACAGTAGAACATGGGTCAGGGTGAGGGAGTAGTTACTGTTTAGGTACAGTAGAACATGGGTCAAGGTGACGTAATAGTTGTCATAGTTGTATCTATAGGTAAATCATAGCCACACAGAAACATATTTAAATACTAGCACGGATTTTACTATGGCCACATTTCTTCAACCAGCATTTGACTGTTCTTTTGCAGGGCCCAGCCGCCATACAATCAGTGACTTCTGGAGGATGGTGTGGCAAGAAAACGTGCGTTGCATCGTCATGGCAACAAATGTATTCGAACACGCACGGGTAAGTAGACATCCCTTTGTATTATCTATTGATGTGAACTGAGACTGCAGACAGAGCAGCGGTTCCCATGAACCACTACCTTGGGACTTGTTTTTAACTGCTGGGTATTACCAGCATCATGGGGAGCCTGCATGGTAATGCTGCTACAGCGGGTCTGTCAGCACAGTGACTGTAGCCGCCTAGCCATCAGGAAGCTGGCCAGCAGGGGTTTTGCTATAGAAATCTGCCGAGAGGCTATAAAAGATAGCGCTGTGTTTGGATGTTGACATGGATACAGTGTCTGGGATAGTGGGTTGCATGTGCAGAGAGGGTTGGATATGTCGCCAGCAGATGTGTTTACTGAGTGGTACAACGTACACACACGATACAGAAAGATAAATTGTGAATTTGCGCCACTCGACTTGGCGTTTAGATATATTGAATGTACGGTTCATATCCTGAGGCTGTCCTCTCACACCGTTGCCCACTAAGATATAGAAGAACAAAACGATGAAACGTGATAAATAGTGGAGTTTCACCCAAAGGTATATATAGCTAAGCTGTTCTTTATACTTATAGTTCCATACCTCCCTCCCGGCTCCCGTCCTACACGTACTACACTGATACCCCCCTCCTCCTACACAGACACCCTTCTCTGAATGTGGGCTAATGGAGGCGACAGGCAGGATCCGCTGGACGCACGGGGGCCAACAATAGCCCTTGTGCCTCTGGGGAGTGACCACTGGTCAGCTGGGACCGCTGCCGCCAGAGGCCATTGTCCAAAAGGTACCTGTGGGAGGGGAGTGGTTGGGGGAGGCCACTGGACTCAGATATAGATAAGTGGTTTCTGCAGAGCCATTCTTCTATTCCGCATTAGCAAGATGTCCTGTGTACAGCGCCATGTTGATTGGTACCAGTGTAAACAGTCTAACCTCCAGCAACCAGCTCAGCCAAATTTCAGGTCCGAGATTAGGGTACAAACAGGGTGTGAGTATTGTGAGAGGGTTGTACCTGGGCATTATTTATGTCAACTGTCCCTCATAGAGTAGTGGTTAGCATGGTGGACTCATGATGCAGAGGACCTAAGTTCAAATCCCTCCCAGGCCACATCTTGTCACCATACCATTAACAACCAATACCTTTTCTTATTTATATACATATAGTTCCTTTGAAGAAATAGGAATAAATAAATAAATTGTTCAAAGACTATTGATATTTCTTTGATATCATTTCAAGGTTGTGACTCACTTCTACCTATCAAAGCAAAATAAGAATGTAAATTCATGGTATGGTCACCAAGATATGACTTGACAGGGATTTGAGCTTAGGTCCTCTGCATCATGAATCCACCATGCTAACCATTACTCTATGAGGGACAGGTGACATAAGGAATGCCCAGGTACAACCCACTCACAATACTCACACCCTGTTTGTACCCTAGTCTCGGACCTGAGATTTGGCTGAGCTGGTTGCTGGTGACAATGGGGATACAATTGGTACCAGAGCAACACCTGGTGGCAGCACCAGTATCTCGCTAGTGCCTATAAGATTATAGGGCATGCAAATGTACCTATCCCTTTGGGTATCAGTTGCGCTGAGAGAGGTCTCATGCGTTTTGCATAATAATGTATACATTGTTTCTCTCAGTCGAGAAACGAGTTAGAATCATGTGCGTCAGTTTGGGAGATGTATGTCCAAATAAGGAGTCCTACATCTCCTCCTGTTTTATCATGTTTGTTTCAATTAGAAGCTGCCGCTTTATTTAGAAAATGAAAAAGTGTCCCTAACGTCCATTTGGTGGCAGTTCCGTTTCTTGAAATAAATGGAATGGCAGCTCATACAACACGAGGCATTATTGGATTAAAGTATGCAATGTCATAGCTGTTCATCAAACTAAGTATTACTAGCGTTGGGAGTACGTAATGATGACAAATATAACATAAATTTAAATCAGCTATATAATTACTCACATCCTTCCCCGTACATTTGCGTTGTGTATTATTGTGTAAGTTTACTAGCATTCGAGTATAAAAGTAAAGAATCGGCCAATTGGGTTCTTGGGAGCACATTTCATGAAATGGGGATATTCCTAAGTGACCATGGCAGATTTAATCAGGGTGGGTCAGAGGGTGATTGCAACTGGTCAGACTAGCCCTTTACAATTACATTTAATCCGATCCCTCTGGGGCATCCATCCAGAAAGCTCATTGGCCTTACACAGTTACAAAACTTCAGGCTAAAACATTAATCTTCACTTATTCTTGTGCCAATCCCTTTACATTAAATTTTATGGAAGGCTGTCTACTCAGAATGTTGTGTCCTCTCTGCATACAGTGAATTTGTCCGCTTGGCGGAAACGGAGCAGCCTGGTTAAAGATCCGACATTAACCTATTCAGTATTAAATAATGATTGAGTAATATAGTTATCGAAACGTTGGTTGCACAAAATTAAGGCCCGCTTAATGTTTTGTTGAATGAAAGGCGTTGATCAAAATCAACCTCCATGATAAACCATGAAAACGATTTACGCACTTCCCAAAAAGGGAAATCTGTAGACCAACTTTTCTAACAGGACGGTCATGCAGACTCTGGTGGACCTCATTTTATCCCACTGGAGGGCGTGTAGCATTGAGAGGGGTAGCCCTGCAGCAGACTAAAAGGGCTCCGACTGTACACCATTGTTCTTACATATTGCACTCTTACTATAGGAGCATCCTGGTTGGCCTCCAGATGCACCACAGATGCAAATATACCCCCGATGAGCCGGATATTTGTGTCCAGGCTGTGGTGTGGAGGCCCATTGAGGGGGGCGGGATTACAATAGGTGCCGTGTACAGAATATGAACTGACTGACTCGGCTGCCTGTATAATGGCAGCAGCGACCTGCATATATATGTGGGAGGAGTCAGAGGAGGAGGCACTTCTTAGGGTTCTACTAAAAGCATTTCTGTGTTTTTCTCCTCTCTCCTGAGCAGTATTGTATGATTTCTGTTTTGCCAGCCGCTTCTGGCTGGATTTCACTGATTGGTGATGTTGTATTTGTGTTTACAAAGTAAACTCCACCTAACGAACTAGTATTTACATTGTATACCTGTTCTACTGCATTATAGAGCCTGTTCTCCTCGATTTTATGTTATAGCCCAAATCAATCTTAAGGTTGGAGCTAAACGATTTTTTCAAATAATGCAAAACTATGCCTGTAAAATTCAACGTTGGCTCTTATTTATCAAATATTTCAACAAACATCTCCCTGTAGTCTACTGTCGGATTTTCATGCAGAATATTAATTCTTTCTACTTTCTCCTTTCAGCAACAATGTGAGAAATACTGGCACAATCAGCACGGTCGTTATGGCAACATAGAAGTATGGTTAGATAGCACGGATATTCTTGCTGACTTCAATATAAGAACCTTTAGAGTTAAACGGGTGAGTCTCTTTCAAAATAATGCCGTCTTACCTCAAGTTGTAAGCCTTAATTCGATTAGACCTAAATAAGGAAACGCACTTTATTATCAAGACGGGATTGTGCATTACAATAAAACGTCCCTTCATGGAGGCCATATCGCGACCAGAACACAACCAAACAGTGCATTCTCTTGTATACGATTACAACTGATTTTGACACCTGTCACAACGTCTTGCTGGCGCATGTGAATGTTTGTCTCAAATTCCAAAGTTGTCCAAGGTGTATGCATTTTGTATTCCACCACCCATCTCCATATCATACATCGGTCACATCTCATCTAAGTAACATACACAGACACTATCACAGTCACATCTCATCTATGTAACATATACACAGACACTACCACAGTCACATCTCATCTAAGTAACATATACACAGACACTATCACAGTCACATCTCATCTACGTAGCATATACGCAGACACTTAGTTAGCGACATGCCATTGCTCACCCAGGCAGTAAAGTGAAGGGTAGGTCATGTAGATCAATATGCCACAGCTGCTCCACCCCCAAGGTACCTTACCCAGATGCTTACCCCTATGCGTACCTTTAAATACACCATGTGTATACCAGTCAGGTAATAGATTCTTATTAGTAATTACCAGCCCAATTCCTTTTCCTCAGTGGCCTCTGCATTATTCTTGATGAGAGTTTTTCCGGTTGTCATTAATTCGGGTCTGAATATCGTACTCGGGCTCCAGAGGGAAGACCTCGTAATTAGAATTCAGGCATTGATATGATTAGTTCTCTCCAGTGTCCAAGGTTTTATCAGAATGCTGTTTTTCTGGACAAAATTCCCATTATGGTGTTTCCACGTTCTGCTCTGTACCACTCTGGTCGTGGACAACATCATTTGTAAACCGTAAAAGAACGCACAAGAACAAACTATAAACAAATCGATGTTGATTTCAAATGCAAGTTGGTCTCCACGTCTTTAAATCATACTCCATGCAAGAGTCACGATTCTGTTACAATCTGAAAGCCAAATGTAAATCTTAAATGTGTCTATAAGAGAATACAGTCATATTTAGCTTATTGGACGTTGGTTCAGTGCTGACAGAACCTTTTTAGTTATTTCCACTGGAATTTATAAGCGTTAGCATTTATTGTGGCAATTGCTGCTACCGTAGAACTACAACTGTAGGTTGACTTCAGAGTTGCTACCCCCTGGAGGAGAGTAGGGACGGATGGCTGGTATGAGGGGAGCTTTGCCTTTAGGGCTGTACACCCCATTCAAGATCAGCCTTCTGGCTTGTCACACAACTCCCTGCGATGCGTTTGTCATGTAGGCAGCTGTGTAGCGGCCAATGTGAACCTCCAGCTCCAACATCTCTGGGCTGACCAACCCCCTCCCCCCGCCACACACACACACACCCACACACCACCAGGGTTAACACACCCTCCGCCCTGGAGATGGCGCCAGGGGAGATACCACATGACGCAGCAGTGCGTCCTGGAGCAGTGTTTCTGGTATCGGGTTTGTAACAGAGGCTTTTGCTGTTTCGACACCTGTCCCCTTTCACTATTCACGGTCACCAGTTTCTGACGTCATTTAGACCCACAAAATCGACCGTAAAGATATTATTCATGTAACTGGTTAGTGGCTAAGGCAGCTGCTAGTCCTGGTCCTTTTTCTAGTCATACTTACGTCCAACTAAAGTGACCCCAAGGCAGCTGAGACGCCTTAATCCTCACATGTTTTAGGCCAGACTTGCCCATGTTGCTACCCCTTCTACCCCCTCTCTACCCCCTCTACCCCCTCTCTACCCCCTCTACCCCCTCTAGCTACCTCTACCCCCTCTGCCCCCTAAAATAATTCACTTACATAAATATACTATGCAGTCCACCCAAAGACAGAGCTGACTGGACAATATGGCAGAGGGTATTTGTGTAGTCTATTCCAACACTGCATGCCATGCCAAATATTCGCATGAAATCTACAATTTATACATGGAGGAACACTCAAAATGTCCGCCTGAGATCACACCAATTGCGACAACCTGAGACAGAGATTAGACCCACGTCCAAGTGGTGCCATCTATCTATGTCCACTTTATGGCTGTAGTCATGCCTTAAGTGTCTCACGTTACCGTAGATGGCATAAAATACCCCCTAGGGCCCTCCTGGCGGACGTGCTGATGGCCACCCAACGACCTCCTGTAGCAGAAACATCAGCATAAAGCCACCACACCGACGTGTCCTTCATTAAGCCCCTGCACCCTCCCTGCTCAACCCATTGTTGCACAGTATACCATTATACTTCCAAGCGATACTTTGCATATAGTAAAAACTAGGCTTATGCCACAAACGTAACATGATTCATTTGCTCTTGGCAAATCAAAAAGACTATACTGGTTCGCCCGCTAGAAGAACAAATAGTGTGTCTAATGAATGTTGCCTTCAATCCGCACGTATTAGGGAGCGGTTGGTGGATTGGCGGGGGGGGGGGGGGTGTAAACAAGTATCGACCCCTTGACCGGGTGAGAATTCCCCTATATGTTAGGATGCAAATAGTATCAGTAGAATGTTTGTCACCCATCACTCGTTTTATACTATACCCCATCATTCACGGAGTAGGAGTAAACATAAGGACTGAAGGGGTGGACTAGTCATCACCAGCGTATATAATACGCGTATATAAGACAAGGGCCTTGGAAAATGCGACAGTAACATCAAGGATAGTATGGGCTTTCTAAAACTGAAAGAATTTTCTAAATAGTCATGTTAGAATCAGAATTATTACTGGACATCGATTCTCTGTCTCTTTGTAGCTCTATAGTGATCGATGCCCAGTTTTATACTTCAGACCAGTGGCTCATTTTGGCTGTTTTTCGCCTCACAGATTGCTCCTAGCGCAAAATCCTGACTAGGTGTCAATATATTCTCTATGCCAATGTGTAATATGAGGGTAGAAAACAGTGGAACCTCAGTTAGAAAAAATCCTACTGAACAGTTTTTGAGAAAACTAGGGTTTTGTTGCCCTTTTTTGCTGTTTTTAGTACATTTCCTACATAACCCGTGAACGCCAGCATTTCTCAATTTTCAGGTATTTAGAATTAGAATTTGACATTTTTTTATTCGCAGTAGGATTCCTGAATACCGAGCCATTCTAGAAAAGCTATTCTTTGGAAAAAATACTTAGTATTTCTTGATGATTTTCGTTGCACAAATTTAGGTTGTAATATAAAAACTGCATTGTCATCCAATCAAAGTGTTTATGCACTGTTGATGGTCACCCCCTCCCACCCTCTTCACTGTGCATTGAAGGAGAACAGGCAGGGGAGGTACACGTGTCTGTATATAGCTGTTGACCTGGGTGCTGGGTGCATTTTTAATTTATGGGGTGCCAACTGTTCATGAAAGAAAATTCAAATAGATTTTTTTTTTTTTAGTATCAGATTAATGCAACTACAAGTCGTGATAGCACTTAAAGCATTCTATTTGCATTAATATGAATGGTGGCCACCTTATGGGGTGCCAAATATTCATGAAAGAAAAATTGATAAGAATTTGTTTTTTATTAGCATTAAATTGATGCAACTACAATTCTAGATTGCATTTCAAGCATCGGGGCATTCAATGAATGGTAGTCATCTTAGATATATGGGGTGCCAACTGTTCATAAATAAAAAAAAGAATAGAATTTGTTTTTTTATTAGTATCAGATTAATGCAACTACAATTTGTGATTGCACTTAAAGCATTGTGGCATGCAATGACTGGTAGCCACCTTCAATGTATGGGGTGCCAACTGTTCATGAAAGAAAAAAAAGAAAGTTTTTTTTTTTAAGAATCAAATTAATGCAACAGCAACTCAAGATTGCATTTAAGCATTATGGCATTCAATGATTGGTGGCCATCTTGAACCTATGGGGTGCCAACTCTTCATGAAAAAAACAACTAAATTGGATGTTTTTAACAGTTTAAAATTAATGCAACTACATTTCAAGATTGCATTTAAAGCATTGTGGCATTCAATGAATGGTGGCCATCCTAAACCTATGGGGTGCCAACTGTGTTTGAAAAAGGTATCAAATAGAAATGTTCTTATATAGATATCAAATTAATGCAACTACAATTCTTCATTGCACTGAAAGCATTGTGGCATTTAGTAAATGGTAGCCATCTTGAATGGGTTGAATGAAGGAATTTTAAATCAAATAGGATTTGTTTTTTTGATAGTATCAAATTAATGCAACTACAAGTCAAGATTGCATTTCAAGCATCGGGACATTCAATAAGTGATAGCCATCTTGAATCTATGGGATGCCAACTGTTCATGAAAGAAAAATAGAATAGATTTTTTTTTATTAGTATCAAACTACTGCAACTGCAATTCGAGATTACATTGAAAGCATGGTGGCATTCAATCAATGGTTGCAATCTTGAATTTCGAAATGAACTTACACACAGACGTATAGGCATGAACATGGTGTTCTCCTTCATATAGATATTCATGGATTTCTACTTCTAATAAATATAGCTTTCTGTTACATGGATGTCGATGTCCAGTTTTAGATATATATCCATATAGTGCATTGGAGTGCTATAATGTTGGACTGCTCTATATTTACACTAATCAAATATCAGTTTTTCAAAATTTTCTTGGAGCAATATATACCCACAAACCCTCAGAATACACCCATCGGAGAGTAAATTGCCCAGAAACCTATCAGAGTGCACTTATCTAACAATATATCTTCTCCAGAAATTCAAAGAAGCAATATGCCCCCAAGACTCCACAGAACAAATAAATAGTAGAATTTCTAAATGTTTCTGGAGTAATGTGAATATATAATTCATGTTCCAATACCCATCAGAAGACATAAATTCAACAATAGAATTATAGATTATTGGAGCAATATGCCCACCAACTACCTAGGAAATTCAAAAAGTTATTTTTCAAAATTTCCCTGATGCAACATTCTCACAGAACCACCAGAACAAACCCATCTAAAGGGTAGAATTTCTAAATGTTCTTAGAGAAATGCGCCCAAATATCCCCAGAATACACCAATCTAACAATAGACTTAGTCCTCTAAAATAGACAAATCTAGAGATTTTCAAAGTTCTCGTGGAGCAATATGAAAGAGAAGGCATTATGGAGAAAGAGAAGAGGAGGGAAGGAAGAAAGAAAATCTAGCCCTTCCTGACCCTCAAACCCGGCCCTATACCTGGCCATCTCTGACATCCAACCTGGCCATTTCTGACCCCGAAGCTGGTCCTTCCTGACCCTCAAATCAGGCTATAAACCTGGCCCATTCTGACATTCAAACCTGGCCCTTTCTGACCTCCGAACCTGGCCCTTCCTGACCCTCAAACAGGGCCCTAGACCTGGCTCATCCTGAAATACAAGCTCGCCTTTTTTTAATCCTGAAGCTGGCCCTTCCTAAGGACGAAGCCTGGCCCTTCCTGACACTCAAACTGGGCCTTAACCTGGCTCATTCTGACGCTCAAACATGGTCCTTTCTGACCCCTCCAAAAACTGGGCCCTAAACTTGGCCTTTCTGACATAGAAGCTGTTCAAAGAATACCCCAGCCCCCATTGATAAAGGATGTCCCAGCCGCCATTGATAAAGGATGAATATAGATCTGACCCATATGTATGAAAGTAATTATGCCAATATGCAGCATCACAAGCCTAGACAGTAAACCCTTTCCAAAACCTTTCCCCCAAAAAAGTTAATGATGATTGAAGGATGAATAAAGATCTGAGCCAAATTGCACCAGTTTTCACCATTTCTAGTCTGAAAAAGTAATGTCCAAGCTGCAATGATAGAGGATAGATATAAAACCTTTCCCTACAAAAACAATTTTCCAGCCCAATTCATACAGGATAAATACAGGCCTGAGCCAAAGTAGATGATGTGCCAAAATGCACTACAATGCATCATTTCAAGTCTAAAGATTCCAAAATTCCCTAGGGGGGAATCCCTCCTAATCCCCCTAGTTTCACCACTGCGGTTTGCATGTGGAGCTTGGGGAAATAAGACATTCACCCACTTGGTATAGATCTTGCCAACCCCCCCCCCCCTTAGAAAAATCCCCCAGTGTGCCCTGCTGAAATACTTTGCTCCACACATCTCTAGGTTCGCTCCAGCATATCACTATATACCCACCCCTGCACTGTTTTCTTTTTACATTTTTAGGACTCACCCACCCTAGATCGGTCACCGTTAAAAACAGTATTTGTATGCCAAACCAAAAGAACCCCCCCCCCCCCCCGCCTATCCCACACCCCTAGCAGTGACATAATTGTTGAGCGTTCCCCTGCATGTGGCGCTTGATAGCACAGCCTCGCCGCTGGCCATGGTCTGTCTATAACACATTTCCTCCCGTACCTGCAGGATGGCAGCACCGAGGAGAGGGTGATCAAACAGTTCCAGTTCGCCAACTGGAGTGACCATGACTGTCCCAACCCCAGCTCTGTCCTCGAGTACCGGCGGCGAGTGCGGGCCTACACACGCAACAAACCTGGACCACTTTTAGTCCACTGCGGGTAAGTTAACTGCTTATTCATAAGGTATAAGTATTCGATATAAAAGTTTAGCACTTTAAACCTGAGGAAATCGCGTTTTATGAAATTACTTTAAAGTAAAGCACAGCTTTTTGACAACTACGATCACACAACAAAGTGAAACACAACAATCCCACCAGCCATGGGGTGAGAAGGTTGTCTAGTCCGATGTAACTCTCATTATGTCCTATTCCAGGTCTGGTGCTGGTCGGACGGGCACTTACATAGGCCTTGACGCCATGTTGGACCGCTTGTCTACCGAACGCAATGTAGATATTTTCAATTACGCACTTTTTCTCAGGAATTCAAGGATGAATATGATCAGAAATCTGGTAAGTGATACCTCTTCCTTCTTTCTGTGGCGTCCAGCTCGTTTCTAGTGTCTATTGGTATTCATCTGATAGAACGTTGATGGGTAACATATTATATTCAGCCATACTCTGTTTAATTTTAACACTATGTCCTATCTAAGATTTTTTTTTAAGATTCCTAAATATCGTTTCGCAATAATACATCGGTGGTATTGACTATTTGATAGGCCCTAATATCTCATTTCCCCTTTTCTAGGCTCAATACGAATTTATATACGATGTAGTAGCTATGTATCTTAACTGTGGGACGACTGTGATCACTGCCAAGGAACTGCCAGGTGTTGTGCAGAAACTTGCCATCAAAGACCCTCAAATCAAGCTGAATGGCTTTGAGAGAGAGTATAAGGTAAGTCTATGTGTACCTTGGTAATATTTACCCCTACCATTACCATACATAAACATGGTGTATACTTTAGATGGCATGCAGTGTGCATGTAGAATATAATAGAAAAAATAGCCTTCAGTCAAATCCCAAATCCATGTCCTCATTGTCTTCTTATTGCCGTGCTCTACTAGAATAACTGAATATAGACAAATTCAATTTCATGGGAGCTGCCCATAGTCAAACCCCTAATTCATATACTACTATACCCCCTATGATTCAGCGCCTGTGGTAACTCAATATTGCACCTTTTTTGTTTCAGACGTTACAATCTGTTGTACCAAAGCTGACTGTTGGAGAGTGTGCAGGTGGGCATCGAGCTGAGAATCGACGGAAAAGCCGAGACATCATGCTCCAACCACGTACGTGGAACCCAATAATCAATAACATGCATTAGCAATACAAATGTAAAGGAAATAATTCGCATTGATTTAAGACGACCCCTTCATCTTTGCTGACGTAGAGTTGTTGTTTTTAAATGTTTTCTAAAGTGAATATTAGAGTATTTCTACATGCCTGCATCAGAAAAAATTTACTTTAATTGATCTTAGTTTTTTCTTGCTGGTAGTTCGTTGTATTTGGATTATATTAGGGCATTAATACTTTTAACTTTGAATTAAGTTTTCTTTCGTACATTTATATAAGCGTATGTTAAATGGGCCAACCTGATGATATACACTTATTATTGTATTAAAGTAAACGTATATCCGATTTTCAATTGCCTTTATGCGGTACCTCTATGATTCAATGCCTGGCGGCTTGTGATAAAGTCAAGATGCGAGAAATTGATGGATGTACATGATATTTTTCAGCCGAGCGCGCGAGACCATATCTCATTACTCATGACAGCAACGATAGTACAGACTACATCAACGCTGTCTATGTTGACGTGAGTATGCTGTTTTACATCTAGCCTTAGCATGCACTCCTGTAATGTGTACCTTATATGGTTTAGAGACGGCTGTCTACGCAATGTATTCTCTATAAAATGCCCTTCTTGGTCGATTTATTTGAAGACATTCCTGTCTAATATATTGACACCCTAAATGTGTCGAGCTTGGTCGACCGCCCTCCCCACCCTATCTTATTTTAATTGATATCTATGGAATATACCTAGCTTTATATCCGGATAAATTACACATTCGCATATTGCACCGTAGCCTAATTGGTACCGACATGTTGTTTGTGTATGTCGTTAAGTTCTTAACGATGTGGACGAGAGAGGACTTTAGATAGCCTTATCGATTATTTTACATGCAGGATTACAGGACTGTTTGTATATCGTATGGAAGATTAGATTATTACGAACACAGTGTATATATTATGTCTGCATTACTTAAATATGGACTATGTCCCTTTGTAGGGTTATCGTCATACAAATGCCTACATTGTGACCCAGTGGCCGTTGAAGAGTACTATCAACGATATCTGGAGACTGGTATACGATTACAACATTCCAACTATGGTGCTACTCAATGATATGCCACATTCTAGGGTAAGTATTACTAGTATCCACTTGCAGCATATGCTAAGGGTTACAGTTGGCCCTCGGATTGCTAACTTGCAACATGCTTATAGTCATTAATACGAGTTATGATATTCCATAATGATTGGATTTCTTATGATCACTGTCGATGAAATCAATAACCGGATAATCTGAATTATGTCCAATATCTTTTAGGGCCTAGATATGCAGTATGGGATAACCAGTGGGCAGTTGTATGCAAAGCAGTACTTTCGGGGCAGTGGTATACAGAAATGGGGGAGTGGCGCAGAGCACAGTAGTATTCAGAAAGGAGCAGTAAACCAGGGGTTAGTAGTATATAGAAATGGGGGAGTGACTCAGGGGGTAGCAGCATACAGAAATGGGGGAGTAAAGCAGGGGTAGTAGTACAATGCATACAGAAATGGGGGTAGTAGTATGCAGAAATGGGTTAGTGACTCAGCGGGTAGTAGTATACAGAAATGGGGGAGTAAATCAGACGATAGTAGTATACAGAAATGGGGGCAGTAGTTTACAGAAATGGGGGAGTGACTCAGGGGGCAGTAGTATACAGAAATGGGGGAGTAAATCAGGGGGCAGTAATATACAAGAATGGTGGAGTGACTCGGGGGTAGTAGTATACAGAAATGGGGGAGTAAACCAGGGGTAGTAGTAAAATGCATGCATAAATGGGGGCAGTAGTATACAGAAATGGGGGAGTAAATCAGGGGGTAGTAGTATGCAGAAATGGGGGAGTGACTCAGGGGGTAGTAGTATACAGAAATGGGGGAGTAAATCAGACGATAGTAGTATACAGAAATGGGGGCAGTAGTTTACAGAAATGGGGGAGTGACTCAGGGGGCAGTAGTATACAGAAATGGGGGAGTAAATCAGGGGGCAGTAATATACAAGAATGGTGGAGTGACTCGGGGGTAGTAGTATACAGAAATGGGGGAGTGACTCAGGGGGTAGTTGTATACAGAAATGGGGGAGTAAATCAGAGGATAGTAGTATACAGAAATGGGGGTAGTAGTTTACAGAAATGGGGGAGTGACTCAGGGGGTAGTAGTATACAGAAATGGGGTAGTAAATCAGGGGGCAGTAGTATACAAGAATGGTGGAGTGACTCGGGGGTAGTAGTATACAGAAATGGGGGAGTAAACAAGGGGTAGTAGTAAAATGCATGCATAAATGGGGGCAGTAGTATACAGAAATGGGGGAGTAAATCAGGGGGTAGTAGTATGCAGAAATGGGGGAGTAAATCAGGGGGTAGTAGTGTAGAGAAATGGGGGAGTAAATCAGGAGATAGTAGTATACAGATATGTGGGATCAGGGGGTAGTAGTATACAGATATGTGGGAGTAAATCAGGGGTAGTAGTATACAGATATGTGGGATCAGGGGGTAGTAGTATACAGATATGTGGGAGTAAATCAGGGGTAGTAGTATACAGATATGTGGGAGTAAATCAGGGGTAGTAGTATACAGATATGTGGGATCAGGGGGTAGTAGTATACAGATATGTGGGATCAGGGGGTAGTAGTATACAGATATGTGGGAGTGGACCAGGAGCAATAATATACAGAAATGCGAGAGGGGCTCATGGAGTAATAGTACACAGAAATGGGGAACAGCTCCGAACGCAGAGAGAACATTTTGCCTTCTGATAAAGGAGAGTCTGCATTCTCGTGCCCTAGCAGTGTGCATGCACCAATGCTTACCTCCGGCCAATTCTTTATCTGACAGAGTTACCCGCGTTTCTGGCCGAGTACACCGGGTAAGGAGGTGCCCTACGGACCGCTCACCATAGAGCTGGAGTCAGAGCAAGAAGAGAAAAGCATCATATCGAGAGTCTTCCGTATCCGTAAGGTAAGTGCTATGTCATTGCAGCAAAACGTGCTGTAGCGCTAAAGCACTGTCATGTTTTTCAGCAAAGATCTATGGGGAACAATGGTTTTACTCTAACACAGTAAACACAAATGTCTAAATTGGTAATGAGATTCATGCAGTTCTAGTGCTCAGGGTAGGACACATACTAAGAAGACACGATGACAGGAGCATATGTCTTCCCTTTCCAGTTCTTTAACAGGCAATATTCATATCTAATTAAGGAGGTCCCGCATTACGACAACAGTTCGCAACAATGAATGCATCATTCTAGTACTGTAGTATTAAACGTAACTACCAACAAGTTGGTATAAAGACCTCGTCGTTTGGGTAAACCAACGGTTGGCCATTCAGTAATTTGGATTTAGACATATATATTTATTATATTCTAATAGATATAGCTATATTTTATAATTAAGATTGCCAGTTAAGCTATCTAGAGAGATCTATTTTTATTGTTAATAAACGGCTTTGTCAATACACTGCTCCGGACTAAGGGAATGATACTCGTATCTTGATATCTCAATATGTGCATTCCATCTCCCCACCTGTGAGAACCGCATTGTGTGTTCAGTGCAATGTGGAATATCTCCTTCATTCAACTATTGTACTTTGTGTCTGCGCATGCACGAGAGTTGGAAATGAAAAGTGACTTATTTAAGCCTCAGTTTTTCATTGGAATGGAATTTGCATCATGTTGCGTCGTTTAATGCATTGAGTGGAAATCATTGGGGACGTGGTGACTGACTTTAGCTCTGCAGAAACCCTACATGAATGCCAGCTGTGCGAACCAAACCACCAACATCAACGCTAATAATCAACAGCACTCACCCTAGACCTGATACTTGGTTGAAATATTCTTGATTCTCTGTTTATGTGCAGAATTAAAGCTATATGGGTTGACGGTCATAGACAGGGCGTGTTTTCCCGGTAGCTGCGTACGGCTGACCGGCCGTACTATGATGTACTACGGCTGTTGTTGTAAAGAATGACAGTATACAGTCATCCTATACACCCCTTTCTCATATTGCATTAACACAGTTAAATAAACGGAATACATGTACTTACAAGTGCTGCAATCAGTAGCCAATGCTTCTTGCATTCATAATTATAACATGACACATTTAATATCAAAAGTCATGCACATTAGTAAACCATGCTCACTTGTTCTAATAGCTTCGTATAATCATTTGCTGTAAATCAATATGGTGAAGACTGTCACTGTGTGGTGATGACGTCACTGTGTGGTGATGGCGTCACTTTGTGGTGATGACGTCGCTGTGTGGTGATGACGTCACTGTGTGGTGATGACCTCGCCGTGTGGTGATGACCTCGCCATGTGGCAGGGTTGGGGTTGTGTGCCTATTCTAACACACAAGTTGCTTTGCAGATGGAAGACGGCCATAGATTCAAAACCTACGGCCCAAGGGTGAGACACACCGCTGGATGAAGCCACCTAAATACAGAAACAGTTTTTGCAGCCTCTTGATATATGTAGACAACTGATGAAAATAAAACTATGAAGTGTGGCAAAGATGATAACTGTCATATGTGGTTTTATCTTTCGTACCGATTTATATGAAGTTATGAAATTAAGGGAAAAAATTATACTTTTTACATCTTGCATACCAGACAGTCCTTCCCTGCTGTCGAATGAAAGTAAAGTATAGAATGAACTAAATGCCATTTAAGTAGCATTTCTTTTAGTTGTTTACGTACATTAATTATGGTTGCCCCGTGTCTTTATTGTGGTATGAAAAGCTTGAGGGGATAATGGTGATGCTTATACCCAGCCCTCCTTTAATGCCGAATATAGGAATATACATGTATGGGAGTCTGATAGATGCTTGCTGCCTCGTGTCATGCTACATAGACCCAGCTTCAGGGTCACTAACAAAGCAGTACACATATAAATCTTCGTCTAACTGGGTAGCCTCATATTTGTGTGTGTATAAATAAATAAATGTATATATATATATGTATATATATATATATATATATATATATATATATATATATATATATATATATATATATATATATATATATATATATGTGACTCAAAAAGCAAAAAGACCCATCCGCGGGGGATTTTTAGTACTGGCTTTGGCCACCAGGGGGCACCAGAAGGGCTAAAGAGTGCATAATTCAAGTAAAAATGCTCTAGGCTAACTTTTTGTGTAGAAAACAATAGACTTATTATAATTATTCTATCTTTACTGCAAACATTCCATATTTGGAATGCAAAAAGAACGTTTTCTATGGAAAATTAGCATATAAGACATTTTTTGGTTGCCATGGAAACCATTCCGTTACACAAAATGGGAGATATTTGTCCCGGTTTCTTAAGTATCACATCAGTTACTCAAAACTGAAAACAGACTGTAAAAATTCCTTCTAGAACCAAATTTAGACTAAAAAATACCATTTTATTTGGTTATTTATCAATAAAACAGATTTTTCATAATTATCGCCATCTATTATGGGATGCAATGCTTTTAGAGCTAATCTACCATTTTCAGTTATTGATATATAGCAACCTTTGAAAATCAATTCCGTCAAAACTACCAGGACTTTTTTAGCTCATGATATCTCATTTTAAAGAATATGACACCAACTTTGAATACTAATTCCTCCCCGGATGGGTCTTTTCCCTAGCCTGGTCACATATATATATATATATTCTGGCTGGCCGCTATGAAGATGCTATTCCTATAGATATTACCCTGCTTTTGCCTTATCCGTACTCAGAATCTTCACCTCCTCGGATATACAGCAGATGGCCATGTGTCTCTCTAGTAAGTGCACTGATAAAAAAAAATAGAGTCATTACCAACGACTCAAGGTCGCCAAAAGGTCAACAATTTAACGATATTGAAATCAGTGTATTGTACCGTTCCCGGTGAAATGAATGGCTGACCGGTCTTCAAGGCTGGGCTACAAGGTACCCATTATGACATGTTTAGTCACATAGTTCTGATTATCACGATGGGCATCTTTACATTAAAGATAAGCAGTTGGAAAATAAAACGTGTAGTATATTTGTAAAAGAAACTGGCGAGAGGCTACACTATGTAGGGGTCATTGGGTATGCGTATAGAATTCCACCTGAAACCCTTACAGTGTACGTTCATACTCCTCTATTGGGCTGTTCAATATTGATATTTGGCACCTGGCAAAAGGTGCCTGGATGGAAGTGTTATTCTAATCATTTGTGTTCAGATTACAAATTAATGAAGTCTGCCCCCTCCGACTTATTATGTAAACGATGCCAATATACAAGCAGGCCTTTTGTTTATCTCTTCAAGTTGACATTTGACAGTATCAAAGTAACAATGAGAAAGGTAAAATGAGTCACCAAAAGCTGTTCTTTCAAGTTTGACATTCGCTGCCTTTATAATGGCATAAGCCCTTCTCTGTTCCAAAAGAATTTTACCTCTTTCTTATCATCTCTGTGAGGGATCCTTAATGCTAAACTTCCATAAGAATTTTGTCTCTTTCTTCTCTCTGTGAGGGACCCTTAATGTTAATTTTTTTTTGTTTTGTCACCATCTTAAGTAGACCTTAGATCTCTCACCGATAATCATGCAACAACACAAAAATACACTTCCTTTCTATGCTTATATATATAGTTCCTGTTTCGTACACACTGGCCCCTCCAGGGGTAATATATGAGGCTCTTGCTATCGATGTATCCAGATATGCTAAACTGTGGACAACAGAACAGATGACAAAAAGGAAAACACGTTTAAATATACGTATGGAACATGATAATGACTTGTTCTTCGTAACTCTAGAGACTGGGCACATACAATTTCAATCCCCCTCGTTCCGTGATGTATGTTTTGCTATATCAGTAGGCTGTCAGGTGAACACGATAACAAGCCCTAATGTAGAAATACATGTCTCATATTCAGTGTCATAATGGCACAGGCTAGTCACCTCTATTTGAGGCGTGCCAGACATATACATTATGTAGGATGTTCAAATATAAGGTGTACATATAGCATGGCAGTGTACTTGCCCCATGAGATGCATCTTGGGGCCTTTGTCCCGCCATGAGCATCAACCATACAGTGATAACACCCTGGTAGGCATTAATTAATTATGATGTCTCTTTGTAACCAGGCTACTCTTTAGGCCAATGACACATAAATCCTTCATTGAAACAAAGATACATGTGCCATTGTTCAAAAAGGACCATTCACACACGGAAAGACTGAAAGAGTCGCAATCAACTCTTTGAAGCACCGATATTTGAAATAACTGCAATTTCAATAACTTTATAAATAGAAGGAAATCAAATGGATCCTCTCAATAAAAGCAGATAGGTACAGATAGATGTGTAGGTGAGCAGCTTGAGATGTTGATCTGACAGTGGTACGTGGATATAGTGTAGTGGTGTCTACCTGTTTCACCGTGTATACATACCCTCAGCACACGTATATATACATGTCCAGTGTACATGGCTCTGTTGTCCTCTTGGACATGTGACATCTCTCTCTACTACTACCTCTACTACTTCTACTACTACTAGGACCAAACAAAACATATGGACAATACATGTCAGTCTGTGGCCGCTTGGCTCCACATGCTCTAACTGGTCGAGCTTTCCCTTTCAGCCGAGGAAGTTTGATGATCTCATGGATGACTTCCTCCTCTACCTTGCGCGGAAATATGCGCCCCGTGCCGAAGTAACCCTTCCGTCCACCTCACCTTTTTAACTCCATTCCATCATCTTAGTCTTGTGTCTTTCATTCGATATGCTCAGAGATTTATGTCACTTTCTTTTATAACATATTATCATTTTCCCGTATTTTTGGTTGGTCGCAGTTGGCTCGCGCTTTCCGTATGTTGCCATGCTGCCTGAAAACGAATAGTATTTTCCTATCTATAGAGCTATAAGCTTCTTACTCAATGCATAGGTTTTCTATATATTTTCGTATTCCGTTTTAGTATGGACGATTTTGTGTAGCCTGAACCACTCACACATTTCCCCTGAGAGACCTCTCAGAACTTTCTGACACCTATATCCTCTGTTGTCTTGCCAATACAAAATTATCATAAAGCTATTCTCCAAGCACTTTTATGAAGTATTATTATATTTTTTTGCCTTTTATTTTACTTCCTCCAGTCTTTCCTTGACCTATTCTTAGTCTGCTCCATATCTCACAACAGTGCTACCAAATATCAAATGGTGAACAGAATTGAACCTACTTTTATTAATGTATTGTTCTCTACCTGTGAGTAAACAGCCCCGTTTAGGACATCAGATTACAAAGGCACTGGACTTAGGTGCCTCTTCCACTAAAGCTGTTTTCACCTCATCTGGCGGTTATCGGTCAAAACTACCTTTAGGTGGCAGATGATTGTAAAGTCTCTTGTCGGCCCCTCGCTATGCAACAGGGCAGTCAGTCAAAAGTCAGTATGGCTTTGATTGACTGCGTTTCCGATTGCACTGCAAGCTCAAAAATGTATAGTGGTCGACGCCAGATGGGGAAAATCTTTTGGTGGAATCAGGGCTTGTGATTTCACAATGTGATGGGACTAACCCTACCACTGGGCTTGTGATTTCCACAATGTGACTGAACGAACCCTATGAAACGCACCAGGGCTTGTGATTCCACAATCTTGACAGGACTAACCCAACCGCCGGGGCTTGTGATTTCAGCCTAAGAAGTACGAAGCCTTGATGGAGTATTTAAAACGAAAAGGCGCACCTCCACCAGAAGTAAAACGTCTTTTCTTAAGAGAGAAAGAGGGGGGAGAATGTCCTTTGTGTTTCAGTTGTTTGACTTTGTTGATAATTTCGTAGTAGTTACCCTCAGTGTGTCCCTGCAGCCAATGCCTTATTGGTCGATGGCAGAGTCCCGCTGGAAGCCGCTGGTTCGGGTCCAACTCAGTCGTTATTCTGGTATCTGGTGGAGGCTTCCTCATACCACACAGTACCCCACCGTCCATTAGAGAGAGACAAATCAACCCACTTATCAGATATCTGTAAGATATGGGAGGACTATATGATAACCCCCTTATTCCTGTAGTCATTCTGTTATTTTGAGAGGTCTCACGCTTAAGTCACAGTCCCTAACAACAGTTGGCGTTATTATGATTATTACATTTTAAATAATTATTTGCATGACTATTTTAGGCGTTCCAAACATGCACAACTTTATTGCAGTCTTCCACTTTGCATTATTGTCCTATTTCCATTTTATACATTTTGCAACGCACAGCATGAGCCGCCTTTAAGATTACTTCCAGAATTTTACCCCCTCCATACCAGGGAGACCAAGCTAACTTGAGAATGCCCGCCTTCTATTCCAGTGTAGAAAACCACCATACTTATGTATATTTGATAAGAGTGCCATATCTAGTCCATACGGTGTATATCCACAGAGTTTAACCACCCCTGCAGACCGCTTGTAGTCTTTTACTACCACCACCACCACCGCCCTTTGACGGTGTCAGTGCTGAGTCCTAGCCGAGCCAACTGTTTCCAACGCCCCACGCAGCTTTTGCCATTAGCCAATGGCGGTCCTCGGGACCTCCATGTACATTCTCCTTATAGGTGTCCTTGGTTGCTGTGCATGTGAGAAACGCGGCTTTACCAAATGCATGCTGGCTCACCTTTAGATGATTCAATATTTGAGTACTGCCCACAGACTGTTTAGCCGGCATACTATAGTCACAGCACTTGCCATCAGTATTCATGCCATATTGCTGTTAGCAGGTACAGGGTGTTCTAGTCGTCTAGTAAAGCCAGCATGTTCCAACTGCATGTTTTTGTTATGTATACATGTCGTTTCCTCATACTGAATCATGTGTATATGGTGAGGTTTTAGCTTAATTTCCCAATGATGACGTCATGGCAAGGTTATGGTTCATATAAGGGGTGGGGTTATCTCTTGTACAGATACATATGATTCAGATATGAAACAATTCTGTCAAAGTAGTACAAACTCCAGGGGTTTTAACTCGGTGCATGTTAACATTTGGTGGTTTCATGATAGAATAGAGAGTAAAATATTCAACGTAATCAAAATTGGTACCTTTTGTTAAATGTTTACCATGGAAGTAGTATTGTGGGCTATTGTCAAATTCTGGCTGCCGATTCGAGATTTCCGAACATCGTGACTCTAAGATGATGAAGTATTATGCTTCGTAAGTAGAGTTTGTTTACTTGGGCACTATTATTTTCATCCATGGACCCGGTTTGGAGGCATGCTAATATTTAGACTATGCTACTTTGTCTGAATATGTAGTTTGAAGGCGCAGTATTAGCTGACAATAACAATACCTAGGCCTAGATGCCTCAGAATAGTCATTTTACAACATAGATCTTGTACTTATCGGTAAATGTTGTCAATTTGTGAAAGATTCTGCATGAACTTTTCATTACAACGCAAATCTCGGCGCATAATAACCTAAATTGTTCTTAAAGCCTCGTATCACCTTGGCATTTTTCAATAATGGAACCCTATGGCGTCTATGATATCATACTGTAAGCAGAGATTTCAAACGTGCAAACTTTTATGCTATACCAACGATGGAATGATTAATTTAAGCTTGAAAACATTCTGAAAATGGCTTTCAATGAACTAATTTAGTTGCAGCAGTAATAGAGTTTTACTAACATCGTAGTATACACAAGCAAATCTACCAAAGAGTTAGCATGTACAAGTTAGTTACCAGTTTGGTTACTGTCGATGTAAGTCCCTGGCTAACAACTGATGTATATGTAGTGTGTTTAATTATTAGCATTCACCCCTCTGTGAATCTCGCTGTGTCCCTACTCGTCTTTTATATTTGATGTCTTTTCCGTCTTGATTGCAGCACCTCAAGTACAAAGACATCCCTACGCACCTCCTGGAAGCGGGCGAAGTAACGGTATATAGCAAACTCTACAGCCCTATATGTACTTACTGACCATGTTGGACTGTCCCTATAGACGTTTTGTTAACAATAACCTGATGCTGCCATTGCTACAATGTCACAATCCCCGTGGTTCGATCAGATCAATACAAAGGGTCATATATGTATCCTCAATGACTCGTTCCTCTGGCGTCATTAACCCTGGTGAATGGGATTAACATGCTTCATTCCTTTTAACAGCTACCTACGATTTCTGCTAAAAACACCCACTCCAGAGAATGCTGTGTCTCGTGACAGCCTTGTGATTGGTCAGAATGCCTTGATTTCCGCTTCCTGTTTGATGATTCCCTGTTGTATAAATACATCCCCAGATGGCGCTGCAGTAGCTTAGCATGGAATCTGACAAACGCGCTCCTATAATATACGTAGAATAGCACGGTGGTCCACAACGTATATATATGTGGCAGTAAACCTGTTGTAGTTTTACTGTCAGCTATTTATATATACGTTCCTGTGCCTAAATTATGTCCTGTATGAATGGACGTTTTGTGTAGCTCTTGTGTATGGCGTCAAAGTCGAAATGCATGCTGGGAACTGCAGCTGGCCATGTTTGATATGAAACTTTTTGACCTTCCCAAAACAGGCACATAACCACAGCGGTTGCGCCCGTAGAATCCTGAAACAGTTAATAGGAAATCAAAAATGCACACTCTTACTCCTCAAGGGGGTGGTTCTATGCTATAACCATGCCCCGTGTAGAGCTCCTGGTTGATGTAGGTCTGTAGATATTTCAGCATGTTATACAGCTGCACGAAGCCTGCCCTCTATCATGGACAGACCTTTGTAACCATGGCCGGGTTGTCTGTGTTCTTGGTGTTGACGCATGATCCACCCCTTATATCATATCAGCTCCCTATGATAACATTGGCACATGTGTGTGATTTTAGCAAATGAACGCGAGAACACTGCGGGTGAGTAAGACGTCAAAATTCAGGCACCAGCAAAAATTTAACATCATCTATCTTTACATTTTACTAAATTTGTCGATCATACCTTGTTCACATGGTAACTGTAGACATAGACAGCCAACACGCAACGAGATGTTTAAAAGCGTGTGGCGATGTTTTACGTTGTTCAACACTGAAGCAAGCAAAACGTTCTAATACTGAATATACCGATAACAACTGCGAATTTGGTTGGATATATTTCTTTCCTGATTATGCTTATTGTAATCCTAAATTCTACCAGTGAGAAGCAGTGCTTTGTACTAGTTTCCTTCTACCATGCCAAATCGGCTGACAGCTTGATACTGGGTAGGAACAGTGCTCACCTGGTTTTCATATATTACCCGTGGACGTGTTAAGGATAACCCCATAGCAAGCGTATAGACTAACCACTATGTTTGTGTACCGTTGAGTTCCCCATTATAGACTGGTAGTTTGCATGCATGATTTAGTTTGTGCCATGTAGACCCTTGAATGAGACACATACATGCATTTTTGACAGATTTTCGCCTTCTCCTTCCATCCATCGTCACTACTTACCAAAATACTAACTCCCATAACATATTGATAAATTAGCCTGCCCAAAGGCCTAAAAGCAATACCCCGATAGCTACTAAAATATGCTCATTGAAGTAGCCTCCCATTTCTAATTTGTAATGCGTTCCCCTTTTGTATAGACAATTGGCTGTTTGGACGAGGTAAGGTGTCAGTTAATGACACAAGATCACTTTTGTCTGCTGTAATGGTAATTAAGGTTTACTGATGCACATTGATTAACTCTTCTATACCAACAATAACCCCACCCTCACAACCCACCCCATACACGGTGCAAGGATATTAATACATCTCTGACATCATGTCACGAAGCTTTAGCTCTCACTCTAACCATTTCACCCATACTCTCTTTCTCTTCCATTCTCCATCTATTTTTGGACTTTTTGTTTACATTTTACAACCCCCCCCCCCCGAGTGAGGCATTGGGTATCGATCAGATGACACCATTTCGAGAGGGTAGTTTGGGATTCAGGAATGGCAGCATCTTATTGGTGATATTGAGTTTGATTGTTTGTTTTCTCCCTACATGTTATGATAGTGTGGATCATGATTGATATCTAACACGCATGCAGCAGTTGTAAGGGAACAAGCCAGAGATGTATGCCCCAAAGTGTAGCAGTTTAACCCGTTACCATTGTAACTAGACTAAACCAAAAGCAAGCGGCAACTGTTTGGGGCTGTTTTCTGAAAGTAGTGATAGGTAGTGGCCGTTTCGACATACATCCTATGTAGCTTAGATATCTCCTATACCGGCATAGCTCTGGAGCTATCTCAACGCCTCCAGAGGTTCATTTGGAGATATTATTAATGAGAAAACAACGATGCGAGAAAATATTTTAAAAGTTTAAAATCCCATACTCCATGTTGATCCCACACTATTTGAGAGCCCCGATTTGCAAGCATTGTGTATAATATAGTATACCCGTGGTAGCCGTGTGTGTGGCATTTAAAGAGGCACTGACACGTGCTGCTTTACCCTGCAGACCCTCGTGTCGCTACAAGCCATGAGCAGCCAGACGGAGGAGTCGGCGCGCACAGTCAAGATGTTCCAACTGCGTAGCTGGCCCAACAACCACAAGGTCCCTTCGTCGGCAACTGCCCTCATTGACATGCTCACCAAAGTTGAAAAGTGGCAATTAGAAGACTGCAACGGGCGGATTCCAACCTGCGTCATTTCAAAGTAAGTGTTCACGTTGAATAACTTGAAACCGCGGCAGATCATCGGCTGTTAATTATAAACAGGTCGGTTATAAATGTCGTTTTTTTTAGAAAAAGGAAGTTCATTCCTCATACATTCAGTGTATGAATATAAACTGTTATCATGTTTAGGTACACTGGACTTGCGTTAAAGATAGCTTGGACTCTCATTTGATTTAGGCTGATAAAAGGTTGACACAATCAAAGTTGATGCTGTTTACTACAGAAACGGAGTGACTCGGTGTGGATGCTACACAGCCATCAGCATAGCCTGGGATAAACTCAAGGCAGAAGGAGAGGTGGATATCTTCAGAGCTGTAAAGACCATCAAGTCCAACCGTCCTCAACTGGTGGAGAATATTGTGAGTACCACAGCCTCTCGTTTCTCATCTACATCAAGGACTCCTGAATTGTCCTGCTACATGTGATATCATGATACTTTATTAGATATGTGTGAGGAGGGATAAGCCTTTTTGGTTAATTCCTCTAACCATTGACTCCCTCGCCCCAAACCAGTCCTCCAATGAGCAGCAGGCTTGTTGCCAGTGTCCGGCCTGACGTGTGCGGTGCTGCCCCCTGGATGTTGTGACGTAGACTGATATGCTGGACAGTGCCTTTTGATCTCTGTGCTCCTTGTATTGTTTAATCCTATTTACAGCTGCATCCAATTACAGACAGTATTGCTACGTCATCGCCATTGTGATGCCTGCTTCCAAGTTGATTGACTGCTTCCTCTATATATTATGATGATATCTGTACGATGATGTGTGACAGCATCCCGTGAACTGGACGTTACATTACTTGATATATAACAGTGACACATGTAGACACAGGTGTACGCTGGCCGTCAGTATACCTTGCCATGCCGCGGAACAGACATTGTACGCTAAAGCAGTAGCTACAGGTTCAATGGTGAATGTTCTGTACTGTGCTGACCCTGTCTCCTTTACCATACACGTTCCACCTCTAGCTGACCAGTATAAAGCAGTAGCTAGACCTATTCCATAGAACTAGACGGTTGTCGTCATCCCCCATCTCTGTGTCGTATCATGAATCTATGAAGAACCTAAGTTACTGATTATCATTAAATTAACTCCATTTCAACTTTGTAAGTTATACATGTGCTCTACTGGGGCATTTCCCAAATTTGATTTTTAACGGTCAATTATGATAATCCATAACAATGAATAATTTACATTAAAAAACATCATTTGTAGCTTGTGATTTGGTACTTGGTTAATTCAACCTCACTTATTAAATGTACATTTAGTAAGATAATACAAAGAACTCCTCCCAGTGATGGTGGGTCTGTTATTTCATCTTTAGTTCTAGCCAAAGCACTCTTTGTTCCTATATTCTTATATACTTCATCCTTTCCTTGTTTATCGTCATTGCGTTTCCTTCCATTTTTGGTGATAGACTTGGTTATTTACACCATTGTTCCTCTAGGCCTTAGGCACTGCCTCAGCAGCACAGTTAGATTTTATGTTTTTTCATCTTGTCTGCTTTCAGGACGAGTATAAGCTCCTGTATGATTCCCTGCTCCACTACATACGGAAGCAGGAAGCTCTGGCTGACCGTCACGTGACCCGCCTCTGACCAATCACCTGTCACCCTGCCCTCTACATTGTGTTGCACCTCTAGGTGAAATCTGTCTTCACACCAAATGCTACATTCTATAAAAAGAAAATTCACTCTAACACCCCTGTCTCTGTGGCGTTTGGTTTTTATGTTCTTGCTTATTACCCCCTGTGCTACTGTAGTTCTTACCAACATCTATCAGTGCTTTCCAAGTCGTCTCCTGCAGTACATTGTGCACTTAATTACTGTTGAGATGATTTGATTCGTTCTGCTGCTTGTAATCAGTTTCTGCTTTGCATGTCCTCACAGCTTTGACAATCAAGAGTCAGATCCAGGAGTAACGTATAAAAGCCAATGCCCCTTTTAGTAACCAGGACCGGCATTTCACCGTTTTCCACATGGACCCATTTATAGGTTTAAGCTCTACCGTGGTCTTTCAGGAGAGAAATCGAACTCACTTCTCTTCGCCACTGCAGCTACCAGAACCCATGCTATGATATTCATCATCAACACAGGGAATAACATCTGACTTGTCCTAATTGAAATGAACAGCAGATTATGAACTAACATCTAATCATGGCATAGCAATTTCTGGGTACTAATGTGTAGATTATACAGAATAACGGTGCTATGTGTATGAACATACATGAATGGGATGAATGCACGAATGATACTTAAACAATGCATAATACTAGTTACTGTTTTCAGATACAAAGTGACCAAAGAATATGAGCTAACCAAACTTAGATTAATGCTATATTCACCATTCAATGGATACTTTATTTTTATGCATTTCAAGTGCTTTTGGGAGGGGGTCCTTCAAATGATTGTCACTGGCATTATCACGGACTGACCTCCACACATATTTAGACAATGCACGAACATGTAGCTAACATAATACACACTGATAATACTTTAATTAAAACAAGACAATGCTCTCACACAAGCGACTTATTTGCCGAGATGTATTCATGTAGCCCATTCACACGGAACACATTTTAGTACAGCGGTTATGTGTATCTCACACATACACGTTATAGGCATTACTCTCCATTGCATCTTATTTAAATAGAGCTAAGAATATGTGAAAGGTCATGTAGATTCATCAGCTTTCCAAAGCATGCATTCTTGAAGTATAAAAGGGAGTAAGGATCGGTGGGGCATGTAAAAGATGAGGATTCTGGCATAAACTTGAGAGGATACTGTTTTATCGTGCTTTTCCTATTACCAACCATTATATGTCAAAGTATTTTTCGTTAAGGTGCATGATATATATATATTTTTTTATACCTTTTATGGAATACGATATCCTGTTCCAAATTGGCCTCTATAAATAATCTATTGCTGTTTCATAGTGCTGCTTTTTGTCCATGTTGTTACCAACCTTTCAAACGGTTAATTTATTTGTTTTTGATATACATACACGTTGTTGCATTAATGCCAATTCATGCCTTCTGGGGCAATGATTAATCGGAAATAAAGCAAATGTTTAGGATTCCCTACATCGTAACTGGGGTATATGTATGTACATTAGTACTTTACAATACCCTTTGTACCTAGACACGTTTTGCAGCAGAATCCTCTCATAGTAGCTACATTCAAAATCTAGGTCATTGTAGGAGTGGATGACTATATAGCTCTAGAAACGACTGGGCGTACTTAAGTATGTTTATTCACATCCAAATGCAACCAAACCTTTCGTTTTGAATGTCTTTGGATGTTCCGGTAGTTTAAAATGCATGCATTGTGATGCAGGGCAGTGTATGACCGTTCTTTAATTACGTACTTCATAGTAGCCTCTCTATGTATACATACATTTACCATTAGCTGTAGAGAAAGCAGGCCTACTACTGCCATCTTCTAACGTGTGTTTAGCGCCCGGATATATATCTAGGTCATTAAAAGAACTAATACTAAAATGTTCCGCTCTTGTAATCCATTAGACCATTTGGAAATCAGTTACTTTTTCTATAGTAAATTTGTGCATGACTGGTGTCCTGTCATTGAAACACATCTCCTACGAATCATAAACGGAACTTTTGACGAGTAGACAGAAGTACACTATGATATATGTGTTTTCGTTGGACTTTACTTTGTTCTTGTACTGACTGTGCTGCTTTTTCTTTACACAGGTGGAGTACATTTACTGTTACACCTTCATGGTGGTATTGCTTGACCTCCTGACCACGACGCAGCCCCACATGATACCGAGATCCGAGTCCACCGATCTGGAACGCTGGGAGGAGAGAAGCAAACCACTTGTTCCAGTGGACCACACGCGAAAAGGTGATGGCAACCAACTTCCTCTTCGGCCCCTTTCCGTGACCCCTGGCTTAGGCCGCTCCCACATAGTTCCCAGTACTCCCATTGCAGAATCCTCCTTCCTGAACCCCAGCTTAGACTGGAGAGCTGACAGTATAGAGAGAACACGCGGCTATAGTAGCAGGATCAGTCCACAGCCGTCAGCCCAACTGGCAGCTGTAGAGGGGGATGCCCAACTGTCGCCATCTAGAGGTAGTGAGGAGGGCGGCAAGCCACTCTTCTCCTACCCGTTGTACTACTACATGAACGACACCTCTCCTGTAGATGATAGCAGCCTGGACCGTCCGTACCAAGGCAGGGTCGTCCTCCGCCGGAAACCACCCACGGCAGAGGCACCTGTTCCACAGCAGGCCCCTACTCAGTCTCCTACCCAGCTCTACCATGCACTGCCTCCTCCAGTGGGAGCTGCAGCTGAAGCACTCCCCTTACGGCACTTTGATCTGGATTACTCATTTGAGAATGAGGCCTACCTGAGTGAGTTATCTCTGGAGGGGAGCTGCTCCGAGCCGTATGCCACTCCCTGTGAGACGCCCACCATCCAGCGTCTCAGCATCTGCTCCACCGACGTATCGTTCCACACTGCCAGGGACGAGGTGACGACGGGCTCCGAGGCCACCTCTCACACGTGCAGTCCGATTAAGCATGGCCCACAGGTACAGGAGGACAATAGTTCCATCCACCACCACCACCAGCCCCTGCAGACATCGCTTACCCGCTGCTGGAGTGCCAACTCTGCAGCAGCCAACGTGCCTCCTCCACGGGGTGACCGCCAGTGGTACAACAGCAAGAGGAGTTCTGCACCAGTCTTCTCGCCGACAGAGAAGGTAGCCCCTGACAAGAATGATGGTGGGTTCAATAGACGAGCCACCTACCATGAATCTGCCATCCCGCATGTTCTTGGTGCTGGTTCCCGTCCACTGTCCATATCGGAGGTGACTAGTAGGGACAGGTTAGCCCAGTTGTGTAAGGAGATCTATGGTGATGGGGATGAGCTCTATCCTGACTGCAGGCATTCTCGGTCAGAGCACCAGATAGCAAAATTAACGGCGGATCCACGCCATCACCGCACCAATGGAACAATTGGTCCCACGAGAAAGGAGCAAAAATCATCAAAACCAGAGAGGGGTTTGAAATATAATGCCTCCCATGGTCACTTACCTTCCTTTCCGACTATATCAGAAAATGTACACACTCAAGACTCATTATTAAGGAATAGTAGTGGCAGAGCAGGTTATCTGGGTAAAAGAAAGCAGTTAGGCAGTCAGGGAACGGATAAGTTGATATTGACAGGGGAGAAACTGACTCAACACAGTCAGATCTACCACTCTGCTGAGTTGTATCCCTTAGCCGCCACACCCGTGTCCAGCCTGTCAGGGGCACACAGCATGGACAGCTACCATAACTATTTGACATATTCTAAGGTTCCTGGAAGCACTATATGGAGTGTGCCTGCCAAGGCCTCAGACACCGTATATAGGGTGCCTGAGCTGAAACTGGGCAGGTCCACCTATGTTTGATATGTAGCATCTTCAGACACCCTGAAAAGGGTGCCTGAATCAAAATTGGGCAGGTCCACCTATGATTGACATCCTCGGACACCAACTATATGGTGCCTGGGTCGAAATTGGGCAGGTCCACCTATGTTTGAAATGTAGCATCTTCAGACATCATTCATAGGGTACCTGAATTAAAATTGGAAAGACCAACCTATGTTTGATACCTTAGCTCTTCAGACACCATAAAAGGGCGTCTGAATTAAAATTGGGCAGGCCAACCTATGTTTGACATGTAGCATCTGGGCCACTCCAATTACAGAGTAGCAGCCTGGCTGACATTCTACATTGTATTATCATCATAAAAAGCACCATCGATTTTGTAAATTCATCTGTGCTATACAATCGCTACATTATGATCAGAGAATATTGCATATTTTATTGTGTTATCAAAGAGAATTTACTATATTTTTTAAGCAGTTGTTTGTAACATTGTAGTACAATTAATCAAATGCCAAGTTCGGGTATTTGGATTGCAAAACCCACATTTCTGGGTTGACGACGATAGTGCACACACGTTAGGTATTAAAATCGGTATGATATAGGAAGGTGACAACCCTGCACTCATAGGTCGTCTTCCCGTCCAAGCAGTATTCCTCATTAATGTAGAGTAGTATAACCTACAATGTGTATCATGGCATCATAGGACAGAAAGAATACTTTAATTCTCAGAGTATACTCAGTAGTATTATAATTTGCAGTTGACTTCCAATCATTGCGGTAAAGTAGACGTAGTGCAATCATCTGGTAATCCTGATTGCATTTCACAATCAGTTGATGTTGATAACAACACATGTACATGCATTATTTTGTATTTCCGACCTAGTGTTGTATACATGGGAAGCACTGTGTCCGACACGTCACCAAGTTCATCACGTTATATTATACTGTGCACTCATTAAAAACATTGAAATGTATTGAACTACATTTTATATATGTATGTCTAACGGCATTTGTGTCTTTGCCTCCTTCACAGTTAAAGTGGGCTGGTGTTGGTAAGTGGCGGTTGTGTTCACTGTCAATGTTGTGAAACCTATTTTTTTCATCCAGCATGGTCCCCTAGCACTAAGTAGATGTTGCTTCCACACATTAGATCACGTGATATAGCCCAGTCCATACACTGGGCCAATGAGATAACACCACCCACCTTACAAAATGTCCAAGGACAATGTTTGAAATAGATAGGCCTATTTCTTAAAGCAAAATCAGAAAAAATAAGTTTGTGAGAAATCCTAAATCAGTGTATTCTACAGCATATAATATTATATTGGCCCCTTTTGGAGGCTAAATATATGCGCTCCGACACGCACACAAACTAATATGTGCATTTTCAACACGGGAAGTCGCACCATGGAAAAGGTGTCTTTCTCAAAATCCATAATGTGAAATCCATAATGTGAATGCCTTTCTATGTATCTGTAGAGTGCAGTGACATTAGGGCTAATATTGAGGAGGCAAAAGTATGCATTCTAGTGGAGCAATGGTGCCATAGAGCCTTACAAAGTGCCCCTTTCACGGACAACTATAATTACGTATTTTTACTTTCTTGATCTATTACCCCAAGTGATATATGGATATGATTACCTGGAATAATATTGAATATATAGCAATGGAAATAACACTGCTAGAGCAGTTTCCTATTTATATTATTAGAACCCCTGTCATCCAGAATCACATCTTATATTCCATGGTTGTACTAAGGGTGGCCAGCGTTTATATGATACACGTATACCATAGTACGTGCACCCCTCTCAGCTTAGACATACCTAGATACAAATCGGCATGATAACTATCAATAACTGTCCAAATAGATATTGAATTATATTATTTATCGTAATCACCATTTTATAGATGTGAACCCATGTGCACCTATACCATTCTCTCATTGTGTAAAATGCATGCCATCGTTACCGTATAGTTTCGCGTGGTCCCGACTCAGCCAGTGTCCCCTGTATTTCCTTATCAATGTCAGACGATAGTACTGATAGCATGAAGCTATAGTCATGAGAACTCGTTATCTGTATTCTTTGTCGTGGTTTCCAGTACAGCTGAGCTAGTTCCTTCCGTTTTTTTCTGGATAAACTTATGTGTGGCCATGAGTGTGTGCGTCGGATCCCAAGAAGGTGTTTCAGGTATATCATCTCCTTATATATCTAGAATATCATTCATTCATGGATCTTTTAGTCCATTCGCAATTCTACACATTCGCGACATTAACATATCAAAACTTACATAAACCTATGTATTCAAAAGATGAAATGGCAAAACATATATGAAGGCCGGTCATGTTTTTCTAGGTATGGTCAAACTGAAACACCCGTTGGTATCCTCGGTTGTGAGCGTGAAGGATCTTATTTCATGATCCGTTTGAACCCTTCTTTTATTTTTTGTTCACTCTCCCTTTTGTACATATTCTATATTACCGGGGATCATAACCCTACCTCTGTAGGTGCACACTATCACTAAACGATAGTGGTGCGATATCCTGTAATTTGGTGAGGAAATAATGGTATGCATGGCAGATGACACCAGAGAGCGTGTGGACGGGCGAGGCGCGTGGAGCTAGGATTGGAAGTATATTGTACACATCACAAGTGAAACAGGCCCAGAGTGCATTTCAAATATATATCTGAAGTGTCCTAGTATATATCATTTACCTCCATGAGGCCAAAAAAAAGAAGTTGTGTTTCAGGTTACATAGTCTGAAAATCTAGGTAGGGTAGGTCAGATTTTTTTTTTGAATTTTTTTTTTTGACTTTGACCTGAAAAGTAGCCAAAATTGACTCGCAAACTTTAGCACCCACTCGCCGATAACAGTATTGACTAATGAACTATCAGATTGACTCTGAAATAGCCCCAAAATTACTCGAAATATAAATAGTTTTTCAAAATTGGATAACAATTTCTAGGGTCAGCCCTCTTTTGCTAGGTACGGTAAAAAATTGACTTGTAAACTTCAGCGTTGACTCACCAACAACAGAGTCAACTCGTGGACTATCAAATCGACTACGAAAAATAACTTGAAATATAATTTTTTCCAAATTGGATAAAAAAATTTAGGGTCGGCCCTGTTTTGCTAGGTAGGGTCGGGTAACCTGAAGCACACCTTTTTTGCCTGAGTATATTTATAACATCCTCAAGGCCCTGACAAATGAAACATAAATGAGCTAACTTCAGACATCTCCATGTCCGTCAATCTTCTGTATATTTCTTTCATATTATAGGCGTAAATCCCGTTAAAGTAATTGGTAAGTACAGGTGCAGGATATTCTCTGATACATAGGCCAGTTTCTGATATTGTCATGTTTTGATCATACTCTTTGTAAGTTTTGTCACTTAAATATTACTAAGCCTTAGGATGTCCTGTCGATATTAACAACCTTAAGTCCTAGTATTTGTAGTCAGAAATATTCAAATCTCAAGTCTGTCTCATTCAAACTTCCTCAAACCTTAATGAATAAGCATAGCTTATGCTCATGCAAGTTCTCTGTCTTATTCACCTGGCATTATTCGCCCACAAAGTGGCATTTATATGTTTAATAGGGAGGGACTTATTAGACATATCTTAACCTCCAAATCACCAAGTCGGTATTAGCATTCTAGAAGCCATTCTAGAAGCAAAAAAAGGCCCTAGCGATCAGGATTATTAGAATCCCATCTTACACGACACTTCCCACCTATCTATTATTTTATGTTTTTACCTTGTTATTGTAGTCAGCATGATTTCAACACCTAATTTGCTATAAGCATGCGCAGTGTTTTTCCTCAATGAAATAAAGGCCTCCATTTGGGGTCTTTTCTTTTAGTTTACAAGATCTGTCACTGATCGGTGTTCTTACCCGTATACTTCAATTGGAGAAGTTATTTCATGCGAAATCTTATCGTATTGTAGTCGTTTCATCAATGGAAGTATAATCTACTACATGAAGCAAGGAGCATTAATCTCCTGATGACATAAATTCGTAAAAGAAATATCTATTCTTAGCCCAGTCATAATATATGCAAATATAGAGAAAAATCCTATTATCCAATGTAAAAAAACGGAATTATATGTGATTTTTTAAAGTTTTTATTTAAAGTCGATTTGCCTTGATGCGTAGTAATCACTGTCCATCAACTACTGCCCCCCTTGAAGCTGCATGGGAGGGAGTGCACAGCGGCGGGTGTCACATCGGCAGCGCTACGTGGCCAGTGAGCTGTGCGCCTACTCCATAGCACCCACAGACGAGGTGGCCGACGGGGGCCACATGCACGTCACCACCGTCACATGACACCAGGACGTGACGTGACCCCAGACACCCGGACGTGACGTCACGGTGACGGATGCAGCAAGGCTTGACTGGGGTCGGGACGCGGGGTGACGGTAGATCATGGTTGCAGCAGCAGCAGCATCAGTATATAGGATACCGAGGTGCTAGAACTGAGACATTATACCCAGCTACTGACCTGCCGACGTGCACCTCCAATGCTCGTTAGCACGACTTATGGTCTGTTGCTGAGGATGTCGTTACCTGTGGAATGGGGTTTGCTTGTTGGGGGAAGCACCAGCTTGATTGGCGCAGTGGTCCAGGAGTTTTTGGGAGGGCCCCGGGAATGGAGGCCATTTTCGTGTGATTTTTCAGTCTTCTATGACGTTTTAATTGTCAGCGTTTTTCTATTACTGGTAACGCTATATGACCAATTGATATGACCGTATAGCAATGCTCAATTGTGACCTCTAGGGATACTTACATTGATAGTAAATAGAATATTTGATAATATAAAAATGAATGCCAAAGTACGATTTAGGCACTATGTTATACTTAGCATACGACAGATAGCATAAAGGGGTTGTACATACCGAACAAAAATGGTGCCAAGTTGATATTATTAGCTATAGTGAAGGTAACGGATTGCAAATTGAAGTATCTCACATGCCATTGCAACCGCATTTGTGGATAAGAACTTATGAATGTATGCAATAACCTCTGCCATTTAGTATTGGTGCCCATGCAGGGAGACGCACATGAGTGTAGGTTAACGATGCTCATCTGTGTGCAAGATTAGGCAATGAAAATCAACCAGACTAAACGCTGCCAGGAGATAGCTCAAGATGTCTATATACGGCTTCAATAAACACAACCATGCGCACCCAGCCTAGATGGTGAGAGAATGAACACTTAAATTGGAACCGATCCCCATAATATAGAAGTGCATGGATACAAGTGTACAGCCGTGTAATATGTGCCTGTCATACTGTATATTCTCTATGTGCCTTCTACATTGTACACTTAGTAGACACTGCCTCATAGAAGGTAGACACAATGCACATAAACACGCCCTTTGTATCCCGATAAGTTATCTCAATCACTCTGGTTTCCTCGTGTATACATGTTCCAAAGGTTTATCTATACACCTAATTGCATCATAACAAGTATAAAGACTGTCATCCTATAATTCTAGACAGATGAAATACAGCTATGCCCTATTTGTTTAGTTGTATGCACGTACTCACCCGCCCATGTATCCATCATACCAGTAGTTACTACATTAGCAGTTACTACAGTTACTACCCTAGTAGGTACGTTGATATCTGGTCAGCAGGCTTGATTTTACGAACAATTGCAATGTACTCAATTATAATTTGCAATGTGCTCAATTACATTGTCCACCGAGTTCTGTCGATGTAAGTAGCGCCCATGAAACGACTGTGTGCACGATGGTAGCTTGTGTGGATTCGGCGAGGCATACTGTCATATCCTGTATGACGGTCTTTTAACGTTTTAGTCTGAATCAAATTCCTTTGAAGAAAAACCATGCTGGTACGTGTATCTAGGGAGTGGCAATTTTAAAAGGTGGGTAGAAATCCATGCGGACGCACGGAGAAGGCCATCCCAGCAATAGGGGTGACCAATTCCTGCCACCCCCTCCACCCCCCTCTACCTGGTGAATAAAACTCGCTTATGTGGTAGACTCACGGCATATATGTCTCCACATACCATCTCTCTACATAAAAGCTCCTAAAGAAACAACCCCTTCCCACCTTTTTCATCCTAGCCTAATAATGCGTCTGTATAATCATAGTTACTCATAGACCACATCGCTAAGTCACGAGATGCTAATAACCACTTGATTGGGACATTCCTTGAACTGTTAACTGCCAGTCTGGAGACCTGTGAGACGACAAACTGTAAACCCAATGCAAAACTAATTCTATATGTACTTTAGAAGCTTTCTTTACATTTTGTGGATGAACTTGTTCTAACAATGATAATTGTATTGTAGAGTCCCTACTACCCCGGAATTTCCACCAAAGTACATTATGGACCTGTCATGTTGATGGTCATGTCAGGACACGGTTTTTCTCCATCATTGGTGTAGGTTTTACTAACATGCAATAGCCATATAACCATGGAAGGTGTGAGTATATCAATGTGTGATACTAGTCTAGCACGTGTTCAAGCACCGTGTACAAACTGTACATGTACAGTCAGGCTCTTCTATCTTTCTCTAACATGTCTTGAAATTTGTCATTTGGTAAAAGTGTGTGAGACCGTTTTTAGGTATGTCCGTTTGAATGGCCCTGTTTTGTCATCGGGCATGCCATGGCTCTCCTGTGTGCTATCAGGATCCGGGCAGGGCTTTTTACACACTTTGTATACGTGTACATAGTGAACTCCAAGATCTCGTTTTGACACACATAGAATGAAACATATGCAATCTGTATATATAGTCGTGTCATGTGATATGGACACTGCATAATAGCTATGTGAATACTAAATAAAGGAATATTATCATTTTGCTCAATTATGGGGCGAGATGACGTGATGCAAGGCGGTTGAAAGCAAGGGATAGCAGTATTTGTTGGTATTTACTTGCGCTGTGGTCAGCCAGATTATAAAAATGGCGGTTTATTGATTCTTCTATATCTCCAGTTATACTAATATCCAGTGTGTGTTGTGTGCAAGCAATGTCAATCACTTATTACGCACTGGCAACTGTCTAAATTGGTGCTTACACTGGAGTATGTGTTGATCATTAATAGACATTATATTCGGGTTGACTATATTTGGTATACAATTCAATGCATTACATTCAGGCCTGTGGTCATTTAACTTCTTACTAATTCTGCATCTTGTGTGTGTGATGCAATACCATTAATATCCACACCAACCCACCGGAAACCAGTGAAATATGTGAGGGAAAGAACCATGAGAGGCCCGATATTTGTTACCTGCATAATCTATAATTGTGAATATTGTTAATGTTTATGTTCACTAATATGACCGATCAGCGCATCTCCCGGGCACATTAACCTGATGATACTTTTCATTCCTTCTTCAGTAGATTATACCCTTATTTATGTTAACCGACGCCCATGATAGTTCCAATTGCTGTTAGTAGGAACTTATGAATGTATGACACATTGCTCTCATGCCAAGCATATTGTTATATTTTTATACAGAAACCTATTTTTGTATATTAGAAACCATGGTTTTCAGCTGATGTGAATGAAGTGACGTCATGTATGAAGCATAACGTTGTCAATGATCTACTTACATTTATCTATGACCACGATGGTCCGCTCCTCCCTATAGTGTAGTGATGTGTCATCACCCCCCCCCCCCCCCCCCCGCCACACACACAGAGTGACTGCAGTAGCCATCGTTCATTTTATAACACTGCCCAGTCTTGACATAACAAATATAAGTAGATTATATGACAATTCTGTAAATATATGTATCATTCATTTGTGGGATCGTCCCTTTCCCACCGATGACAAATTGGACGGGTTCAAATGGCGATATATCAATGGCGCCAGTGCTTACCTATGTCCCCCTTTCTATCACCACGTGAGTCTTAGTATGACCTAGGCAGTTGTCTTTGCACTTAAATACTAAAACTTGCCTGTATACCATATGAGAGGTCAGCTCGGCCCTTGTAGCTTACATCCATTATTATGCACACTGTTCTATGACTTTGCACCGGTGAGTGTTTATAACTCTCAGTTACTAATTAACAAGTAGGTCAGACACTTTTGGAGACTGCCCTTTTTACAGTCTTCACGATGTCCGTTGAATTAGTGAATTGGACTTTTTGGACCCCGAAAGCTGCTGGCTGTTTGTGACTGTCCTGTCTTTGAAATTGACAAACAAGTGGACAGGGAGACTTAGGGATAATTGCTGATGGAATTCCACCTTTCTCTCCTCTACTTCCAGTCAGCATTGTTCATGCACAGTGGCTCAGTAGTGATTAGGGGTTCTAGATATTTAGACCACTATTATCGATAATTATTGTGATAGCTAAATATCTTATTGGCCTCTGTATCGACAAGTTTGTTAGATATCGTCGGATCTGCGGCGCAGCAAGTGAATAGGCCTTTATAATTATTATGCCTGAGAAGTGGGCTCCAAACATTGAGGAGTTTTTGTGTGACCAGCATCTCGTATGCTCTTTGTAAATCACCCTTACCATGGGACCTAGGCAATTCATATACTAAGGACTGTTATTCCAATTTCCATGTTTTCTGCCGCTATGAACATCCTTCTTGTGGAGAAAGTACATTTCATGTTTGTCATTTTACTATGTACTTTATATTCTCTCATGAAGAGACCATCATATGTGGAGTTTTTTTTTCTCACCACCACTCTCGTCAGACACTGTACCATATTACGTCACACTCCTTTTTTATGACGTTAGGCACTGTACTATATTACGTCACACTCCTTCTTTATGGTGTATGTTGCCATCTGCAGTGGACATGAGCCAATGTTTCATGCCCATTCAGGTTTTTATGAAGGAAGGGGCATGTGCGTCCTAAAACTGTTTGGAGTAAAGATATGAGAAAAAACCTAACTTGAGTTTATTGTTCTTTCTATATAGGGTTCAAAACCATATGTATTAGCACTATCAAACTTGGAGTATTACTAGTATCAGTTGCCGTTATAGTAGGGTAGGCGGGTGGCATCGTAGTGATAGGTATTCGGGTGGCGATTCAGTGCAAGCTGTGGGAGCCTGGTCTTGCAGAAGGTTCCATATCTCTGAATTTCGCTGGGTAGTCAAGAACAATGTTAAAGACCATATCCGGAGGTTTTTATCGTTATATAAAGTATTTATATGTGTGTCAAGGACCCGGGGTAGTTCTAATGAACCCCGCCTGGGGGCGCCAGGGTTCTCGGCGTCCCTGACGACGCTGTGTTTACTAGTTACTCCTCCAACAATTATTACAATAAATATAGATACATCTTTCTGTATGAGATCAATATTGCCTTATAAATGTAACATGGATTTTTATAATGAAAACTACAGCCTGATACAACCTAGGTATAATTTAGCATAATACAGTAAGGAGGAATGCTGCTATCTTGGTACTCCTACCTAAGCATGTGGTGGCCTTGTTTTCCAGCAAGAACCAGCCCTATGACGTAGTAGCAGTGGAATCTCGAATCTCCCCAACAGCAATGATTCTGACCTTTGCTGTAGTAAACACACATTTATACATGACTGCAATGCGGTATTATACCCCAATGCACCCCCTCTCGTATCAACTAGTACTACAACCCTACTATACCCTGCCATATTTTGACCAGACCCTCGATGCATATAATTATAACTTGCTCCGTATATCAGGGTGTATGGGTGGTGAGAGAGTCGGGATTGCCTTACCACCCTCCCTCCCCCCCCCCCCCCCCCATTATAGCAGAGGTTAGAGTTTCCTCTGCTACTACGTCACAGGGTGGTGATTGGGGGGCAAACATAGGCCTCCACATGGTTAGGTAGCTGTACCATGATAGCACCATTAGACGTAACTTTAATTTATTTATTTACCTGGGTAAAAGTATAGTCTGTAATTTTTACTATGTTTATAGTTATACATATTACATATATAAGTGAGTACTAGGCTATATGATGACAGATACTCTCCAAAACTGGAAGAAAACATGGGGGTTCCCAGGTACTTTTGGAGAGTTGACTCAGGATGTAGCTTTTATATGGGTGTTAATATCGCAGTTATGTTTCCCTACACTAGAGGACACCCCGGCCAGCCTTCCTCTTGTGTGGTGACTTTCTCTCCCCCCAGGCGGCGCTCTTGGCACACCCTGACAATATTTGGTCCTTTATCCAGAAAGTGATAAATAAATAGAAATGATAAATAAGATTTAACTATACTAAATAACGAACGCGGAATGTGTGCCGCATCTTTACAGAATTACATTCCCAAACAAGAGGTCTCACTGGGTCTGAGACCCAATATCGGGGCACAACCCTTTCAGGTTTGTATACAATTATATACCGTTTGCTAATATTTGTTAAGAATAGACCTTAAAAGAATAGACCACCATATTTGGATGTACTGGCGTTCTTTCAATAGTGCGTATGCCTTTCTGTGATTACTTCCGCGCATACGTCTTGTCACAGAGACAACTTGGCACACCTGCTGCAGATTATCATGATATCGAGTTTTGGGAAATAACCATGAATTTTTAACATTAGAAGTCACCTACTCTTGCCAAAGTGCTATACAGTCTACTGTTACACAATGTCACCAGCTGTGCCCCTTGTTACATTTGTCCGCCACTACATTGTGTATAATATGCCATGCATATTGTAGGAAGAAAGGGTGTTGTACTGTGGTGTAGGTCTGTGTATAGCACTATGTAAGTAATATAGCACCATGGCGTTAGTAGTATAGGGACAATGTGTCCAGAACTATGGTGTGAGTAATACATGGAGACCATGTAAGTAACATACGGAAACTATGTAATTCACTATGGTGTAATTATGGACAATATAACACAATATAAAAAATATACGAATTTTGGTACAGGTAAATGATCAGATCAGAATGAGGAACCAGGCTGTGGTATGATTATACCAAGATCCCTGTATATAGCAGTGTTTGCTATATAAAGTAGCAGACACAAAGAAGATCGTCTATTTGATGTGGACGTTACATTGATTAACATGCAGTAGTTTTACAGTTCTGCTGAATTTTCCCAGTCGTGCTGAGCTTGAGAGGAAGACAAGAGCCATGGTCCAGCAGTTTGCCTCTAGAGGGAGTAGGTGTTCGACCCCCTTCCTGCAGTCTCCTTATACTACTTACATAGTGATATACACTCTCTTCCTATACTGCCTATACTACATGTAGTTTTACCATAGTATTATACAGCCTCTCCCTATACTACTTACACCATAGTGCTATACCCTATGCTACTTACACCATAGTGATATACACTCTCTCCCTATACTACATACGCCATAGTGCTATATCCCAGTAAACAAAAAACGTTATACAACATTTTATAACATTATATAACGTTTTCCTAGGACTCCTTACTGGCAAAACGTTATGCAATGTTTAAAGCGTTATTTCGACGTAAAATAACGTTTTTTTGTTAGCTGGGATACTTTCCCCCTATACTACTTACACCATAGTGCTATGCACTCTCCCTAGACTACACAAACACGGCCGAGCTCACGCCAGCGCACGGACAAAATATATTATGATGATATACACAGTCCCACTATAACATGGGCCACAACTGACGCTATTTATAGCAGTCCTGTGACCTACTTATTAGTAGAATGAGGGTGCGTCACTAAGTGCACTACACTGGTGACCTATGCATGGTTCTCTGCAATATTTTGCTCCCCTACAATGCTGTGGCTATGGAGATCAGTCCCGCAGCAAGGTTGGTGCAAGGCAGAGGGGGGACTTTGATTAAAGGGACTATATCATTACTTAAAAAATTATTTGCAAATTCTGGATGCCAGGAAAATTCTTTATTTGCTGTAAGTAGGGCCTAGTATTAACCAGAGTGGCGTGCAATCTGGGAATATGCAAAACAAGTGCTGTTTTGGGGTTTATTCTACCTATAACAACAACAGCAATTGTTTAATTATGGAAATCCGCCCAGAAATAAACATTTTAGAGCTAATTTTGTGGCGAGTAACTGGACAGGATGACTGTGGTGGCGTACCACCGTTGTACCCCCCGCATACGCCGTCGGTAGCTTCAGTGCTTAACCTATAGGCCCTCTGTATGCTTTGTTGTTGTAGGTAGAATAAAGCACTATAGTGTAAGTAGGATACCGCTATGGCAGTGCCATACACAGGGGTACCATACACAGCATGTTTCGTTATGTAAACCCTTACGTGCCATAGTGTAGGTCCATAAGACAAACACCAACTTCTACTTACTCTAGATGGCGCTACCGTCGGGAAAGCCAGCCTTCTGTCGGAGCATTTAGTCTGTTTACATCTGACTAGGGGGCCCTATCTCGAGCACGCCACCACAGCCCGGGGGGGCTACTCCCTATCTTTTCTATAGTCACTATGTGCAAACATCACCCTAAATTTGGTACCCTTATCAAGGGGCAAAATTTTTAAAAAGCGTACCCTTTTCAAGGTCAACTTACCAGAAATACGGACCCTAATCACGAATGACCCTGAAAAATATACCCTAATCACAGGGTGACCCTGAGAAAATAGGGTGACCAAGAAATATTGTAGAAAAATAAAGTAAAAAATACCTTATAAAAAGCCATGAAGGTCTGAAAATGTACCCCTTACTCCCCAAGTTTGCTTAAAAAGCACCCCTTATCAAGGACCCTCGCGGGTCCGTGCCTAGGGCCCAAAAACAGACCCTTTCCCTTAGAAAGGGTCTGTTCACACATTGTCAGTAATGCTGAGGGAGTGCCCCCCCCCCCCCCGGGCATCACAGCCGTCAGTATGCTGTACACAAATCAATACAAATATCTGCGTTGGTGGCTGTGTGGCTATTACAGTCCCTCCCCAATCTGAACTTCAGTTCATTACTGATTAAATGAAGTTTGACTTATGTTTCTTGCAGAAACAGAAGGTTACATTAGATACGATGTCATGTATTCAAGTGGTTGCAACTTGCACACTTACTGATTCAACTCGTACCCATGTCATTGATGCAATGATATTAGAAGTGCAGTAGCCTACGCAATAGCAGAGAAATAGCGACGTACATATCAAATGTGTCAGATATCTGGAAACGTGTTCATTGATGCAGAATTACAGGAAAAACTAAATTGCCAGGGTTAACCATACGTGCCATCCTGTGCTGCAAGGTTGTTTTTTCTCATACTGGATCCAAGGTCATGGTAACATGTAATTAGATTGTTTTAGGGTCAAGGATACTTAGGGGGTGTTCATTTATTAGTTACAAGGGAGGGGGCATAAGAAATCGCGACCCCTCTCGAAGGGTTGGGGGGGGGGGGGTAAAAAGACTAAGCCGTCTTTTAGCAAAATCACCCGTGCGTTACTATAGTTCAGAGGTGGGGGTGAAAATATTTTGGGTGCCTCTGCCGAGGGAGGGCATAAAATACTCTGCACACTTTAGAGATGGGGGGCATAAAATTAATGTTGCGCTTCCACGTGAAATCTCATCACCTCCACCTGTAATTAACGATTAATGAAAACTCCCATATCTGATGTATTGTGTATGAGGGATGGCTTATCCTTCTTGACATGGAGCGTGACAACTGTGTCAAAGAGGAAAATTTACTTCAACAAGACTTTCTACCTGATATATAGGCTGCAGTGTAGTAAAATATGTATACGCATGTATGTATATACATGATTATAGGTTTCAGCAAGATATTAGTTTATTGCCATACCGAACGATCATAATTATCAACAGTCATTGTGCTCAATTGTTGTCATACTCACGGGTCATGTTGCAATTTTAACTGTTGTACTCCCTGCAAACAAGATCTCGGGCAGAACTCGTGCGGTTCTTGAGTCACAACTCGGGATCCCTGGGAGAATTGTGCACGTATCTGGCACGAGAATATGTGAACAGCTTTTGACTGTGTCATATTCTGTGGAATTCCACGTTATTTATATCAAACAGAACTTGGGAATTGAACGTTCGCAACTGAGTAGAATCCGGGTAGGTCACATTGGCACAAGAAAGGCACGAGATATTCCCAAGAATTGTGAACATGTCCTTAGTACAATCAGAACTTGGGAATTGAACGTTCGCAAATGGGTAGAATCTGGGCAGGTCACAGCGACACAAGAAAGGCACGGGAATTGAACGTTCGCAACTGGGTAGAATTCTACCCAGTTGCGAACGTTCAATTCCCAAGTTCTGATTGTACTAAGGACATGTTCACAATTCTTGGGAATATCTCGTGCCTTTCTTGTGTCATTATGACCTACCCAGATTCTACCCAGTTGCGAACGTTCAATTCCCAAGTTCTGTTTGGAGGGCTGTATTCTTTCTGCTCATTATAAAGAACAGCACTGAAAACTCTGTTTTATTTTAAATTTTATTCATATTATATATATATATATATATATATATATATATATATATATATATATATATATATATATTATATATATATATATATATATATATATATATATATATATATATATATATATACATATGCACAACGTACATGGTACAACAACTGAGATTATAGTTGACTTTATAGTTATAATTTGTATATTTCCCATTACAGCTATCACAGTCTGGCATATGAACATAGTAACTGATAACTAGGTTATCTAATGTTTAAATTACCTGATTGTTGTCGTATTCTGATTATGCTTATAAACGATCATATACAAAATAGTGAATTCGCAATGATTGGCCCGCTTCTAACGTAAGATGTATACTTCCATTATTTAGCGTCACCTGTTTTTATATGTAAGCTGCTTCGTATAAATGCAGTGATCCTAAACTCGCATCTTGAAAGTATAAATACCAAGCTATAACTATTTTCCAGCATGTGTATAATTGTATCGCAAATAGTTTCACGATAACGGACGTAATCACAAGATACCAATACTCAATAACATCACAATCTGCAGGAGAAAGGCAAGGTACAAGCCATGTAGCTGGACGGGTAACAGGTAAATGGATTTTTTTCCAAAGTACATGCATTTTAATATTCATTCTATGTATACAAAACCTGCAACACTATAACTACTCTCTATAGCCTGCTATACCTGAACCATAAAAGAACAGTCGCAAAAAACACAAGACAAGGCACTTGTCGGGATTTATTTTGATATATAAAGGAGGACTCACAAATGACTTCATCACATTATGATATTGGAGACATGTGTCTATGTTTTAGTGACCGTCTTTGAAAGGGATATATGATCATTAACCTGTCTTAAGACGTGGAATGAGTGGGCTGGGAGGTTCTAACAATAAGGTCCCAGAATCGATGTAGTCATTCGTGAAGGTTCTCTATAACATACATGACATTAAGTTGGAGATTAAGGTACGCTTTGTACGTCTAATACTTGCATGCACAAGCTCGGTAGTGTAGGACCATATTACACTTGTGTTGTACTAGTGGTGTTATCAATGGGTGTGCATGTAACGCTCAGTCACATTAACCCAAGAGACTCCCTTAAGTTGTCTGGCATTGGCAGATATCAATATAATTAGTCATATCAGAATAATTGAAATGGACGCAACTGGTTTCATGTAAAAGTCTTATTTAGGCAATACTGATGGCAATATTTCTTGACAATCATCCCCCAACCGACTATCTGAACTGTGTCATGTTTTATAAAATGCTGCACAATTACAGAAAATATTATACATAATATTGTGCTTCTCGTTAAGTATAGGTAGGGCAAACTATGGCGTCCACTAACTGCGAGTGCAATCTTTGTCCTAATGAAAGACATGCTCAAGAATACAATGGTTTGGAGGGTAGGGAATAGCATAACTGGCATTGCAACATCATCAATATGTGACGTCATCAATATGAATTTGGCATTGATCGGTATTTGGCTTCACATTGGCAACAGTGGCCTAATACTTTGGGATGTACATGGCTGTTCATGTACGCACTGAAAAAACATCATCACATGCGATGAACAGTAATACATACAGACATGTTACATACATGTTTATATACAAACAAAACCTCCAGTTACCTCCCTAAGATAAGGCATTAGAGAGGGATAAACTGTAGGTGATGTTATTTGAGGCCTGTATGCCGCTTTACCCTGTCTAGTAGCACGGCCATATTCTGCCGGTACAGTTTGTCATTACTCAGGTCCACAGGTGCATACTTCACCAGTAGCTTCCGGACCGGCGCCGGCGCGCTCTCTGGTGGCCAAGGGCAGAAGCGCAACATGACTGGCACGATGGCCTTGCGCAGGTTTTCTGCGAGTGTGAGGTCTTTGACGCAGTTGTCACTCTGCATGTACTTGGGTGTAATACAGCAGACCACCACACTGGAGGCCTTCATGTTCCGCTGTATCTGAGTGGTGAGAGATTCTGGGGACGGGTCCCCGCCGCCGCCCAGGTGAATACTCAGGTTGCCGACGCCGCTGCGGGAACTGACCCCGCTGCTACCCCGCGGCCCCCCAGCGGTGGCAGGGGACATGAGGCCTACAGAGGTGCCGATGTCGGCCCAGCAGGTGAAGCCTGCCCCCTCCAGCACGTGGCGGATGTCCTCCACCCGGGACGCCATGTCCCACTGGAAGCTGATGAAGATGCGCGCACTGCCGCCGTTCGCCATGGCATCCAGGGTGCCACCTGTGGGGTAGAGACATCATTGAGATTAGTACTGACCCAAAACAATGTAATCCCGAGGAAATCTGGTATAACTCTCCGAGGAGGTTAATCTCTCACAAAACAGATGAACAAGCTACTTGAAGAGAGTACTTTGCTACGATGTGGTGTCTGGTCCGTGAGAAGGTTAAAGCACAGGACGCTGCTGTATCACAGAAAAGGCAGGCTCCAGGCCGTGTTATATCTGGTCTATACGGAAGATCAACACAGTAAAGGGTTTCACAGTAAATAAGATACATTTAATTAGATAATCTAAGACAATTAAGAATGATATAACCGCTGTTTATAGGTTCGTACCTTTGGCTGTACACAATGATAACATTCCATACCTTTTTTTATTCATAGTATGCACCATTTTAATAGGAGGCTACGCTAGCAGACCACAACACCTACCTCTGGGTTTATGTTGGTTGACCAACACGGCAAGTGGCTGTATGCCCTCGGACATCTTATTGAGGTAGGTCTGCTCCAGTACCACCCCAGGCACGGCCCGCAGAGGTTTGATGTGGTGCTCCAAGATGCCCATGCTCTCCTGGTACATCTTTGTCTCAAAGTCAACTGCCGGACAGTCACCTTGAATATACAGAGTCAAACATACTGATATAATGACCAGACTATCAAATGGAGCTAAACATACTGATATAATAGCCAGGCTACTAGTATCACATGGAGCTAAACATGCTGATAATCATCATGGTTAGGCTCTCATATAGGAAGTTGCATATGCTGATATTATGGTCAGTCCCTCATATAGGGAGTTGCATATACTGATATCATGGTCAGGCTCTCATATAGGGAGTTGCATATGCTGATATCATGGCCAGGCTCTCATAAAGGGAGTGACACAATCAGTCTGACATCATGGCTATGCTCTCATATAGGGAGTGACACATGCTGATGTCATGGTCAGGCTCTCATATAGGGAGTTGCATATGCTGATATCATGGCCAGGCTCTCATAAAGGGAGTGACACAATAAGTCTGACATCATGGCTATGCTCTCATATAGGGTGTGACACATGGTGTCACCACCCTAAAGCACTAGGCTGTGTTCGGAAATTTCAATATTGACCACCGTCGACCTGCCATTTGAGATACTTAAAACTCGCACAGTGTTTAGCCACCTATACAAAATTTTAGCTTATGACATGCAGAAAAATATATAATGGGTGTGACCCCAAAAAGTCAGGCTATATTTTGCGTCAATCACCATGGTAACGGGGTAGTGGTTTTGTACAGTGAGGCCTACGCAGTGTATAGATACATTATAGGGCCGTTTCACCCCCATAAACCTACACTGTTTATATAGAGTAGATAAATCCTTCTTTTAGGACTATAAATAAACACTTTCTGATCATCCTAATAACAAATAACCATGTATTTAACCCTTCCTTCCCTCCCCTATAGGCTAAATTACGCAAAATAACAAAGTTCATAAGGGACTCTTTGGCCAGTAAACCCGGAAGTGACCCGATTTAGGGTGGTGACACTACATGCTGATATCATGGTCAGGCTCTCATATAGGGAGTGACACAATCAGTCTGACATCATGGCTATGCTCTCATATAGGGAGTGATACATGCTGATGTCATGGTCAGGCTGTCATGTAGAGAGTTACATTATGCTGATATCATGGTCAGGCTCTCATAGGAAGATACACATGTCATGCTGATAATTATTATGGTTAGGTTATCACATGGAGCTAAACATGCTGACATCATGGTCAGGCTCTCATATACTAAGGAAGGTAAACATACTGATATAATGGTCAGGCTATCACAGCTAAACATGCTGATATCATGGTTAGGCTATCACATTGGACCGAACATGCTGATATTATGGCTAGGCTCTCATAATTATAGAGAGTTAAACATGCTGACATCAGCTCTCATATAATATGGGAGTTGAACATCCTGCTATGAGGCTATAAATGGATCAAAGCATGCTGATATCATGGTCATGCTAGGCTACGTGGCGCTCAACATGCTGATATAATGGTCAGGCTACCACATGGAGCCAAACATGCTGATATCATGGTCAGGCTATCACATGGAGTTAAGCATGCTGATATCATGGTCATGCATGTTGATGTAATGACCAGGCGCATAGGGAGCTAAAATGCTGATATCATCAGTTTGTGTTCTCAATGTCCACCCTCCATCTATATATCACCCCTCTGTCTACCCATTACTTGCATATTACCTTTTAAGGGATTCCTGCAGTTACAACCTAATGTATGAATTGGAGCTAGGAAATCGGACACGTTGTAAATAACTATGTTCATGTAAAAACTAAATCGAATGCATTCGTTAAAATTAGTATCCCCTCTTACAGGACTATGTGTAGAGGTGTCACGATTTAATAATGTGCTATAACATAATCCTATGATGCTGGTAATAATTATGTAGCCTATATTGTGTTGTTATGAGTGCATTTGTCTATGGTGGCGGTGGGAATATGATAGCTAGTGTTATATAATTCATGCTCTATTACAAAGCCAATCCATAGATTCTGCCGTTGTTGGACAAAATCCCTTTACAGATTTATAGCTTCAGCTGCACATGATGCATGGTACGTATTCGTTTTATAATCATGGTCCCTAGCACCATACTGCTTCATAATTTACTATTATTACCTTTGCAACGCCCATGCCTATACGATATAGTTCTATATTGCTGTTCCCATAACAAAAGGGGTCGTTTTGCCATATGGACTGGGATAATTGGAAACTCCAACATACTATAATAGTACCATTGATTGTGGCAAGTTTCCATTATATTTAATACTGTATTCACTTTCAGAATTATTGTTCACTTATGAAATATAGGTGTGTGTTAAATGATAGCATCCGACGGAGAATACCTAAATGTATTTGCATTATAGACATGAATGTATTAGTAGTATAGACTGGAATGTATTAGTATTATAGACCTGGCTGTATTGGGAATCACTGAAATGGAGTATACCATGCATTATAATTAAGCACCATTCCCCCAACGACGTAAGCCACATGATAAGGAGACGAGATGAAGTGTCATCTCTGCCATGTCTGACTGTTGTGGACATGAATGGTCCCCTCTACATGCCTACCGCGTGTCATTATCAACAGGTTCTGAACTGGTCCAACAACTGACTTACCCATGACTGCTTTCATAGATGATCGTAGAGACGGCCATGTGTTTTTGAACATTGCTGTGATGATTTTCTTCCCCAACCACTCAGCAAATATAACCTGTACAGAAAATGGAGAACATATTTTTATCTTCCCAGGTCTCATATGAGCATAAATGGCCATATGTACATGCAGTCAGATTGAATGTATGATTTAAATGTGATTCTAACATGTGTTATAGTGATCTCGTTTCATTCATATATATATCAGAATATGGAAGCACTTTGTTGAACGGTATTGGGTGTTGTGGTAGTGATAAATGCAATGTAACACGTTCGCTATCCACATCATCTAGGCAAAGCTGACTTTCTCTCTATTGTGTAGGATAGAATCTCAATGCTATACATCTTGTGTTATTTTTAGTAATACACGTTACACATTTACTCAAACTCGATACTGGGAAATTGAATGCTTAAGATACCACAAACACCAAAACATTTGTAAATATGACAATTGCCACAACCACAGCTATTGATTGTGCATGTAAGCCTATGGGTAAGCCACTGAGTGAGCATGGGAGACAATGACACAAAATAGCCCACCAGAAGTAGCTGATTCTCTTAACACCCATCTATAGAGCTATGAGAACCAAGAACCGTCTATATTTATGTATGTGTTTATGTGTACAAAATATGAAGTACGTGCCTCGTGGAAGACGAAGGGGGACGAGGCGGCGGCCTCTGTGAGGATGACAAGCACGAAGGACGCATGCGCCATACTGGGCCCGTTCTGCTGCAGGAACTCTTCTTTGGAGGCGCCGAGCTTCTGGTGGTGCAGCACCTGTAAGTAGGACAAAACACGTCATGTACGTCACGTCATGTCACAACACATGTCACGTTGAAATGTCATGCAGTGTAAGAAGAACAAAGTACGTCATGTCACAAAACATGTGACCGTGAGTGGTACAAAGTACGTCATGTAAGTCACGTCATGTCACAAGGCAAGTCATGCACCTGTAAGTAGGACAAAGCATGTCATGTAAGTCCTAGTGCACAAAATATATTATGGGACCAGCTTCTGGCAGTACACGACACACGTCATGTGACAAGCCTCTGGCAGTACACGACACACGTCATGTGACAAGCTTCTAGCAGTACACAAGACACGTCATGTGACCAGCTTTAATTTAATCCGCCATCTTAGGCATTACAGCACTAACTTACATATGTTTAATGCATACAGGCAGAAGCAAACCAATTATCCACATGCTGCTGGCGTTAGAGGCGATGTAATCAGGCAGGTTGGGCTGGACATACCTCCATCTTCTTTAAATGCTATTTCAGATAGAAGCAGGGTGTAAATTCTTTGGTGCATGAGTAAAAGCAAAGCCAGTCCAATACAGACCTCTTTCATTTGATTATAGTACTGGGCTAGGAATTCAATTCAACCATGAAGTGATACCGCCAAGTATTTTTTGTAAGTCACAGAATTACCAATTAACGGAAAAGCCTAACACAAAGGGCATCAGCTTATGGTAATTATGGTGTAAAATGTAGACGACAATTCTAAGTTTTACAGTCTATAAGACGATGGGCGGCAATCATTGTACGGCGAGCTACTGAGTAAACAGCCACGCATACATATAGACACAAATTGGAGCCGTCTAGAATTGGCTGCTGTAATGTAATATAGGAGCCCACACAGAAAACGTCTTAGCAAGAAAGCTCCCGCAGAACGCTATGTGCATTATCTATTATTCTCTTTTTATCTCGTGTACTATTGACCAGAACAATATCGCCAGAAGAGCGCTCTATTAATGTCAGACTCATTTCTTTTACATCTCTCCTCGGCCTGCGTCGATAAAAAAATGGGTCGACAGCGCCTCGTGCCTGATCAATGCGAGGAAAAGGTCTGTAAGTTGTAATATCATACGGCGGCCGTTATTAGAGTACTGAGCTTCAAAAGATCTGCCCGCCCAACGATCAGAGCGCTCAAATCCAATTTGGCCGGCGTTGTCACCGGCAGGCCCCAGCCCCAGCCGCCGCCGGTTAATGTATGCAGGTCAGGCCCCACCATCGGGCGGGTTATTATTCATAGCTTAAAAATTGTGTCAGTTGATTGTGTTGCGGATATGATAATGGTAAAATGGAGAGTCAGAGAAGGGATGGGGTGGCGGGAGGAAGGCTGCCGCTTCGAGGCAATGCTGGTGGGGCGCTGGGCCGAAGCCAGTCAGACCTAGACATGTGCTCAGTGGGAACAGAGCTGCTCGTTGTAGTCGGTGCAAGGGGTGGTGGGTATATATGGGTGGGAGGCAAGAGGGGAGGGGGTGGTGCGGGCATTGTATGGGGCTTATAGGGACTAAAGCCGATGACGATAGGAAAGGCAATACACACCACCAAGGCCGAACCGGTTGTGGGTATATTGCAGGACATGGTGGCTATGTTGATAATTTTCTTTCTTTGTAAAAAGTATAGCCATTCGGCTGATCAAAATCGGTTCACAGAAATACCATTCTAAACACGGGTAAAACTGTATATGACAGATTATGATTTGATATTAATCAAAGAAAAATCCATGGACATAATTATGCCATGTAAGTGCATGTTACATACGTTTCAGCAGACCTATGCACCTGTCTATGTATTGAACCCTGCTTGTGACTATATATTGGACAAATAGCATTACTAGCTATGGGTCTTCTCTTTTATATAAACTTCTTATGCTCTATGAGGTAGGGTTAGGTCATGGTCAGATATGTTTAGGGCTCAAAAACCTACAAATGTTCAATATCAATTCACAGGGTATACCCCCCCCCCCATTTCCTCGCTGCGGGCCTAAATTTTACAGGGTCCAAAGGCTTACATATGGCTAGTCTTAACTTTAGGAGCATAGCAAATGAAAAAAATATGATACAGGCAACTCAATATATTGAGAATTCGAATGTTGATTGTTTCATTGTAACAGAAAGCTGGCTCAAAGAGGATATGCCAGATAGTCAGGTAGAAATACCAAACTTTAATCTGATGCGCCTTGATAGAGATCTGACAATCCCTGGAGCCAAAACTAAAGGTGGAGGCCTTCTAATTTATTTACAAGATTGTTATTTTGTTCATAAATGGGCTAATACCATCAGCCCATGTGTTTTGGTTGTGCATCACAAGGGACCCCCCCCCCCCTTTACATGTATGTCTAATACACATACATGTAATTGTATGGCTATCTCTATATTTTCTGCTACTATGACTAACATCTCTCTTTCTTCTCTTTCTTCTCATAAGTGGTAAATACCACACTGATATGCTATTCATGTAAAGGTGAAATTTATAAACCTTCTACTGGATACAGAATAATTACAGGCAACCATTCATGCCTATATGTTTTCAGTATAAATAAAAGAATTTACATACATACAAATATAAGCTTCTACCAAACAAAGGGAGGAATAGTATGATATTACAACTAAGTTAACCAAAAAAAACACATTTTGCTTATAGATTCAATGGCAATCACGGGTGGTTCCAAATATTTAAGTCTAGAACTGATTACACAGGTTGGCTTTGGTTTTAGTTCTGATGGATGGGTTGCTGCGGATTGGTGCGGGTATGGGAATACGTCACGTCGGATACGTCACGTCGTCAACGTCCCACTACACATGCCCACACCACGTCCACCATATGTCACATATAGAGTGTCCGGCGCACGCTGGGTCCGGCCTGTATTTGACTTCATGTCCACTGGCAGTGAGGAATCAGCCCGACGTGTTGACAAAGATATGCCCCTTATATAGGTAATCGATAAAACCAGTTGTCCGCAGAGCGATCTGAAAACCAGCGCCACAAACACAAACCACTTAGGTCGGCGGGAAGCAGCAGACATGAAAGACCATGCATGGTCAGGCTACAAACGAGCCACAAACACGCGCACTTGTGATACATATAGACATGGTGCTTACCCCTGCTTACCACACTACATGTACCACCCGACGTGGATATCTGGTCTCTGGTATAGGGATGTTGGGCATTACCGACTTAGGATGGATCAACTCCAGAGCCTGACCCATACTGTATTATCATGATTAGGCAAAGTGCCCCCGCCCGACGGCCTTCACCACCATGAAACACTGGTCATTGATAAGACTGAAAACCTGTAACCTACCCCTATCTTAATCGGCGTGATCTTTAGTCTGAAATGAAGTGATTGGCTTGATTACCGTAAAAACCTCGCGTAGACGTCGCGGCTAGTACGCAAGTCAGATCGCCGGTGCGGCTTATATGATCAGGACACAATTATGGAGGGGCTTATACACGAGTTCTTATATGTATACTACACTATCAAAGTCGCCATAAGCCGAGCCCATTGAGGCTTATAGGACATCCCCACAGTCTAGGTGCGGCTAATACGCGAGTTAGGCTTATTCCCGAGGTTTTACGGTAGTGCTAAACAATTAAGTCTTAAGACAATCACAATCATTCAATACCCACGATGCCCTGTGCTAGAATCCAACAAAGATGGCCGTCTGGTGTCATTAACAAAATTTGGCAGCCGCAATGGCCGAATACATGTGTGTCTAACTCTAAGCTATACTCAAAACCCCAGGGTTCAACATTATATTCAACGCAGATTATCTATGCAATCTACTACAGTTATCTCTTAAATTATACTGCATGAAATACCTGGTATCATATTCAATCAAGCCATTAGAGTTTCAACAGAAGGGGAAACAAGGGTGAAATAATGGTATAAGGTATATAGGCCTTGTAGAGGTCCGACAGTGTGACATTCACTTAAAGCACCATGCAGGTCTTGCTGTCCCTATACAGCAATAGTCGCAGTGGTACTCCGGTGTCTATATGGGGGGGGGGGGGGGGGGGTAACGAAGGTCAATATCCCATTCTATGTCATGTATAATATGAGATCCCTTAATATCCATCGACCCTACACTGCCACGTGATCAATACGTAGGTGTCAATGTCTGCTTGTTTGTTATAAAGACAAATATTTCATTTACTTGAAAATGTCAACGTTTTACCCTCACTAAATTTGTATTTGATATGTATTATACTGCAGATGGTTCTTCAAATTTTAATAAATAGTTTTACTGGGGACTACAGAGTATCAAATAAGGATCTTTCGCAAGGCTTGGGCTCTAACAAGTGGGACCAGATGGGTCTTTACAGATTTAAAGTGCCATGGTCCAGAAAGTCCAGAGTATTTGTAATGTATGAAGGATTTGGGTTGGGAGGGATGGGCCCTATTAGATCCAACCTGGCAACCCTGGATAAGATGCTGTCAGTGTAGTTAGCAAGACATTCTAATATCCTGGGTGGAGCTTTATCAATTTGGAAATAAATTGAAATGAGATAATTGCCGCTTTTAATATACATATATACCATAGTTAACCCGTTCACTCAAGCAATACAACCATTCATCAAACCAGAGCAACACGTAAAGGAAGTTGCATAGGTTCAGAGTCTTACATAATATTATGATGAAAAGGTTTGACAACATAGTGGGGCTTCGATAATTATTGGACAACAGTATTTTTTGTCTCACAGATGAATTAACACAACTGCTGTGAGCCTATACCGCTTGTATGAGGGTTAGGGAGTGTCAACACTCCTTAAACGTATATTGATTAATTGGATTTAGAATCGACCCAGGAACTTTACATGAACGCCATGCACTTTTGTGCTTGAGCACTTCTTTTGCGTACCATATTATATCTATATACCAGGTATGTATAAGCACCGCGGCTTAAGGCCATAATGCAGAGGCGTAGGAAGCAGATCTTCATTGGGGGGGGGGGGGGGGCGCACGCCAACAAATCTTAAGTATCGGCATTTATACATGATGTATCATATACACGCTTATACTGCATTGCAATGGAAAGGTAAGGATTACAAATTGTGTGTATCATGTTACAGGTCAGACCGTATGGAAAAATTTTAAGGGGCCCATACATATTCAGCCCCCCCCCCCCCATCCTCAGTGATTGGGGTTGGCGATGGGGGGGGGGGGGGGGTGGTCCCCCTTTTCCTACGCCACTGTAATAATAATGCCAGACGGCGCTTACAGCAGCTTCTATCCACTGCTGAATGAATTCGACTCTTCTCTCCCATTTGACTGAGAGTGACCAATGGGCCTCTCCTCTTCTAGTATTACAACCGGGGTCTGAGCCAGCATAGCTCCATGGCATTTGTGTGTGTACCATCCCCAGTCCATAGATCTAGGAAACAACACAGTACTACTTCATACTCCATATTCTACTTCCATACTCCATACACTATGTGTATGCTTGCTCTATTAGAAATGTTGATGTATCGCCAGTATGTGTCCTTAAAGTTGCCGTACCATCAGTGTTTGTGTGCTTGAAGTTGTCTTATTACTATTATATGTGCCCCACGCTGCATCACCTGCAGCTACAGTTGCGCATCACCAGTATTTGTGTCCTTAAAGTTGCCGTATTGTAAGTATGTGTCCTCAAAGTTACTATTATACAGGTGCCATATATCTTTAGTATATTGTGTGCTATCTGCTATTGTTGAAAGTGTAGGCCGGAAAGTGTCTGAAGGGGTTTTTACCATATACACTGTTAGAAGTAAGTATTGTTCCTTTACAGCAAATATTTGGGGCAACTTTGGTTCCAGTAAATACTGCTGTAGACCTACAGTAGGACATGAAGGTCTGGGGTTCAACTCTCACTATTGGCACCATTTCTACTCATCCATGTGAGGGATAGTATGTTTTCTACACTTCACTACACTACAAAATGCTACAGGAACCTTGCATAAAAGTTATGAACCATTTACGAATAGTCTATATCCATACAAAATGTTTTTAAATGTTTATAACAAATAAGAGTTCCAAAACAGGTTCACATATATTCAAAATTGGGCATCTTGGAGATTTGAACCCCCAGCTTCCGATCCAAAGTCCTGAACCATGAGCACTACACCAGTGAATCCTGCATATCAGGTGCATTGAAACATGTCCTACTTAACTGTGAATGGTAAAGAGGTTGGCACAGGATCCCTGGAGGGCAATTTTACAACTCCACTGTTCATGTCTTAAGGTTGGTATGAAAATTATCCTATTGTAGTAATACACTATATAAGCATTGGACTGTCATAGTTTGAGTGTAATCTTGATGCCCTATATTTTTCAAAGTAAATGTAACCATCTTTCCTGTAGATTATACAAATACACCGGTTTTATCTTCTGCATATTTTCAAAAGTAACATTTCGGTGTACCAAAATATATTACTTTAAAAACTGCATCAGGAGAAATGTAGTTTGTTTGAGTGTTCCCTGTCAGACTTGAACCTCTGATCCTCAGACTGAGCTAGCGGGACAGTCAATTATATGTAGCCTGTATCAGTTGGCTTTTGAAAAGATCTGGTCATATTTGTGGAGCTGCTAAGGTTCGAAACTTACCCTGATGCCAATGACAAATGAACTTCATAAATTCCTTATCAAGAGATGAGTATATATTATTTTCTCATTCTATGTGTTGATAGAGGATGGCATATAAGTGAAAAAGTCTCCTTGGAGCTGTGGAGTATGGTACTCCCTCCAATCTCTCTACTCTCTCTCTCCTTCAGGTTGCTGGTTATGGGATTCGAACCTGCATCTACAGCATCATAATTGTACATGTACAGCAAAATTTGTTGTATTATTCTTTACAGCTAAAGTACTGTATAGTTACATCACATTTTGCTATTCACGAACAACAACTTTTTACGGTGTATCTACCATATGACCCTAAGAATCAAACAGAATAGGTGGCCAGGGCAGGAGGGATAAAATGGGTATGAGATAGTTAGGCACTCAGTGATATAGCTGTGACATAAAGAGGCTATTCTCAGTGTTTTCTCATATAAGTATTTTCGCAAAATGGATCTTCACAGGATTATATTATCTGCTACAAAATCCAGATATTGTCCTCATTGACTGACTGTGCAGGCACTTGCAAGAAGCAACAAAAGGAGGAATTCCTCCTGGTAGTCATATACAGGTCGATGTACCTCTGCCGTCAGCCACAGACAGGAACTGGGTCTGGAGCTGCATGGTCTGGAGCTGCAGGTGATGCAGCGTGCCATTCCTCCTGGTTGGCCTGTAAAGTCCCAGGTGTGTTGACCAACCACTCACATACTGACAGCTCCCCGCCGTTACCTGCACATGCCAACGGGGTGAGGCAAAGACACAAAAATACGACGCCATTTCTATCATCACCCAATGGGTGGTCTTTATATAAGTTGTTCTCAGTACCGAGGGCTTGCTTTGAAATAAGGAGTTGTGAGAGGATAACTTTCTGAAGATCACCAAGTAAACGTACATCAATGCATTGGAGAGGAATCCATGGCATATTCACCCACCCCCCTTCCCTTCATGGTATATCACTGTCACATGATACAATGATGCCTTCCCCCCAGCTGTACCCTGAAATCCTAAAGAGAATGAATTAGTGCATAATATATGTTGTACATGTCCCATTGCATCACCTGACTTAAGTCATAATCTACAATGCAATCGGCATGGCAGAGCAATATTGGACAAAAGAGTCTGATATCAGCCAAGTAAAATATTGATCATGGTAAGCTGGCTATTGATTTCCTGCTTGCTAATCAGCACACAACAACGCTTTTACCAGCTAATTGCCTACTCACTCCCGACTTACCCTAACCTGGAGCACCCTATATAGACCTGCACGTGGCCTAATTGCCCCACCTTAGTTTGGCAGTTGCTCACTACTTGTACAGTGCAGAAGGTACATACTGCATTCCATACAGCACTAGGTAATCAGTAATGTAGAAAGCACATTTTTATGTGGGAGGGGGGGGGGGGGGGATCCCAACCAGGTTTAGGCATCGCCCAATGAACACTCAATCGAATGTGTGATTTACATCACAAATTACTCAGGGTCGGGGTGATTAAGTGATTGAAATGTTGAAGGTATACATCATTTCAGCTAGGAACACTGTCAATTCTAGAGGCTTCTGGGAGTTATCTGGGAGCTCCCTGTGACATTTTGTGGGTCTCCCCCTGGGCCCCCTGACCCCCTACCCCCCAGGCCTAGACCCCCTTGTGCAACACCTTGTCCATGTAGCAGAGGTATACGTTTTGGTAATGTTGTGTCTTTTATTGTACAGGGTCTGAGGAAATGCCCCTCCCCCTCAGCCCCCTTCGCTGCGGTGGTGGCAGTTGGAGTCGGAGTAGGCCCCCTTGCCCCTCCCCTCTATCCCACTGATATCTCACGACACAATGTGAAGAAATGTAGACATATGACATACATGAACATGGATGTGAAACGTTCCCTCTTTATCATATATGAGGATAATGGTAAGGTCAAAATTACCAACAAAGACTTAATGGTCATAATTAGACTTATCACTAAAAGGCCCATGCTGGGACCTTGTGATCAGAGTACAGTGGGCGCGGCCTGAGACTGAGCTTGCAGGCCCAGCTACATGTGTACCTGCCGACCTGCTACAAAGCTGCCACCATTAGGAGCGCCGCCTAGTAGAGACGCCAGATTAGGACATGATCCTACAGCTTAATCTGGCCGTGTACCTCGGTAATAAGACTAATTGTACTGGGGCTGGCCATGTACAAGGGTCAAATGGCAGCTTTTCCTAGTAGACACCAGCTACTCAGTATCAGCTGTGTTACTCTATGTAGGGAATACATACATACATACATACATACATACATATATACATAAATATATGCAATGGCCACGACTGTATAGGGAACACAACTACATTTAGCTGTGTCACTGTATATAGGGAACATTATACATACATACATGGATATTATGTTGATATGTGCAATGGCCACGACTGTATAGGGAACACAACTACATTTGTATATGATCATTGATATTATGTTGATATGTACAATGGTCGAGACGCATGTATATACTTACTTCCACAATATAATTACCCGGTATGCATAGATCTATGGACCATGCTGTTGGACACCATCCACGAACATGATGCACCAACACGCTTACAGTCTGTTAGAGTTAATGCTAGAAGAAATGTAAGGTGTTTACCCTGACCACTGGGAGCCGCAAAAACAGCCGTTTCTCTACTCCACTTTAGTTTTTCTCAATTTTTTGAATTTGAATTTGAGAGATATGTTGACATTCCACTAAAGCCAAGGCTCTGGGCTACCAGACCATGCATTGGGCTGCCAGAAAAATGCAACCTTCTGACATCCTGAATCCATGCCTTATGGCATCAAGATTATCAATTATTCTGATACCCTGAGGGTTAAGCTAAGAGTTTGCCCTACATCTGGGAGTTAGGCCACGATTTATATCTCAATTTAAAGCGTATCTGCTCATGAAAAACCTAATAGAACAGCTCAATTGATCATGAAAAATCGAGATAATCGTCGGGGGCCTAGGCACATCTTAAGACACCATTCCATAGCTTTCAGAAAGTTTATACATGTTAGATTGTATTTCCATTAGTGATCAACGGAAATTAGGTTGCATTAGGGCATATCCCTTGCCAAATTATGTACTCCCTGGATTTAGACTGTAACAGATTATTTACAAAATCCATAAATGTGACATGATCTGCGAAAAGGGACCTTAGTGCAGGGTGCACTAAGATTCCCATTCCCAGTATGTCACAAATATAGATATAGACCTACCGTATTCGATGTAATAAGCGCATACCCCCTAATAAGCGCACACACCCCATTTTTGGCCAATTTTCATACTACAAATAACCAAAAATATCTCAATTTTTGATCCCAATTAAACTCTTGACTACTAAAAAGTGTCCATAATCATTTTTTAAATGCACTGTGCGCTTATTACGTCGAATACAGTATAGGCTTATTGTGAGATGGCATGACTTTAATATCCTTTTGGATTTTCTATTCTATAGTTATTATTAAACAAATGATTTTTCAAGTGCACTTAGTGGAGTAGAGAATATGGGTTTCAAGGCACCCAGTGCTACAGGTAATCACCCTGCCTAGAGGGGCATGCATGACCAACTTTCTCTGCTGTAGCCTATGGATAGGTTTCACAAAATAGCTCAGACTCTGGCATACGTTCTACCTAATAGGGCTTGATCTAGAGTAGATATCAACATGCTGTCTTTTGCATTATGTTCACAAGATATTTCTCTTTCTGGAGATAGGTCTCACACGTTTGTAGACATATTATTTCCATAATGGGGGAAATACCCTAAGAAATGTCAGAGAGGATGTGTGTGTGTGTGTTGTGCAGTATATGCAGGAAGACGAGCTTCAGGGGCAGATGAGCCTGATGTTAAAGGACCAACCAGTGGCCTGTATGCTGGGCCTGTATGTTCGTCGAAAAACGCCCCAATGGGATGATGTGCTCGATAAACTTACTTACAAATATTTGAATACTAATAGAGTGTCTCGTTGGGTACCAAACTCTGAGCTGCCAAACTTAAAACTTAACAATTCGTAATATTCATGGCATTTTGTGGTTGAGAGTGATGACTCTTTTCAGACTCTCCCAACACCCCAAACTGCTCTACTACTAGGTAAATGCAGATAAATTAATATGCATTAATATATAGTAACCAAGTGAATAAAATCCACAATTCCATTGTTATCAAGTTAGTACACACGTACCCCATGCCGCTGCACCATACATATGGTCCAATATGCTCTCAGAGACCAGATGGGGTATTCAGATGCTTAATATACATGTACATATAGCACGATGGACACAATCACGTATGTACATTCAATGTATTATTCAATGTATTGATTATGATTTGGTACATTTGTATAGTTTTTAGCTTCTGGACACCATTAGATTAATTTTATCCTTATAGCCTATGCAGTTGCCATAGATGCATTTTAAAATGAATATAATTATGTTAGAACAGTTTATTGACCATGTAAATTTCAAAGATTCAAAACAAAGAGCATACACATTCTTGTTTCATAAAACAGTAACCGTTGTCTCAATAGGGCCTACAGTTAATTCTCATCAAGTGCCCGGATGATGCCTCCAATGGTATTGGGTATACCTCCAGGTATACTCAATGTATCGCTATTTATCAGAAAGTAGGTGTTTGTCAGTGTGGGTGATTTTATCATCTTTGTGGCTTTAATCTTAAGTAGAGGTGTCAGCTTTGATAAATATGGACATGACTACTTAGTATGTCAATGAATGGAAAACCTTTATATGGGCCCTATTAAACGCCAGCAAAAGAAACGTCCCAAATGATAAGGCCCGGGGATAAGGCGCTTACGCAGATGGTTTGAAATCCCACAATTACAACGACATATAAGGGAAACCACTTTAGTATTATGTCTACATGTGCCTTGGGTGATTTCAAATAGAAGGTCGATAAGAGTTAGCCAAATACAGGCAGAGTGCACCCACGATCGCTTGCTAAGCCCTAATCATAAAACATTGACTTTTTAATAGATACATCTGTAATCCTGCATACAGTGTACAATGGTTCGTCAGTCTCCCTGTAATCCGCATATATGTGGGCACCACCCATCTCCATCCCCGGACCAGCAGCCACGCCGGGATTGACAAATTGTCTTTCATCAATCAGCGCGTACACGAATCTCCAGCCGACCGTAAATTGCCCCTATGCTGGTTTTTCTACCCTGTTCCCTGCCAGGCGTTTACCACGGTCCTTGTAGTCTGTTGGTTCTCCCATCATGCCAATCAAACTATTCTTTATGCTCCAACGCCCTCTGGTGGGATCTATCGATTGCGGATCTCCGTGTTCGACTTTTTCCTGTAATTTTTTCCTCGCTGGACTCCTAATTATAAGGCGATAAAACAATGACTATTTCGCATGAGACGCCTTCAGCTGGATGGGCGGCAGACGCTGCTTGTGTCGTCTGCTCCGCTGCCACATGGGGTGGACGATTCCCGCGCTGAACTCTTGTTTACTTACAAGTAGAATGGTTATTGAGCGGCTACCGCCTTTTAATCCATTTTATTCTTTAAGTCACTTTTCTTTAATTGCAGGTCGTGCACATACCTCAAGGGAACGCTGCCGATGTGATCGACAAGTAAATGCTAACCATCGACGTGAGCAATACCAGTAAATATTAACTTCTAGTGGCAATTAGAACTAGAATAATAACATTTAAAGACGAGTTTCTTTATGAAGGAACGCATTATAACGACAGGCAATTTAGCAGTAAAAACAGCGATTATCCTTGATGTTGAAGCGTTAACATCATAACCTTACAAGTTCTGAGAGATATAGCGTAGGGGTTTGACGTCTGTGGTATCCCTGCCCTGCTCCCCCTTCTTTTGAAGGAATATTCAATATCATTATTCACCATGGCAGCCATATTTTCTTGTCATTATTATATATTGATGCATAATATTTGAACAGCAGACAAAGTCGACCTACCTGACCACCCAACACAGTGGCATTGGTCAGCAATTTAGTTGTGAAAGCCTGTTTTATTGAAAGGATAAACCTGTTGGACATGCTCGTTGAGTCGACTGCTCTGAAGCCATTGCCCAAATGACAAAGCTTCCCCCCATTATATCAGCATAATTTTTTTTATTATCATTATAAATAATTATAATAACATAGATAATGCAGCACCTACTAGTTAGGTTATGAAGTTATCCTCACAATACTAACTACGGTGCAAGATTATCTGAATTTGGATTGAAAGGATGGGGTCAGGGTCCAGGAATATGGGAAGAGCGGATGGAGCTGAGCTTGTGCACTGCAGAGCACAGCATGTGTTGTTTCTATTCAACTTGTAAAGCGTTCTTTTGGCATTACAAATGAGTGAACTTTAGTGGAAATGGGGAAATATCCCTATCGTATTCCAAATCCTCATATTGAATTCAGAAAACGAGTTTTTATCATTAATTTTCCTATTTTCATCAAAATGTCTATATCTATAATTATGTGAATAATTTGCCCTAATACTATACATGAGTGCGCACTTTCGAATTCTGAGAAATTTTCAGCTCATTGAATCATAGATTCAGACCTCCTGACCCCAGTTTACATATTGCACTGGAGTGTAACAGGTATCATTGGAAAGCCTATGCCCATACGCTTCATCTGGTACCTGAACTATCCCGATCTGAGAACCCAGGGTACCCAGGGTGGTATGTTGGACATGTATGCAGGTGCCATAAAAAAAGTGTATGAATACCCTGGGGATGGATATAGTGCACTGTTTTGTAAGTGATTCAAAACAGCCCCGGAGTTCTGGTATGTTAATCCACGCTAAACCACCATATTTAGGGAGTGATCATTTATTATCAACAGGGGGGGGGGGTGGTGGGTTTGGGGGGGGGCAAAAAAATTTGGACCCCTTGACCGGGGGGGGGGGCAAAAAAATTTGGACCCCTCTTGGGGGGGGGGCAAAAAAATTTAACCTGTTTTGAGCCAAAAAGCCCGCGCGTTACTATGCTTCAAAGGGCCCGCGCGCGAGCCGATTTTCGACCCTAAGGGGGGGGGGGTAAAATATTTTGACCCCTTGACCGGGGGGGGGGGTAAAAAATTTCGCGCGCTCCGCGCGGAAGCCCACCACCCCCCCCCCTGTTGTTAAAAAATGATCACTCCCTTAGCCCTCGTGGGCCAAATCCTTCAACAGTGGAAGAGTTACTAATTTAATCTTGTTTACCGAGACATTGTGTTATAATGTTATACATGGCGCTTTAAGCATGTCCCGCTGAGTCAGATACATGTCGTTACAACTTATTCCTGACAAATGACCTTTCTTTGAACCTATTGAGGGTCGGAAAGGGTGCGGTTTCCATCACAATTAAGTCAGGGGCAGGGTGCTTAAGTGATTGAATTGTTTGATCGAATTTGGTCGACACTCATGCATCCTTGTCCGCACTCGTGAATTCATGTCCACATGACTGTACGGCCACGGGAAAAGGGTCATCCAACTAAAAAGTCAAACTTTGAATTGACGTTTGTACATATATAATAAAATAAATCACAGACCATTGTCTTTCTACCAGGATATCAAGGGTTATGGCTTGAAAGCCGGAAAAGGGTCTTGCAAAAAGCGTCCCACCCCAGCATGCAAGATAAAATCCCATTGACTTAGTTTAAAAGTACATAAAAGTCGTAAAGTAGACCGCCATTTTTATTGAGCATTTCTAAATAAATACTCGGTATTCTGACTTTTTTGTGGTTTTGAAACCAAAAATACCTCCTTTTATACTGTGAATCTACAGTATAACTCGTTGTGCAGCTACAGTTACTTCTGACAGTGTATGGCAGAGAGAAACGAACAGCTGCCTCAAAGCCATTTAGGCAGAGCGGGTGAGACCTCGGAAATGGACAGAGAAATGGGCAGCATTACCCGGCCATTTACCATGAACACCTCTCCACGTGATATGAAGAGCCACTCGACCCTCTATCCCAAATCTCTTGTATCGGTTGTGTTACTCTGGAGTACCATCTAGATCTGTATTCTGAATCAAAGACTAGTATACTCTGTTCCTATACTCATGATACACAGTAACGTCCTAACACTTCTAAAGCAGAACAAGTCACAGATTCACCCTTTATAATTTTATGAGTTTACATTTGGATTGCATATTCAACCACTTCCATTCTCCAATACATGTAATACTGTAAATTTATCTAGATAGAGTTCACTAATACGCTCTTTCTTTGTGCTGGATTTGTGAGTGAAACATATCCCCATATTAAACTATGCTTTTCAAGAAGTTTGCAACATCTCATCTCATCTCATCCATATAATCAGATATCGTATGAATGATCTACATATTAGGTCAAACATGGATTAGAAAGGTCATATCATGAATTCTTGCAATGTTCCCTGCAAAGTTCTTACATACTTTCATTTATGATCATGGATGGTATATGCCCCTTTCTCTAATAAGAAGAACAAAAGATAGGTGTGCTTGCATGTGCACAGCTTTTAGTATGTACATTTTGTAGTATATCACATGGACAGCAAACATTCCCATTGAATTACATTCATAGACATTCCCTTCAACAACTTAATTAAGGCTCAATAATCATGTTCTAGTTATTCGTATATCGGCACAACCCATGGATTTTCCCATATACTAAGGAGAACTTGATGGTTCCAATCAGTCGAGTATATGTAAAGAACAATGGTCACCCACATCAATTTCCATATAACGCTGGTATTGTTTGCTATGTATAGGCGGCCTGAACACACATGCCTGCTCTTCGTGTTTATTGTGCCTGTGCGTCGCTGGATCTGGGACTCTCATAGACCATGCTTGTAAAAAAAAACAGTTATTACTTCATGTGTTATAGTGTACAGAATTGGTGTGTCAGCTACAGGGTCGTCTAGATGTGTATTTAAATACATATGTGGAGCTAGGCATGACCCCAGCCCAGCAAAGCCTCTTTAGATTAAATAGCAGTGCAGGACGTGAACATGGGTTTTAGGTTAGACCTGACCCAGATCCTCTACACTAGACAGGTATCCCAATCCGTGATGTTGACTTAACTAAACCCCCAGTCCATTACATACACCACGTTTCGAGTTTCAGAGGTCGCACACCAACCAGAGCGAGCTGGGTGCCTGAATACATACTCTTGTGTGTTACCGTTCTGTCCTCCAGAGAGGGATCCACCAAAGCCATTCTATACAACCATGTATAGCGTGTACTACTACTTTAATACAGTGGCTCTAGATCAGTGTACACTCATCTTAAATCTAGATAGTGGAATAGATGAATAATGCTATGTCATCTACAGAAACAACTGCAGAGTATATTATCAGCTCGCAGCTCAACATATTCAATAAGTCTTTTTATTTCATGCAACATAAGAATCTTGTTATGCATGCGGCCGTATATGCATGTTTTTGTGGCATGCATATATATATATATATATATACATTTGTATACGTATACAGTATAGTTCATGGCAGTAAATCTACTGTCCAAAATGGGAAAATGAAACCTGACACCGAGAGCGTCTGTGGTCACCAGGACACTGAGACAAGGAGAGGTACAGGGGCCCAGTGTAGGTGATATAACAGGTTGATGTAAGAGATGAGTTAGATAGGCCGCTCTCCCGAACTAGACTGTATACCTGAGCATAATTATAACATTACCATGGGTACGGACGTGTTGTCTCTTGTCTGAGAATAGAAGCCAGAGAAGCACATCTCAAACAAACACCTGACTGAGTGGTCTGTGTGTATTAAACCTTAAGTTTGAGCTCAGCATTAAAATACCAGCGGGGAGGGGTTTAGCACCTTGGTCTGGTGAAGCACACCTGGAGAGGAGCCCAAGTCTGCTCAGTTCCTGATAACATTACGGGGCACGGGGCCAGCACACATTGACTAAGCCTTGTGCCACTTGTTGACAGAGCATTACCACTCTGGCTACACTGATGTTCCCGCCACGTGGGCAGGGCATCAAAGATGGCGGATGGTCAGTTGAATAGAGGCTGTGTTTACCCTGATATAAGGGGGTTCCAGTGGTATTTGGACTTTGCTCTTCAAAATGGATGGCTATAATACCTGTCCACACATAGTGGATACTGTTTAAATAGGGATAGAGGCCTAGATATGCAGAAATCGGCACCATAACATCAAGAGGTGATGCCCTGACCACATTGCTTGATTGCTGTTGTGATGCCCCGTAACACATCTGTGTGATGCCCGTGCCACAGTTCTTTTTTGTGTATAATACATAGACATTTGGTTTTAATACCAGAACTATTATAGAATGAAACAATGAAAATGGCTGCACAGAGAACTTTCCCGCTCCGATATGACTTAGAGAAGAAACTTAAATGTCACCTAATATGTCAATGCAAAGATAAAAACTGTGCTTAGGCCACTTAAAGTCGATTATCAGCTTTGAAGATACCGCGCGCATCCCTTAAAAAGGACCGCATTGCACTTTTTTTTCATATTTTGAGAAAAAAAAGTGCCAAAAAGGGCGCATCTAAATAAAAATTTAATGCCAGTTGCAAAATGTTGAACAGCTCAGCTGGTAATTGAGGTAGAAACTTACTTTAAAAGGCCTTTTAAGCCTCATTTTCAAAAAGAAAAAGGCCCTCCCGCATCTCCAGAAAATAAGAAAACAAAAGAAAAGAAAAGGCGCCCTCCCGCACCCTTTTTTCATAAAAAGTGTCCGCAAAGCTGATAATGGATTTTAAGTGGCCTTAAATCAAACAGTATGTAAGCCTATTTGTGAGATATTTATCATGTAACGATAAAGGCCTACCAGCCAAGCAGTAGGCCTACCACCAAGTCGGGGGGATTTCACAGCTCTCATGTGTATACTGCTAACCACAATGCTTGTGTTATGGGCATCAGTTGCACAAACTGAGAGTGTGTTACGGGCATCAGTGGAAGCGTGTTACGGGGCATCACCATGGAATCACAAACTCTCATTTTCTCACTATCTAATGGCAATTACATTGACAAATGAATAGGTACAGCCTTGTTACATCTTTATGAAGATATGGTGTAAATTAAAATGTTGAAAACTAACTAGTAACAAGGGAATCTTAACTTCTCTGTTTGAGCAATCATAACAAGTCTATCACCACTGATGCCCTGCCCACGTGGCGGGAACATCAGTGTAGCCAGAGTGATTACCCGAGCAAGCACTGCCATGTTGTGGAGGGTAGAGTATAACTCAGGTAGGCTACTGCCCTACACCACACACCCTATATGTATATATGACGTATATCTATAAAGACCCTGGCCGCTAGAGACCCTTACTACCTTAAACTCCTTCAGTACTTCAGATTCGTCTACACCAAGTGCTGGCACGAGCTGACCACACACTCCCACATACTCAGCTACACTTTACTTTTAATGAGCTCGACAAGCAAAGGTATTAACGGTTTGACCCGTTTGATTGATTCTGGCAGAGAGTGTGAGTCCTTGTAAGAGAGAAGTAAAATGTATGAACCTACCAACGTTTCATCTTCAACCAAAGCGCTTTGCCCCCCCCCCCCCCCTTGTGCAAGTCCCACCTAGAATTGCTGACAGGGGAGTCGTTCACATCCAGGTGTAGTAACCGGTGCACAAACAAAGGGGCATGAGTATTGTGATGAATAATATAGCTATAATAAAATGGTCATGTTTATCGCAGCTTTTGGTGTTGGTTATATCGCTGTGTATTACGCCCACATTTGTACTTAAAGGCCCAGCGCCCCTATATATAGAGCTGAGTACCTGTCCTGACTGCACTCTGACTGTTACTGGACGTGCAGTAAGATCTGCGGGTTTAATTATCAAGGACCAAGGTATTGTCTCTAACGCCACATGGAGCCTCTAGTTGCTAACAGTTATACGCTTTCAATTAGGTTAACAGCCTGGGTTAACAGTGTTTAAACTGTTTATAGTGACCTTATTGATTCCTAACCTTATTACATGTACATTGTCACTACATTGTTACATGTATAACCTAATTACAAATGAGTCGCTATATAAGTGCTATAAGCCAAAGGCAGGGTATTTGTCCAAGGCGCCAGATGTATGTAATATACATTCAGGTCATTCCTTTTCTCAGCCAACTGTTGTGTGAATGACTTAAGTATACTTTAGATACAGTCACAGCAAGTATTTTTATTGTACTATATTGGTCCTGTGTAACCCTTACACAATGGACAAACTAATCCCTTATGCAAGGTAGATGAGGGATACGTCCCTAACATTGATCAATTATTTATAATACAGAAACAGAAAACATTTGAAAATGTAGAGAAATATGTCAACAACATACGGGTATTTTGTAGAACACAACAACATGACAACACATAAGAATGAGATTAGATATACTGTATCAACCCTCCTTTAATGGCTGGATAGAGCTTTGAACTCTGATGATAATGTTATATGCCCGTTATAGTGATGATGCATGAATGCAGCCCTGGATGAGTTTACTTTCCGGAGCTGCATTCATGCATGCATGATAACCCTGTCAGTGTGAGAGTGCATACACCTCGTATGATCGGCATGGTGTTTGACTGCAGCACTAGCACAAGGGTTGCATTCCTGCACCATCACTATTCTAGGGGCTGGCATAGCACCTTTAATATACTGTTACCCCAATGCCATTTCCATGTGGGTGACTACATGTATATGGGTAAGAATCGACACGTTTGATAGGGCGACATGGGCCTTTTAAAAATCGACGGACACAGAGAAATGGAGAAGAATGTATCAGATAAAAATCGACACGGTGACATGGCCCTTTTGCTAAAAATCGACAAGGTAACACAGTCAATTATTTGGGGACCCATGTATAGTCACATGTGGGTAACCCGTCATAATGAGAATGGCTTCATACTACTCACTTGGAGGCCTTTCTTGGTGAGGTCGTGCTTGAGGTTCTGTGCCAGGCGGATGTCGGTGGGGTCGTAGATGAGGTAGATGCTGTTGGGCCTGGGTCGCTGTGCCTTGGCCCTGATGTGCCAGGTGTCCGGTGACTTGTTCTCCCGCTCCAGGGTGGACAGCACCTGCTGGGTGATCTTCTTCCTCACGATACGACTGTCTATGGCCAGGTAGGTGACCAGGTCCTGGTCCGTGGTGGCCAGCAGGAGGAAACCATCCACCATGTTCTCGGCTAGACTCTGGCGGTAGAACTCCTTGACGCCCAGCTTGAAGAGCCATTCCTGGAGGTCGTTGGCGCCCCAGTGGCAGATCTTCTTCTTCTTGTACTCCCCCGTGAACTCAGTATCCGCGGGCGTGAACGGGGCGGGTGGTGCGTTCATGGACGCTATCTTCTCCAGCTCTATGATCAGAGACCCCACCACCACGGACGCTCGCTCCGCCAGACTCTTCTTGAGGTGACCAGTGCCTGTGAGGTTCACGCAGTTCGAGGTGAGTTTGGCGAATTGTCGAGGGATGTCTACGTCCTCCCCATTACTGAAGAGGACAGGGAAGATGCGCACGGCGTTTGCGTCCTGGCGGTGCCTGTCCAGTAAGGTCTTCACCTCGTATACGGACATGGGGCACCGGAAGTAGCTCTCCGACAGGAAGACCACCGCCGCACGGCATCTCTCTGCTGCTTCCAGACGCTGGGAGAACCAGCAGGGATTGTCTATGATCTTCTCGTCCTTGTCGAACCAAATGTCTTCTGCCAAGTTTATCTCCTTGAACTGTCGAACACACTCGACTACAAACTTTCTCTCCACGAACCCGGCATCCGGCGCGTAGGATATGAAGATGCCCTTTTTCATTTTCTTTCTCTTCTGTTGGGGCTTAGAGCCGTTCTGGTGATTGTTGGAGGTGGTTGTTGGTCCTGTTGTGGTTTTAGGCTGAGTACTGTTCAATGTGGGGCGGAAACTGTCATCTTGACCCCCATGCTCCTGGATGTCAGGTGCCGTGCCATGTATGGGGGCCCCTGGAGGAGGCGTGTCATGCTCTTTGTGAGGTGGGTCATGGTGGCTGCGACTTCCCACCGTCGACTTGGGCCGAATCTCTACGTTGATGACGCTTTCTGGGTTGTCAGTGTCCACAACCCTGTGAGGCTGGGGTGGCTGTTCGTGGTTGCCATGGTTACCACTGTCACCACTTTGAGCATCTGCCGCCTGCTGCTGCTCCCGCGTGTCCCCTCCTCCCTCCGCGGTGGGGGCTGCAGCAGCTGTATTGGTGCCATCAACCCCCTCCACGTGGCGTGCCTCCTCCGCGCCCCGCCCCTCCTCCTCCGCCCCCTGCGTCGTGTTGACACCCTGGTCACTGCCTTCCGCGTCTCCGTTGCCATGGCGATTCACCTGTCCCCCCGACTCAGCACCTGGGGAGGTGGTGTCACCCCTTCCAGACGCCGCGGCCATTCCTCCTGTGTTGTGTTGTGGTGCCAGGCCCGGAGGTCCACTGTCGGTGTTGTTCTCTGCCACTGAGGAGGTAGTCTTGCCTGCCCCGGTGCCGACTGATTGCTGCCCGGCTGCCGACCAGCCTCTCTCCGGGGCCGTGTCCGCCTCCCCGCCACTACCACTACCCCCGCTGTCTACTTGGCCTTCACGCCTGCTCATCACGGGCATGGCAGCCAGTTAACATCGGAACAAACCCACAAATACACTGCTACCACCCGACTCGATCCCCTCCAGTACAGCGAGGTGCTTGACACAAGCGTGGCCGGCTTAGAAACCAAACATTGCGGCCCTGCAGTGGCACCTATTGAATATACATTAACTATTATATTTACATAGGCTGTTCCGTTCACCCCCTACGAGCACAGCACACGGAACCTACAGGACGCTTTTAACCGAGACCCAGTGTATTTTACAAGAAGGGTCTCGGCAATCCATATCTACAGTCACATCGGGGATATTTCCAAGGGTTCTGTATTTTTGAAACTTTGGATGGATGAAAAAACGTCATTTTAATCGGGCTGTTCCCGTCACCGCCCTCCGCGTGTTATTATTCGGGACGGTGACCCAGACCACGGCCGGGTGATGGTGAGTTTATTAACTGTTTATCACAGGTTTCTTGGTGTCACAACCTTTACCAGTATAGTAGAAAGCATGTGACACTCTTGTCAACATGTGTCGGTTTGGGTGGGCGCCTTAGATGCACGGCCACTTCCGTCGGCAACGTAAAAACGGAGGCGTTTTTCCAAACCTCAACATAACCGGTCATTAACTAAATTAACCAATATGGCGGACTACAGCCATAATAATTTATTATTCGCATCATATCGCTCTCACTTCAGCTGCTTCACTTCTCTCCCTATCCCATATACCCCAGTCGGCGACCACAGGCCATGTGTTGCGCCACTTTAGTCAGAATTTGAACGACAGACGTTTTTATGTAGATCTTAAAAAGAGAAGCCAAAGTTGGGGCAGGAGACAATGTGTGGCATCCGTGGTGCGGGCAGATGCACGGCGAGTGGCACCCACCAGTGAGGGTGAGGAGCAGTGGCGGGCCACCTCTGATGCCATATCTAGCAGGCGGGGTGTCCACACTCGGTCACGGCCACCTGTGACAGTGTGGCCTTATCGGTTTGTTTACACCGTACGACACATGTGGTCGGTGTTTACAACCTGGCCAGCCAGCTTGTATTTGGCGCTACTCAGCAGCCAGAGCTCAGACCGTCCCAGGCGGACCGAGTAGGGGTGCTCGGTAGCGGCAGAGGCGGGCCCACATCCCGGGAGCGGTTAATTGCTTGTGCCCGGGCAGGTGCGTGGAGGACCAAGTGATTGACAGGCTGGAGGCTGCCAAGTGGCACCACGGTGCCGTCAACAATGACTGATGTCAGTGGCCGGCCTGGCCCGGCGTGTCGGCCCGCCTGCCCCCGGGGACACCTCCGAGTCCCGCCGGCCATCACGCCTCTCTCAGGGCCCCGGGCAGGGGAAGCCACTCGCGTCCACACCTCACTCATCACTCAGCCACTCTCGGCCGTTCATCTGCCGCACACAGGGCCGACAAGGGCGACGTAAATCACACCATGGGTCTCACAGGCGAAACCAGGTCAGAGGTCACTACTCTCACATAAAAACACCCTCTGTATAGGCAGGTTGAAGCTCCCACTGCCTTTATGAGCCTGCACAGGCAGTTTGTATAGTTATATAGTCTAGATGATCAGTGGAACTCATCGATCACCTATCCTCCTTTTTTAGGCCAGCGACTGGGCCTCTTTCAAGCATTGTCTATACGATGCCAGTAGTCATACTCTCCCCATTCTTACTATTTATGTGACAATTATGAATTTCCCCTGTTATAACTTAAAATCTTCACCTACTGTTCTGAGTGATTTTCTCATTCAAATTGATTACTAAAATTTGAATCAAAAGTATCGTATTTAGGCTATCCTTGGCTGGTCAAATGAGAACAACAGGGGCAGGGGACTAATAATGAATTGGATCCCTCTTGATGTGGGAGGGGGTGACCAAAGAATACTCAACAGAAAATTAACATACAGTAATAAAGGGTAGCCATGGGCAGTACAACTCTGCTTGGGGGGGGGGGGGTTATATGTGGAGGGGGGAGAAACATTTTTGGGGCACACATGGTAAAGCCACCGAAATCATACCCCCTGTTGTTCAAAGACGACCACTCCCATGCTGCTATCTTCAACACCATGCAAGTGGCAATAAAGGTGCCAATTTGTAAGCTGACAGGGATAGACTTTTGCTTGGGAAAATGTATGTATCTATAGTGTGCTCAAAGGCTCAGTGTCTTCATGATGTGACAGTATATATCGTGAAAACATATTTTCCAATAGCGAAATATCTGTCAATGATATCAACTTGCTCCTGATGTAGATCCCTGCAGATCTGCTACATTTCAAGGCATTTTGATTGTATTGTTGCTATATGAATACTACTTAAAACAAACTGTGTCTAGACAATCGTCATAGTGATAGAAAGTCACTTCGTTTCTAAACAACAGATGAGCCACCAATATTTGTTAATATGCTGAAAATAACTAGGTATGGTAAGTCGTGTCACTATTTTTGCGGGAGGTCTGGGTTGGGACCAGGTTAAAACTTGGTTTGATTATCATAAATTGAGACATAATATGGGAGGGCGTTATATATTTTCCATACACTGTCATGGGTCATTGTGAAACTATGAATATTGATGTACTCATTGATCTTAATACATGTTTTTGCACATGAACTAACGTAGATACGACGTATAACGTAGACTATGATTCACATGTATCTTCATATGTTAAGATGATTTGTGTTAGTATGTTAAGGACTAAAACACGTAACATGCCATAAGAAAGTTGGGAGGGTCGGACACACCTTCTTCACATCAATCCTTGTCACACTGTGCAATTGTCCTGTTGTATCAAAGAGACATTAAGGGAATGCTAATGACCGGCCCTGTTTGGCTTGGAGGCTGAGGCTAGCCAAAGTTACAAGAGAAAATTTAGGATTGACCGATGTGAAGTCTATGTATAATGGATGGAAGATGATGTTCCTATTGCATATAGTAATAATCATCTATCACGAGGTTAGTCGCTCTACACGTGACCCTTAGTAGATTATAAGATGTATGGCCCAAATGGGAAAGTGAATGTAAAAACATGTGCATTCCTCTGCCATATGGGCTGAGTGACTTTCTTTCGGACTGGTCCCGTTTTTGGTCTGTTTTAAACATGGTGGAATTTATCTCTGTATCATGTGGTCTATATGTACTTTGATGTTCCAGCAGGATCCCACCCAAAGACATTTATCCCGACAAAAAGTGTACACAGAGCTATATTACATGATAGAGGCGGCAGGGTGTTTTAGACTGGGTTCTATGGTGAGTGATGAGGTGTCGCTCACTAGCCTTTATAGCATGGAGCTGACCTCAGGTGAACTTTTCACCTATTTTTTTCTAGGTCATCTTTGTTGTCCTATTAATTTACTATTCACCGCGAGTGAGTACTGGCACCGCCACCCAGTTCGACAGGCACGGTTATGTCGTGTTGTCTAACAGCTCTGGTGACGAATGGCATCTGAATCTGGTGTATGCAGTCATTGCAGGTCTATAGATGCTGTTGACCTCTAACATATATACAGTTTATGACATGCCATGACCATACACTGTACCCATACAGTACAAAGGCATAAGTTTCCATCCTGAAACCATTGTAAAGTTGTAGTAAAAACAATCTAGAATGTCTGACAGGTCAAAGCAGATGTTAAAACAGGAAATGTATATACATGTTTAAATGTACAACCCTAGTCGTCATATTTGAGTACACGATCTGCGGAAAGGGAACTTAGTGCAGGGAACACCAAGAGAAGTCAGTTTTCTCAAAATCGAAATAGGACAAACATCTCCAAAATGGTGCAGGCAATGAAGAAACCCAACTATTCTTTTTGTGTGTGAAATCGTGTCTCTGTTTTATCACGAAACTACTCGATAACTGCCTCACATTGGCATTGGACATCGATTGGGCTTTTCCCCCTCTGATGGCCATCGGAGGGTAACAAACACATCTAACGTGACAAAGACCCTACCCCAAATATGTTCTGAAGATACGAATACAAAAAAGCTGCAATGGGTACCATTCAGAAATAACCCAAATTCCTCTTGACAACACTGTAGAAAGTAGGTCATCCCTTCTGTTAATATTGACCTTTATTTCTCATGGGAGGTGCTTGCGCACTTGGTATATTTACCAGTGCATGTACTGTATGAATATGTTTTATTGTAGCTGTGGATGGTGATCATTTACTCCGTGGTAAGAACCTAGCATAAGACTATATGGATATACCATAATGTATACTACTATATTTTGGATTCCTATACGATTTGGCCAACACATGATTCTGGCCAAAATGGTGGATTATTTAGCCAAGAAAGGTGGTAGATTTGGGCAATATATTACAAGCAGGCATGATGCAGAATGTACAGTGTCAGGAGGCTGGGTGGTGGGGGTGCAGCAACCCTCAGAATTCCAAGGCTTCACAAAAAATCAAATTGTGTGCACTATGAACTCTTAACCATAACCCTAACACTTAACTCTTAACCGGGTAACCCTAGCCCTGTCCATGAATAGAAAGCAACCTCTGAATCCGAAACTGAATTGCCTGGCAGAGTTTTCATAATCATGTATACATGTCTTTTTCTACATGCCTGATGCTCTAAATACCTTGTGTGTACTTCCCATTGGTGTAACTAACTGTGTGCAGTTGGCATCGGTTCTTGCAAAAACATACTTTCACAAATAAAATAAGGTTTAGATCACCTGACCTATACCTCTGTAGAAAGCAGGATTTCTTCGGCAATTTTGAGATCCCCTCCCTCGTATTTTTTTATATTAAGTGTTGGGGATCGATAAATGTATACCTATACTTTCCTCAGTTTTCTTTAACCATGTTGCCCGAAAGCTACTATTTCCTGTGACCTTTGGCTGTATAGATGTCTATATTTCATCTTTTGGCCCTCCATGTAGGTCCTATGGTGAGCACGGTGCCCTCACTGACTCCAGGTGTGATGAGTTGCCTCTTGTCTGCAGAAGGAGGCTTGACCCTCCAGGTGCCCCTCTTCCCGTGCCCCCCCCCCCCCCTCCCAGCTCGTGTCAGGGTTATCGCCGCCAGCCTTGCCGCATTGTCGTTGACACCACTGGCAACATCTCCCCCGGCTCAGTGCCGACCCCGGGTCGGGCAGCGATCGTTTGTCACCCAGTCCCCTGCACCAGACAGCTGCCTGCTGGTGGGATGGTGACTGCTGATCCAAGGGGGGGGGGGGGGGGGGTCGCTATAGAGGACATGTTCTTACACATACCACTTAGATAATATCCACATAAAATGTAACTTTTTCATGATGTATTACAAACTAGACCAGATGCTTATGGCTCTTCATCACATACGTTTACATAATCAAATTATGTTAGTTGAAAAAAGAATCTTTATTATGGGAATCTTGCAAACTTTAATATTTTGAAGCTATTCCGTGTTGTAATTTGAAATACCGAGGCATTCTAGATGCATTTTTTTTGGTATGAACATAATCGTCGACATCAATCACCTAACACTCTCATTAGACTTGGACGCCATCTTTAAAAAAAATGGAGTCCACAAGATAAACTATTTTAAATGCTCATTTTACATCCTTGTTCTTCTACAAAGACATATCTCCTCCCACTGGCTGTGAAAGGGAATTAGCACAACAGACGGCGTTTTGTGTGATGCACACTAGATAAGGGGCGTTTATTCAACATAGAGAACAACTGCCATATACTGATGTATAAAAAGGTGCCTTTATAGTTGAATGGCGTACACATGTCATGGCACAGAACAGTACTGCGCATCTTGTGGTGGAGGCTTTTTTTTTAAATCTGAGGTATTACGTAAAAATGTGAGCAGGGCAGGGTCAGTGGCCCCTTTGGTAGTGCCGACATTTTTTATGTGGCTGCTCCTTGTGGTAGTCTACAGGGCTGGCACTGCCGGAGACGTATCTCAGGATGACCTGCACATTGATTTTTTCACTCGCCCTACCTTGTTCCTGGAGAGGAGAGGCATAATTCGAGGTATTGATAACTTGATCAATGCGCATTAACATAATATATAATGATACGGCATACAGCGCGGCTGCCAGCAGCGGGAGACTGAGGGGTGGGGGATGGAAAGAGAGTGGGGAGATGAGGAACCCCCACCCCTCTATATAACCCTCCCCCTCCCCCACCAGCACCGCCACTGCCACCAGCGCCTACCCCCTCCTGCAGTCTCTCCCCAGCCATCAGCCCTCTCTACCAGCCACCCCCACCCCCTACCCCAGGGGACCCCCTCTACCACCCCCCACCCACCCCCTCCCCACCCCCAGTCTACTTATTGCTGCTAGCCCAACATAATGACAAATCACATGCTGCATAATGTATACGGCCGCCGTGCACTTTGCCGTCAATACTCACACAAGTGCTGCATGCTGATTTTTTTCAATACTAGATATGGCGGACGTCTCCGCTTACGGAGCCTCCACCGGTGGGGGCCCGGCCCGCCTCCCTACCCCGACCTTATGGAGGCCTCCAGGGGAAGGCATGGGGTGGGGCTCCTAACAAGCCACTCCATGGGGTGAGGGGGCAGGCAACAGCCGGGGATCCAAGGTGCCAAAATGGGCCCTGACCTGTAGGATTTCTATAAATCATGACCCCGGCAACCATGTTTTTTTCCCCTTCACGCCTCGACTTTTTATTTTCCAGCCGCCAGGCACTCTCCACCGTCCCCTCCAGTACACGGCCATGCCCACATCCCTCAGCCACTGCCTCCTTCCGTCTCGCCAATACAAAAAATGCTCACCCTAAATTCAACCCCAGCCTAGATCTGCTAGCCCTTTGATATAATAGAGACCTACATGCCACCTACAACCCCAATCCGGTACCCTACCATGTCCCAGCCCTCCGCAAATCGCCTTCTGCAAACGCTTAAAAAAGCAGGCAGAGGCAACGTTATAAAACAATGCCAGGTATCGGGGCGGTACGGGTGCGCCGAGGAGGGCAAATATGGCGCTCACATAGCCTCAGCCCGCAGCTGAATCAGCATAAAAAATACTTCAATAAAATGTCGGCATACCCACGATCGTGTGAAAGGGTTGCCATGCCAACCGGCGGCTGGCAGTGTCTGATCGTCGGCTGCCGCTAGGGTTTGACCTGAGCGGTTTGAAGGGTGCATGCTAGGTGTCCTCCCCTCCCCACCCACCCACCCACTGCACCACGTGACTCTTAAGGCATATTATTACATTTAGATTGTTCTCTACCCCGGCAGGATGAAAAATATTATAATAGTAAAAAGAAACCCGCCATCTTTTTTTCCCTATGTAAAAAGCCATTGTCATTCGACAGACCCAATAAAATGGTTACATATTTATTGCCTCGTGTAGAATCTATGGCCTGATACAAGGCAGTAAAATCACCATATAGTGTAAATGTTAGAGCTCGTACACTTATTAGACGAAGTGTACGATAAGGGCTGCAGACAGGAGGTGGGGAGGAGAAAAAAGAAACCATAATTACAAAATAGTATTAAGACGACGCAGTGTCTTGAGATAGGATCGCTGGAGCTATATGCCCTGCGTCAGAAATGAAGGACGCACAAGTAAATGGCTTGCTTTAAAATCATAGTGAAAAAATGGTGGGGTGTGCACCCCAGCACTGGAGGCAGCGTGGTCCCGTGAGTAGCTGCAGGGTGCGGCAGGACACAGCTGGTGGTGCGGGAGGCGTGCTAGTATAGGGTAGGGTGGGGAACTGGAGGAGGGGCAGGCAGGCTGCTGGGGTATGGCATGTTATATCTCAGACCGTACATGTATGCTCATAACTCAGGAGATGTACATTTTGGTCGATCAATGGCTTGACACAATTTGATGAGCTGATATTGTCACAGCAACTGGGCGTCGCAACAATCTGGGGGGAACACGGCACCAGCCACCCATCACAACACCACTGCCACCCAACACAGCCAACCAGCAGGAGACCACTGTTATAACACACAATCTGAATAATATTAACCACGGACAAAGACACTCAAGTAGAATATTCTATGATTCACCGTCGACAAATTTAATTGCCAGCGTAATAACTTGATTACCATATCTAGACAAAGCGAGGCGAAGGACTGTCAACAAAACATGGTGCGTTTCTTTCTGTGGCTTTTTCCCTCTGGTTATTATTATTCAGACAATGACAGCTATTTTTTCCACCTCCCACGGTCGTGTGATTCACAGGCCGAAGCCTGCTACTAATTTTAAAGTCCTCATCCTGTTGAAACCAGGCGCATCGATGTTTTAATTTCATTGTCCGTTCTCCCTTTCAGACAGCGGCATTATGCCGGTTTTGGCCATTAATACCCCTAGCGTGTTAATATTAGACAACTCCAAAAGGCCCATTTTGTATGGAAATTGATTTGATAAAATGGATATGCAAATTAGGTGCCTTGGTTAAGCGAGGTGCAGTGGAGGCGATGAATGGGTAGTGGGTGCTGACTATCTGGGCCACTGGTTACATAATTGGGTAGGGTTGATTGTGGATTTGATTGATGCTGAATCATAATTGTTAGGCTGGGAGATCAGGTGGACACGTGGGGTGGTGGTGAGGTAGGGGAGGGGTGCACTGTGGTGGTGGTGGTGGTGGTGGTGGTGACCCTGTCTGTGAGTGTGGGCGGACAGCGTAACAGGAGGCACTCCCTGAGCTGCTCACTGAGCCGTTTCCAGCTGCTCAAAGGTCAGCTCAGTGGTCTCCGAGCGTCACAGTGTTAGCAGGTATGGCACAGCAATATGGAGCCATCCTTAGAGTGCTACTGAGTCCAGCTATCGTCAACCATATAGAGCAGAGACCCCGCAGAGACCTTGCAAGATACACGAATGGATTAAAGAGGGGACTGTCTTCCACCATAGATATTCATGAGTGCTGCATGGTGATGGTTTGTATATTATACTTTCACTAGAGCTAAGTACACTTAAAGGCGCACTGAACCCACGACGTCATTTGCGTACAAAACTCGGCAGGGCTAGGTCCTCAACTCAGTGCGCCTTTAAGTCGACTAATTGTTCCCCACCAACAATGCCAAACATTCCGATAAAATTTGCGCTACAAAAGCAAAGGGGGTGCAGAGGGGTCCCCCCTGAGGTAGGAAAGTCGCCGAAATTAAGGGCCCCAGGCCACAAAGTCGCTTTTTTAGACCATTTTTGCTATATAAATATTTTTCCAAAAGTCGCCAGGTCGCTTAGATTATTGTACCAGGTCGCCAGGTCGCTTTTTACCCCTCTGGAGCCACATCAAAGAATGTGAAGCAGAAACAGTATCATGCAGTTTTGATGCTTCATGACACTTTGTAATGCCAGTCCATGAGAAGAAGTCACTCTAGGATGGCTACAGAGCAAACCTTACAACTGTTTATCTATATATTTTTCTTATAACCACAAAAATGGTATTCTAAGCATCCATGAAAATCTCCTTATGAACCAAACTGCCACCTTGTGTGATAAAACTAAACATCAATTAAACGAAGCTTCACCGTAAAATAAATAAACTGTTTCAGTGTGCTGAATTACAGATATTCAAAGTAAAATTGATCGATTTTACATTACCCCACTGTAATAATATATATTGATGATCCACCATAAAATTTTACATTGATTCTCTGTATATTCAGCAGAATATTTTTACAAGACAAAGCTTCACCGTAAATGAATAAACTGTGTTTCACCATACTGGATTCGAGATATTCACAGTAAAATTGGTTGACTTAACTTTGCCTCACCGTAATCACATTTACGATGATCCACTGTATTAAAAGTTTTGCATTGATTCTCTGTATAGTCAAGGGAATATTTTTATAGTGTACCAATACAGAGGCGTAGGGAGCAAATCTTCATTGAGGGGGTGGGGGGGGGGGGGGGCAGGGGGGACCACTCCAACCAACTCTAAGCATTGGCTTCTTTGGATGAGATAACCTATACATGCTGTTATTGGAGTCACATAGAAAAGGAGTATTTGAGTCCCCTTTAGTTTCTTCTGCCATTTTCCCTCTGCGGGAGAGGTAAGGATTGGAAAATTGTGTGTATATATATTACAGGGTCTTGACAAATTTCAGAGGGGGGGGGGGCAAATATATTCAGCCCCATCCTCTGTGATTTGGGGGGGGGGGGGGTCCTACGCCACTGCAATAGTTCACTTGTTACACAACTACAATACAAGTTCGTACCAAGGTTAACGAGGATTTGTTACAAATGTACCAAGATGGATTGCATGCAGCCGTTAGGTCATTCTTTGTGTGTTCACGACAGGCTGTGTAGGGTTCACTTCACACACTGAGTCTAGTGAGTGCGATGAGCTAGGTCAGCCTGTAGAGTTGTGACATGGTGGGTGCTCAGTGGTAGGGAGCAGCTCGGTACGAAAGGAGCAGCTCACACGCCACCAAATGCTGCCTAACCAGCGCCATGCAGTGCACACCAGTTTGACTTGGTGGCAGTGCACCCCAAGTGGTGTACCATAGTGCATGGTAAGTCCTAGTAATCGCTGCAGTGTAGGGGCCAGATACGCCATAATCCATTATTGTATTGGCAGGTTAAAATACACGACACTTTCCATAACCCGATTTTGGCTTGCTTATTGATACTGTCGGTTTAAAGCAAAAAGTACGGCTGGTCCGCAAATTTACAAAGCGTATACCATATAAAAAGTTGTGCATAAATATTCCAGGTATCTCTGTAATAGTTGTGTATTGCTCTATCTACCCATGAGCCAGCCTACCTAGCGGGAAGTATCCCAGTAAACAAAAAACGTTATACAACATTTTGTAACGTTATCTAACGTTATCTAACGTTTCTCTAAGGCTCCTCACTATGGCATAACGTTATATACAGTTTAAGAACGTTATTTTGACGCAAAATAACGTTTTTTGGTGAGCTGGGATTACATGCTCCCGGGCAGTCAGAGAGACCTATTACATGTACTGGCTGTGTCTCACGAACTTGGGCCAATGTTTTTGTCTATGATTGGGTGCAATCTATGACCGGCTTGAAAAAACACATGATTTATTTAGGGCAGATGAAGATGCTCTAAATAAACCGTTTTCTTTCAAGTCAGTCATAGATTGCACCCGGTCATAGAAGAAAACATTGGCCCAAGTTCGTGAGACATAGCCTACTGCATTAGTCTATTGTCCCTATACCACATATGATTGAATAATAATGCCAACTATAGAACCACTGTTCTAGATTGCAGAATAATGACAAACCTATTTATGCAAGGACCAGTTAAGTCAACTCTGACTTATGCCTTTTAATTTGTTCATAATGTTTCTCAATGAAAACCTTTATTGAAAATACCAGGACAGCAAATATTTTCCCTGGGGAGAAGTTCGGAAGGTGTAAAATCAGGTTATTATAGCCCCATGCGAGCCTATTCAAGTACGACGTCTTTGATAAGGGGTAGGGGTATATAGAGCATGACCATGGCAATGCTCTTATACACTGAAATGATGAGAAAGGGGGCTTGGGTCTTGGAAAATGTCTGAGAGTGATGGTGTCATACTTGAATGACCCCTATATATATATGCATTGTATGCCTGTGATGCAATGGGTGGCGAGAAGGCTTTATTATCACAGTGCACTCAGTTGATATCTCTGTGAATGCATTATCTAGTCTGGCTACCCTGCTCTCTGCTGGACATACAACATACCAGAATGCAATGGGAAACCGTCAAATCAGTGTGGAATGGCAATACTGTTTCAGTGTCAAATCAGTATGAGTTAGTATAGTAGCGGATCAGAAGAGAACTGATAACACACTGCTATGGCAGCAGTGGATTTGTAAATACAAAACTGAATACAATTCAAAATCTTTCAATATTATAGTGACCCAATAATAAAGAGTTGGATGTTTTTCATGCACTCCATCCTCTGACAGCTGTATTACTGAGCGACAATTGACATTATTATGTATTGTATTCCCATTCGTTTAACATATGTGTGATCCTTGTTAGATCTTAATGCGTCTTCTAACCCGAATAAAAGTAAGACAAAGGCACTAGGATGACACTGAGAGTGCACCATTGAGTCAGGTGCTAACCACGTGGACTGCCTCAGCGGTGTTAAATCAGTACCCTAGCAAATAGCCCATGAATTGACAACGTAAGCAGACTACTGAACCCATATGGACCTAAGCAGTAGAAGGTCAGTAGTTTTGGAAGTGTCTTCAAGTTCAAGTTCGACAAATTCAAGTTTTATCAGTGCATTATGAACTCTTAAGAGTGATGAATCAGTGTACTTTCAATGGAAACTGATTTAAGACAGTCGCTCGTGAACCATAACCAGCCATGCAAAGTCTGAATTCTAAGGTGAATATTCGTAAGGGTCATTCTGTTAGGTTCCAACAAGGGGTCCCAGTTAGACCCTCTCTGGTTTGATCCAAAGTGTTACTGCATGGATATGGTTGATGGAAGTGTGCACAATGGCTGCTTTCTATTGAGTTGTTGAAGTGAAAGTACTCTAAATTGTGGATGTAATATTTCCATGTCTATCTTCTGTGTAAAGGTCATACCATATTTAATTATCCATATGAAGTTTGGATCTGTGGCTCTTAGAATTCAAGTAAGAGAACTCATTGAAAGTGAGTTTTACTAAGAATTTATTTGGCAATATGCTGTTGTGACCAGCAGTTATTGTATCGTACCAAAATCAGCTATTTTCAGTATTAAACCGTTATTGCATAGAAGGAATCCGAGGGGGATAGCCATTTCGCATCATTTTGTCGGGGTATTGTGACCTCTCCGGAGGTATGTAACAGTTAGTGGTCCAATGTCTAAAATGCGGGGCTGAAAAGTAACAATTTTTCAGTTTTCATCGACATCATAGATTCCAAAGGTCACAAAGTTAAAGCAACTGTAATCATCAGTTGACAGTTCAGAGAGTTGTCCTTGTGCCCAGTAGTTTTTGGATGTTACCAACAATTGACCTGGTACCAGGGTGCTGTTTCTGCACAAAGTATGGACGTCTGCAATTTGTGGAATTGGCCTATATTTATTTAAACTGTTTCTGCTCATCAAATTCCGTATCCTTTAGTTAGTGATAGTTATGATAGGGTATATTATTAGTTCATGGAATATCTATAATATATTTAGACCCTAAGTAGGCCACACTTGCACACTAAGTCGTCCACCTCATTTTGCATTGAAAAGGGAGAAAATAATCTTTGGATACGCTATAGCTGGGTATTTATGCCAAGAGAAAAAGACTAGGGTTCTTGATAACAAATTATATGGCAATCTGGCCATTCCGCTATAATGGTGAAATTATGCCGCCAATGTTATAGGGCTTCGTAGAATTTATTTGATTTTTAGCTGAAATACTGACATCAGAGGAAGGAAATAGGCAGGGGCTCTTGTCACTGTATCATTATCAATGTACCCATCTCCTTTGATGATAAGTTAGTCACTAAGAAATTAAATGTGACGAAACCTGGGAATTGGTAACATTAGGGGGAATAGCCATAAATGCTCTAAACATGATATTTCTGGAGATGTAGCTAAAAATGTGAATACTTAAGAGAAAATGACATTAGACTAACTTTTCCCAAGGAATCCTTTGAAGCTATTATCAAAACTCTATTTTCATTCTAAATTGGTATTATTTGGAATGTAAAAAGAACGTTTTTAGCCATTTTTAGCCCATTTGTTGACATTTGGTTGCCATGGCAACCATCAATTCATTCTTTTGGAATAAAAATTATCCCTATCCAATTGCCCCATCCATGAGGATTTCAGAACTGAAAACAGAATGCCGATATTCCTACCAGATCCAAATCTATGTACAATAATATGCATTTATTGGTTTAATTTCTAATAATTATGATTTATATGGATTATTTGAAAATAGATTGATATGTGATCGCATTGCAGTCTATTCTGAATTCCTACATGTCCCTACCATCCCATGTTTGAGATGTCATATCTCAGCAACTATTTCAAATATTTTGATGCTTGACACATCAAATTGTAGCTGAAGACATGAACTTAAATAAAGGTGTTTTCTCCTAATGTCACGTTTTCCCATGTTTTGTCACAAATATGTAGAAAAGGCACTTGGAATTTAATAGAATCACAAGTTATTTCTATAAAAAAATCTGTATGAGGTACGACATAAGGGTCAATTATAATAGGTATGATTCTCCCATTCGACATCTCTTTTTGTATAGATTGCAATGTGAAGGTTTGATGTTTGATTTTTATTCTCCTAAAGGGTGGTACAATGTGCTCCTACAGTGATCCCCCCCCCCCATTTGTTGTTCATTCAACCACGTAACACCTAGAATAACCAGCTATATGGAACAGCCATTAAAAGTTAATATAGAAGCACATCTTATTTTCATCCTTTTATGGCATTTTCATGAATATAAAAATGTTTCTTTAGTGCACACAAGTCACCCACAAGTTTAAGATTCCCTCGTTCTTAATCTACGACTGGTCTTGAAAAATTATTCAGTTATAATGTAAGTACTACAGAATTTGGAGGCATGATAATCGCTTTTTTAGTATGTGAAGAACCACCCTATTACAGCACGCAAGTGTAATGTATTGACTATATATAGCAAGACGGTGTCCGCTAGAACTAGAGGACATATATAATCTGAAGCTAGATGAATCTTTACCAGTTTGGTTGGGGAGGAGGGTCTGGGCCTTTATTTTGTTGTTGTATCAGGTGATTGGTGACGTTAATATTAAATCTCAGCTATAACTACCAGTTTAATAGAACTACAATGTATAATTAGTGTAACATTAAGTGGTCTTCTGGACTGTGAATACACGTGGGGGTGGGGTACTAGGCATAGAATGGAGGAGGCGGGAGGTTGTAACCATTGGTAGGATAAGTCAAAATGAATATAGAGGCCATTGGAAAGGGTGTTATCTATCTGATCTAAACTCATGTGTTGACAATTCAAATATATTGAAGCAAAGACCTGAAAAACAGCTCATGTATCTCCATTATATCAAGGATAATGCCCTTCCTAAATTTGGGTTATATTTATACAATCACAAGAATAATTATGACCTTTAATAGCATACCTCTTCTAATTTATTTATCATAGGGGCCGTCCATTAATTACATACGCATGAAGGGGGGTGGGTGGGGGGGGGGGGTCAGGCCAAATGCGTACAGATGCGTACAGGGGGGGTGGGGGGGTCTAAGCCCATTTTGGCGTACGCATTGTGTACGCATAGGGCTGATTTTCTGGTCATTTTAGACTAAAATTGGTACCTTTTTATGTCCAAATATCCAACCAAATTTTTGAAAATTTTTTTTCCGATTTTTGACCCCCCCTCCTACCAACTGATCCTCAGTAACCCCCTCCCCCCGCCCACTAAGTTCTGCTTCTGAAAAATTTACCCACCTCCCCAATGAATTGTGCAATCGCTATTGTTATTCTTCAACCTGGGCCCTAAAACCACTACCAATTGGTACCTCTCCTGCATAGGGAAAAGTGGGGACAGAGAGGCCTGGGTCCAGCTCCCCCCCCCCCCCCCCCCCCCCCATCACTGAGGAGGGGGAGGGGGGACTGAATATGTTTGGACCCCCCAAAAATTTGTCAAGACCGTAATAACGATAATGAAGATTTGCTTCTTACGCCGCTGACTAAATGTCCCTGGAATTTAGAAAAAGTCTGGACGTTAAACAAATCAATCAATCCAAAAAAGATGTTCTTTTTGCCTACAAAAGTCAGCGTTTTTCCACAAAATGTGGTACTTTTCTGTGAGGAAATCCGTGGAAATTTGAATAGTAGATTCCTCTACATTATCAGTGAGGGGGGGGGTAAAATTCAAATGCGTATGTACGCATGGGGGGGGGGGGGGTAGTCCAGATGCGTACATGGTGCAACAGGGGGGGGGGGTGGGGGGGTCTATTTTGGCCGAAAATGTGCGTACGTAATTAATGGATGGCCCCATACATGAATGGCTTTAGCACCTCAATAGAAATCTTTAATGGAGTGCCTAGATGTGCTCAGGTAGCCCTCCTTTTTTAGAATGTTTTCTTCTTGTTTGGGCGGGGGAGGGGGGTCTTTTTAGTGATATTTTTTGTGATGTCCTCCCTAATTTTACTGTAGCATACCCAGTAAACAGAAACAAAAACGCTATACAACGTTTTATAACGTTTCTCTATGGCTCCGTATTATGTCAAAACGTTATATAACGTTAAAAACGTTATTTTGACTTAAAATCTTTTTTTTAGCTGGGTATAAGGATGGGATTAGACTACTAGTATAAGACTGACATGGTGCAAGGATATTTAATTTATAATACTAGTTCAGGGGCCAATGTGGTAGTCCATTTCTTGTCAATTCTGAAAGGCTATACATGTGCCTCTACATGGGTCAAAAATCGACACGTGCGACACGGGGGTTTTAAAAATCGACACGTGCGACACGGGCGTTTTAAAAATCGATGGACACAGACATCTTTATAATGCCCTAGTATGTTCTATATACATAAAAATCGACACAGTGACACGGTCCTTTTGCTAAAGATCGACATGGCGACACGGTCAAAACTGAGGGGACCCATGTAGAGGCACATACATGTAATTATGAAAAAGTGGTTCAAGGTGCCCACCCACTGCAGGTGCCCGCAATGGCTGCATATGCTCCCTCTACCCTGATGGCTGTAGTCAGAGTGCCGAAGATATTTTCAGCAAAATACAGAATGGAACATTTGACTCATAGGTTTAAAAACAAATCTGGGTACGGCTGTACGCGAAATGGGGAGTTATCTGCGGAATCAAATGGTTCTATAGTGTGAGTTAAAAGACAGTTTTGTCAGTTAAATGTCAGTTGAAACTGGGAATCAGAGGCGGGCCACCATCATAAATGACGGTATGATTGTCTAACATGAATACAAGAGGGTCACCTGAACCAGAATGCACAACTTTTGACATTGTCCGGGAAGTCTCCATGGCCAACAGAATTAGATGGCTGACCAAACTAATAGAAAGAGATGTATTGGAGTAGTCGTTCTTGAAATACGAGATATTGTAGACAGAACTAGTTCCACGATCATCTGTCCGCGGACACCAGGTCTTTTCACTCGTTGTGCCTTCGATCCAAGGCACGAGTGAAGAAACCAGTACGTATATATACATGTTTATATACATGCTGATTTTAGTGAATCTCTGAATTTATTTCATGTGATTTATTGATTATTCTTTAAAAGCGATTCCCTGTTCATGATTCCCTATGTGTATTTCCCCAAATACCTATTTTTCTCATTGCAATCGACAAATAATGAGGAAACATTAAATTTTATTATTTGAATTGTTCACTTTTGATTGTTGCAAAGTCAAATAATCCTGCGGCGTGTTGGCCGTATTTGAAACGTATACTAGTGAAATAATCTAATATCATTAATTAGTTGTACACTTGTACATGGGAAACCCCGCTCACTACAATATATGTGTGTGTGTGGAGGGGGTGTATATTCAATAAAGGTTTCCAATCCAATATTCCCAAACCTTACTCTCACTCCATGAGACCTATATCATGCATAATTGTATAGTGGGATAGCGAAAGCTATGCAGGGAGCCTTGGTCCCCAGTCAGAATCAAAAGGGGGCATGCACTTCATATAAGGGGTCAGTCTGGTCGCCCTGTGGGCGCATCCATTGCTTGATCTGGTAACCAGCGAGATAAGCACTGATACAGCAATCACAATGGGTCCAGGCTGTTACATAATGCACCCTAAAAATTCCGCAGTGAAGGCCAGGGAATTATCTCATTGGTTGATAATGCATCCAGCTAGACGCCTATTCCGCATTAGCGAGATACAGTGGCTCTACCTGATAGAAGTATTTGTAACTAGAACTGGCTGAAGCTGGTGCCTGCCATGTCCTAATTTGGAAATTTTAGGGGTCATAACCTGAGTACTGTGAGTGGTTTGTACCTGGACACTAGTTATATCATATGTCCAGTATAGTGTAGTGGTTATGACAGTGGACACATAGTCCAAAGGACCTAAGCTCTAACCCCTCCCAATCCTATTCCTAAAATGGCCAAAGATCTTAGAAATTTACATTCTTATATATTTTGGTTAAATTGGTAGAATGGAGTACATTGTACCAGCCTTGAGGATTTGTTAAGATTAAATAGAGAAATATCAACAATGTGGTATTCTTCTCCATTCCCTTACAAATGTAATTAACTTGATCAATATGTATTTGACCAAAAATGCTTGGTCCACAGTTATCAAAAGTAGTAGATCTATATGAAAAAGGTTTAATTTTGAATGGTCACCTAATCTGGCTTGAAAGGGAGTTGAGCCTAGGGCCTCTGGACTGTGAGTCCACTGTCCTAACCACTATACTATACTGGACACAGATGACATAAGGAGTGTCCAGTTCCAACCTATTCACAATACCTTAGCCCTGTTTGTACCCTAATCTCGGCCACGAGATTTGGCTAAGCTGGTTGCTGTGAGTACTGGGAATAGCACTAGTACCAGTGGTAATGGCGCTATCCACTGATCATCTAGCTAAGGCGGAATAGGTATACTGGGAGAGACAGGATATAGAAACAGATTAGCAGAGTCTATTCATTGGTCAAGTCAAATTATCAGGTTCTAAGCCTACTTTGAATTGACCAACCATACCGAGGGGCCTCTATACGTGTTCCCCAAGAGACATTTGCCAAGAACCTGCTTCCATAGGCGTCATGTGGTGTGACGTCAAACGACAAACTTTTAATGCTTCTTACCTTTGAAGGTGCACATGTGCATGTGAAGTCGTCAAGAGTGGCAAGTGTCGGAACTGTCGGGGTTTCAATGTCTACATCCGGTTTTACCTGGGGGAAACAACTATTTTTTTCCGCGTGCCCTTTATTCAGACCAATATACCTTGAAAGGAACACAAATTATATCATTTCAAGGAGCGAGAGGATTATACCATAGGGTAGATTGACCTAGAGTCAACCACGTACCTTGAGATGTCCAACCCAGTTTTATAGTAATTCATACATGATGAGCCCTATTTTTGTGTATCACAGTACACTTTAAGTATTACTCTTTCCAACAAAGGACAAATAGAGACAGTACCATACATGTATGGATAACTACATACTTAAGATGGACATCTCAGGTTATGTGGTTGACTCTAGGTTGATCTACCCTACAAGTAGGCTGGTCTATTTGAATAAAACTTGAAGTATATTTTCCATTTATTCAAGTCCGCTTAATTACCTGTATTTACATGGTTTGGCTTGTATATCGATAGAGATAGAGGAATATACATGTTAAACTTGTATCGGAGGGGTTCACACAAAATTGTGTATGGTTAGGGGGGTTGTAAATCATTTCTTGCGTGTATCATGCATATCTCTAGTTCAGTATTTATACGTTCAGAAGAAAATTATCAGGTCGTCAGATAATACTTTTCATGACCTGTAACACGAAGTACAGAATGCAGCAGAATGCACCATGTGATAGATGTAATGCCGTTGCATAACAAGTGCCATCTTTCTATCATATGGCAACAAAGGTGTAACATCTGGGATGCCCCCCACCCTCCCTAATGTTCTTTATTCACCACCCTCCCCAACCCCTCAAAATACACGTTTTTCTCACAATGGGGCGAATTCGTCCAAATATATACTTCTCTTCCAGTTGCTTCTGACACGTCCAATGACCCATATACCCTTTCTGTACATGTTTTCCCGCGTGAAGAGGGTTGTCCTTATTGAATTTAAGGTGACATTATGAGTATGAGACTACATTCATTTATTCATACTGTATATTGATGGGGCGAGGCCCCGTCTTGCTATGTTATAAAATATATAGCCTAACTGTAATTCAAGTCAGTCTCTGTACACGAAAGATTGCAATACAGAGTCACCCACACAAAAGCTGGTCATCGCGAGTATACGGGGAGTCTACCATGGAAATAATTCATAAAACGTGACGTCAGTATCCAATTAAAGTATTGTGGAGGCAGAACAAATTAGGTTATGGAACTACATATTATGTCAAAACAAAAGACGACCACCTTCTCCATGCTTCCACCACCAGCGGCGCTACAGCCACACGAGGTGATTTATTACACCAAACCATGCCGTACCGTCATAAAACGCCACATGACGACGTGTGACGTAGTCGTACGGCAGGAGGCCAAGGCTAAAGGCATTCCAATATAGGCTCTCTGATAACGTGGACAACCACGGGAGGGGGTGCAGGGTATAGTGTTCTACACGTAGTTGTCCTAGAGAGGGTAGGGGCCCAGAACACTTAAAGATCACAGTGGGGACGACCACTTTAGCATCCAGTTCTTCATCTGCCTTTATCCACGCCTTGGTTGTTGCATAAAAAGATGAGGATGGGGGAGGGGCGTCCGCGTGCGCCATATGACTTCCTCTGTTCCCCGATCTGCACTCTGTGCAAATGGACCGGTATAGTAGGGGATCGTCACCAAGGCGGGTGGATCATGATATACTATAAGGTCTAGATGTGTGAGAGGGAATGACCAGGGTCCCTCCTGTACTGTCACCTACAGTCATATGTGTAGACATGGCATCATGTCGATAGGGTGAGAAGGGGGGGGGGGGTCTCAGTAATAGAGATAGGAGGGACAGACAGACAGAAAGAGGGCTACATATAGCCCTATGTATGGAGGACGGCTGCAGTCGGCATCTCCACCACACCACCTCTCAGTCGGGCCTCTACCATATCGTCTCGGTGGCACATCGGCGCCTATTGATTGATGTGTATATTGGCTCGCAGATCTCATATCGCTCAATGGGGCCCGGCCTGATTTCATCCTGCATGGCGGCAGGGCGGGAGCCGGCCGCATGGGGTGGTGGGGTGTGTGGGAGGGGGCGGGGGGTTCTTCTTTTGTCGGCCACTGACCGTCGGCAGCAACCCCCCCCCCCCCCCCCCCCCCGTGTACACATAGACGCAGGAGGAGAGTCTGGTTCTGTCCTCCTGTAGACCTGTCTGCAGGATGCACCTCCCTATAGGCCTATATACCAGCTGCTGGTGAACTAGTCTCTATAGGTGCTCTACAGTACTTACATGGTCATGGCTGACATGGCCAGTCGCGAAATTAAACCAAGTTCATATTGCAATTAAAAATTATATATGTATAAGTACACAATTACTTCTCTTCATTCCTATATTAGTCACTGGGGAATTTGTTTCGGAAGTATAATCATGTGTATCGAGAAAGGGGGTGGGGCCAATCCATGCTGGGGCATCGTGATAACACCTGTGAGTAGTATATGGAAAAGGCAGACAGAGGTGTACAGAGGTACCATCAACTTGGATAACTCTCTACCATATTCTCACAAATCTAAGGGGAGAAGGGACCTCCAAGCTACACTTTTGTTTTGATGACAGACTTTGATCTGATTTAACCCCCAAAAAGGCCCGTTGTGCATGTTTGCAGTTCGAAGCATGTCATAACCGTCATGCTATAGCTGAGTATAGGCTTCAGCCGCCAGTCTCTTATGGTGTGGACAACCTTTGTGTATTATGGTGTGGACAACCTTTCTTTCATCGTGCCACTTACTCTATTGTACAAATTTCCTTGATACCAGAAGTTGTAGGGGCATGGTTTGTGTGAGCCAGAAAAGGTCAACGGCAACAGAGAGATCGTATTTGCAATAGTCATAGCATATACTTGTTGTAATCGACCTTTCATATCTTCATATTATCCTAACCCCTGACCTACACCTCGCCACTGGCGCGACTCTTACAGCATTTAGGGTTTTACTACGGGGAATACCTCTCAATATTTTTGTATAGTTTTACTCCCATGGATAGCGGAACAAGCGGAATCACACCATAGAAATTAATCGTCACCCCTTTGCTAACAGTTCTGTTATCCCACAGAAAAGACAGCAGAAAAACGCACACTTAAAGATGTTCATTCATTGGCAAGCGTCACGATTCATTCCGATCGCCAGCCTTTGCCGTGTTAATCGCCTGCAAAGCCGTGTGTGACAAAAAGCGGTGCCAATGGTGTTCCAGCAGCGGGCTGAAACTCCACTACAATGCCGCTCTTAGTAGTCTTATTGCGCCGCGCAAAAACTGAGTGCTTCGCCGGATGTCACTCGGCGCTGTAGGTTCTCATTGCTGTTCAATTAACTAAACGTCACGATTAATTGTTGCGCCTTTTAGCATTAATAAACCGTGTATCGCAGTCATTAAAGGGCGGGTTTTGTTGACATTTTTTACTCATGATGCAGTGTATTTTGTGCTAGACACAGCTAGTATTAGGAGATAATAGGAATTAATGATTTTTGGGGTGCTAGAACGGTGTGAGTGTGGATAAATAGTGCCTCTGGTTGTGTGATCATGTGGTAGCCCGCCTACAGCGATGTGCTTTTTCCCTATGCTACTCACCGGCCTGCCAGCTCCGCCATCACAGTCTTTATTAGCAGGCCTCTAATTGGTCACCACTGCCTCCAAGTCTCCTCAAATGAATGACATAATTCACTCTATATGTTTGTTAATAGTCTTCCCCGCTGTATAATATATAGAGTAACACAATGAAAATGTAAAATTGTCGTGCGTATCAGAATATCGGCGCTTTCAGTGAGAGCCCGAGTGAGAGGTACATGGGGTTGGATTTCGGGAATGGAAAGTCGGTTTTCGAAGGCACAGTCCAGCACAACTCTTTTAAGGAATTGCTAGTTTTCTGTTTTAGCTGGGATAATGCTTATTCCTTATAGATCTATAGCTATCTATGACACAACAGCGTTCTTAGGGTTTAATTGCCACGTTTGTTGAAGTGTACAATGTTGGGGCTAACCTTCACACACCCTTTCTCTATGCCTCTTTCCCTCCCTGCCTCCCTGCCTCCCTCCCTCCCTCCCTCGCCATCCCCCCCCCCCCCCCCATATACCTGCGTACCTCCTTTCTTTCTGTTGAAAAGGCTAAGGACATTTCTATTGGTTTTCTATACCGCGCTATTCAATTGTAAATTTATGCAACCTTTCCATCAAGATGAACTGTTGGAGATATATTTCTTTACAGTGGGTACTTGACTTTCCAAGAACAAAGCCCGAACAAAGCAGTGGTGTTGCCACCTTCAGCTCATGTGCTCTAACATAATGCCTTTCTAAACGTTATCTTCGATCAAAAAGTTCAATATTGACATTTTGCAGCTCCAAGACAAAGAGTTAGTGAATGCTTTTTTACTTTAGCTGCGCTGACCTTTATTACTATATTTTATTCATCTATTCAAAAGGCATCGTTGGAAATATCACCTTTTTTCTTTCTTTGATAAGGTAATCTCATGACAGCATCGAACCAGTCATTCACTTGGAAAAGTCGATGTCAGATTTGCTTGGGAAAGTTCCCTTTCAATTTCAACAGCTTTGGAAACTACATATTTAAGCACTAACGATATGTTAAAATGCAATTAACTCGATTAATTTGAACTCCCTATCTGTACAGTGGGCAGGGAGGGGTACTTAATGCATTCAGATATAATTGTCCACCCCTTCAACCTTTATCTGCAATAAGTGTAATTTGGTTTCAGAATTCAGAATAACCAGAGCATTTGCAGATTTATCTCTCTGCATTTGCCACGTCGAGAATCCCCATCCACACAAAAAGTCCACCATTTTATAGCATTATCTGCCATTGTGCTAAGTGTATTCGGTAACACGACAGATTGAGCTTCACAGGCATACTTGAAAATTGTTGAAATGTTATAGCGCATACTGGTTCACTGCCAACAGAATGGGGATGATGCTGTTTATTCCATATTTAAAGCTTCTCTATCATATCAGTCCTGTTGAAAGCGATATTTAGTGGCACAGCGCTCCGCGGGTCACCGCGCCAGTCATACCAGACAATAGGCGATTCACCAACGCCTCGACAAGATAACATCACTTCCTCAAAGCAGTTTTTATCTATGGTCCTCATCCGAATGGTTTGCCTCCATTAGCAAAATAGGTTCCCTGATCGGGATTTATTTTTCGCCATCAGGTGCTGCAGCGGCCCCTGTGATTTACTGGTCTAAACGCTTTTGATTAAACTGTGCTTGCTACACTGCGGCTGTGCACTGATCATGTCTGTCTGCCTTTGTTACCCCACAGAGAAACATGTTAGACTGGGCTGGTTGTGCGCCATAACCCCGTGCACTGGAACTGGAGGAAGCCGCAGCAGCAATACTACTAACACAGCCACAGTCAAGATACACAGAGGCCCACCCCACCCCTATCACCACCCTGAACTTTAACCTGAGGGCCAACAACGTCACCCGCACACACCTAAAGCTTTCCAATGAAAATGGCCACTCCCCTCGCGCCGGGCCAGCCGCTCTTCACCATTGAGCAGATTGAGCTCATCCGGCGGCTGCGGAACAGCGGCATTACTAAGGAGCAGCTCGTGAGCGCCTTCGAGACGCTGGAGCGCATAGACCGTGAGTTAGGGCCCATCTACACCATCCCTGTGTCGCTGGCCACCCACCCCTTCACGGCGCTGGGGCTGCATCAGATGGCACCCGCCATGATGCAACAGGTGGCCGTGGCCGCAAACATCCAACGGCAGCTCACCCAGGCCACCATGCTGCAGCAACAGCAGCAGCAACAACAACAACAACAACAGCAGCAACAACACCAACACATACAGCAGGCCGCCTCCATGCAATCAGGACAGAAGCGTCCCCACGACGACGATAGTAGTGACGTAGAGATGCTCAACGGTAACCATAGCAACCACATGACGCACACGACGCACTCTACAGGTATCCGCTCTCACCTGCCCCCGCCTATGACGCAGGAGGAGATAGACGAAATAGAGGATGGCGACGACTTCAAGGAGTTCACTGTGTGAGTATTACTTTACCTGTCGTCTAGTCTCATCTTTGTATTTGCTGCCTTGCCCTTAGACTCCATGTCATCCATTGTGTCATTCCCTCTCACACGTGAAACTTAAGAAATGACAAATCCAGGAGAAAACAAGGATTCGTATGCCTATCAGTGTCTTTTGTCAGTGTAACCGTTATACATGTGAGTCTTTTTATACTCAGCCAGTAGACATATCACAGTTACGGCGGGTGTTAGATAACTTTGAGGCATAACAAGTTCTCTTTCTCACACCTGTGACATGTCTCAAAATGCCAGTTTGTTTTCTGATATGAATCCATATTGTACATGTAGGTAATGTATAGCCCCCTTCCCACGTAGTCCTCAGAAGCTCTAATATGTCTATGTCTGTTTTCTGTTGCCAGGAAGGGAGACATTTCCTGCTGCGAGGAGATCCGCCAGTTCGTGGCCCAATATAACATTAAACAACAACAAGTAGCAACACTTTCAGGTAAGTATGTGGCATCTTCTCAAGAACTTACAGGGGGAACTTTCCTCTTGTGTTATTAATGCGGTAGTGGCCTGATGCATCTGACTACCAAATATAGATAGTGCATTGCTTTTGGTATGTACTGGTTGTATCATACACGCGTAGGACTTGCTATTCCTTGTTAGGGCCAGTTATTAAGTGAAGTAGGGGGTTAAGCCTAGTAAATGCAACAATCACATAATTGACCCAGGGGCACTACTGTGCCTCAGGGTCTTATACGACGGTTCTCAACCCAATTTAAGACATTTTTCCCATGACTTGTACCTCAAATATTTCAGCAAATAAATTTTCCTGCCAAACAAATATCTGTGTTTTGAGTTGTACAGCTCAATGCCGATCTCCCGATACCAATATTGTAAATGTGCGTTTCCTCAAATTCTCAAAAAAGGCATTTAAAAAAGTGTCACATTTGGCTTTTTTTTCACTAATTTCTTTAGCATTGCTGGTATAGGAAAAACCTCCCTCTAATGCCCTCCACCAACTTGTTGAACCCATAGAGCTCCATGTTAAAGGCTTGGGGAACGCTTTTTGAGACGGTATATGAGACGCCTGGTGATTACCTCCCTCTAATTAATTTTTTTTTTTTTTTTTTTTTTCTTTTTTCTTCAAACTTCGTTTTTTCCAAACTTCGTTTTTTTTCCAAACTTCGTTTTTTCCAAACTTCGTTTTTTTTTCTTCTTTTCCAAATCTTTTTTTTTCCAAATCTTTTTTTTCCCCCTCCCCCCATCCCCCTCCCCCGTCCCTCCTCCCTCCATCCCCCCTCTCCCATCCCCCCTCCCCTGTACCCCCTCCACCATCCCTCCTCCCTTCGTCCCCCCTCTCCCATCCCCTATCCCCCCTCCCCCGTCCCTCCTCCCTCGTCCCTCGACCCCCGTCCCTCGACCCCCGTCCCTCGACCCCCGTCCCTCGACCCCCGTCCCTCGACCCCCGTCCCTCGACCCCCGTCCCTCGACCCCCGTCCCTCGACCCCCGTCCCTCGACCCCTGTCCCTCGACCCCAGTCCCTCGACCCCAGTCCCTCGACCCCCGTCCCTTGACCCCCGTCCCTCGACCCCCGTCCCTCGACCCCCGTCCCTCGACCCCCGTCCCTCGACCCCAGTCCCTCGACCCCCGTCCCTCGACCCCCGTCCCTCGACCCCAGTCCCTCGACCCCCGTCCCTCGACCCCCGTCCCTCGACCCCCGTCCCTCGACCCCCGTCCCTCGACCCCCGTCCCTCGACCCCCGTCCCTCGACCCCCGTCCCTCGACTCCTGTCCCTCGACCCCCGTCCCTCGACCCCCGTCCCTCGACCCCCGTCCCTCGACCCCAGTCCCTCGACCCCAGTCCCTCGACCCCAGTCCCTCGACCCCCTTCCCTCGACCCCCGTCCCTCGACCCCCTTCCCTCGACCCCCTGGTGATTACCTCCCTCTAATTAATTTTTTTTTTTTTTTTTTTTTTCTTTTTTCTTCAAACTTCGTTTTTTCCAAACTTCGTTTTTTTTCCAAACTTCGTTTTTTCCAAACTTCGTTTTTTTTTCTTCTTTTCCAAATCTATTTTTTTCCAAATCTTTTTTTCCCCCCTCCCCCCATCCCCCTCCCCCGTCCCTCCTCCCTCCATCCCCCCTCTCCCATCCCCCCTCCCCTGTACCCCCTCCACCATCCCTCCTCCCTTCGTCCCCCCTCTCCCATCCCCTATCCCCCCTCCCCCGTCCCTCCTCCCCCGTCCCTCCTCCCTCGTCCCTCGACCCCCGTCCCTCGACCCCTGTCCCTCGACCCCCGTCCCTCGACCCCCGTCCCTCGACCCCAGTCCCTCGACCCCCGTCCCTCGACCCCCGTCCCTCGACCCCCGTCCCTCGACCCCCGTCCCTCGACCCCCGTCCCTCGACCCCTGTCCCTCGACCCCAGTCCCTCGACCCCAGTCCCTCGACCCCCTTCCCTCGACCCCCGTCCCTCGACCCCCTTCCCTCGACCCCCTTCCCTCGACCCCCTTCCCTCGACCCCCTTCCTTCGACCCCCTTCCCTCGACCCATGTCCCTCGACCCTCAACCCCCGTCCCTCGACCCCCTGTACTCCGTCCCCCCTCCCCTCTCCCCTGGGTCACATGTGATGCCAATCGCCTATACCATTCATTGTGATCAATAACTTGATGCAGAAGTGACAAAGATCTGAATTTTTGCGAGATGTCATCTTTAAATGGAGATTACTATGTCTGCGATCTAAGTCTTCGGAATTGGCCACATGGTGTAAGGATGTGGAGGCATTGGATATGTTTACATGCTCTCTCTCCCTTCATGGAACGTACATAAAGCAATGTACTGAATGTCTAAACCATATAATATAAGATCTAGAATCATTGTATCTAACACAAATCTCAATTTTAGTTTCATCAGTATTAACACGAATCCCATGACTGCCTTGAGTAATCTGTGATAAACGAGTATCTTAGATTTCTTAATTTGGCCATTTTTGCTCTTTAGGCATTAGTCAGTCCTACGTCAGTCGGTACCTGAAGGGGGACTTTCATGATATGTCGGAACGTAGTCGAAAGGCTATCCAGCGATGGTACATCGCCTTTCGCAAGAATCCTGCTGCTGTTGGTAAGATCTACTCAGTTTTATTCAACGTTTATAGATATAGATATATTGTGTATGTAATAGTATTATACTATTACCTGAATAGGTTGGATACTTGTCGTTGTGAAAACATCAGTGTCCAATTTGTTAGTTATCTAATGAGAACATTTAGCATTCTTTAAATGTTGCAATTGTGAAGTAGTGCATTTCTTTTGCAAACTCAGATGTTCATAGAGAGTGTTGGCCATCACTGTTGGAATGTACAGCAAATGGGACGACATGATGGAACCAGAAGATGCAGGCATCTTATTGTGCCATATTGACAAGTAAAATAATGTCAATAATCGCCATTTAAGACAAAAATACGGACTTGAATTAATCTGTGTTTTGGTTGTGAGATAATGACCAGATATTATACTTAGTTATAATGTGTATCATGTAAGGTTCCCCATTGTTATCCACAGGACCTGCTGCTAATTCGATCATGCTGAACAGTCCCTCCCCAGTGAAGAAATTCATCAGCATGGAACCTGGGTCGGGTGAGTTTGTCAACTACCCCCGAAGGGAGCGCTTTGTGTTTCGCCCATCCCACCTAGAGGTACTGGAACGGAACTTCATGGATGATAGCTACCCCTCACAGGAGAAGCGCGAGGAGATATCTCGTATTTGCAACGCCACCGTGGAGATACCAGGTTAGTTTTCTAGTAGGGCGTTTTCTTGGTTTTGGCTATGAAGATCATTATTATAATATGAAGGTCCCTACTAAAATACTATATTGCAGAATTGTTTATATATGTGGCCATTTTGCATTATGATGGACAGAGAGCACAATAACTCGAGTTGTTTATAGGGCCGTTTCATTCTAATAACTTTGATTAAGGATCCACCGCTGAGGTTTTAGGCATGTAGAAAAGTAGATTGCCTTTGCCGCCCAGATGTTTTGCAGAAGAAATCTGAAAACTGTCGAGATGAGAGTATTGTGCCTTATGCTTCCCAAAAAGGTTTTTTTATGAATTCTTTTGACTGGCACATATTTGTAATTATTGACCTAGGGTACCTGGGTCTCTGTGAGACGGTTTTCCAGCCAAAAATGCAGATTGGTCAGCTGAGTTTAAAAGGCTCTGCTGCCTTCCTTATCTCATATATCTGATTTAAATAAAGACATGGCGATAGATTGGAACAAAGTGTATCTCCCCCTTATATTTATTTTGTAAAGAAAATAATATTTGTAGCAGAAAAACGCTCTTGAAAAAAAGTCAAAAATACCCCTGAAATCAAGTCTGTGTGAACTAATGCTGAAGATAGGCCAGTGACCTTGAATCCTGACTTTAAAAGAGTCACGTTCACACAGACACCCATAGAGCTCAATGCTAAATAGGAGGTGAGACGTTTTTATGAGACGATTTTGGTATCATTTCAACCCTAAAGAAAGGTCAGTGGGGACCATGTGATCTGTAAAGGCCAAATTAGCTGTATAGACATGCATTGCTTAGGACAACTAAAGTGTGTGATGGAGGTCTGTGATGGAGGTCTGTGATGGAGGTCCATGATGGAGGTCCATGATGGAGGTCTACCAACTACAATGTAGTAGGATTATATTAGTTGTTATTAGAGCCCTGGGTCACATGTGATGTCGATCACACAATTAATCTTTGAAATAAGAAAGTATTGAATTAAGAAATAAAGGGATAGTGCTACAACATTGCGACGAGGGCTTAATATAGCATGCTTTATTAACAAATGATACAGAATTAATGAGATTCTGTATGGTGGTTGTCTCATAATCATATACGATCCTGGGATCCAGTCGCAGCGTGAAATGTTTCTCTCAAGTTGCCCACATACCATGTGAACATGCTTGTGAGATGGCGCAGCGTGAAATGTTTCTCTCAAGTTGCCCACATACCATGTGACCATGCTTGTGACATGTGGCGCAGTGGACATGTTTGCAATGACAGCCTACATAATATCATGATTAATAACAAAGTTATTCATAAGTGGACATCAGCTTTAACCCTTTCCCTGCCGATACTGCATATATGCAGTACCACTGTAAAACCGATACTGCATATATGCAGTACTGTATTTTAGTACCCAAAAACCGATACTGCATATATGCAGTAGCAGGGCACTATCTGTAGTGTAGTGCCGGTTTTAATAGGACATATTCATCTGCAATGTCCCCGGTGGTTGGGAACAATTTTTCAAAAGTAAAGCGGCAGGGAAAGGGTTAAGATGCCTAGAGTGCATCACCAATAACACAGTTGCTTGTCAATGGCCTTCCTGCATTGCGATATCCTGAGAGCATCATCACAAGAGATGTTCATTTATAAGTGACCTTTCGAACAGCGCTTTCTATATGTGACCTTTCTACATTATGAAGCAGAGTGAGCATTATGATATATTATTATGAACACAGTTGTTTACATGATTGTGTATAATAATTATGGTGTTTGTACATGTTGATGCCTAGAGATGTCTAAGTCCAACCTTGCCCCTACAGCTGGACGCACACTGGGAGACCGGGAACGGGTGACCGCCCAGATAGTGTCCAACTGGTTCGCGAACAAGCGGAAGGAAATGAAGAAACTTGCCCGGGAAGGTGAGCTTGATGAAATACAATATAATCATCTTCATTTTGATCTGAATAATAATGGAATTATGCCATGGAAATCTAAGTTCTTACATGTAGGGTGAAGTGTCTTTGAGTCGGCCATGTACCTTGAGTCGGCCATTTTGCTTGATTTTTGGTACCAAATTGAGCTAATCAATGATTATCGTAGTGGATTTCATTATATTTTTATGGAAGCAAGATGGAGAAATGCAGCACATGCTATTTTACGATATGGGGGAATTCAGCTCTAGTCCACTTCAATAGTTGTCAAAATGAAAAATACCAGATTTTTGGTTATATTATTCAATTGGAGCTGTAGTTCTGATGATTTGCCAGGCACCTTGAAATGAAGTGCATGTAATAAATAAGGAAACATTTGCAAAAGTGTGATATTGGTCAAGGAAAACAGTTAAACTTAAATAAAATAGGTTGATGTGTTACATTTACACTCGGTCTGACATCACTAAACAAGAAATAAGCCCCTTCCTTGCATTTAGCACACAAATGGACATTCTAATATTTAGCAGCTGACTCATGGTATGGTGTGGCTGACTCAAGGTAGCACAGTGGCTGACTCATGGTACATGTACTAATGAAGAAAAATCACACTTCTTATGTAGTGCAATCCTCTAAGGCCTCATGGACAAGTCATAGCCTTATTGGCTGGAAAGTCCACTTTCTCACTTTCATGAAATTTATCTATATTTCTGTCCTTATTTGTTCTAATATTGACAAAAAGTTCCGTTTCTACCCAATCCCCCACCCCTAGACCCTCCCCGCCTCCCCTGCAGTATTCCCGGCCAGCAGAATGGCCCGGGGTGGTCTCTTGTCTCCTCTGAGGCCCTCCCCGCCGCCCCTGCAGTCCCTCCCCGCCAGCAGAACGCCCCCAAGAAGGTCTCTTTGACCCTCCTGGAATGTTCCCAGTGACCCACTGGGAAGATTGTAGGAGGGTCGTTCTGCTGGCCGGGAGGGACTGCAGGGGCGGCGGGGAGGGCCACAGGAGCACTGGGGTTGCCCTCCTAGGCTGTTCTGCTGGCCGGGAGGGCATGGTCGATTTCCTGTTTTTCCACCTGTCCTGACTTACATCCCTGCAATATGTCAGGATAACTTTCATATCAATTACCAGATACCCCTATATGTTAGCAACATCATAGTTCCTAGAATGATGGTCCAAGTGGCCGACTCATGGGCACTTTACCCTAGTTGCTATGTACTGTTTCAGTAGCAGAGAATCGTCCAACATGTGTGACGTATCCTCATATCTGCATTTCTTGTCCCCAGAAGGCATCCCGGCCAGCCAGGTACCACTACGGGGACGAGGACGTCCGTCACGCTTCAACATGTTCGACCTCCAGGACATGATGAACAGCAGTAACGGGCTGGCCAACGGAATGAACGGCTTGCAGCACGGCATGGACATGGACATGGGCATGGAGATGAAGCTGTCTCCCACATCACTGACAGGCTCCAGCCCCCCATCCCTGCAGCAGCACCCGACCATGACCATGGCCCAGGCTACAGGCATGGCAGTGCCCACCAGCCTGGTGCCAGCCACCTCCAGCCTTGCCTCATCGGTGCACGCTCCCAGCATGGCCACGGCAGACGCAGTTGACGACGAGGCATCAGATGAAGACATGCCGCCACCACAGGCCACCCCTCAGCCACCGGCAGCACAGGCACCGGCTCAGCCACCTGCCCAGCCGCAGGCACAGCCACCGCAGGCACAGCCGCAGCCACCGCAGGCACACAGCCACGCGCGGCACCCGCTGCAGCACCAGCAGCACCAGCAGCACGAGCTGGATGCTGCTGTAGAGAAGCACACCAACAGGATGAACAACACCAACGGTATAGATATGTCTGACGCTGACGACCACAGCCTCTCACTGGCAGTAGAGATGGCTGCTGTGAACCAGGCTATCATCGCACTCTCCGGTCAGACTCCGGTCCCCCCCATGCAGGCCGTCAAGGCGGAGCGGGAAGGGTAGGCTCTGAAAAATCAGGTTGGGACTGAGGGGGAGGGAGGGGTCTTGGGGTTGATGGGGGAAAGTGGTCCTTGGTTCGCCTGTAGCCAGTTGGGTGTGTTGTGGATGCAGTAGGTAGACTTGTTCAATAGGCCTTATATACGTATTTTACATATGTATACTCCTAGTACAATAGGGAATTCAGGCAGATGAATGAGAAAACTTGAAGATTTTCATGGTAATTACTGAACACAAATATAGGAAGACTACTAGAAATGACCTCAGAGGAGTAGGTGGGTGTGGATGCAGTACACTTGATGACTATTGTCCCTACTTTTCATGATTGACTCAGGCGAATCGTTGACCAGTAACTATGCTATAATGTGAAATACATGTGGTTTTTGAGAGATATCATCTATGAACGTGTTCCAGCTTTCTAAAGCCAACGGTGCCGAGAGCACTATACCTCCATATGGCAGGCTCATACAGCCGTCAGAAGGAAATGTGTAATGCCAAAGATATGCTTGCTGGAAGATTACAAAGGGTACAGGTTAAGGTGATAAGAGTTAAGAGTCTGGTACAGGGGGATGGCATGTACATGGATGCCAGGTCTGCTTATGGCTGTTGTTGAGTGCAGAATAAGCTCCATGGTTAGAGAGGGAGGCTGAAATGGCCTCCCTTGTAGAGCTGTTTGTACTCGATTATAAGAAGGAAAAATTATAGCCTTACATCCCTATACATGAATACGCAACCATTGCTACTGGTAATCGTATTTGGAAAATCCATATATGGCAAATTAACATTTATCATGTAATGATAACAACGAGTTTTGAGACGTCTTGTGTGCGCCTTCCATTTCCTGGTAGACTGTTGTTTTATATACTGCTTTGTAGTGGTCTGCTATCTCCTTATCAAAGTCGACCCAGTCATGCAAGTCCGCTCGCCGCTGTGCGGGTTTGTTGTATTGTAGGCAGCATTTTATGCTTATCTTCCCATTTATATTTCATAAAACCCTCATTTGGTGCTTAGCTATTAGTACATGTATAATGTGCATATAATATGAATATATAACAATTAGCAGAGACTTGAGTTCCATAGAAACTCGTAGATGACTTGAGTTGAAAGATTAAGGTAAATACTTGGAGTTCGTTCTATTTTTTTCAGAGTTTGGGAAGGAGTGCTGTTAGGGCCATTTTCCATCAGCCGATTTGGAGGGGATCGGCAGGCAATCGGTAGCCAATCGGCAGGTAGAACCATAAATAAACTCTGGTAAATACACACTGTGTAGTGTAATTGTTGTGGCTCTACCTACCGATTGTCTACCGATTGCCTGCCGATCCCCTCCAAATCGGCTGATGGAAAATGGCCCTTAGATATCCTAATTATTTGTTAACCTGTAGAACCTTTTTATAACACAGGGCATTGAAAACCATTTTATTTACTGCAAACTGAAATGTTTTTTTTATTTATAGCATGCAAACGTTTATTATTTCTGCGATTTAAAATGACTATAATTGCTCTAGGGAAGTTTAATTTCCTGTTTTATAGACTGTATGCATTAACAGGACCACCTTTAGACAGTAGATGTTACTGTATACTGTAGACAACATGCGCAAATCAAAATATGAAAATCTAGAGTTTCCATGAGATTATAATAATGCTTATTTTAATGCGTATTGTCATTACAAGTCTCAATGCACACTATGAACACGATACAACGAATAATGTTTTGATTCATTTCACTAAGGTTTTGTTGTCAGTTTTACAACCTTTTTAAAACTATTATTTAATGTCCCGAACACGAAGTTCAATTGATCTAAAAGATGTTCTTCTTAATTTATATATTGTGATACTTAATAGAAATGGGGTAGGGTTCTCTAGTTGTCTCTACTGTGCTATTTAGCTTTCTAATTGTAAAATAAGCTTGGTAGTATGGGCGTATATTCGGAGAAAGACCCCCTTTCAAACTACACAGGGTAGACACTTTGTCCATTCCACGTTTCCAGCCATAGACTATTACAGACTTTGTCCTAGACATAAACACTTATACTGCTAAAGGTAACGTAGATTTATGATATTGCACACCAGTCTAAATATTTTCCTACAGTACTTTAGGATAGATTAGCATTTATACTGTTCTTGTCGGTGCCCTTGGACAGGCCTCTCTGTTCCTCACCACTTGTACATTGCTCTTCCAATTTGAAAAAAAGAAATACCTCCAAGATCGATTTCTTCCTTCCATTCCTGTTCATTGGGCCCGCGGTACTTTATTATGCAGATGGTAAAATGTTATGCAGACAACTTTGACAGTGTACACATATCCAGACCTTCCTCTGGTGGTTCCTGGGGTTGTCGATTAGGGTTGTAGGGGCTATCTCGCTACAGTGGTATTATATCTTACAAAGTTTCCAACCACTTCTGGGACTATTCTATACATATATATCTATATGCATATGTATAAGTAGATGACCATGTGGGATAACAATGATGCCTTCCTCTGTCGGACGTGGGTTTATTATGCACTTTAATGTGCAACACTGCTGCCTAACGAGTGGCGCTCTGAGGCCGGGTTTGTTGGTGTTTACAGTCATACTGTCGCTCACACTTCTGTTGTTTTTGACATTTAGAGGAAAATAATGATTAGTATTTTCATCATTTCTTAGAATAAACTGTTTACAATATACAAAATTTAGTCTAATAATACGTGATAACACCTAGAAATTATGCTTTATTGTTGTAGTGTGTTCTTTGGGAAGATTTCTTATCTTGCATATTGAGCAGTTAATTATAAATTATTTTTCATATTCTAACAGTTATCTCAGGAATCGAAAGTTCTAAAATTGTCAAATGATTCACTTATAATATGTCACTTCCTGGGTAAACAAAGGGGGGGGGGGGGGTGCCAGTCACTTAGGCTGCATGGGGCGTTATCCCTTTGTGGGGTGACAGTAGGTCTGAAGAACACCAACACATGGTCATACAGTCCAACAACTAATATGCAGCACTGGTGCAGTGCCATACAGTGTGGACACTGATATGCAACACTGAGACTGTACTGTGTAGCAGCTACTCTCTACGCTAAAGGGGACTTTCCTCCTCCATCGCCGTTCAGGTAGTTCTTTTTTACACTTACTCCCAGGATATTGAGCTGTAGTTAGAGTTACTAGAGAATGTGGCGAGATAACATGTACAGTTACTGTTGATTGGTATGATGCTGTATAGGGACGTTTCACTCAGATATTAAGGATTCTGCTGTCTCCAGATGGTGATAATATAGTGAGGTTCTGCGTGTTTCCATGTTCATAGTAATAAGAAACAACCAACAACACTATTTTCTCAAGGAGAAATTATTCACTAAACATGTCTAGTAGATCATACACGGTTATGATATTTATTGCGTTAGCGATACACGTATCTGTGTAAATGCCCCTGGTCTATAGTATACTGATGACTTAAGTGATTGTCTGATAGCATTAGTTCATTCAATCAGATTTACTCCCTTTGCACATAGGTCTATGAATACCTCCTTGGCTGACTTCCAGGTTAATAACTTTTATCTAATTCTAAGATTGCTTTCGCAATTTGACATGTATTCCTATAACCTGAAGGCATTAGAAGCACATATCGGTGTTGATACCACACGTTTTCATTCAAAGACAACAGCTAAATAAGTAACAGGTTGAATCATTGACAGGTAGTGTGATTTGTAAAGGCAGTGATTATAGACAGTTGATAAGGTAAATAATATAAAACAAGCTATGTTATTGACATAGCTTTAACCGTTCAGTAATAAATGATATGGTAAATTAATAAATGACTGTCATACGGTCATGGGGTTATATGGATTCCGAAGGGAAATGGTTTAATTATAACTCATAAAGATACTCTTTCTTGGTTGTAAAGTGTGCATCAAGTTTACCTTTACATCCTATGTATACACGCGTTACTCCACATAGATTGTCATGCTCAAACCTCTCCATTAGAAGCTCCATTGACAGTTAAACTTTGATGGAAGTTTTCACAATTTATTTCAGGTTGGCTTCGAGAAGGTTGTGAAATTAAAAGGTCATATTAATACTCTGCCTCGTAAACGAGTTAGTCCGCATAATATTATACGTATTGTATACCGTCATATATACATATATTATATACTTGCATGTTATCCTAATTGAGATGAGTAAAGTGTGTCAATGTTGTGCATTTGATATTGATATATAATATATATATATTGAATCTCAGAAGAAAAAATACCTCAGCTTGTAAACGTTTTGTATGCGGCTATATATGGAGTCCAGTAGCTTCAAATTGTTATCGCAGGGTGGCCATATTATATACACGAGAGATTTAGTGAGCTTTTCATTTACTTGTCAGGTTGCATACATGGACAAACAGTCCAGACAAAGGCTGTTTAATGCTGATTGAAAGGTCTGAATATAACCTGGTACATTGATCTGTTTCGTGACATGTTAAGGAGCCTATGTAGAGCAAGGCCCCCATAAAAGGTGTCATACGCAACATCGTAAACCTCATGCATAGTTCTCATCTTGACCATAGTTACTTGTATATTGCAAAAAAAGAAATGTCTAGATTCCTAACCTATGGTGTTTAATACTTCTTCCTGGAAGAGGATATGTGTCGAATAGTGTGTATATGCAATATGGTATGCACAAAACGATAGATTTGCATTTAAATGTTGTTATAAGAAATACGTTTTATGAATGGAAAGCTGTCCACAGAGTTGTAAAGGCAGTACGCATAATGGACTAGGCTGGCAGTGACTTGTGTTGTAGCAATTACACATATTCTAGACGCCACTCCAGTTTGGCCAGGCACTTACCCCAACTGAAATCAGCAGGGTGTGTTTTTAGAAAGAGACGGTTCAGGACATGCACCTAGCATCACGGGTGCGGTTCTCAGCAGGGTATATAGGGTATAAATATATACATGTATTCCATATTTTTGCTTGGCCTGAAGCTGATGCTCTTGCATTTATATATCCAAGACTATAAAAAGTCCATAGTTATGGTCTCTCACATTGAATAATACCAATTGTGAAGACCTTCCACCAACCATGCCACTTGACCACTCTGACGACCATGGCTTCCAGTAACACTGCCAACATCTGTTTGTGCAGTGGCTTTTGCTGTCAAACATGACCGGCTCCAGAAATATTAATCCATCCTTTTTTTTAAATCAAGGAAATTTCATTTTAAAATCTCATAATATATTTGATTACTTATTGCAATACCAGCCAAGTCCTAACATTTGTTTATATTACCCCTTTTAAGGAGATCTAGGACAATGGTTGCTCACAGCCATATCTGAATGATTTGATACAAATTATACATTATTCTAGTTTACTTTCATTCGGTCTGTTGTTTAATTTCGTTATTTAGTTAACTGATCACTGGGCTAAACGGTCCAGATGCCGGTCATGTTGAAAGAGCCGACTTGATAACCCAGGACCTCATTCAAACTATCCGCCATGGACCTTTGTGACAATTGTAATATATTTTGAGTCAGGTGGACTAGCACAACAATCCATGCAGGCAAATACCTCAAGAGTGTGTATTTTTCTATCAGCAAAGTGCTCAAAAGGCAATCATGAATCAGAAACTGAGTCAGTGTGTCCACTTGTCACGTGTAGTCAACCGTGAAAAAGGGGAACCTTTTAATTAAGTGATTCTTTCAACAAAAACTGCTTTTAATCTGGATGTTGTCTAGTCCAGTTCTCGCTTAAGAAACAATGCACTACGATATATCCTGTAGACTAGCTCTATGTCCACATGTCTCATTTTGTTATAAGGGAGTGGTCATTTTTTGACGATGGGGTGGGAGGTTGCGTTTATATTTCTGACCTCTTAGGTGGAGTCAAAAACAATTTACCCCTTCCCCGGCTTGTTAGAGAAATGACCACTCCCTGTCATTTTACAGTTTTAACAATACATAACTCAGCCAGTCCACACACGACGTGGACAGACAAGTGGGTACTGTTATTTACTAGGACAGGGAATTTTGTTCCCCCTTTTATCATATTCCAAAATCAAATTTTTCAGTTTGCTTGTTTAATCATACGCAAAATGTGGACTTATTAAAATTGGACTTCCAAAAGTGTCATTTCAGTAGTGTAATCTATGTGTAGCCTTTAAAGGTTGATTGACTGTCTTACCAAGGTTAATTATGCCAGGCTTAGTTGCCCTGGTTTACAATGCAGCTAATACGTGGGTTTAGTAGTCCTCTATGTAGTGTCTGTACAAAGGTGCTTTTACTTCAGTCACATACTGTACGCATGGATATCCAGAAATGCGCTATATTAACAATAGTATTATCATTATACAGAGTATATGTTAAATGTGCGCTCGTATAGTAGTATTCCCATGGGCACCCCCAATTGGGTTGCAGTGTTCCTCCCTTTGTCATTACCATGCTCTATCAGCGTTCATAATAATATTGCCGTGTGCTCTGGTTTATCAACGTCAGCAGTCTTGTAACTTTATAATACTTGTGCCATACTATTCGAGCATTTGAAACCAATTTATCCAAATGTCTCTGTTAATCACTACTGGGTTCTAGCTTCTTATAGAGTCCTTTATGCTATTTTTTAATAACTGTATTGAAAGTATAGTTGCTTCTTGTTTTGATAGTATCATATGTGAGTTATTATTGAAAGTAGAAACATGTACAAATCTAGTTTCATTCCGTATAATGCATATCAATGCACTACAGGGTATGCAGTATATAGTGGGTAATGATCATAAATCGAATATATTATATGTAACTGTCAAACGGTGAACAAAAACATCGAAAACAGGTTGAGTGACTTGGCACAGACGAAGTCCAGTCATGCAATATGCAATTTCAAATTAATAGAAAAATGTATCCAATACATGTTATATCAGTAAATACATTCGGTCAACTTTGTTGTGAACAGTATATACAGGTAAAAATTACGTACTAGCTAATAGAAATTCAGTCAAGATCCCCAAAGACTTAACTTTTTGTCGTCAAAGTAGTGTACGTGTATCACCATAGCGCCTAATGAAGGTAAAGCCATACAGCTGAAGATCTTTGCAAAAGAAACTTGCAGCAAGACTACCACATTTCCTTTTTCCTGCCGCATCATGAGACTTCCCAGTCCTAGGTATATGCGGCGTTTTGTATTACTTTACCTTTACCTTCTCCCTGTCTCTTGACGGGCTTTGTGGTTGTATCTCTGTATGCCTAAGTCCTACTCGAGACAGCAGTGTCCAGTCGCAGCTTATTTCATGTCTCATGTAGACTGGATCATAGTGTTTATTCTTTCAAGGTCAACATACCAACCACTTTGCTATAATAAATGGTACTAAAATATTTAGCGTGTTTGTGGTTCTTTCATTATCACTTCTGGTTTCTAGAAACGGCCTCGTGAATATGGTTGGGCATTGCCCTATCCGAAATCCCAATAAGCTCTAAGTCTCAATAGTTTCCAACATATCTCTATCTATTAGTAATTAGCATGATTATGGTATTTAGAAAATGGTCATACATCTTCTTCCTTTAGGCCACACCAAAATATACAGCAGTCCAACATTATAGCACTCCAATGCACTATATGGATATATATCTAAAACTGGACATCGACATCCATGTAACAGAATCCTTCTAACATAAAGCTATATTTAGTAGAAGTAGAAATCCATGAATATCTATATGAAGGAGAACACCATGTTCATGCCTATGAATATGTCTGTGTGTATGTTCATTTCAAAATTCAAGATTGCAACCATTCATTGAATGCCACCATGCTTTCAATGTAATCTCGAATTGCAGTTGCAGTAATTTGATACTAATAAAAAAAAATCTATTCTATTTTTCTTTCATGAACAGTTGGCATCCCATAGATTCAAGATGGCTATCACTCATTGAATGTCCCGATGCTTGAAATGCAATCTTTACTTGAAGTTGCATTAATTTGATAAAAAAAAAAATCCTATTTGATTTTTCCTTCATTCAACCCATTCAAGATGGCTACCATTTACTAAATGCCAAAATGCTTTCAGTGCAATGAAGAATTGTAGTTGCATTAATTTGATATCTATTATAAGAAAATTTCTATTTGATACCTTTTTCAAACACAGTTGGCACCCCATAGGTTTAGGATGGCCACCATTCATTGAATGCCACAATGCTTCAAATGCAATCTTGAAATGTAGTTGCATTAATTTTATACTGTTAAAAAAATCCAATTTAGTTGTTTTTTTCATGAACAGTTGGCACCCCATAGGTTCAAGATGGCCACCAGTCATTGAATGCCATACTGCTTTAAGTGCAATCACGAATTGTAGTTGCATTAATCTGATACTAATAAAAAAACTAATTCTATTCTTTTTTTAAAATTCATGAACAGTTGGCACCCCATATATTTAAGATGACTACCATTCAGTGAATGCCCCGATGCTTGAAATGCAATCTCGAATTGTAGTTGCATCAATTTAATGCTAATAAAAAACAAATTCTTATCGATTTTTCTTTCATGAATAGTTGGCACCCCATAAGGTGGCTACCATTCATATTAATGCAAATACAATGCTTTAAGTGCTATCACGAATTGTAGTTGCATATTTCTGATACTAAAAAAAAATAAATATTCTATTTGATTTTTCTTTCATGAACAGTTGGCACCCCATAAATTGAAAATGCACCCAGCACCCAGGTCAACAGCTATATACGGACAAGTGTACCTCCCCTGCCTGTTCTCCTTCAATGCAGAGTGAAGAGGGTGGGAGGGGGTGACCATCAGCAGTGCATAAACACTTTGATTGGATGACAATGCAGTTTTTATATTACAACCCTAAATTTGTGCAACGAAAATCATCAAGAAATACTTAGTATTTTTTCCAAAGAATAGCTTTTCTAGAATGGCTCGATACTCAGAAATCCTACTGCGAATAAAAAAAAGTCAAATTCTGATTCTAAACACCTGAAAAGTGAGAAATGCTGGCGTTCACGGTTTATGTAGGAAATGTACTAAAAACATCAAAAATATGCAACAAAACCCTAATTTTCTCAAAAACTGTTCAGTAGGAATTTTTCTAACTGAGGTTCCAGTGTTTTCTACCCTCATATTACACATTGGCATAGAGAATATATTGGCACCTAGTCAGGATTTTGCCCTAGAAGCGATCTGTGAGGCAAAAAACAGCCAAAATGAGCCACTGGTCTGAAGTATAAAACTGGGCATCGATCACTATAGAGCTACAAAGAGAGAGAATCGATGTCCAGTAATAAAAAAGTTGGTCTACCGATTTTCATTTTGAAAATATGGTGTGAGCGAGCGAATTTCTTTTTAATCAATTTTTTTTTATTGTCTGCAGATTTTTACCTTAAATCAAGTGGATCGGGCAACATTTAAATCTTTTCCTGACAGAATTTTTTTTGAGATTTATTAATTCCAAAATCTGGCTTTTGATCATAAAAATGGGCACCAAAAGAAAAAAAAAATTCTCAGAAAATGATGCGGGCGCATCCGTAGACAAAAAAAGAGATGTATTTTCGAAAATATTGTGCGGGAAATCCGTAGACCAACTTTTTTTTGGTGTTGCCTTAGGCCACAGATTAGATCTAGAAATAGGAATTCCAACTACCGTATTGGGCTTATGATTGCAGCTGGAACTGTGTTTGGAAAGTCTGGGCTTGGAAGTCTATTCTGATTTCCTAAACTTAGTTCCTCCTACCATTATAGCAAGATATGTCAGGAGAGAGAGCTGGTAGAATAGAATGGAGCTAGTAACATTAAAAGAAAGGACATTTGGATTGGAAAATTTTGAAAATACATGTATCTAAGCCAAATGCTGTATTCTGATGTGATTTGAAAGTGGATTATAACTTTGATTCTGACTGGGGTATTTCTCTCAATTTTGAAATGCCTGAAACAAGGTGATATAAATGTGTCGCCGTCAATTTCACTGCAATGGTCGTCTATTTCTACGACATGGCGACAGTTGCCCGACCCTGGAAGACCCCACTGCCATAAATATTTTGGACAAACTTAATATGGCCGGGTCACACTTCATCACTAAACCAAAAGACCCCCTGACTGGAGACATCATTAATTATTTTGTGAACGTTCCCTTATGCACTTATGGAAGATAAGATTTCTTAAAGATCTATTGTGGGTCAGGGACTTGTCCCTTGAGAAAATTTCTAAAATCTAGAAAGCAAATGGTACATTTTAGGAGACTATTAATTTAACCATTTTCATAGAGATTGAGCAATTTTGGAAATGAAAACGTGATTCTTACGAGGAGGCCATGGTTTTAATTTTTTTTTTTTTTTTTTTTTCTGGATTTAGAATTTCATACTTATTTGTCGTAAGTAAATATATTCAATTCCATTAAACCACACCATGATCATCTTAAACTATTTACTGTATTTTCATGTGTAAATTCTACTCAATTAATCAATTGAGGGTTTATTCTTTGTATTTAGTATTGATGTATTTATTTTAAAGAATTGAATTCGGTTTCAAATTTTAGGATTATTGTTTTAAGTATCATCAATCTAATGAGAAATAACGTATTGTGCTAAAATAAGATCACTCATTCCACTTTTTAAAGACACGAGCGGAATGTGCGAGGCTTGTGGTGGCCTGGTAAATAGCAGAGCTGCATAGGAAATAGACTCGGGCCCCGCCTGTATATAATACCGACTGGGAAGCAACATGAAAAAAACTTGAAATCAGGGAAAAACTTGAAAACTTTTATCGCTGGTATTTGAATGTCAACTTGACGTTCTTTTTTTATGACATATTCAGTGAAACAAGACTACATGGTGTATGGTTACACTTTTATTGCTTTACTGGCCTTGCATTGTAATAGGTGAAAGACTTTGTGAGCCGATGCTGTATTGTTCAGCATATATACTGTTATACATTGTAGTTATAAATGTTTTCGTTTAAATGCAACCTTACTAAATGAAAATACAACAAAATGTTTGTAACAATCACTTCCTGGGGGTCAACCCTATATTTTCTTATAGAAACAGAAGGCTATATGTAAGTGTTCTTTGCTTAAGTAATACTGCACCTTATACATGTACACAGTTCTTACATGATATTTGTACAAATTACCAGGTAGTTCCGCGATCCCCACACTTGGATTATTACTTCAGTATATGGTGTGTACGCATGTCAAGTCACTATCAGTGACACTGAGTAGTGTCTCAAGTGTTGGACAATACATTTCACACTTTCCATCAATCCCTCTCACCACAATAAGGCCAATTTCGTCCATGAATCAAGGCCCTAACCAGGGACTCAGTGGTGATAGGGTCAGTGATTACTGAACAATCTACGGAAGAAAAAGAGTTATGACTTTCATGATTTTTCCCATTTCCTCTTATGTAGCACCTTTTAACTAGTCATACGCTCCATCTTGGAGCCTTTACAGAAATAGCATACTCCCATATATCAAGACAACAGAAAAATATAGATATAAAGACATTCAATATACGGGAACAAAAGAGGAGATTCATGATAAAGTAAAAGTGGTAGAACTGTATCTATTTAGTGTAGAGTGTGTGTGTGAGAAAGCAAATAGAACAGTTTTCTTTGCAGTTCGGTCGCCCATACAGGTTTGTAGTGTATGATAAGTATCTGGGATACAATTCATTATCTAATCAATAGGCGTATGATTTACAGCACAGGGGACTCAGGGTGTCAAGCTACTTTGTCTTTACCCAATCCCCCATCACAAAATGGATGCCAATTATCAGGCATGGGATTGGGTTTTGAAGAATATCAAAAAAGCAGCCAAAAGACGTGATCTGAGGGGCATTTTGTATGATCTGCATGGCATGAAGCGCTCTAGAGACTGGGACCCCCCCCCTCCCCATTAATGTTAAAATATTTTATCATTGGATCTGCACAAATCACAGAGATAACCTTTTTGGGTCTTAAAATCCGGAATAATCTCATGCCTGAATTACGACTTGACCGCACCCCCACTATTACATGTATATTCCAGGGTGATGCATCCAATTCAATCAATTTTCAATGGATAAGGTGTGAAAGTAACAAACCATGAAATCTTTTTAAAATTGACATGGATAGTTGATGAAATATGATTGTGTGAAGTTGGAAATTTGAAAATCTCTTAACCAATGTTTGGAATCCTCTTACTAGACTCAGGGGTACACCCTGAGTCAAATACATCTAATACAGCACAATTTACATAAGCAATATAAACAAATCCAAAGCATTGACAGTCTAGAATATTGCAGTGACTTTAAACATTTATATACGTATATTTACAATGTACAATGAATAAGGGTATTTTAGATATTAATAGTTTGAAACCCTTCTATAGATGCTTATGAAAATGACCACCTGGTAAGTCCAAGCATTCTGACTTTTTATAAAAATATACATGTATTTACACTGACAAACAGAACGGGTTAAAATGTTCACATCCAATGTCTGTGCTCTTTAGTTATTGCGATAAAGGGTAGTACATGCGTACGTGTACGGCACAACATAACAGCTCATGGAAATATGTCTTTCTCTATGCATCTTATTTCCTCCTCTGTCGTCCCAGTGGCCCAATAACAAGAAACAGTGGCCACGATTGGGTTAAATCGCCAGTCATCATCAGGGTTGCCACCGCCTAGGCATTTCTAATAATTCACATGGGTATTTCCAAAAATAAAATGCCTGATTGAAAAATTAGAATATTTTTTCAGTAAGTCGAGTTTTCCGTCGAAATTTCTAATTTCCTGACCCTGACCATGACCAAATTATTTCCCCCTGACCGTGGCAACCCTGATCACACTTGTGTAGTTGACGAGTTAGCGGCTGAGCAGGATGCCATTTACACTGAGGAATGCTTGTAGACTAAGAAGCACGGCGTCCCGGTATACTTGGTAGCAAATGCACGACCGTCTGGGGTAGGGTCCGTGAACGCCAGGTCCGTCTTCTTCAGCGGATAACCCAGTAAGAAGTTCACACTGAAAAGACACATGTAGAGTTTAAGTTTCATGGGATATTTTAACAATCTTCTCTGCAATATTTTTAGTTTTTATTAACCTCCCCCTACTACGGTCGTGGTGGCGTTAGTGATTTGCTGTAGATGCTATACAATGGAGAGCTGATTACTTACTGGTTTTAATGCAATCATCGATGGATGAGTACAAAACGAGATGACCCTACTAAGAGGGAATGTCTGGCTATCATTTAACTGGCTGACGTTTTTGTCTAGCGGGGTCAATATTTTTTAACCTGCCCTCTTCCATAGAAATCCACTGCTCCCCTCCAATCCCTTAGAGGCTTTCAGTTTACATACCTGACACAGTCTAGCAGCCTGGAAGCAGTGCCGCGGCGGCGGTCAGAGGTGAGGACCCAGATACGGTTGATCCCACAGCGGGCCTTTTCTGCCTCTGTGCTGCAGCACCATGGTCGGGCCACACTGTCATCCTGACTCGGGGTCTTATTCTCCCCTTCTGCCACAACTCTGTATGCCTTCAACCATAGACAAAGAAATATTGTATATTCACTTCAGTTATACTATGTAATGCTAAACACATTCAGTTATTGTAATAAGACCATTGTAGAAGAATACGTCAGAAATGTTCCATGTCATCAAGGAGCTAGATCTGATCTCATATTGTATCATCTCTGGGATATGAAGGTAACGTAAGTCATTCAAGTTTCTCTAAAAGATCTACTAGATTGAAATTACTTACTGAGTTAATTGATTCCGCAATACAAAATCCTGTGATCCGTCGGTCTTCAGTTATGTGCATGAAGACCTGAATTATAGACATTCAAACGTCAGTCTAAAACACAGGAATATCATGATGAACTGCCCTCCACTTCAGGGTTCCCACAAAACTCTCAAACTGAAATTCCATGACTTTCTCGGACTCGTTGGAACCCTGAAATTTGATGCATGAATGCAGACCTGGCAGGTGCGGGTTATACTATTTCGTCTGCTATGAATATGTGCACGTACTTCGTAGGCTACATCTGTACAGGCTTCCCTCTGAGAAAGGAAGTACATCTGCTAATGATATACTATTTGATAACTCATAACTTGTTAATATATATTCGGCTGAGGAGGGCTAGTGGTATATTTACCTATTAATTACTTATTTCCTAAGTAAGGCCACTTAAAATTGACTATCAGCTTTGCGGACACTTTTCGGGAAAAAAGGTGAGGGAGGGAGGCTTTTTTTTTTTTTTTTTTTTGATAACATTTTTTCAGGGCACGAGGGCGTTGCTTTTTTTTCTCAGTTGAGGGGGCTGACTTCCAAAAAACTATTGCTATGACCTTAATATTTGTCAGAGATAAAAAATAAACATGTATTTAAAGATAAAAGCCATGGGAATATGATAAAAACACTTAAACGTGTGTATTTCATATTTTTGATGGCGTAATTTCCTCTTAAAGTGGAGTGGAATATTTATTTTTTTAAACTTTTCTTTTTATGGTTGATAGGGGCGGCCATTTAGGCTTTTTAATTTTTTTTTATTGAATAACCTAAAAAAAGGTTGATGCGGCCCTTTTAGACAGGTGCGGGCGCTGTCCGCAAAGCTGATAATCGATTTTAAGTGGCCTAACAGAAAAATATTGCTTCATAGGCGTTTTGATTATTGGAGCCAAATTCTGATTTACAGTACCACACACTCTCCAACTTTTGTATCTTGTACATAGACAATCTCAAGCAAATGTAGTACTGAGACTTGGAATACCTTGCTATTGGGCTTGACGCCTTGAGAGTCCACAACAAAGCCAAGGTCCTCATCCACTATATTCTTGACAGCTGCAACCTAAAATTAAACAGTTAAGGTTAAACATGTGATGGCTTGGTGTCATTTATCTAACTGCTGGGCATAACGAACTATGTCATGTGGCTACTTCCCGACTAAGCGCTTCGATGACTTTAATAGTTTGTCAGTGGATCAAAGAAACCTTCATATACCCTATTTTAAAATGAATATTACTACGTTTGCACTATTAAGGTTAGATAAGATTATAATCTTATCTAACCTTAATACAAGTAGTACTAACGTAGTAATTTCAAATGCTATCGTACCTTTTTAATGGCTTTCTTGTCATCTGGCATGACGACGATTATGCGACTGCCGTCCATGAACTCTTGCAGAACATTTTCGTTTTTCCAGCCCTGAAGTAAAGTGCATCACAATAGTTTTGACTTCTTAACGGACGATTTGGATTCATGGGAAAATAGTAACGCGATATTTAAAGGTCTTACATTCTCATCATTTAGCCTGCATTTGTATACTGGTATTGGTAATGTTAATGATGTTTCCTTCTGGTGAAACACGTGATTTACTTTCAGCAAGCTAACATCGTGTTTCTATTGGTCATATATCCGTTATATTCAGAGTATGTATGAGTAAGTACAAGTACAAAGCTAGACTTACTGGAAACTTGAGGATGGCTAGCAATTTATCATGAAACTTTTTGTGCATAGCCTCATCTGCTGGCTGGCCATGGTTGTACGTCATGCCACATTTATCACACTGTACCGCTCCCTTCAATCGTTGGCCGAAGTCCTGTATGAGGATAAGACATTAACATTTAACAACAGAGAGGAACAAGTTTATACAAATTTGACGAGTCCTAATTTTTTTCTGCGTCAAATAGGGTATATGAAAAATATCATGTTACACTAATAATACAGGGATGAAAGTCGACTATGTCAAAAAAAACTTGAAGATATAACATACCTCATAACTACATTATAGAGCATATGAATGTTTATGCATCTATAGGCACATATATCTAGTGCTGTGCAGCAGGATTTGTCATGTCTATATTCTCTTGGACGTCATCTCCTGCTGAGGAGAAGCATTTGTCATGTCCATGTGATCATGGACGTTATCTCCTGCTGAGGAGAATGAGAAATCTGTCCATACACTCTCCATGCATAGCACCTTAGTTTCAGTGGCTAAGCCTCATCTGAAGAGTGTAAATGCATAGGACTATAGAGGAGAGAGAGGGCTTCAAGGTTTCTCAAGTTAACTTGAAATTGGCTGAGAAAAACTTGACACTGAGATCAGTGTGGTGTAGCCTGTCTGTGTGTGGGTAGGACCACTGAGGATGAACCAGTGATGATTCTGCTGTCTTATCATAGGATTACACAAACAATATAAGTTTGTTTGAGTTTATATTGAGTAATTATCAAATAATTATATCCTAATCCTGATTATATTTTTTTGATTTAAAAAAAAACTTGATTTCAGGGGAAAACTTGAAGACTTTCATCCCTGATAATAGTTTTGCCATGAAATTCTAGAGAAATGTTTCAGCCTTCCCCTGGTTGTCCGATTGCGGAGCAGCAAAAGGCACTGGGATCTGTCAACCAGATTGAAAATAAAAATTGATTCAAAAATAGCACTTACCAGGGTGAGCTGTTCTTTCCCACTTTTGTCAACAAGTGATCGTAGTAGTTTGGGCGATTTGCCGAGCTTAGCCCTGCTTCCCGGTCCACTGACGTGCCGCCTGGCGTATTGCGGGGTTGACTGTGTACTACTGAGTACACCAAAAGTTATTTTAATCAGAGGACATCCATTCAGTTATCGTGGCTGAATGCTTTTGAATTCATTGTATTTTACGTATACATGTACATGTATTCGAAATGTGACTCCTCAATCAGTAGAACTTTTAAAAAGGCGATTTCGTATCAACTTGATATAATTCAATGTGGAAATCCCTGGGAAAAAGAAGGAATTCCTACATTAAAATTGGGAAAAGTGGCTACTCTTCCGTATCGCCATTATTTGATACCAAAATTACCGGAAATAAACCTTTTTGTCCACAACTGTTGTCAAAAATATGTTTTAAATCCCAAGCTCAATGTCCAATAAAGCCTGCACAGAGAAAATGCATGCAGAAATAAAGATTGAGCGTGTGAGTGGCCTCACAGATGACTCAGGGTAAGCTGGATCTGTAGCTTATCATGTACTTAAATATTGTACTCCCTTATAATCATTTGTTGGTCAATTCTGGCATCAAAAATGGATTCCTTGTTAAAAAGTACCCTCAAGTCATGTGTCATACATGTATGTTATTCCATTTCAGGCCAGCAGGTGGGTGTGGGTGAGCAGTTGGGTGTGGGAGTGCAGGTGGGTATGGGCGACAGTTGCAGGCTGCGGGGATGTACCGCCTTCTGTTCCTGTCAAAAAACAAGTTGGTCGGACCATAAACGGCGAAGATAGGGGTGGTACAATTTCGCTCTGCACTCCTTTTATGCTGCCACTGTGGAAATCTCATGCTGTCTTGTTGAATTTTTGTGGAGTACAAGAACTGCTAGTGGCGCCACCATATCTTTGACGGGTGGAAAGAGAACTAAAAAGCTTCTTTTTTTGGGGGGGGCGGAGAATATATAAATCTAATTTAAATAAGGTAGATGTTTTTTTCTATTATCATGAGGGTATTTTTAAACACCGCTTATAGCCTGACGTTGTGGCTGGCAACTCTGGTGTTGTCTCGCGCAGTTCTCGGAGTGCACAAGAAGTTGCAGTGGCGCCACCCTCTACATGATGGTTGCAACAGGGACTATAATATTTGTCTACTGTTGCTCTGTGTTGGTGTCTTTAATTTAAATCTAAATTAAAGTAGCTAGATGGTTCTTTACTGTGTGTTGGAGGGTATTTCTAATGTACAAGATGGCATTTCTGCATGTGAAGAGAGAAATATTGGGCTGTGTGGCTGAAAATGTGATTTATATCTTTGGTTTAACATTGAACCCTATGTGGCTTTCATTTAGAGGGTAGCAATTTAACAGTAGTTAAGAGTTTATGCGAAAGAGAGAGAAATTTATGTCGAAAGATCGCAGTTCAATATCATATTGAAAAAAAGAGATATTTGATTTCTTTTCGAAGGAAACATTTGTCCCCCGATCTTGCCCATCTATCCCTTTGGTCATCTGATGTCTATCTATAACACAGGCTGAATGATAGACATTCTCCTATGTAACAAACACGTCTTAAACCTTGGTTGGGTCGTTTAGTATTACTCAGTTACCCTGAGTCAATGAAGGCAAGAGTATAATTTTAACACTATAGTAAGTGTATTCATGGACTATCTATTATCCAACAAAGGAGCAGTACTGACCTTGGAGAAGATGTGACCGATCCTGTCCTAGTTTTGAAGATGGAGAAGACTCTGTCTTTGGTTGTTGGTGAGGCGTTGACTTCTGTGCTCATGTCACTATGATCGCGGGAGGACAGCTCCGATGTCATGGACATGTCCTCTGAGAACTCAGACAGCAGAGCGACAGAGTCCCCATTCACACTTGCGTTACTTACACTTGCGTTACTCGCACTAGCATTACTCAGCTCAGACTCCCGAGATGCCTGCCCGGAGTCTGCGGACTGACTCGAGGGGTTCTCTTTCAGCACAGTTCTTCTAATGTTAAGGTTTGAGGACACCAATGGAACAACTCCTTCATCGTCATCTTCAAAATCCCAGTCAGATGGTGAAAAGAGCTCTTGGGAACCCGGGTTCTTTGACGAAGCTATCGTTAAGCGGCCTGAACTCTGACTTCCTTGGGACAGGAGCTGCTTGCGGGGCGACGACCGCGTGTTTGATGCAGGACTACTTGTACGGGCTAATGCAGGACTACTTGTACGGGCTAATGCAGGACTACTTGTACGGGCTAATGCAGGACAACTTGGACGGGATAATGCAGGACTACTTGAACGGGATAATGCAGGACTACTTGAACGGGATAATGTCTTAACTGTTGATGGGCTTTGCTTTGACAGGGTGTTACCAAGGAGCTTTGGCTTTTCAGACTCCTCCGTTGACCTTTTAACGACTGCCGTTGGTTTGTATTTCAGACGTAGATTATTTCTCTGAACAACAGCAGATGGCTGGCTAGAGGTATCAGACACCCGCCGACTTTTAAAGAATTTCCTCCCGCTGCGGCTTGGTGAATAGACTCGAGTTTCTTCTTTTACAGGAATCTTGTTTCTTACAGGTGATTTAGGTGTGCCAGGTAATATTTCATCAAACGGTGAGATCGTTTTTGGAGCAGCCTTTCTTTTCTCGTCTAAGGAGGTCCTTTGTGGAGCCGTCTTTTTCAGTATGGGCTTGTTCTTAGACTTGGCTTTCTTTCCTCTTGAAGCTTTTTTATTGCCTTTTGAAGCTGGTTTGATTGGCACTGAAGGTGTTGTGTTTTTATTATATTTGGGGACATTTTGTTCTTCTTGCTCGGTTACCCCAGGTGGTGAGAGGGTCTTGGATCTTAACTCTTGCAGGTCTTTCCTCTCCAGAGGATTTAAGTACCTCCCTTTCCCACCACCGTAAAATGACTTGGTGGGTACCTTTTTTGTTGGGGATGAGTTTTCTGTCGAATCTGATGAGGACTGCCTTGTGCGTTTTGCTGGTGATGCTTCATGATCCGGGTATTCTACACGGCGCTTGGCACTGCGGTAACTTTCCATGTCACCGGGAGACCTGACAAAAAGTACAAGAAAATCATGAACGTAAGGCCCAAAAAAGGTAAAGCTAGTGTTTCTATGCACTCTAAGGCGAATTTGTTTAACCAAAGTATTATAAAAGAGTAAGGAAGTTGGTGCGAGCAGCCTTTAAGTTTAAAGTTACTGTACATTTATTACCATACGCAACTAACTTACTAAAGCTGACCTATACTGTAGGGGCTAGTCTACAGCAAGTATTAGTAGGCACTCAAGATTTGGCGATTTGCGAGCATTCAGACCCTACCCTCCCCCATCAAGTGTGTGATCCTAATCACAAAAGACTCAGGTATTTGTGTTTCCATTGGATAATTCGAATACAAATATATAAACCTACCCGAAGTCCGACCCAAAATGGCCCCAAAAAGTGCAGTGCAGTAAGTTATCGACTATGCATCCTCTTTTGTCCACGGATCGTTTCCCGTCCTCATTTATCAAACTCTTGGCCTTACAAAAAGTGTCTCAGCGGACAACACCTCAACATTTACATTGAATTAACTACTACTGCAAAAAAGGATGTAGTACATTCATGTACACTAGTACATTCATGTTTGTCTACAGTGCCGAAAAGTAGGGTCATTTTTGGAAAACTTTCGACTAAACTGAAATTTTGACATACCGGTAACTGTGGAAATACATAGGGACCATTGGAATTGCATAGGCACCTATGGATTTGCATAGGCACCTAAGATTGCGGGTGGGGGGTTCGGGAGCAGGGACAGCGGCATCGGGGAGAGCAGAGAACTTGAAAACTCAGAACGCAAAAAACGCAAAACGGGATTACAGGTGGGGTAAGCGGGGGGTGAGAGAGCGGGGGCTGGCATCATCAGAATTGCATAGGCACCAATGAAATTGCATAGGCACCTATGGATTTCCATAGGCACCAATGGAATTGCATAGGCACCAATGGAATTGCATAGGCATCAATGGTACTGCATAGGCACCAATGGAATTGCATAAGCAACATTAGAATTGCATAGGCACCTATGGAATTGCTTAGATACCAATGCTATTGCATAGGCATCAATGGAATTGCATAGGCGCCTACAGAATTGCATAGGCACCTATGGAATTGCATGACCACCTATGAATTTACAGAGGCATCAATGGAATGACATAGGCATCAATGCAATTTCATAGGTGCCTATGAAATTCGATTGGTGCAATTCCATTGGTGCTTCACCAATGGAATTGCATAGGCACCAATAGAATTGCATTTGCACCATTAGAATTGATATGCACCATTAGAATGGAATAGGCACCAATGGAATTGCATAGGCACCAATGGAATTGCATAGATACCAATGATATTACATAAGCACCAATGGAATTGCATGGGAACCTATGTAATTGCATGACCATCTATGTTATTGCATAGGCACCAATGGAACGGAATACGGAACATGGGATCGCTTTGACGAAATGAAAATAGCGAATATCTGCGCTGTTTACGCTCCAATCGACCCGATTTCCGGAACCGACGGAGAACTTCAAAATTGTTTTTGGGTTAAAATCGTCTTGCGGGTCAAAATTGGTTTTCGGGTCAAAATTGGTTTTCGGGTCAAAATCGGATTCAAAATCAAGATTCTGCAGTTTAACAGCAAACTCGGCAGTTTTACATCTAAAATCGGCGATTTAACATCAAAACTTGAGGATTCAACTTTGTTATATCACTTTTTAGAGAATTGTATTGTTATATCGGCGAGTTCCCTTTACTTCAGGTACAGTTTCGGACCATACCATTCACCCAAAAGCCTAAGGGGTGGCCGCTATAAAGTCATAGGAAAATCCCCCTTTAAGGGCCGCAAACCGGAACTGGCAGAACTGCTGTGACTCTGGGCGATTTAACATTAAAACTCGGCGATTTAACATCAAAACTCAACGATTCAAGTTTTCTTTTTGTTAAATCAGCAAGTTCTATTGCTATATCAGCGAGTTCTATTGTTAAATCGGCGATCGAGTTCTTTCTCAAGCCCTCAAGCATACCTCCCGGCCATACCATTTACCCAAAAGGGATGGCCGCCATCTTATGGCATCGTATTTCTTGGCACACTTCTGCCACACTCGCCGCCAAAGATCAAAGAGAGAATGCACAGTTTGTCCATGAAAGAGAAATGGAGATTCATACAAACCGGCTCTTAATCAAAACAGGCTTTCATTACTTATTGTTTGATGAATCTCCATAAAAACTGTCTAAATCTCATATTTAAAGTCCAAAATAATGGGTAAAAAGCCAAGGATCAGGGTAAAAAATGCATACATATTATACCCTTGGTTGTTTTTAGCACATGGATGAGATTTTTTTTTTTTGAAACGGTTTTTATTGTATCCTGGTTTATATGTCTCAGTTTGACTGTTCTACCACAATATAACCAGTCAGGGTGGAGAGCATTCACCCTATTTTACATGCATTCGTTCTTGAAGTTTTTCCAAAAGTGTACATTTTCATATCAAAATATTATTTTCAGTTTGCTCCAAAAGGAGGAGAATGTAAACATAGTACATATATAAAAATGAATACATTTATAACAGAGGAACATGGATAAACAGGGTACAACTTACATGGGGGAGTCTGAGATCATTTACATTTAGGGTTATCATTATAGGACACGTCAGAAGAATTCATCAGAAGCAAGGGGACAAGTGGACAAGTACCAGAAGGTAGTTCATAAACCTTAGTCGTAATTTGACACATTTATATACCTTACACAGTCAGGCGTTTTTAGGTCTCAGGCCTATGGTTAATTACAGAATAGTTTAATTTTAACTTAACTGAACCTAACCTAACCCTCCCCCGGACAGTACCGTCCGCGGTTAACACCTACCGACGGGCAGGGTCATTAAACTCATTTAATATTCCAACCCCCTCAAAGTTGAGGATGGGATTCTCATGCCTCCAGTCTCTTATAAACAACTTTCCGAGTCTCCTTTTTATTTCGACCCGAAAGGCATCCTTATCCACTATCCATCTTAGATGAGGAGAGAGGGCATTCCAATGGGAAGCTGCCTGGTAACTCGGTCCTCTAATGTACATTGTCAGTTTGTGCCGGGGGAGTGATATTTGTGGAGCACCTGTGGCTCTAGTGCCTGATGGGTTTAGAATTTTCACTTTGCCAGCATATACCATCCTGTGACAGGTTGAGAGTTGAAAGTAGACCCTTCGGAGGTCCAGGGGCAGCATTTTAGCTTTCTTATATAACATTTTGACTGGACAATCCAAGGGGTTAGTAACCTTAAAACAAACCCTAAGTGCTGTATTACAGTAAATCTGCAACTTATGATACGAGGTAACCGGGAGCGCTGTTAAAAATATGCACCCATAATCAAAGAATGGTAAAACCATCGTCTTGAAGACTCTTAGAGCAGTCACCTGGTCCATACTTATTCTAATGTGTTTATACAACCAGATTTTGTATGCTAGGTTCTTGATCATTACATTAAATTGATCAGTAAAGGTGAACTTATCATCTATCGAAATACCGAGGTATTTGTAAACCCTGATATCTATATTAATCTCGATAACGATTTATTGGTAAATAGTGCCAATATTCTTGTTAAAAATAGTAAATATCACTGGCTCCAAATATATCAAATATTTAAAGTGCAATAAAATGCCAATTTTGCTCGGAATGGTTCAATTTTTGGATATTGCTTAGTGTGCATGTATATGTATCCAGTTATGTAATATCAGCCCATTCTGAACATTTTAAGCTATATGCGCAGAGAGCTGCGCAGGAGTCCATATTCAATGAGTAGCGATCAACCTTAGGGGCCATTCAAATATTACGTAACACAATTTTGGCCATTTTTTGACCCCCCCTCCCCCCTTGTAACACACTGTAACAAAATGCCAGAACCCCCCTCCATAATTACGTAACACAGGCCTGTACCCCCCCCCCCCCCCCCTCATCATTTTATGAGTTGTATTCGCAGGCCTATGTCTGACAGCAGGCAGAGTGTATTACTTTGTTCTCTTTGTTTTTTTCTCAACCTTTAAATTTCTGTTATTTCAATGAACATATGCCATGCTCATATCCCCCAAAATGCACTAGCAAAACCAGTGGGTTGAATCAAACTAGGATGATACGACACAACACAGACACTAAGGGAGTGTTCATTCATCATTTACAGGGGGGATGGTGAGATTTCACCCAGAGATGCAAAAATCTGTTATCCCCCCCCCCCCCATTCGACAGTGCGTGGAAGATTGTGTGCCCCCCTCACCCCTCAAAACCTTTTTGCCCCCCTTCTTTGAACTATAGTTACGCAGAGCTTTTTTTAGAAGGGGCATGTTTATGCCCCCCCCCCCCCAAGGGGTTCTTTTGAGTGTGCAGTAATAAATGACCCCTTTAATTAAAGCTTAACACATATCTGACCTTTTTATTTGCATCCCGCATAAAAAAGTGTGTTCCGATTTTGCGCTAGTTGCCATGGAAACAGACTTACCCAAATTGGAGAAATTTTACAAGTGCCCAGCGACCTTTGACCCCTCCAAGCACAACCCAGGGTTACCATGGCAACAACCAACTTTCTATATTTTTTTTACCAAGGCCTTTGGGAACAATTTGGGCCGCAGATTATGATTCTGTGACAAATTTAAGGCCTCCTACCATTGATTATATGCACAGTAGTACCGTTTTTCATTGGCACTATTTACGACTACAACATTCTGGGGGCCAATTTGTACTGGGGACCAAAAAGATTCCGACCCCCTCGCGTGACAATCCACTGACCCCCCCCTGTTCTAAAAAAATTACCACCCCCTTAGTGCAAAAAAGTTGTAATCCAGTAATCTACGATTACTGGTTTATTAATACCCTTATTCTTATATTAGGGGAGACTTGAGGTTGTGCCTCCTCTACCCTGATCAGTGTTCCCAGATCATATCGGGGCCAGGAGATGAGTGCATTTCACAAAATCAATACCATCATTTGGCAGGGCAGGTAGGGGGGAGGGCCAAAATATACAATATTACAGGGATGAGGTGAGAGAAACATAATGTTGCTCAGACATTTTGTCACTTTGACCTACAAATTCATCACATAATCTCAGAATCCTGTATTCTAATGTACGCTGTTTGAAAGGGAATTGTCCTGTGAGTCTCCTGATACGAGACGTTTGCAAACTTAGCCATTACAAACAATGTTGTGAGGATTCTGCTGAAACCAACGTAAACACAACTTTATTTTTAAAAAGTCACCCTTTCTTGCTGCATTGGTCTATAGACCCCCCCTCCCCCTGTAACACTTTGTAACAAACTTCATGACCCCCCTCCCCCCCCCCCTATGCTGTTACGTAATATTTTAATGGCCCCTTAAAGGAAAATTCCAAAAGAATATGATTTTAACATATTTCTCCATACGACTGTGATAGTTACAGATAGATACAAGAAGAAACAATCCATTTGAATTTTGTTGTCACATGCCTACAAAATGCAGGGCGGGCCGAGTGACAGAAACTGACATTTTCTTTAACTTTTAGTTTTCTATCAAACTTCACCTAGCCGTACTAGTCCAGCCCTGGCGCAGCCAGGGCTGGACAGCAACTTTACAAAATCTTGGCAATATACATAATTGCATTCCTCACCTTGCCCAAATTGTTATAATACATGTAGTAGTGTTTGTGCTACATACCAGATGCATTTTTCATGTATATATCCTCCACACTGCTTCACAATTAGACATTTCCCTTCTGAGGTGGTGGTAAATATTTTGCTTTGTCAAAACATGGCTGATTTATGACCTTTATGACAACTTCCTTTGGCTGGTTCCCTGAGGTCTTTTGAGGAGCAGTCATTATTTCTAATGACTGGTTCTTTTGAACCACACTAGGGGGCATATCACAAGTGGCCCTATGACTGAGGTAACCCTTGTGTGTTAACAGAGAACAACATCCAGTCATGCATGATTGGACACAACACTCAATGCTCCCTCAGGGCACTTGACCCTAATTACCTACAATGCACTGGGTCAGGGTAACTCCCAGTTCCATGTAGTTCAGCCATGTTGTAAACACTCCCAGTATTGCCTGCATTCAGGTGAAAAATATACTGTTTGTGCCTTATTGGGAGTATGGCACCATGTAAATGTTTGAGCCCAAGTAGGAGGAATACCTATTTCACACACACATGAAGACAGATAGTGAGTACATACTTTAAGTCAGGAGTGCAAGCCTTTTTAAAAATCATCACCAGCAATCATACATACTTGCTCACCAGCCAAGCTTGCAGCTTGGATGGTGGGCACTGGCTAACTTCACCCACCAATGGAGTGACCACTGATGGCACCGTACAGTCAGTGTAACACTAAACTGCAAATGGGACAAACATGTTTCAAGCGTATAAGCCACGAGACTGTGTCTGTGACTTTGACTTTTCTACTTGAAGTACTTATTCAACATTCATATTATATATTGTTTTGGGTCTTCCGCGGTACCGTAAGCGTAACTCACTAACTGAGCCCCGCAGGCGCCGGAGCCGAGCCCGCCCAGATTTTACGGAAGAAAGAATTGCTTCCAAAAGGTTCGGCACAACATGTTAGCGTTCGCTTTACATTATGTGCATTTCATACACAATGCCCATTATATAAAGTCGAGACTACTTACCGCGTATTTTGATTACAAGCCACAAACAACTGGAAATTACTTTTTCAATCTGGCGCTCTTTGGCGTGGCGGGAAGTGAAGGTGAAGTAGGGTCAAGGCCGGTCAGTCCAGTGACGTAATACCCCTTTTTTGATAAATCTAAATATATAGTAATTGTTGGATTAATATTGCATTGAAATATCGCAAATGATGCAATCATAGTATTGAACATTTTCCGCATATCATATATTTCATGGGATTTGTCGTAAAATTCCAAGACGATAGAACTTCCGGTGTTTTGTGTGGCAGGTGCGCTGCGCTCATCTCCTCTTGATCTACACATATTTTGATCAATATGGTGTTTTATTTTACATGTAACGGTAAGCTTTTAGATTCATATTGTGCCTTATGTATTGCATGTCAAGATGTTACCATTAAAAACCTATGCTTGCATGTATAATATCAATCTGGTATAACCGGTTCCTGCATTTACTTATATTATCGCCCAAACACCTCAACCTTCTGAGGTATTTAATAATTGAGATTTCAACCTCGGCATCCGCCTAATTGACACCTTGCCACACAGCTACCTCCTCAGGCTCAGTTGTCAAACTATTTATTGTGCAACAATCCCGAAAACTGACTGGTGGTAAATAATGTCGATGTCTTGGGTGTAGGTACCATGTATATATATATATATATATATATATATATATATATATATATATATATATATATATATATATATATATATATATATATATATATATATATATATATATATATATATATATATATATATATATATACATATACATATACATATACATACACATACACATACACATACACATACACATACACATACACATACACATACACATACACATACACATACACATACACATACACATACACATACACATACACATACACATACACATACACATACACATACACATACACATACACATACACATACACATACACATACACATACACATACACATACACATACACATACACATACACATACACATACACATACACATACACATACACATACACATACACATACACATACACATACACATACACATACACATACACATACACATACACATACACATACACATACACATACACATACACATACACATACACATACACATACACATACATATATATATAAAATTATAACATGTTACAGTCTATTAATATTTATGTCTGTGTCGAATACGCCATTATACGGTAGTCTATTAATATTTATGTCTATGATATAAGTACCCGGTAATAAGATAAACATTGAAGCCCAAGGCTTGGCCAAGCCTTGGCCAAGGGAGTATTCATCAATTAATTTCAAGTGGGCGGGGGTCGGGGTCGGTGAAACCTCGGGCAGAGGATAATTTTACGCCCCACCCCCTCAAGACAAGTACTTGAAGTAGGCATAAAGGATTAAAGCCCCGGCTACTCCTATGTGATTTCACCCGACCCTGTGTCGTGAGATCTTACACAGGCCATTTGCCTTCTGCACAGGCTCCATCGACCCATATTATTGATTTCATCTAACACATTTAATACCATTTGATAACATAAATTCAAATTACAATGCTTCTTTAATGACAGCTTATAACATCGATTGGAAAATACTTCCACTAGAGCAACGGGAGCGCCAGTGATCAGGCAAAGAAGGCCAAAGCAAAACTACCTCCTCCACAACCCGACATATCAGGCTTTCGGCAGATGGAACTGCCTCCAACAGATGTCCGTTGGACGCTAGACAAGACAGCGTTCAAGAAGCAAATACTAAAGAAACTGATAACTAGGGATGTCATTGGTATCGAATTTTATGAGTTATCAGTTATTCACTATTTTGGTGTCGATTTAGGTAATATATCAGTTATTCATTATATAAGAAGAAGAGGTAGATTAAGCCACTTTTTTTTCTCCAAATTTAAGGTTACAGACTCTGTAAAAGATTATTACAGACAATGAAATGAAAGAAAATTTTAATGTTTTGGAGTTTTTGCGATAAAGTTCTTGTACGCATTAGAATAAAGGGTTTATGTACACAAACATTTTCAGAAAATAGACCCCCCCCCTTGGTGCGTACATACTTTATGGAAGCCCCCTTTTTACTACCTAAATACCTTAATAATGGTCCGATTTACAAGCCGTAAAAAATGACATAAAGCATAAAAAGAATCCAAGATGGCGGCGTATCGATACCCATTGATAGTCGATTCAGTTATCCAATACATAAATTAAAATTGGAAGCCTCCCTGGAAAAAAAGTGAGCCCCTCAAACTACTGCCCACTCTGACCACAAAGTACTGCCGACTCTACAGCAATCTACTGCCGACTCTGACAGCAAGCTACTGCCGACTCTGACAGCAAACTACTGCCGACTCTAACAGCAATCTACTGCCGACTCTGACAGCAAACTACTGCCGACTCTGACAGCAAACTACTGCCGACTCTGACAGCAAACTACTGCCGACTCTGACCTCAAACTACTGCCGACTCTGACAGCAAACTACTGCCGACTCTGACAGCAAACTACTGCCGACTCTGACCTCAAACTACTGCCGACTCTGACAGCAAACTACTGCCGACTCTGACAGCAAACTACTGCCGACTCTGACAGCAAACTACTGCCGACTCTGACAGCAAACTACTGCCGACTCTGACAGCAATCTACTGCCGACTCTGACAGCAAACTACTGCCGACTCTGACAGCAATCTACTGCCGACTCTGACAGCAAACTACTGCCGACTCTGACAGCAAACTACTGCCGACTCTGACAGCAAACTACTGCCGACTCTGACCTCAAAGTACTGCCGACTCTGACAGCAAACTACTGCCGACTCTGACCACAAACACAAATCAAAACAACATGGACTGCATGACGTCACTGCTAGGTGACGTAGTAACGTTGCTAGGTAATGTAGCGACGTTGCTTGGTGACGTAGCGGCGTCGCTAAGACTGTGACGTCACTACTGCTATGACGTCACTAACATTGCACTCTCCATGCAGAGGCTTAGTCGAGTTAAATAGAAAACGTACTGATGTATTTTATTGTGCTAGGAGAATGTGAAAATAAACACAATGTCGGCCATTTTGTCCCCTCTCAAAGGTTTTACAGCATTGTGTAGACATCTGTCGTGACTAATGATGACAGACATACAGGGATGAAAGTCTTCAAGTTTTTCCCTGAAATCAAGTTTTTTTTCAATCACAAAAAATATAATCAGGATATTTAGCTGTAGGCCCTCTTAAGATATATTTGTTATTTACACAATATAAACTCAATCAAACTTATTTTGTGTGTGTAATCCTATGATAAGACAGCAGAATCATCACTGATTCATCCCCAGTGGTCCTACACATACACAGACAGGCTACACCACACTCATCTCAGTGTCAAGTTTTTCTCAACCAATCTCAAGTTAACTTGAGAAAGCTTGAAGCCCTCTCTCTCCTCTATAGTCCTATGCATTTACACTCTTCACATGAGGCTTAGTCACTGAAATAAAGGTGCTATGCATGGAGAGTGTATGGACAGATATCTCATTCTCCACAGCAGGAGATAACGTCCAGGACCACATGGACATGACAAATGCTTCTCCTCAGCAGGAGACAACGTCCAGGAGAATATAGATATGACAAATCCTGCTGCACAGCACTAAATATGTGTCTATATAGATGCATAAACATTAGTAGTGTTCTATAATGTAGTTATGAGGTATGTTATATCTTCAAGTTTTTTTGACATAGTCGACTTTCATCCCTGGACATAGTTTCTTTGCAATCCATCTTCAGGTGAGTGATAGACCTCCATAATGAGAGATAATCTATCACATATTTCAGAACTAATTTTAATGAATTTCCTAGAAAACGGCCATTGAATCTGCCATTTGAATGCTGCAAATCCCCCATCAATTTCGACCACTGCATAAAGTGCTTGGCAGAGCCTAGCCTGAAGCCACTTCGTGGCTTCAGGCTAGGCTCTGCCTAGGCTCACTTTAAAAAATAGCGATGTATCGATACCTATCATACCAATGACATCCCTACTGATAACCTACTTCCACCGAGTGTGGCAGAACGACAACTCACACCTACTTTATGGGGGCAGGGATATGAGGGTACAAAACATTTAAACGGTACAGTCTATCTATTGTTAATGGAAAGTCTGATGGAAGTCAGGGAAATGAGAACTAAAGGTCATAAGTGTGGTCCTGTTGTTAATGGGACAAAGCAGGGTAGACGAACTGAAATTGGGGAAAGGGGGTTCAGAGTCGGGCAGCTATTGTTAATGGTTGGACGACAGGGAACAGACATAAAAGACTTGATAGGAAGAATGTGAACCGATCTCCTGATAGATAGAATACAGGGTATAATCCCTTCCACTTGTGCGTCCTGTATGTCCTGTAGGTGCTTGCACCATTGTAATTAAGTTCAGTAGACGCCTAAGTTGACATAGAGTAGCGTGTGTAAGAGACTAACATTAAACTGACAGAGACAAATGAACTTCGGGTTAGTACACACACGACCCAACTGGGATAATGCAGGGAGAGCGGGGCCAGAGCTATAAGCTCTGGACTGAAAATTTGTCCAAGGATAAAATAAAAAATTTGAATTAAAAAAAAAATCAAAAAAAATCTAAGATCCGATTGTCGGGTCTGGTGGGGTCGGATCTGCTCAAAACAGCCGAGTGTGGCTGGGGCTTAACTTAAGGGAGACCTTTTACTCTTCAACTTCAAGTTGTCAGTTTGTCTTTGATCGACTACCGGTACATGTATATCAAAGTGTGCTAGCACTAGGTGACCTAGGGAGATTCCCTATAGAAATAACAATAATACCACTAATACTATTAGTAGTATTGAGGGAGTGCTCCTTTTTCTAAAAATAACAATGGGGGTACAAAAAAAATGTCTACTCAGACTACTGGCTCAAACTCATTGCTATACCAAGCATTCCTAACAGTTGAAGTGTTGTGACTTTTTTTACTGGACATCGATTCTCTGTCTCTTTGTAGCTCTATAGTGATCGATGCCCAGTTTTATACTTCAGACCAGTGGCTCATTTTGGCTGTTTTTCGCCTCACAGATTGCTCCTAGCGCAAAATCCTGACTAGGTGTCAATATATTCTCTATGCCAATGTGTAATATGAGGGTAGAAAACAGTGGAACCTCAGTTAGAAAAAATCCTACTGAACAGTTTTTGAGAAAATTAGGGTTTTGTTGCCCTTTTTTGCTGTTTTTAGTACATTTCCTACATAAACCGTGAACGCCAGCATTTCTCAATTTTCAGGTATTTAGAATTAGAATTTGACATTTTTTTATTCGCAGTAGGATTCCTGAATACCGAGCCATTCTAGAAAAGCTATTCTTTGGAAAAAATACTTAGTATTTCTTGATGATTTTCGTTGCACAAATTTAGGTTGTAATATAAAAACTGCATTGTCATCCAATCAAAGTGTTTATGCACTGTTGAGGGTCACCCCCTCCCACCCTCTTCACTGTGCATTGAAGGAGAACAGGCAGGGGAGGTACACGTGTCTGTATATAGCTGTTGACCTGGGTGCTGGGTGCATTTTTAATTTATGGGGTGCCAACTGTTCATGAAAGAAAATTCAAATAGATTTTTTTTTTTTTAGTATCAGATTAATGCAACTACAAGTCGTGACAGCACTTAAAGCATTCTATTTGCATTAATATGAATGGTGGCCACCTTATGGGGTGCCAAATATTCATGAAAGAAAAATTGATAAGAATTTGTTTTTTATTAGCATTAAATTGATGCAACTACAATTCGAGATTGCATTTCAAGCATCGGGGCATTCAATGAATGGTAGTCATCTTAAATATATGGGGTGCCAACTGTTCATAAATAAAAAAAAGAATAGAATTAGTTTTTTTATTAGTATCAGATTAATGCAACTACAATTTGTGATTGCACTTAAAGCATTGTGGCATGCAATGACTGGTAGTCACCTTGAATGTATGGGGTGCCAACTGTTCATGAAAGAAAAAAAAGAAAGTTTTTTTTTTAAGAATCAAATTAATGCAACAGCAACTCAAGATTGCATTTAAGCATTATGGCATTCAATGATTGGTGGCCATCTTGAACCTATGGGGTGCCAACTCTTCATGAAAAAAACAACTAAATTGGATTGTTAACAGTTTAAAATTAATGCAACTACATTTCAAGATTGCATTTAAAGCATAGTGGCATTCAATGAATGGTGGCCATCCTAAACCTATGGGGTGCCAACTGTGTTTGAAAAAGGTATCAAATAGAAATGTTCTTATATAGATATCAAATTAATGCAACTACAATTCTTCATTGCACTGAAAGCATTGTGGCATTTAGTAAATGGTAGCCATCTTGAATGGGTTGAATGAAGGAAAAATCAAATAGGATTTGATTTTTTGATAGTATCAAATTAATGCAACTACAAGTCAAGATTGCATTTCAAGCATTGGGACATTCAATAAGTGATAGCCATCTTGAATCTATGGGATGCCAACTGTTCATGAAAGAAAAATAGAATAGATTTTTTTTTATTAGTATCAAACTACTGCAACTGCAATTCGAGATTACATTGAAAGCATGGTGGCATTCAATCAATGGTTGCAATCTTGAATTTCGAAATGAACATACACACAGACATATAGGCATGAACATGGTGTTCTCCTTCATATAGATATTCATGGATTTCTACTTCTAATAAATATAGCTTTCTGTTACATGGATGTCGATGTCCAGTTTTAGATATATATCCATATAGTGCATTGGAGTGCTATAATGTTGGACTGCTGTATATTTTTTAAAAAGCTTGAGATCTGGCCTATTTAGATTGGCATAAGAGGTATGATCAAAACTATAACCAATATGCACAAATTAAATTATGCTAACCTTGATGGATCCCAGGGCAGGTGACTAAAACAAAAAGAGCTGCCAGAAGTTACTTTCTTGGCCAAAAGAATATATTTAAATTGTGTGAATTCTCCCAATGTCACAATCCATTGAATAAGTAAAGCTTTCTTTTTTATTCTAGTGGTTTCTCCACCCTACACATTCTACGTTGGAGAGGATAAACATGAAAGTAAGATTTTGGTATTTCACTTACATATTGCATTCAGTCTGTACACGGATACAATTATATTTTACACAAGTTCATAGCCCTTTTCGTGATACGTGAATTACAAAGAATTGTGTAGGAGACTTAATTGTGGTATTTGTAGTCTTGCAAAGTCTACCAAATTCATCTGTTTCTTTTCATATTTCCCTTTAAAGACGAAGAACTTATACGATGGGGCTGGGATGAGGACGTGTGGTGAGTACCAATCTCCAATGGGGTCAGTTGTATATGTTAGTTACAGGTATACTTAGTTGACACTGTATTGAATAGTTATTTCGACATCTGAAATGGCCAACTGTCGTATCAACAGCATAGCGCATCATTGATGTGTTGACATCATATGTATTTACTTATACTAATGTTTACAAACTTCTTTTTAAGATCATACTTCATTTTATCAGTTTCTGAGACTCAGTCATACATAACAGGCCAATCTCCCCTGGCGTATTCCGTGTCAATTCAGCTGAAATGGGAAGATCTCCCTGGTAACACCAACTCAGATAAATATCATAAAAAAAAGTTTATGCTTGCAGAAGACATCCTTTATGTAAATTTCCCTTTTTACCTGTACTATAGGTTCCACGTGGACAAATTATCTTCAGCCCACGTCTATATTAGACTCCACAAGGTGAGCGATTTTGTATTTTTCTGTGTTTATAAGTATCACATGTCTATGTAAGTACTATGTACCAGTAATAAAGGTGGCTGAAGCTAGCTAGTAAGGCCGCTTAAAAAAAATTATCAGCTTTGCGGATACTTTTCTGAAAAAAGTGGTGAGGGCGGGAGGCTTTTTATTTTTATTTTTATTTTGTTTTTGGTTGATGTGGGAGGTCCTTTTTTATTTTTATTTACTCAATAATGTTTCTAATGTACTTTTTGTATATATTCCCATACAGAAATCCAGTTGTTAACCATGTAATTGATATGCCCTAGTTCAAGGCATAGAAATAAGGAATAATATGCTACTTAAATTATGTTTCTACACCAAATAATAGCTGAGATATGAAGTGTTTTTTCTTGAGGGAGCATTTTTTCAGTTGATGCGGATTTTAAAATAATTTTTTAAGGAAAAATGGAATAAAAAGCAGTGATGCGGCCCCTTCTAAGTGATGCGGGCGGTGTCTGTAAAGCTGATCATTTTTTTAAAGTGGCCTAACTAGGACTAAAGCTCCGAGTTTCCAATGTGTGATTAACCACACTGCTATTATGGACGTAATATATTAATGCATAAATCAATAAGTACCCGATGATATTATCTATGGTTACAGAAACTTGATTCCAACTCGCCCGGCACCACCTATGTCCTCTAGGCACTCACCTGGTGCCTTAGGGCTCGTTAGAATCTTAATTCCCCTTCATAATCAAAATTAATCTGGCAATTTCAATGCAATTCCATCCATCTTGATACATTAGCTACTGAACTGGATCATTGTAATGCATTGTACATTGTATTAAGGTTAGTACTAAATCATAGCCATACCATACATGCCTCAAACCTAGTAAATATTGTGTCTTGTAATTAGAGTCAACGGATCATTGTGTATATGCGGTTGAGTTTTATTCTTATGTTGTTTTCTAGGGTCAAACGTTAGATGATGTTCCAATGGCAGTTATTGAAGATGCGGCACAACTCGTAAAAGCCAACAGTATACAAGGTATGTTCTCCCAGTTACTTTCAGTCCAGAGCACAGCAGCGGCCTATCTTTCCCATCTCTTACGTCAGCCTGTTACATAACCTACACTGGGGCCCTGTACCTCTCCTTTTCTCAGTGTCCCGGTCACCACAGGCGCTCTGGTTGTCACAATACACATCTCAGCCTGGGACACTCTGAGACTATTGTGCGGCTCTCTGCTTTGCTAACTTGGTGCATTTTGTTGTACCAGCATCAGATATCTTGTTGAAGACCACATCCGGAGGTTTTTAATTGGCAATTTCGCTTTTGTAATCAGGTACCTAGGTATGTTAACTGACTTCCTATCTAAAGGTAACTCCTGTAGAGCTATATTTATTCATTTATTACTTGGTTTAGTTGAGGCTCAATCCATGAGACCCCATATCCTAAATATCAGTGATTGTGCTGTCCCCAGTGAGAAGCACATGAACTACAGCTTAAATACCCAATGTGATCTCATATTGGGTGACAACCAACCCAATGGGGAGGCCACCCCATATATATTCTATAGAAACTACATGCATGTGCAAATATCACTTAAAACCTGGTATTCTTATTATAAGAGGTAAATCAACAAACTAGCACTACCGTAAATTCTCGCGTAGAAGCCGCGGCTTGTACGCGAGTCAGACTCAGCTTTCTTTTGATACCAAACATGCCTATATAGGGTGCGGCTTATACGAGAGTTTTTATAAGTATACTACAGTACTAAAATTGCAATATTCAGACCCTCTCTGCGGCTTATATAATTTGTCAAAGTTAGGGGTGCGGCTTATACGCGAGTTAGGCTTATACGCGAGAATTTACGGTGATTTGATGAGAAACCCCTCCTAATCCCTATCTATAAAGGGCCCCAGAAAGTACCCTTTCCCTTGGAATCATGGTCACACATGCTAGCCAAAACTGAGGGAGTGGCCCCCCTGTGCCCCTGCAGTGGTCAGTCTGCCTGAAGCACTTACCTCCCACTGGCCGTCCCTCCCTCCCCCTCCCCCCCAACCCCAATCACTGAGCACTGGCCCTGATCACTCACCATACTTCAATACAGAGTGTAACAACGGGCAATCCATAAGGTAGTTAACAGTTGTTAGTTTCCCTGCAAGCAGGTGGCGGGGGGGGGGGGGGGGTATGTGGGTACAACTACACCCCCCCCCCCCCCCCCCACAGACACACTCTCTCTCACACATGTACTTAGCAACAGCCTCTCACAGCAGACCATGTACAGCAGTGCCCCCTTGTGCAAAGTGAGGAAAGCACACATTGACCAAGTCAGTATTTGGAGGGATTTACTATTTTTGCTAAAAACACCACTTTATTCACATATTTATGTCACATATACTATAAAAGGATTATTCAAAACAGTATGTCTGCAGTGGTATATTCTGGTTTTCTCATATTATTCAAAACCTCCGGATGTGGTCTTCAAGAGTATTGTTGTGCCCACCCGGCGTGAAGGGTCGTCCCTGCTACACTGTATATGTAAAAAACAACAACTTGTGAACGCACTTTTTTTCAGGTATGAAAGTGACCAAGCTCAAAAAAAACTTGTTCAAATTGAGGACTCTGAATAACGGTCCTCTATAGTTAAAGACAAATGCTAGTGGCTGGAATATTTGGATCTTCTACCGATTTTTGCGAATAACTCTGGGACATATTAGTTTGATATATTTACAAACAGAAAATTCAAAAAAATACCCATGTCAGGGTGCTAACTTTTATGATCTGATCACTTAAGCAAAAAAAGTCTTAACTATAGAAATGAATGGGAAAACGGTATATTTTCACATTATGTGGGATAATCTCCCTCTACTGATTTATTGAGTAATATACACTGCCTCATTTTGGGTTTTAAGACAAATGTGGGACATGGGAAAAAGTTTGTCTTTTGGTTGCTATTCGAGATAGACAAAGGGGAAAAAAGAGAGACGTAGGCAAGATCGGGGGCTACAAAATTCCTTCGAAAATGTATCAAAAAACTCATTTTCTCTTTGTGATATTCACCTGCGATCTTCAACAATTTTTTTCTATCTTTCGCTATTATGGAAATGTACTAAAACCAATCTACCCTTGGTAGCGGGCGACCATAGTCTCCAAGGTATTATTATTTTTCGTGGAAGATAGAAAACATATTTTGAGCCAAAGTTGTGCTATTTCTCTCATCTTGTACCTCTATCTTACTTCAAATACCATCTAGCTTCAAAGATCTACCGCCAAGCCGGGCAAAAACTGGGCATGTCCTGTGGTAACACCGTTGGTAACACATTTCAAGAAGTAAAATATAAGCCAAAAGTCATTGTTCTGCACCATCTTACTGCACCTACTTCCACAAGCCCCCACTTCAACATGCCCCCCCCCAACCTCTGACCTGCAGGAGACTTTGCACTTGACAACCCCCCCCCCCCCCCCACATGAAAAATATAAAAGTCATAATTTTGGGTTTTGGTGAACAGATTGGTGAACAAGATTTTTTTTTTTTTAAGTCTCTGGTACAACCCACACTCGCCAGGTCCATCTTGGACCATCTGCGATCATCCAATAGGGTCCATAAAGCATATCTGGTTTGGTAGATAGTTAGAGTATCAGTAAGCCTGAGGGCGACCAGAAATTGGTATGGCCAGCTCTGAAGACGAGAAATTTTGCAGGAATTGTCACTAAGGACGACACATTACTATAGTTGATGCTCGCTCAGCCATGGTATCAACTAAAGTTGATGCTCACCCACAAAGGGTTGAATTAGCTTTTTAGTTCTCTTTCCACACATCAACAAAGAGTGGCGCCACTGGTAATTTTCGTACCGCGCGAGATCTCAACCGTCAACGTGTGCAGAGCAAAATTGTACCACCCCACCCATATCATCGCCGATTGACTCACTTTTTCGTAGGGACAGAAGGCGGTACATCCCCGCAGCCTGCAACTGTCGCCCACACCCACCTGCTCTCCCACACCCACCTGCTCACCCACACCCACCTGCTGGCCTGAATGGGAATAACATACATGTATGACACATGACTTGAGGGTACTTTTTAACAAGGAATTCATTTCTGATGCCAGAATTGACCGATGAATGATTATAAGGGAGTACTATATCTAAGTACATGATAAGCTACATATCCAGCTTACCCTGAGTCATCTGTGAGGCCACTCACACGCTCAATCTTTAACCATACTTTTTGAAGTTATATAGGGGATCTATACAGACATTTCTAAAGCATAAAAATTGGGGGTCACGGTTGAAATGAAAAAGTTATGAATTAATCAAAAATATTTCTAATACCTTAACTGTAGGATTCTATGGGCAATCAGACAGCTCATAAACATGATAGATGAAGGTATAATGATCAAATAGTATGTGCAAATGTGTTATTTTGTATTAGTATTGCATGCAGGTATACCAATTTAGTAAAAAAATGAATTTCTGCAATTCCGTTTTTTTCCGCCAGGTGGCTTCTGTGTACCAACCCGCATTTGTCTTAAAGTACAACTTAAAGGGAAATGCGGGTTCCTACACATAGGCCACCTGGTGGCAAAAATCAATACTCTTCAAATTCTTCTTTTGGCTAAAATTGTATTCCAATGTATGGTACTTTCCCTTAATCAACCATTTTAATGGGGGTGGACCCCTAAAATCGACAGGGCGACATGGCCTTTTCTTAAAATCGACAGGCGACATGGGGCTTAGTGACAAATGACAGGAGAAATTAAAATATATTGACAAGGGACATGGCCTTTTCTTAAAATCGACAGGCGACATGGAGCCTAGTGACAAATGACAGGAGAATTACAAAGATACTGACAAATGACATGAGCATTTCTTAAAATCGACAGGCGACATGGGGACCCCCCATCTAGACCCCCATTTTATTTGCCATCCAGAGATTATACCTGTGTGTATGGCATTTATTAGTTACTGGGACACCCATAGCATCCTATAGTTAAGGCAAAATAAGTATTTTTGAAAAATTCATAACTTTATTATTTCATCAGTGACCCCATAGTATTTTACATCTAAAATGTTCCTATAGATGCCCATGAAACATTCCCAAGTTTTGGTTGATGTAGCAATAGAGGGGGATAATCCATGACCGATAATGTGAGAGAATACTGTTTTCCCATTCATTTCTATAATTAAGGTATTCATTTGCTCAAATGGCTGTATCATGAAAATCAGCTCGGTGACAAGTCAATTATTTTTCATTTTCTATTTGATGATAAATCAAGCTAATATAATCTTGAGTTACATGCAAATAGCAATAGAATTTCAGTATTATCTCGACAAGTAGCATTTCCCTTTAACAAGTAAAACTTGAAATCAGGGAAAAGCTTGAAAACTTTCATCCCTGTTTTTTTTTTCTTTTTTTTAAATCTTCACATGCCATCTGAGTGGTACAGTGAGATAAGTAACTAGACCAGGTGTATAGATGCCCGTATCTGCTGGCTCTCCTATCGCTTTGTTAAAGGATCTTCAGAAGCGGTCTGGCTATAATATGATATTTTACTCAGAGGTAAATTTCACATATTATGTATCTATGAACTAAATGAACCTATGATTTTCAGGGAACAAATCCAACAACATAGACGTAGTGTATACAATGTGGGGTAATTTGAAGAAGACCGCGGGTATGGACGTTGGACAAGTCGGCTTTCACAAACAGAAAGAGGTATTTACATTTATTTTTTGGAAATACAAGATCTCCTATGCTTAAGCATTGGAAGGCCGTATTCAATGGCCCCGTTGAATACAATGTGCCCATATTCAATGGGCTAAGAAAAAGTTGTTTTTACTTCATTAAATGGCTTCAAATAAAAAATAAACACAAATGCCAACTACCGTAAAACCTCGCTTATAAGTCGATTTTTATTTGGAATTTATTTTTGCTATAGGTCGATTTTTCTTTCCAAAACTCCAATTCGACCTAATACTATAGGTGGGGTTTTGAAAAATGGAAAAGCATTTAAGGAGCCAAAACACGTCATTATTAATACCATGCAATACACCCTTTTTTCTGGAATCATTTTCCCTGTAAACCCAAAGTTTGTTCCTTAAGAAGAAGGGGGTCCTCTAAAGTGCAAAATAACAGAAATAAAAGTAATTTTGGCCCCTGAAAAAGCTGCTATATGGGGGTTCAGGTTGGGGTTTGTCCTCAAAAAAATCTCAAACTCCAATTCGACCTATAGGTGAGGTTTTACAAAAGTTCAAAGCATTTTGCTATAGGTCGATTTTTCCCTCCAAACTCCTATTCGACCTATAGGTGAGGTCGACCTATAAGCGAGGTTTTACGGTACATTGATACCGCTCTGATGTATTTCACTCGTGGGGGCTGGGGCGCATCCCACTCAGCCTGCGGCTTCGTGAGATACTGCCCCAGCCCCCACTCGTGAAATACAACAGAGATGGTATCAATGGGCGTTTGCATTTGTCTATTCATTTTTTTATCAAATACGGCAGCCCCATTGATTTAATCAAGGAGTGCCGTATTTAACACCCCCGTGAAATAACCCACAGCCGTATTTCACGGCCCTGTGACCGCTCTGATGTATTTCACTCGTGGGGGCTGGGGCGCATCCCACTCAGCCTGCGGCTTCGTGAGATACTGCCCCAGCCCCACTCGTGAAATACAACAGAGATGGTATCAATGGGCGTTTGCATTTGTCTATTCATTTTTTTATCAAATACGGCAGCCCCATTGATTTAATCAAGGAGTGCCGTATTCAACACCCCCGTGAAATAACCCACAGCCGTATTTCACGGCCCTGTGACGTCATCAATATGGCAGTTTGTTTATATTTGAACAAGGTAGAAACGGGATGGAAATGAGCTATTTTAGGCTAACCCTATAATTACTGGACATCGATTCTCTGTCTCTTTGTAGCTCTATAGTGATCGATGCCCAGTTTTATACATGTACTTCAGACCAGTGGCTCATTTTGGCTGCTTTTTGCCTCTCAGATTGCTCCTAGCGCAAAATCCTGATTAGGTGTCAATATATTCTGTATGCCAATGTACTGTAATATGAGGGTAGAAAACACTGGAACCTCAGTTTGAAAAAATCCTACTGAACAGTTTTTGAGAAAATTAGGGTTTTGTTGCCTTTTTTTGCTGTTTTTAGTACATTTCCTACATAAACCGTGAACGTCAGCATTTCTCAATTTTCAGGTATTAATAATTCAAATTTGACTTTTTTTTATATTCACAGTAGGATTCCTGAGTATCAGGCCATTTTACACAGGGTGTTATTTAAAAAATATATATATCATTTGATAGTGTATTTGGTCTCCGCAATAGAGGGAGTTTTGTCATAGTTTAATTGATTGTTGACAACCCAGTTAAGGGCTATTAGGTTCAGTTCAGTGCAAGTTGCAAAACAAGTGACTTGCAGTTTTTAACTTGACCTCATGTCCACTATGTAGGTCTTCACTATGCATGGGTCTATCCAGAGTCCATCAATAGGATCACGCATGGAGGCAGATTCCGCAGCTTTTGGCGAGAAAAAAGTTCAACATCGCAAAAAAAAGAAATTTTCCTTAAAAAAAACCCCATTTGGCGAGAAAAAAGTTCAAAATCGCAAAAAAAGTGAAATTTGCCTAAATACCCCCTCTTTGGCGAGAAAGAAGTTCAAAATCGCATAAAGGTGAAATTTGCCTTTAAAAAAAACTATTTGGCGAGAAAAAAGTTCAAAATCGCTAAAAGGTGAAATTTCCTTAAAAACACCTGATTTGGCGAGAAAAAAGTTCAAAATCGCAAAAAAAAAGTGAAATTTCCTTTTAAAAAAACCTATTTGGCGAGAAAAAGGTTCGAAATTTGCCTAAAAACACCCTATGACTGTAGCATGAATGCAGACACTCGTGGACACAGACTCATGTACACCCACACCGACATACACATAGGCATGAACATGGCCTTCTCCTTCATATAGCAACCTATATATGGATTTCTATTTTGATGAGACTGAATATATCTTTCTGTTAGAAGGACTCTGCTACATGGATCTCGATGTCCAGTTTTAGATATATACCCATATAGTGCATTGGAGTGCTATAATGTTTGGACTGCTGTATATTAATTTTGGTAGATTCAATCGAAAATCATACAAAATAACACAAAGGTACACTTATTTCAGTCTGTTGACTGGGTTATTTCACTTGTTGACCCTTGGGCCGCATTTCACTCGGCCTACGGCCTTGTGAAATACAGCCCAAAGTCAACTCATGAAATAACCCAGCCAACAGACTGTAACTCGTGCACCTTTGTCTATGTATTTCCGTATCACTTGCGAGGAGGAGGGGCAAAAACGGGGCACAGCAGATTAAACCTTGGGTGTGTTGATCGGTGTATCAAAGCTGACTCCTGTTCGCTAAAGGATTTGCTATAGCATCTATGTTTGCTATTTTATAGATATATTCAACGGGTATGTCATTAAGGGGTTGTATGGGAGATTTGCTATAGCATCTATGTTTGCTATTTTATAGATATATTCAACGGGTATGTCATTAAGGGGTTGTATGGGACATAACCTGATAATATTATATTTATGGGTAACGGCGATCAATAGTATAACAGATATTTACTCAAGCTCCTAAAGTAATCATTTCCAATGCTTCTTTGTTAAAGGTGCGGAACATCCATCTAGAGAAACGCGTAAATGAAATAGTTAACAGGTTGAATAAGACAAAGATCGAGAAACATCCCAACTTCAGAGAAGAGCGTGAAGAGAGGGACAGGAAATTAAGAGAGTCCCAAAAAGCTGTAGCGAAGGAACAAAAGCGGTTAGAAAGAGAAGAAGCAGAACGAAGACAAAAAGACGCAGAAGCCAGGTATGTTTTATTCATAGATGTCTTGAAGTTCTGTAATATTAAGCTCCGTTTGTTTCCAGATAACTTCTTTAAAAAAACTATTTTTAGAAAACACTGCATTTAAAACGGACCCAAACGTACAGAGCGATCCAAACGCATAAAATGCTGAAGCCTATCTTATTGAAAAGAAATGATATGAAAAGAACCTGTTTGTTAAGTCTTTTTTTTTTTAACAGGAGTTACTCGAATCTGATGACCGTGGATAAGATGACGTCCAATCAAGATCCGGGCTATGACTCAGACGACTTCATGTAAACCCTCACTAAGTGATTCTCATATCATATAACTAGGAGATATCTCGGCACCACAAAGGACTAACTCTTTCAATTAGCCAATGTACACTTGACTGGAGTCAGTTCTAGCTATGTCTTGAATGAATAGATTCTATTGGGGGAGAATTACTACACGTCGCTCTTATATATCCATTTCATTCTTCCCAATTATCACGACGTGATATATCTATATAAGGTGTACCCCTCCAATAGTCGCATATACATGTACATGTATGCGTTTCCAATCTTCACGTGATCAAAAATCTATGAATTATTTGTTAGTGTGGCCCTGCTTTGCAAAGCTTTACACTGGCATTACTTTCGCGTAACAATTCCATTTCTTAATACACTATTATGAAGCATACTAGAACTAATTCTATGTTAAAAATGCATTCATCATCATGTTTGGTAATGTATCATTTTCATAATAAACCGTTTTCATATCAAACAGAAAAAGTATGTTTCTGATTCTTCAAAAACGCGGCTTGTTGTTTAGAAGAGGATGAGTTCAGCTATTAATGAGGGGAAAGCTCATTTAATGTCTTGTTTACATGAAAAAACATCAGACTTTTCTACGAGTACCTTTTACATGAACAAAATCTGTTACTACAGTGAATTCTCGTGTTATCCTTAACTTACGTGTAAGACCTACCCCTAACTTTAGAGAAACATATTAGCCACACAGTCATAGATTATGGCGAATTCAGTACTGTAGTAAATATATGTAAAAACTCGCATGTAAGCTGCTCCCTGAATTTTGCCCGATCCTATAAGCCGCACTAACAATTTGACTTGCAAACTAGTCATGGCTTCTACGCGAGAATTTCCGGCAATACAATTGAAGAATCTTCAATTTCAAGCGAAGAAAAAATGGAACTGAAGGGACCTCTATGTTATTGATAACCGGTATGCTAATACGAGAACCCCATAGGGGCATCAACAACAAAATATATTACGATCTCTGATCGCAAACTTTAATGCTGTGTAAGTAAAACCTACAGTCAATAATGTATCATTTACATTATTAATTGTTATCATAGGTAGAAATGTATTGGACGGCGGTGACATTCGAATATAAGCCTTAATTTCAAAGTTAACTGCCTATAGTGCGTGTATCATCAAAAATGGCGTCGCTGATGATGGCACAGTGTTTGCAATAATACACGAGGTAAGTATTGAACGGTATACCCGCCTGGGTATAAACCTACGTTAGCGGGCGATGGTAGATATTAGATATATACATACAAGTAAACAGAGATCCACTTTTTCGTTGTTACAAGTTCTAGTAGCTCCCATTTCCCTTCAGAATATTTGTTTTAAAAAATGTGACAAATTCCGGTTTGATATAATTTGAATCCATGATCTCTGTATGTATGTAAAAATCCAAGACCGTGGACATGAGCCTCCATTCAACAGGAGTTTGATTTTTTGAGTTTAAATACCAAATGGCAATCTATAACATTGATAAATTATTACATGTAAATACATTGTCTTTAAATCTCGTTGGCATCGAAATTATCAATTGGCACATTGTCCATTACTATTAAATGTAGAAAACCGGTGTGCAATAAAACCACCCACATAGGTTTTGAAGCCATGGACGAAGTCTTTTATGAAACACATCACTTTTACGTAACGTGAATATTAAAGGTGTTATTTGATATATGTACCAGTAATGTATCACTGATTAACAGCGAGTACGTCCAGGTGCATCTCTTATCACAGCTAGATATGAATCAACAAACAGATCCAAGCATGTACAAGGCAAAGGTACTCATGTATACAGATGAAACCAGTTATATCATATCATCCCATTCACCTAAATGTTTCCAATGAGCCGGGCACCAAGTGGTGCTGCAGCGTCTATGGCTTTAGTTTATAAATAATGAAAATCGCTAGGGAAATACAATAGCAATCGGAATAGAAACATTTATGAGAAAGCGAATTCTACAAATTGTCTACCTATGCAAAGGTCTTGGGCGACCTGAGCGCTAAGTGATGCGCCGATAACCAAATATTCTTATTTCTAATGCTTCTAAGTCGTTAACGTGTTTAGAAGTAAGATAAGACAGGATTAATAAATATAGGTGATGGTTCATGGTTCTCAGCTCGGGGGTAAAATCATACAGTGGTTTGACAGTGGAGGTTGCCATTTGATCTCTTCATTGTTCAGCAGGAACTTCACGTACGTCATGTCATCTGATTTCTCTCCAGTAATGCTTCGCCTCTCCAAGTACATTCCTATAAATAGATATATACATGATATACATATATTTACAATGCACAACTCACAAGTAGGCCTATTAAATGTACACATTCATACTACCCGCAGGGGTAGACACCAAGATTTTCAGCCATGGGCCACCCGGGCCCGTAGCTATAGAAATCTACGGGCCCATATCTAAAATTGCGGGCCCAAGAGAAACGATTTACCGTACCGTCGTGTAGAAAGCGCCCCGGCGCTTATAAGTATATAACTTTACAGGTGTGTTTATTCCCGGCGCTTATACAAGACAGGCGTTTATATTCAAGATCCAGTTTTAGTGCTTAAGAGTAATTCCAAGACCCTCATACCCCCGGCGCTTATACAAGACCGGCGCTTATTCAATACCCGGTGCTTAAATGTGACGGTACGGTACCTTTCTTGAAGAGAAAACCATAAGTAGCACTCTCTAAGTTATATCAATACCATATCATGATAACTGGCTTCTTGTTGATTTTCTCTTCCCAACGACATATGACATGACTATATTGATATGGATATATTCTCCTAGACTTTTCCATGTCCACTCCCCTGGGCCACCCGGGCCCATAGGAAGGTAATTCTTGAGAAAACTGTGGGCCCGGACCAAAAATTACGGGCCATTGGCTCCCGGGCCAGCGTTAGTGTCTACCCCTGTACCCGGTAAGGCATTTTGCAGACAAGAGATAGGCATACGTGAATAAATTCCCCTTGTTTAATTTTAAGTAACCTTAACTATTGGGATAGAAATCCTTCGACACCCCTACCCAAATTAATACATGTACGGTATGTGTGAATACATATATAATATTATACTCGCAGCCCACTTTTGATTTAAGTAATAGTTGTTGTCCCGTTTACCGTACTTTCAATACTTCTGACCAAATGCCTAGACATAGTGTGGAATGGGAATGTATCCATACCAAGATCTTCCCGTGGAGGCAGAGAGATACTTCTGTTCCAGTATGGATCTTCAACGGTCAGCAAGTCGCGGATACCTTTTGCAATTGTCTAAAAAGTGATCACAAAAACAATGGTATAAAAATATAATCATTACTACGGATGTACTAATATGATGAGTTGTTCCCGTTAATAGTTAATACATTATAATATATCTACATATCTATATATCTATATATCTATAAATAATGTACCGTATTCGACGTAATCAGCGCCCTCCCCCTAATAAGCGCCCCATCCCCTTTTGGGGGCATTTTTAGACTAGAATAAAGGCTCAAATTTCCGGATTTTGGAGACAATTAAACTCTTGAGTACTTAAAACGCCATAAAAATAATTTTATAAGCGCCCAGGGCGCTTATTACGTCGAATACGGTATATGTATATGTATGCTTGAAACTGGCCTTCTCCTTTATTACCTCTATATCATGTTCTATAGCTTGTTCAGAATAACATGACTCGGTTTGCTGTTTTGAAATCCACTTCGAGAAATAGTTGAGACCACTTTCATGTTAAATATGATGATGGATCAAACGTACCTTTATATGCTGCAAGTCTGTGATTCCCATACGAGGTAAGGCAGAAGCATCTGACAGAATCAGCTTTCGTCCATTGACTTCGTTGGATTTGAAGCAGTCCTAGAAAATTTAGGCAGGATATTGAGTAATGCAAAGTTCTATCATTATTATGGCCACAACAAAAAAAAGTTGGTCTACGGATTTTGGTTCCCAGAAATTGGGGAGGGCGGGCGATTTTTTTCCTCTACGGATCTCAACCTTGAATCAGGCAGAGTGGGCGATTTTTTATTCTGGGGCAAATTATTTTCTTTCTTATGTACAAACTCAAATTTCCTGGCTCCCGATGAAAGAAAAGGCCACAAAAAGAATTAAAAAATAATAATTATAATAATAAATTTCCAGGAAATGATGCGGGTGCAGTCCATAGACACAATTAATTTTTTTTAAAGAAGAAGTTGCATTTCGGAAAATATGGTGCGGGAAATCCATAGACCAACTTTTTTATTTGGTGTGGCCTATAGAACAAATTTACAAAAAGACAGGAGTCTTGGGAGGTCGTGTCTGACCATCCCCGCTCCCCTACGCGCCACATCAGATATAGAAAATGTTTTTATTTGGGACATGGAGCTCTACAGATATTGCTGTAGCTCTGTTGACAGTGTTGTAACGTCCCAAATTCTTACTATTAGGGAGTGCTCATTTTTTAACAACAGGGGGGGAGGTGGTGGATTTGGGGGGGGGGGTAAAAAATTTTGACCCCTTGACCGGGGGGGGGGGGGTAAAAAATTTGGACCCCTCTTGGGGGGGGGTTCAAAAATATTCAACCTGTTTTGAGGGAAAAAGCCCGCGCGTTACTATGCTACAAAGGGGCGCGAACGCGCGCGATTTTCGGCCTGCCGGGGGGGGGGGGGGGTAAAAAATTTCGACCCCTCTAGGGGGGAGGTGAAAAAATTTCGCACGCTACGCGCGAAATCTCACCGCCCCCCCCCTGTTGTTAAAAAATGAGCACTCCCTTACAAGTCCAGAGCTCTCACTAGAATGGTTCTAGCTCATTTACTATGTATACTTAATGCCAGTGTGTTCCCTGTACAATTGAGTGCCCATAAAAACATTTTCAGAAATATAGATGGGTTTGTTGAAAAGTATGGTGAAATTGGACTGAATCTAGCATGATCCAGGCCATTTCGAGCCTGATGCAGGCACCTTCATGCTTGAAGTCAATACAGAAATAAAGAAACATACCATCATACAATTTAAATATAGACTCTATGGTACCAGACTTTAAAATTTAAGCCTTCTCTAGTGCGTTTGTTAGGTCATTTCATGAGTTTTAGATTTTTGCAACTATAGCCTCATGGGGTATAGTACTTTATATCGCTGCTAGCCTCTACTAAAAGTACTGTCTTCGAGGCGCTTCTCATATTTGCAGTACCAAAAGTGGGTGCCTCCACATGACCACACAGTGACACACATAGCCCTTTCATACATTAACACTATTAAATTCATTAATAATAATGACGGTATCAAACCCAAACAAAAGGCAGTCCTACTGCTAGTGCACTGCACTGCTTCCAAGACTATTTAACTTCTTTAGGGAGTGTTTATTAGTTACAGGGGGGGGGGGGGGCGTAAAAATTGCGACCCCTCCTTGGGGGGGGGCGTAAAAAGTTCTGACCCCTCTTGAGGGGGGGGGGGGCGTAAAAATATAAGCCCCTTTTTAGCAAAAAAGCCAGCGCGTTACTATAGTTCAAAGGGGGGGGGGGGGGGGGGATTTTTCAGCGCCTTTGGCGAGGGGGGGTGCAAAAAGTTCCACACGCTCTCGAGGGGGGGGGGGGGCGTGAAAATGTTTCGCCCCCTCGCGCGAAATCACACCACCACCCCCCCCCTATAATAATAAAGATGGATTGTGTGATATACATCACAAGTGACCCAGGGCTTTTCCAAGATTGGCAGTGTCCCAACTCATGTCCTAACACTCATGTCCCAACACTCATGTCCCAACACTCATGTCCCAACACTCAGGTCCCAACAATCCCAACCCCCTACCACCAATGACCGACGACCAACACCCAACCCGGCAATGGCGAGTTCTATCATAGTAAGAAAGAGAAAGGGTGCACTCTTGTATTAATGGGATTCTTAGAGATGTGACCTTTGACCTTGATTTTGACCCTTTTCCGACCTAAATATCATCCTACACATAACAGAAATGGATTCAGCACCTTTGGTTTACCTTAGTCCACTATCCATATCCATCCATTGCTCCCCCTATTATATCCTGGCTGGACCGTTTCGGATAGCATACCCAAATTGTGCGTCACAAATCAGGAACTGACAACTACCTGTAGGCCTGCACCACACAACCTATAGGTCGCATGACGCAGGTGCCCTAAGAAAGTCACACCGAGTGAGGCAAGCCGCGCAAAAAAAGGGTATACTCAGAAAAAATGTGTACATTGACTTTTTCATGGGGGGGTACTTGAGCCCAAATTCAAATTTTCATGTCCCCCGTGTCTCACCTACCCCTCCCACCTACCCCTCCCACCTACCCCTCCCATAGAGATAGCATTGGTTATCACTACATATCCAAATTTGGGGTTGTCGGTTATCTACACGCTCCCATAGAGCTCTATGCTGAAGCAAAGTACCAGCAATTACTGCCTAATATTATTTTTCGTTTTTTAGGGGGTTACAGTAGGAATTTGTAAAAAACAAATACACCACTAGATAGATATTGTGGAAAGTGATCTAATGACCAGGGATGTGATTTGAAAATCGTCAGATGGTAGGAAAAAAGGTATAGGCCCAAAATCAAGTGAGAAGTTTCAGCTTTCAGTTGTTTTAAGTACAGCACAGGTGCATTTTCTTGTGCAGCACTGCAATTAACCTGCGCGTGTGTGGGGGGGGGGGACTTTTAGAAATCTGAAAGCCTAACGCTGCATTTTGTTTGGGGGGTTTGGGGGATGCCCCCAAGAAAAATTAGTATGTCTAGCCTGGAAATGCTGCATTCTGATGCATTTTAGCACAAAATATAAATAGGATCAGATCTCTATTTTCCAGCCTCTTATAACTGTTTTTTTTTTTAGGAAGGTGCTTAAAAAAAAATTGAAATTGAAAACTTGAAATTGTGCAATCTGCTGCTTTTTGGAACAAAATATATGAAAGTTCAGGCCTTGATGATTTGGACTGGAACCTTGTTTTGAGGGGAAAGGGTTTTAGAAAATTTTGAAATTCTAAAATTGAAACCGTGCTGCTTTTTGGAACAAAATATTTTAAAACTGCAGTCTTTATGGTTGGGATTTGAACTTGGAGGATTTTTAGAAAATTTTGAAATTCTAGCATTGAAATGGTGCTATCTGCTGCTTTTTGGAACAAAATATATTAAAGCTCAGATCTTTGTGTAAGCTCTCTGTCTGCAATGCCCTGCAGCCCTATTCTCTGGGGTTAGAACTTTTCTTTTTGGAGGGAAAAGTTTTTTAGAAAATTTTGAAATTCTAGCATTGAAACGGTGCTATCTGCTGCCTTTTTGGAACAAGATTTATTAAAGCTGAGGTCTTTATGGTAGCGACAGGAACCTTGCTTTTGGAGGAACAGGTTTAGAAAATTTTGAAATTCTACAAATGAAATGGTGCTATCTGCTGCATTTTTGAACAAAATACATTAAAGCTCAAGTCTTTGTGTAAGCTCTCTGTCTGCAATGCTCCCCAGCCCTATTCTCTGGGGCTGGAACCTTCCTTTTTGGAGGGAAAGGTTTTAGAAAACTTTGAAATTCTAGAATTGAAACTGTGCTATCTGCTGCTCTTTGGAACCAAATATATCAAAACTTGTGTCTCTCAATATGTCCTCTATGATTGGGCTGGAACCTTGTTTTTGAAGGGAAATGTTTTGAGAGCCCAGGGATTTTGACAGGGCCGTGCCCTGCGCCATAGACGCATTAATATCCTAGATGGCGCATTAAACTCCATACAGGTGCGCCCTATGGCGCATAGGCTTTCCAAAACTGAAAGAATTTTTCAAATATTCCAACTAGAACCGAAGTTCTAATGTATATTCAAAATGCATTAGTGTAGATCTTACTTTCAAAATGTCCTTGCCCAGGCTTGGGAGGGGCCGGGGACATGGCCCTAAACTAGAGGGCTCCCTGTGCTTCCCTTGCAATGCCCAGTGCCCCCACCCAAAAAAAGAAGAAATTTGAGCAAAATTTATGGTGGGCATTGTCAGGATGTCAGAAGGGCCCATTGATTTCCAAAATGGCGCATTGTTCCTGCTATGAGTGCGCCAATTGGCTCATTAAAGAATATCCTGTCAAAATCCCTGGAGAGCCTAGACTTGAAAACTTGCAATCTGGTGCATTATATATTTGACTATAGTTGATATCATGATGGGTGAGCATCGACTATAGTATACTTTATCAGCTTTTTGGCAGGAGTTTTCAGCCAAGGATAAACAAACACAATGCTGCAGGGCTACCTTCCCATCCCCCTCCCACCTTAATCCAGGACTGAATGAGTTAAGTGTCCATTTGTAAATCAGATGGCACAACAGTACTAGGGGGGTTTGGGGGCATGCCCCCCAAGAAAAATTTGAAAACAAAGGAGGCAAATGGTACAATTTGGTGTATTTCAGTCTTCTGGTCTGAAGAATCAGGACTTCACTTTTTGGAGCAGAGATTCTGTCTGGCAATTGAGTAGCAGACCCCCCCCCCCCACCCCACTGAAAAAATATCTCATTGGATCTGGGAAAATCATGAGGGTCGACTTTTTAGCTCTATTTGGTAGGAAATCCTACCAAAGTAGGAGAAATCACATCCCTGATGACACCATGCAAGATGCAAAGAGTGAAATATTGACCAAATGGGAGCAATTTCATTTTTTCAAGGAAAAGAGGTGTCCAGGCCTTTAAATGTCTGTGGGTACCAATGGAAGACGATCTGTTCTACCACAAAGCGTCTCACTTTTTCGTCTCACCTGTTTTATAACATTGCAGGTATAGGAAGTCTGTGTGAACGTGCCTCAGGATTCAGGGTCACTGGCCTATCTTCAGCATTAGTTCACACAGACTTGATTTCAGGGTAGTTTTTGACTTTTTTTCAAGAGTGTTTTTCTACTACAATTTTTCTTTTTTTACAAACTGAAAAAAATAGGGAGGTACAGTTTGTTTCAATCTATATGCATGTCTTTATTTCGATCTGATAAATGGAAAAACAAATGCAGGGGAACAGTTCAAAGTCAGCTGACCAAACTCCTTTTTTTGCTGGAAAACCGTCTCACAGAGACCCAGGTACCCTGGGTCAATTAATAAATGAACACTCCCTTATACTTATAGTCTACTAACTACTATTCTACAATCACAATCGGTTAGCTCATGTGCCACGATAATGAGCCACTGAATCAATATTGTATTGTCTTCTATCACTGCAGGCCAACATGAACAAATTACTTCACGGGCACGGCTCTCAGGGGACCCAGTGATCTCGCCAGAAGCTGGGGTCCCTCAGGGCCTCCCCTCCCCAACCTAGCCCTAGGGCCTAGGCTCTACCCACAAAAACACCCAGCCTGACACGCACCTTGTAATATGGGAAACCTATTTCTTCGATCCATGCGGCTACATCATCGACTGTCCAGTGCAAACAGGCTGGGATTCTTCCATCCTTAAGGTCCTCGTTATTCGACATGATGAGAAAGAGAACTGTTACATCTACTTTTGAAGTATTTCAGGGCGGCAAAGCCTTTGCAAAATTAATGTTGTAGTGTCGCTATGCGAAGTACGTCATCAGTTTCTGTGCAGCTCGACCTAATACGAAAATACCCTGATTAGGATAGCCTAATAGAATTAAACAAGTAATTTCCATGAAACTTTATGCTCATATAATGATTTAGAGCCAGTAAAATACTTATAAAAACGACTTTGCACCAGGTACATTTAGTACGCAACTAATTTACTAAACTTAACCTAGCCTAATGTGGTTCACAGTAAACAACCTAGGTGGCGCAAACTTCTACATTCCGATCTGCCGCCAATGTTTACGTTCTTGACTCAGGTTCTTGAGTGAACATCTTCAAAGTAATTTCCATTTTTGAGATAGCGTTTCAGTGTTAAACAATGCATTCTTCTGGTCCTGACACGTTTGTTTCTATAGCAACATCTTCAGATGAGAATCACTCACCAGAAAACATAATAGATGGGTAAGTCCTGATCCTTGCAGTCCAGCTAGGGATGTCATTGATATCGAATTTATTTCGATTTCAATTATCACTATTTTGGTCTCGATTTTTCGATTATATCGATTTATTTCGATATTCCAAACACAGACTATATCTGCTTGAAAAACGTTTTTTCGTCTGTTTCATTCTTTCTTTTATACTTGAGTCAATAAAGATAAACACTTGATAGCACTTTGAGCACAATTTGAAGTCCCTTTTCCTCAATATTATATGGCTGTAAATAACATCATTTTCAAACAGAATAAAAAGCAAGTTTTAGGTGAACAATTTACACAATCTTTGCAGTTTCTGAAAGGGAAATGACAGGTTTTTCAGTGAGAGAAATAAGGTATCGATACAATGCTTTTGTCTAGGGGAGAGTGGGTTACAGTGAGACACGGGGCACAGTGAGACAGAGGGCCTGGGGCCTCTGGATTTAGGGTTATAGCCAAAAATAATTTTTTGTAGAAAATATAAGTTACAAATAACATATTTTTAAAAAAACGGGAAAAATTTGATCACTACAAGTAGGTTTTCTATGATTTAGGCCAAAATTTTTGAAAAAGTAAATTTCAGAAATTTATGACCAAGCTGGTCGTCATGGCAACCAAATGTGATAAAGTTGGAGCATACAAGCTGTGAGTCAGAGTGATGTTAGACTTCTTTATTATCAGTTGAGTTACCAGTAGATCTACATCAATACATGTTGGGACACTGTCTGCCATGTGCGCTCAAGTCCGCCATCTTGGATTCTGGTGTCGCACCTCCGATGCGCCCCCCAACATCTCCCTTTTATTAAAAGATTTTTTTAAATTTTTTTTTTATATATATAGGCCTATATATATTCTTTTAAAGAATTAAACATCCCCGCAGACATGTATAGTCCAAATCATAAGAAACACAATAGTGACGACCTCCATAGTCATATTATCCCATGATAGCAGTACTTCGCTGGAAAGAAACTGGGAACAATGAGGCATAAAATAATGTCACAGGGTTTAACATAGCAGGTAGACCGGGAATGAAGTCACAAAGTTGGTTCTATGTGAGGTCGTAGTCATCATATTTTGTTGGTCGATATATGTCTCTCGTCCTTGTACGACGAGCAGGTGAAGGGCTTGGTGCGAGGGCCAGTTTATTGCTCATAACTGGGCCACTACCAGCACCAGGCCGAGATGCACCAACACTTGGAGTAGACGGTGCGGGACCCATTGGGGACCGCACTGGAGAGCGAGGTGCTGTCACCCCAGGTTGCGACTCAAGCTGGTCGTCTTGTAGGTCTGGCTGATCTGGGGCCCTCACCAGAGGTGGGCCACCAGGTACCAGTACCTGTGGCACTTGTACGCATCCAAGGTCCTTTTGTGGGGGAGCAGCTGGTCGCACATGAACCCGGTTACGGCTAGCTGTCCCACGGTCGGTCTGAAGGGTGTATGATCTAGGTCCTTTGCAGTCCACTACCTGCCCATAAGCCCATGGCTGACCACGCTTGTTCGGAGGGGGCTTTAAGTAGGCATAGTCCCCAATCGAGAGTGGGGAATGGTGGACCACATTCCTGTCATACAATGTCTTGCTGGCCACTCTCCGAGCCTCAATCTCTTCCTGAACCACACGAGTGTCCACCACCTGAGGGTCCAACAGTCTGTCTGAGGTCGGCAGAGGGGTGCGTGTTCGGCGACACAACATGCGCTGCGCAGGTGAGTATGTGTAGCCAGATTGAGGGGTGTTCCGATGAAGAAGTAGGGCCAGGCTGATGTTCGTGGATTTCTTTAGTAGGCCTTTGGCTACCTTCACAGCCGCCTCTGCTCGGCCATTTCCCTTGGGGTAATAAGGAGATGACGTTGTGTGGTTGAAGTTATACCTGATCGCGAAATCTGCATAGTCCTTACTTATAAATTGAGGGCCATTGTCTGTGTGTATTCTTGCTGGGGCGCCAAAAGTGGCTAGATGGGCCTCGGTCTTGGCTACAACTGTGGAGGCCAGAGTGTCCCCCAGCTCATCTACCTCAATCCAGTCTGAGAAATGGCACACGGTTACTAGGTAGTCCTTACCCTCAAAGGCACACAAGTCCTGGCTGAGTAGCTCCCAAGCCCTGGTTGGTATCGGTAGTGACATCATGGGCTCCTTTTGTGAGGCTGAGCCATACAATGCACAGGTCCCACAAGCCTCACACATGTCCTTGATTGCCGCTCTCATTCCAGGCCAGAACAATACCTGCTTTGCCATTCTGTAGTTTGACTCAGCCCCAAGGTGATTTGCATGGATCTTGCCTAACATTTTGGCCCGGAGCTGTTGAGGCACCAACACAGTCTCCCCCTTATATATAGCCTCATTCAGTACAGACAGTTCATCCCTGTATCCCCAAAATGGCCTAAGATCCTTGGGCAACAGGGTACGATTGTCGGGCCATCCATTGATGATTGTGTCCCGAAGAGCACTGAGGGTCTCGTCAGCATTGGTGAGTAGGACTATCTCCTTCTCGGTCTCTCCAGTCAGCCTGGGGCTCCGGCAGATAGATTCACATTCCAGCCTGAACACCTCAAACCCAGTTACAGGCGTGTTGACTGGGGTGTGCAGGGCCGCTCTAGAGAGCGTGTCCGCAATCAGCAGGGTAGTGCCTTTCTTGTATTCAAGTGCGAAGCGATAGCGCTGCAGGGTCATTAGCATCCGCTGCAATCTGGCAGGCGCCTTGTGTAGTGGTTTTGACATAATCGGGACAAGTGGTTTATGATCTGTGTAATGTCAGCTTTCCCGTATAGCCACTGGTCAAACTTGTGTAGTCCCTGGCATATTGCCAGACATTCTTTCTCCATCTGAGAGTAGCGTTGTTCTGTCGCACTGAGGTGACATGAGCTGAATGCTACGGGCTGTAACTCACCCTTGGCATTTGGTTGAAGGAGCGCTGCACCCAGCCCTGACTCACTAGCATCCACCTGTAAGGTGACAGGCTTGTCCAAGCAGTAGTACAGGAGTGTGGGTGCTGATGTGATGAGGGCCTTGGCGCTCTGGAAGGCTTGCTCTTGTGTGTCTGACCATATGAAGCTTGCACCATCCTTCGTTAGCATCCGAAGTGGCTGTAGGGTTGAGCTCAAATTCTCGCAGAACTGTGACAAATATGTGGCCATGCCTATAAACCTGAGCAACCCAGCTTTGTTGGTCGGGGTCGGCATCCCAACAATGGCTGCCACCTTGTCCGGGTCAGGTCGCATACCATTGTCTGTAATAATGTTGCCCATGAACTTGAGTTCCTTGAGAGCAAACTTGAATTTGTCTGGGTTCAGTCTGATATCTTTGGCCACACAGCGCTCCATTAAAGCCACTAGTCTCCTGTCATGGTTGACCTTTGCCACATCATAGCTCTCACCCTCGCCATACACTAGAATATCATCCGCTATGCATATCGTGCCCTCAAGCCCTTCAAGGGCATCCAAGAGCCTCTTCTGAAACTCCTCTGGTGCACTCGATATGCCAAAAGGCAGCCGCAGCCATCTGTATCGGCCATAGGATGTGTGCATAGTGGTTTGCAGTGAAGACTCCCCATCAAGAGGTATGTGTAAGAATCCTTCACGGACATCAAGGAGGGAAAAACACTTGGCGTCACCCAACTTGTGCAAGTGCTCCTTCAGTGTGGGGATCTGGAAGAAAGGCCTCATAATCGCCTTATTAACTGTCTGACTTGGGTCGATACACACCCGGAATTTCTTCGGGGTTTCCCTGATGAGGGCATTTGAGCACCATGGGGTGGGTTCATCCACCTTCTCCATAATCCCTAGGGCCACATACCTGTCCAATGCTTCCTTCTCCTTTTCCCTCTTGGCGACTGGTACCCGGTGATTGGGCATCTGAACTGGCATGACGTCTGCCTTCATTTGAAAATGTACAGTGGGGCCAAGGTATCCGAGGCCCTGAAAGCTGCTCTTGTACTCACGTAAGATGGCATCTTTGGTTAGCTTGCCAGCGGGTGGTAGGCGTCTGGAGAGCGGAATCTGGATAGTCTTTGGAGATGGTGGGTATTGCCCCTGATCTGCTGCATCTACCACATCTGGGGAAAGAGACAGGACCTCATCTGCCATGATCTTGATGAGACCTAAACTCTCACTGTCCTCACCAGAAAGCAGTGCAGGCTTGTCACCAATGTCACTGTCTGCTAGCACCTGGAATACTAGATCAGAGTATCGATTCCCGCGGTCACACAGGAGGTTGATCTGACCAAGCGGTTTCACAGGTGAGGTCTTTTTGTATGGGAAAAGTTGATATGGTGAGCGTGACATGGTGATGGTGGGAAACAGACTCTTAGCTAGGCGCTCAGGCATCGTGTTGATCCCTGCTGCAGACTCAATCTGTACCGGGGTTCTGACAAAGCTGTCCCCCTTGTCTGATAAGAGAAGGTGTGCAAAATACTTACGACCTTTCCTTGCACCGGCCTGAAATGCATCCACATCACCAAGTGAGTAACACTGTTCGTCGTACTGATCATGAGGGTAGGCACTCTCAGGTGCGCAAGCCTGGTCGCCATCAGTTTGAACTGCATGGACACTGTGTTGCCGGGCTCGATCATCGGTCGGAGGTTTGTTCGGAGTTCCATGATAACCTCCCCTCCCTCGGCGGTTCCTACGTGACTGGCCAGCACCACGGCCCTGGGACTGTGGACGGCGGTTATCCCCCTGTGTCTCGAGACAGACGCGGGAGAAGTGATCATTACCGCCACACTTGTCGCAAGTCTTCCCCTTGGCAGGACAGTTCGACCAGGGATGTGGGCCACGTTTGTCACCACACCAGTGGCATGTGCCGCTCTCACGCTTCAACTGCATGTCCTTGTGGGCCTTTCCCTGGGCCGCCCAGTTGACCGTCTCATCCGTTTTGCCACTCGCCTCGCCAATGAGCTGATTCGCTCTTTTAGCCGCCTCAAGTGTCTTGGCCTCCGCCACCACGTCACTCAGGGTCTTCTTTGTGTCGTCGGCTTTGACATGGCATTTTAGTAGATCGGCCCGTATGTCACTGTTCCGGAGTCCGAAGATAAATTTGTCGCGACTCATCTCATCCGTCAAGGCATCATAGCCACAAAGGCTGCAGTCACGTCGTACATGGGTCTCCCAGTCTTGTATAGACTCGTGAGCACCTTGTGTGGCCAACCAGAAGGTGAATCTGTCCGTCAATAGCGAGGAAGTGGCTGTGCCGGTGTAATGTATTCTGAGCCGTTCCATCCAGACCCATGGCTTTGCCTTGTCTGCAACCGGGATCTGGGGCTCTATGCTGTACCGGATGACCTGTAGTGCCTCATCCGGCATGGACGATCGGAGCGCCGCGATCTCCATCAGTGGCTTGGCATAATACTCGACTCTATGAGTCGCCAGGTCCTTGGCCAAATCTCTGTATTCGGCCTCTGTACAATAGTCATGGAACCTCATCTCAAAATTTTTAAAGTTCTCTGAGATGTTCCCTGACAGGCTAAGTTCTGGTTTTCTAGGCCTAGACATAGTGTAGATGAAGGTGGGTCCTGATCTGAGTTGGAACAATTAGGGCTACTAGTGTGCTAATTACTATTAGATCTGGTGCAATTAGGCCTACACTATAATTTCCACTTCCAGACAGTCTGAATGAAAATTGAAGGTGATACCCACTTGTGACTTGCTGGTGACTCTGGCTCTTGACAGCTCCTGTGTTTGAAACTGACCCCACTTCTGACACCAAGTTGGAGCATACAAGCTGTGAGTCAGAGTGATGTTAGACTTCTTTATTATCAGTTGAGTTACCAGTAGATCTACATCAATACATGTTGGGACACTGTCTGCCATGTGCGCTCAAGTCTGCCATCTTGGATTCTGGTGTCGCACCTCCGATGCGCCCCCCAACAATAATCGGAATGCAAGAAATGTCGATTTATCGATTCTGGGGGTATTAGGGAGTGCTCATTTTTTAACAACAGGGGGGGGGGGGGGCGGTGAGATTTTGCGTGCATCGCGCGAAATTTTTTCACCCCCCCCCTAGAGGGGTCGAAATTTCCCCCCCCCCCCCCGGCAGGCCGAAAATCGCGCGCGTTCGCGCCCCTTTGTAGCATAGTAACGCGCTGGCTTTTTCCCTCAAAACGGGTTAAATTTTTTTGACCCCGCCCCAAGAGGGGTCTACATTTTTTACCCCCCCCCCCCCCGGTCAAGGGGTCCAAATGTTTTACCCCCCCCCCAAATCCACCACCCCCCCCCTGTTGATAAAAAATGAGCACTCCCTTAGTTCATCTAATCTGAACTCGTCGCTGCGGGCCGTGATCTGATGGTGCCCTGACTAGTTTGGAGAGTTGGATGCTGCACAACTAGGGGGTATCGATGACGTCCCTAAGTCCAGCCTGCTGAGCCTAGTCTGTTCGTGCCCCGGGGGGGCCACTCCCTATATGATCTATAGTAACCATGTGCGTACACAAAATCCCAGGAAAGGGGTGCTGTTTTTAGGCCAAGGATAGCCCAAGAATATCCAACTATTAAAAAAGTCCAAAAGTTCTTGTTAAAAGGGGTATATTTTTGCTGGATTTGGCCCAAATTTAGGGTGGTATCCCGCCAAAAGGGGTCCAATTTTGCCCAATTTATGTAGGTATCCCGCTAAAAGGGTTCCAATTTTGGCCATTTTAGAGTGTCCCGTAAAAAGGGGGGCGGTTTTGGCCAATTGAGGGTGGTGTCTCACTGAAAAGGGGGCTGTTTTTTCACATTTTAGGGGGCAATCCCGCCAAAAGGGGGGTGTTTTGGTGGATTTTTGTCCCGGTAAAAGGGGTCCAAATTCAGGGTGATGTACGCACATGGTATCCAGAAATATAAGAGTGGCCCCCCCGGGGTTCGTGCCAGACCATAACAGTAGCCGGGCTGTGTTATGACAGGGCCCCATCAGATCTGCCCGCAGCGACGAGTTCAGATTAGATGAACTAGCTGAGCCTGAGTAAGTGAGCAGTCTGCAATGTATAATTTACACTGTAGGCCTATTGGTATTTTATTAGGGAGTGCTCATTTTTTAACAACGGGGGTGGGGGGGGGGGTAAAACCTGTTTTGAAGGAAAAAGCCTGTGCGTTACTATGCTACAAAGGGGCGCGAACGCGTGCAATTTTCGGCCTGCCGGGGGAGGGGGGGGGGGGATAAATTAATTTTGACCCCTCTAGGAGAGGGGGTGAAAAAATTTCGCACGCTCCGCGCAAAATCCCCCCCCCTGTTGTTAAAAAAATGAGCACTCCCTTAGGCACGGCAGGGTTTTATAAAAAATAATTCAGAAAATTTCAAAAATGGCATAGGTGGACACCATACGGTGGGAGTAGTGTGGGAAATTACTTTTTATTGTGAATTTATATCATTTAGATAGTTCAAACAGCCAATTGGTGAGGGTGTCTGACACAGCAGAAAGTGCAGAATCTGCCCGAGGATTTTCCACTATCATTAGGCCTACCGTCCCATTACCGGGTAGCTTTGTTTCTTTTCTATAGGCCTAGTCTCCCTGGACCAGCAACTATTATCAATCTCACCCAATACCGACACTTCAGGTGTTTTAGAAGGCATTAGCAGTTGGAATTTTATAAATATATTTAATGGCTCTCTTTTAGCAGGGTGACAAAGTTGAGACTACCGTAAAAGGGGGCTATATTGGCCTAGTGGGGCTATAGGCCTATTGGCCACCAATCAAAAAAAAATTTAGATTTTTGGTATGAATCCATGAAAATATGAAAAAGTCTGACTTGTCCCGAACTTTCATCACTGGAATATATTTTAGGATAGATGGCAATACTTAAACTATTTACAAGTTCCATATTAAGTCATCTTTAAAGGGACAATATCAATAAATAATAAATTTTTGCATTTTCTCAGAAAATATTAGGCCTAGCTATTTGATGAAAAAAATGGCCAATAAAAAGTGATATGGGGCTATTTTGGCCGGTCTCATGTTGGAATTAGTAGGGCCTATGTCTCATTTAGGGTCTAAAAAAGTACCTTAATATTCATCTAACCATAAAATACTCAACATAGTCAATTTCGGCAGGTAATTTTACCTGGGAATGGATTCTTTAGTAAAGATTCGTGAATGATAAGAGGAAAAATCTGATGTATTCAAATTGATATATGGCATTCTAATTGTTCAGACTACCGGTAGGCCTACCAAATTCCATAAATTTTATGCATTTTGTAGTGAATTTTGTGAAAATTCTGCCTTTAAACGTGTTTATGAAATTAAAGCATAGGATGATGTCCGCAAACCTCAATATCACTTTCAAATAGTGTCAGACCCTCTCAGGGGTGTCAATAACGAGTCGGCCCTCACTTCCTCGAATTTGGAAAATGCAAGGAAAAATGTCTGAGGAAGCAAATTATCCGAGGAATTAAGTCCAAATATAATGGAACATATAGGGGAGGTTGCCAGGCACCTGTCCGAGGAAGTGAGGGATCCGAGGAAGTAAATGTTCGAGGAAGTAAGGGTTGACTGTATATGTACAGATTTTGCATATAACATGCAGTCTAAGATGACCAAAAATTGCCGCTGAGGTGGCCAAAATAGCCCCATTTCGGGGGCTATTTTGGCCACCCTTGTTTTTCCTCAAAAATGGTACTAGGACACTGACCAAAATCAGTATTTCCATATAAAACAACATATTGGGATTAGTTCTTACAGAAAAAGCTTGCTTTATTGGAAATAATCAAGAATCAAAAGAAGAAAAATCACAAAAACTGGCCAAAATAGCCCCCATTACCGTTGACTACAGTTTAAGGTAAAGGTTAACGACGAGGGGCATTGGCGCTTAACCGTTTGTCACAACCGTGACCCGACCTATTTATTTAGAAATAACAAAAAGGAAAAAAAAAAAAAAGTCTCTGCTGGCCTGCTGCTGGCCTTGCTGCCTGCTTGCTTGCTGCTGGTACCTCCCCTCCCCTGGAGAAGAGTTCCATGGCTGGTGCCGGGGGAGGCACTAGGTGGCACTGGTAGGCCCACTAATATGGGAATAACTTCCCCAATGGAAGTTATGCCCGACATTACCGTTGACTACAGTTTAAGGTAAAGGTTAACGACGAGGGGCATTGGCGCTTAACCGTTTGTCACAACCGTGACCCGGCACACCCAAACTGGAGTGAAGTTGGAAGAGAGGGGGGTAGGTGTATGTCTTTAGTCTCAGTAGTTGCTTGCCGCGATAAGTGCATCTGTAATTTTCCTGTCCATGGCTATCCTTGCCGACATGGGCTTGGCGAGGTATATGAGTGCGGTTAGGGAGGCCCAGTCGCCCACCTGCCTTATGTCCTCCAGGGGGATGCCCGACTGGTGGAAGAACGCTGCCCCCGCCCTCAGCATGCTGTGTATACCCTGCACGTTCCGGTGCCCTCAATCAGCCCCTTGAGGAACTTGAGCAACGGGGGGTACGTCAGCGGTACTCGGTGGGAGCCTCTCCTAACCAGGAAGAGGGGAGCGGAGGGGTCAGCCGGAGAATCCGAGAGGTGACGCCTTAACAAGGAGGCGGCGCACAGTGGAGAGTCGGCGGTGTAGGTGATGGGCACCAGGTGCTCCCGCGGGCCAAACTGTATAGTCATTGAACTGCTAATGCGCAGCATCACCCCCCAGGGGTAGAACCTGACCGAGCTTCGTCGCATGAAGTGGCCGGTTACGTCCTTGAAGGTCGCTGGTACGAGGTTGCTCTTCCGCAGTAGTGAGCGAAAGCTGGTGACCAGACAGGCCCACATTACACAGTCATTATGATTTTTGAAGTTTACTAGGCGGTACATGGCGAGTAGATCGGACACCGTGACCGTCACCCTGGTCGGTGTCGGGTCGCCCAGCATCCGGCGGAGTCCCCTCAGCATTGCACTAAAGGCAAAGTCCTGCCTAATAAATTGCACATCATACCCAAAATATTTGCTCAGACTGATGACACCGCTAACGTAGTTGTCTATGGTGCTAAATTTGAGGCTGTCCGAGAGAAACATTATGTAGCGTGACATGGTACGGCTATCGGTTGGTAGCACCCTGACCCCGAGCCAGGTGCAGAATGTTATGAAGCGCTTCCACTGCGAGGCTTTGGTGCGCCAGGTGGCGGGGGACCAGACGTGGGCTCTCGCCTCTGCCGCCATCCGGTCCAGGAGCATGCATCTCTGGTTTGCCCCTGCAACACAGGGAATCAGGGAATTTGCTGTTATCGAATAATAATCTGGATAGGGCGTCTGCGACCACATTAACGTGGCCCGGAATATGAGTTGCTGTGATATGACAATTATAAATAACAGATAGCCAAAAGACCCTTCTAAGGATAATCATCGTCGTGTCATTCTCGCTACGGCCCGTGTTTATAGCGGAAACCACCTGTGTGTTATCTGAGAACACAACTACTCTGCTGTCTGTCATGGAGGGGCCCCACCTCCACAGAGCTTCTATAAGGGGGTAGAACTCCTGTATATTAATATTTGCGGGGATCTTCATGTCCGGCTCGGAACAGAAGTGGCCGTGCTTGTCTTCCCTGCTACTAAGAGGACCTTCCCAGGCACCCGCGAGCCAGTCCTGTTCGAACACGACCCCATAGCCTCGGCCTGAGGCATCCATAGCTAGAGTTAACTCCTTCTTGCTATCTGGGTCGATGATACGGGCCTCCCAGTTGAACCATCTGGCGAAGCCCTGCCACCATACCAAGTCTTTCTTGAACCCTTTACTTAGTGTTATGTACCTCTTGTTCGCTGGGAAACCACTCAGCATCTTGATCTTCCGCTAAGAGAACGTCCTGCAGACTTTAAAGACAGACGAACAATGGGACAGAATGCCACACAGTTTTTGCAGTTGCTTTCGTGTTGCCTGACGGCGACCGTGAAAGAACGATAGCTCTTGCTCCAACCTTTGCAGCTTATCCCCCGGCAGTCTCAGCTTCATGTTGATACTGTCTATTTCTATGCATAAGTATCGCTGTATCCTCGACGGGGAAGACGCCTTCTTGTAAGCTATGTAAAACCCTAATTGCCTGAGTAGCTCATGGAGGACACGTTGGGATTCCGTGCATTGCCTCTCGCTAGCAGCTAATAATAGGAAATCATCCAGGTAATTGAAACACATGTGGCCCTGACGGCGCATGTACCTGGCAACGGCATCCGTGAGTCTATTAAAAATAAAAGGAGCTGCTCTTGTGCCAAAACAAATACAATTGTCCACCATGTAGGTGTCAGACCCGTCCAACTTCCACTTCAATCCCTGATAATTCTGGTCTTCAGGTCTGATGAGTACCGAGCGGTACGCTGAAGCAATATCAGTCACCGCCATGTAGTACGACGGACGGAGAATCTCGCACACGTCGTCTATTCTAGCAAACTTGAAGTGTCGAAAAGTGGAAGACATATGGGAATTAATGGACAGTCCGTCGGGCCTGCTCGCATCGGTGATGGGCCTGAAACCCCCGGTAGCCTTGGGAACAGCACACATGTGGGTTTCTCTCGCGACACGCTGAGTTTCCCGCAGCCCAGCTCCTCTTTCAAGAGCTTATCAATAAAGTCAAAATTATCTACCGAAGCTGACGAATAGTTTTTTACCTCATAACTGTCTACCCGTGCATGAGGGTCAACCATCTTGAACCCATGTAGGACACCATCTAATATAAAGTGACAATTTTCATCTATGACATCGTGCCCCAACAACATGTCCCTCCAGCCTGCTGGCTTCAACTGCGACACAACCCCCTGAACCCTGTGTCTGCAGCTAATGTCCCATAGAGGGATATAACCTTTATAAATGTCTAGTAGGGCATCTATACTACTTGTGCATATTAGCTCTTCACATGTATGAGAGTGAATGTCTTCCATACATGAGGTGCCGACATCCGCTTTGTTGCCCGCGGAGTCGTGCTCTTCCGTGCCTCACGGGTTACGCTGCTGGCCCCCCTGTTGGCCGTAGTTCTGGGTTTGCTGGCCATAGTAGGGATGCTGCTGACCCTGGTAACTACCCTGGCTCTGAGGTTGCCCCCCTTGGTTGTAGGGGTTGTGTGCACATCCTCGAGCCCCGTGCGGGCCACCGCAGACCGCACACGAGTGTTGTTTCCTGCATAACGCCCAATCGCACGCCGTAAAGTTGAACCGCTTGCACAGGTGGTCAGGGCAGTCGATCCTGAATTTTCCCTGACTTGACGGCCTAGCTGGTGGCTTGCCCGGGGCCTTGTTTAGAAGAGACATTTGCTTTGCCATCTCCTGTTGCATCTTCACATAGGCCAGAGTTTTGTCCATGCCCATGTTGTTTGCCATCGTGCCGTGGTCAGCCGCGGCAAACTTGGGGATCTGTTTTTTCAGCACCTTGTCGGTCACCTCTCTATCATACTGGCATATGGCCTTCATGCAATAGGTGGACTTTATCTCTTTCAGGGCGATGAATTTCATGTGATCTAGGTATGACAAGGGGCTTAAGTCGGGATGATCGGCTATGATCAGGGCCTGCGTGACATTAATCATACCGTAAATTAATTCCCTATATGACATTTCGCTGTAGTCTTTGTCAGCTGGGAGGTGGTAGTCTGGCCTAATCCACAGCTTGGACCTTTCCCTCATGCTAGCCTCATTAGCTGCATGTAGAGAGGCCAGGATATCACCCTCCACAGCTGACTTACCTGACGCGACGTTTCTGAAGAGGCCATCAACATCACCCGACTGTAGGCCCATGTTGCTGAAGCCCAATCCCGCCGTAGCTAGCCCAGTGTGCAGGGTGTGGCTCGCCCCCAGATTTATGCCTAGCCCACCTGCCGATGGCAGAATTATGGTCCGCCATCTTTGTTTGCGCATGCGCGCCGAGCTGCTGCTTCGCGGACAGAGACGGAAAACTTCGGTCGGAGTCTTCCCCGGGTAATGCGGACAGGTTGTGGCCGCTGGTGCCCTGGTCCGCGTAGTATAAGGCTGTTCCGCGGGCCGCTGCAATCCGTCTCTGCCTTGCACGGCCTCAACAACACCGCGGAAGGCGGCCTCTGCCAGGTTCGTATCTCTTTCAACCCGGTTATCACTTGCCCTGAGTCCTGCTACCTCCATCTCTGCCTCTTTCAACCTCTGGGTGCGCTTTAAATCTTCTCTGGCTTTCTCTTTGATTGTCAAAGCTTCGATCCGGTCTAAAGCTTGCTGGAGCTCTACCTCCCGGGCCGCACTGTACTCCGCAGCCTGCTCGCTGTGTTGGCGGGCCGTACCGCCCGGGGATGCCGGCGAGGCAGAGCTGCCCTGGCCGGTCTCCTGCCGGCCCTGGGAGCCGCCATGGTCGTCCTGTGCCGGTGCAGGCTGGTCCTGCCCCTGCAACACCTTCCTGGGGGTACCCTTGTCTGGGTTTGGGGCATTGCATCATTTTGATACCAACCATGCCTAATATATCAATATAGGCCTACAAGGTGTGGCCAGGAGTGATATCTTTTTTGACCACAGGTGGTGGATTTAATTTCTGTGGGGAAGCGGGGGTAAACAATTAGACTATCGTCGTATCGACAATATTCACTGTAAAGAATGTGATGAAGTCTGTGATGACATCACAGATGCGTGTACACAACATCCCCCTTTCTTTATAAGAAGTTTGAAAGTTTATGATATATAGTTCACTGTGGATACTATGTTGCTGGAAGAAAACTGGTTATTACAATAATAAGAACATAGTCATTAAAACAAGAATAAATTTGTTGTCTCTACAGTGTCACTAAAATTAAATATGGATTTCAGTCCTGAGAAGCTGTGTCTATAGATCCATTGTGTCCCTTGGCCTGGAGATCCTTCTGGCTCTAGTGATATAACTATAAGCCGCTGGTGTCTGTGGTTCATCCGCTTTCGCTCCTTCAGGGCCTCTATCCACAGGTTCTGGCTCAGGCACTGGTCCCAATGCCGCCTGATCATTGTTCTCACTGGCTGGGTCGCTGACCGGTGGTGTCTTTGTCGACTGCTTCAATAGGTGCCTCTGATTGGGTCGGTATGTGTGACCATCCTCGGTCCTTACAACATATGAATGGGGTGATAGTGGGGCGGGTGTCGCCATCACAGTGGCGTTATCCCAACAAGGTTTGTGGCCAGTGGTGCACATCCGTATCTGCTCCCCACTGTGTATGGGTGGAAGATCCTTTGCAGCATTGTTATACTGATGTTCCTAAGAGGCATGCTTCGCCTCAAACATTTCCTCCACTGCTGCCGGGCTCACAACCACTGGTCTCTGCTGTCTTTCAGTGTTAGGAACCATGAACCGCAGTCTCCTGGAGTAGAGCACCTGCGCTGGAGATGCAAGTCCATGTACAGGGGTGGTCCTCAGCTCTAGAAGGGCCAGGTATGGATCTTTTTTGTCCTGTTGTGCTTTCTTTAGCAAGTTCTTCACAGTTTGCACCATACGCTTAGCCAAACCATTTGACTGTGGATATGTTAGGCTTGATGTGACGTGTTCAAAATGCCATTTCACAGCGAACTCTGCAAATTCAACACTGGAGTACTGCAGGCCATTGTCACTGATCATCCTGAGGCAATGGCCATGACATGCTAGCACTGCCTTGATATTTGCTATCACTGATTTGGAGGTAGTGTCTGTTAGATGTTCGACTTCTACAAAGTTACTGTAGTAGTCCACCACGAGCACATAGTCTCGACCATGAAGAGTGAAGAGATCTGTAGCAACCACTTGCCATGGCAGACTAGGGGCTTGGTGGCTGATGAGTGTCTCCTTCTGATTGGCATTACAGTGTTGCTGGCATGTCCCACAGGTAATGACGGTAGTGTATATCAGCATTCATTCCCGGCCAGAATATAGCAGATCGTGCCTGGACTCGACACTTTTCAATGCCAAAATGGCCTTCATGTATGTTCTCCATCATTTCTTTACGTAGTGCCTTTGGAATAACCATGCGATCGCCCTTGAATATGATACCATCAGCAAATGCGAGTTTATCTCTATAGTTCCAGTAATCCAGAACTGCTCCGGGACATTCCTTCCGCTGTGCTGGCCACCCTGTCAAGATGATGTGCTTCAGCACCTGCATGTTCTGGTCACTAGCTGTGGTTGACCTGAGCTCAGTTAGTTTCGGGTCGTCACTCCGTGGTGGAACGGAGCCCACCACCAGGTTTCTGCTAACGCAGTCTGTGACTGGGATATCCTTCCTCGGCTTGTACACCACGTCAATGTCATACCTGTACCACTGGAGCTCTAGAATCATTGTTTGGAGCCGTTTGGGTGCTGCTGATATGGGTTTGCAGAGGATCGATTCCAGAGGCCTGTGGTCTGACTCCACTGTCGTTTTTCTGCCATGTACGTACTGGTGGAACCGGAGCATCCATGCACAATAGCTAGCATCTCACGCTCAATCAGGGCTCAGTTACCCTTGGGCGCATCTAATGCTCGCGACGCATATTCAATCGGTCGGCCATCCTGCATAAGTGTCGCTCCTGTGGCCTTCTCAGAGGCGTCTACCTGCAGTGTTAGTGGCTTGTTGGGGTCATAAAATGCCAGGACCGGGGCCTTTGTGATGATCTCTTTGAATTGAATTGAATTGAATCTTTTATTGAACGGTAGCATTGTTAGACACTTTCCGCCCGGACAATTCCTTTTACATGTGCTCAGATTTAGTTGAATACATTTGAATTAATGATTCAAATTCTTTTATGGTACGTATATATACTATCATTATTGATATGCCAGGCAATATACTTTGCTGACTGATATGTTTGTCTTCAACGTCATTTTCTCCATTCCGCAATGTTCTCATGAATGTCACACTTCAGTGTCGATGTAGCATATATGCACTCACATTAGTACACAGTAGCATGTGGTCTCATTAGCCAGTCAACTTACATGTCAGTCAGTAAATGGGCCAGTATTATTAGCATGATTCATTTATCACATAATCGTTTGCAGGTTACTATCAGTAGTTTAGTAGTTGACCGGATATAACTCATTCAAAGCCCCATTAAACTCCTCATCGGTTTTGAGTAATTGGACATTCAAGTCCAGTGTGTTCCATAGGGCTACTCCTCGATAGGATGGCCCCTTTTGATAGAAGGAAGTCTTTGGCTGCATCATTCTGAACTTCAGTTTTCTATCACCTCTGGTCCTTGCATGCACTCCCACTGTGGCTTCATCCCGGAGGGCCTGTTTCCACATGATCTTAGTCAGTTATCTTTTCCGCCTGTCTTCAAGCATAAGGACCCCAGTTGTTGTGTGTAAGCGTTAACACTGACTTCTCTCATCCTGCTCTTCGTACATATTCTGAGCGCCCTATTTTGTAGTTGCTGTAGCTTTGTAAGTTCTGATTGGCAAGCACTTCCTGTGTAGAAACTGCAGTAGTCCATAACAGGTCATAACAGGTGCGACCATGCTCTTGTACACTGTCAGCAGTCATTTGGTACTCTCTTCCTTAGTCGACCTAGTTTGAACACTTTGTTGCCAACAGATTTCTTGACTATGCCAATATGTGGCTTAACTGTTAAAGGTCCATATAATTCAACCCCTAAGTAGTTATATGTGGTCGTGTTGGGTAGGATATCATCACCCATTTTGATCTTCAAGTCGCCACTCCTCTCAATGATATGTTTTCTCCCAAAGAACATAGTCATGCTCTTTTCTGTGTTTACAGTCATATGGTTCACAACGCACCATTGGTGTAGCCGGTTAATGTCATCTTGCATGATGATGTCATCGGCATACATTACCGATTTCACATTCTGGAGGCTGTCACATGTCGTTTATGAATAAGACGAATAGTTGACAAAACAAGCAGCTGTTACTAGCCTGTCATCTCTAGCAGCGAATAGATCTTTCAGTACTTCAAATACTGCATTAGCCGTGCCGCGCCCCTTTCATCTTGGCGAATGCTAGGTCCTTCTGGGCATCCCACACAGACTCTGTGTCCTTTCTCAGGAGGTCTCGCATTGGGGCAGTAATGCTGCTCAGATTAGGTGCAAACTTTGCGAGGTAATTCACCATCCCAAGTATGGTTTGGAGTTCTGCCTTCGAGGTGGGAGCTGCCATATGAGTGATCGCCTCGACCTTCTTGGGGTCAGCCTGGATACCGTTGTCAGATATGATGTGGCCATAGTATTTCACTTGTGACACATTGAAATGGCATTTATCCAAGTTTTACCCCCTTTGACTGTGCTCACGAGGACGTTGGAATGTTGTATGGAGCGTTTCCAAGTGTCTCTCCCGAATTGTTCCGGCCACGAGTACATCATCACTGATGCCTTTTACTCTGGCTAGCCCCTCATAGGTCTCATCCACACGCCTCTGGAATATGTCCTGGGCACAGTTGATACCGAAAGGCATACGTAGGTACCTGTAAGGCGTGCTAGGATGATACATCGTCCAGCTGAATCTGCCAGTAACTGCAGCGGGCATCGAGCGTAGAGAAATATTTGCATCCTGACAGTCTGCTAGTGACATCATCCAGGGTTGGAACTGGGTAATGTCGTCGTTTTATTGCCTTGTTCAGATCTTTGGGATCCAAGCATACCCTTTATTCACCTTTGTTTTGTGAACCACCACCATGGAGCTAACCCAGTCTGTGGCTTTGGTGACCTTCATAACTATCCCATGACTCTCCAAACGATCCAGCTCAGCCTTGACTTTGTCACGGATGTATACAGCCACCGTGCAGGATGCATGTATGACTGGCTCAGCTCCTGGCTGCAAACTGATGTTATGCTCAGCAGGAAACTCTCCTATCCCCTCAAAAATGTCAGCGTATTCTGAAATCAGGGCATTGATAGCAGGGTCGTTACCACTCGTATCATACTCTCGTATCCCAGCTTCCTGTTCATCGATGGACATAACAAGCTGTACCAGATTCATGTCCACCCACGCCCTCAGTCCAAGAAGTGGGGGTGCCTGTGCGTTGACAACGTGGAACTGTAAATGCTGCCTATCACCCTTGTGTGTGCATTCTAAATCACAGACTCCCAATGTATTTAGGGACTGCCCTCCATATCCATGAAGCGTGGTCTTACTCAATATGAGCGGCTGCTAGACATGCAGTTTGTCAAACATGGATTTGGGTAGCACATTGACCTGTGCCCCAGTGTCTACCTTAACCCTTTAGGGCCGAGCATCGACTATAGTGGATGCCATGAACAGCCGACCATAGACTATAGTCAGGGGCGTGGCAACCGGGGGGGGCGGGGGAAGGGGGAGGACATGTCCCCCCCCCAACTTTTGACCAACCTCAAAAAGGGTCAAACCAAAAAGGTTAAGTGAAAAGAGGTCAAAAAGGGTCATAATATATACCCCTCAGTCCCCCCTACTTTGAAACTGCTTGCCATGCTCCTGATAGTTGATGCCATGAACGGCCGAGCATCGACTATAGTTGACATAACTCTATGGTAATCAGCAAAAGCTCGGCCCAGGGAGAGTTCCTGTGAAAAGGTCTCGCCTTCATCACCAGCAAATACTATTTTTGGTCGGCCTTAAAGGGTTAAACTTGATGGTCACGCCATGGCATTGGATGTGGACAAAAGCCTGGTCTGTGGTGCACGCTGCTGACGCTGACTTGACCACATCTATGAAGAAATTCCCGCCTGCATAGCTAGCACTGTCATCTGGGGATGGTTGCACTGTGTGGACTGCATGTGAGCGGCAGACCGCCGCAAAATGGTTGTACCTCTTGCAGTTACCGCATCTCTTCCCTCTGGCAGGGCAACTCTTCATGCTGGGATGAGAGTCCTGGTTGCAGTTAGGGCACAATTCAGCCCATGGCCTGGACTTCTGCAGCCTCTGAGCCACCCATGCACTTCAGGTGCCGTTTAGTGCTCTCAAGAGCACGAGCAATGTTCAGAGCTGCAAACAAGTCAATGTCATCTCTGCTATCCAGGTACCGTTTCTTTGTCTCATCGCTGTTGGTGCCGAGCACCAGTCGGTCACGTAGCATTTCATCCACAAACGCTGCTGGGAAAACTCAATCCTTGACAAGGAGTCTTAGTCCCATGAGGAAACTCATGGGACTAAGACTGTGAAAAGGTCTCGCCTTCAGCACCAGACTAAGACTTACACTGGTGGCATATTTTACCACCCCCACCCCCTCCCCCCCCCCACACCTGGTCAAGGGCTCAAGGGGTAATCTTAAAATCCTTTGCATCCTCAACAGATCAACCAGGTCCCCCCCCTATTCCTTAAGCTCTGAGCCCCCTCCCCACTCCTCTAGAGGGGTCAGCATTTTCTTCGAGGCCACCCTCCACTCTACAAATCTACAAACCCTGTTGTTGAATAATGAAATCTCTAAAATCCTTGATAACTATTATTTATAACCCTATTCAATCTTTTAATGAACAGGCTGCCTAATACATTCTGGACCACAACAGGGCGTTATCCACAAGAGTTCGTTCTGTCGTTCAAGTCGCCTCGAAGCATTGGAGAAGTTAAATTGGAGACTGTTAATGGTATGTTGATTCCTGGAATTTATAAGACCTTAATTATTTCCCACAGTATAGACCCTCTTGTCCTAGTGCAGGGGGGGGGGGGCAATGTCATGATGGGTGATTTTAATGTAAATTTATTTAAGCAAAAAGAATCCACTGTAGATACTTTCTGTACTAATAATGATATGTTTCAAGTAATTCAAGACATAACTTGTCCTCTGTCTGGAGCCTTACTAGACCATATATATGTCAACATACATAATGTAGCAGACGCTGACACTATTAATTTCAGAATTTCTGATCATGTACCTATGTATATGCTAGTTAAATGTGAGCGAACTAAGATTAAAAAGAAAACAGTAATGGCTAGGTCATATAGACAATATGATATTTTTACTTTTAAGAATAAACTAACTGCACTTGACTGGACTGATGTTGTTAACATGCAGGATCCAAACTCAATGTGGGATAAAATATTAGTAGTTTTAAAGCTAAATCTGGACCCTATGTGTCCTATAAGGAAACTAACCCTCCCTGTGTATACACCTGACTGGTTAACCCCCCCCCCCCCCCTCTATTTGTGGAAGCTATGAGAACTAGAGATGAACTGTATAGGAAAGCTAGACTCACTATGTGTATAGATGACTGGAGAATAGCCAAATTTAATTCATGTCGGGTTGAGACCCTTATATTTAATACAGGGGCGGCGGAAGGTGGATAAAGTTGGGGGGGGCCAGGTCCCAAAACTCAATGAGTGTAGGTTGGAGGGAGTCATAAATAGGGGTCTTGGGGCCACAAGCCTCTGGAAAATTTAGGAATTTTCCTTTAAAATTGACGCATTCGGAGTGGTTTGAATGATCTTTAGAAATTTTTGAGAATTTACACTTGCATTGATGTGTTCTGATGGAGTTTGAGCTTGTCATTTGTGAAAATTTTAGGAATTTTATCATGAGAATAGTGTTTTCTAGGGTTTCTGAGTTTGTTTCCCAAAAAGTTGGGGGGGCCAAAACATATTTTGACCCCCCCATCTTTAAAGTTGGGGGGGGGGGCTGGCCCCCTGGCCCCCCCCCCCTGTTCTGCCGCCACTGTAATAGCAGGAAAAATGATATACAAAGATTACTGGTGTACTGTAAGGATGACCCTGCCAAATTTTGGGAAGCCATTCGTAGGCTATTAACTAATAAGACATCTGCCACACTTATTAAATTAAGAAGTAATACAACCAACCTACTGGTCCCCCCCCCCCCCCCGAGGAATGCGCTGAATGTATAAACTCCTTCTTTTCTACTGTGGGTGCAAAGCTGGCTGAGTCACTACCGCCACCTTGTGTGGACCAACCTAACCAAACGAATCCATACAGTACTCCAGAAGTGAATCATGAGTTGCTTCTTCCTTTATCTTATTTAGACTTGATTAAGTTTCTCAAAATGATTGATATAAAAAAATCATCGTCCATTCATCATTTTAAGTCATTTGTATTGAAAGATGCTTTCATGAGTGTACCGGATGTTATTTTAAGAATGTATAACTTGTGTTTATCCACGCAAACTTTTCCCTTGAAGTGGAAATTAGCGACTGTTGTACCCCTTCTTAAGAAACCAAACTCTTTCGATGTAAATGATCTCAGACCTATGAGCTTACTCCCCCTTCCTGGTAAAATATTAGAAAAAATTGTATGTACAAGGCTTCAGACATATATGACTGACTTTGATTTGTTAAGCCCGAGACAGCATGGATACCGTAAGGGTCACTCAACGCAGTCTGCTAATGGGGAACACCTTGAGACTATTATTAATAATATTTAACTTATAAGCCTACCTACTGTCTCTATCTAGATTACAAAAAAGCTTTTGATACAGTCTCACATTTAAAATTAATTGAAAAATTATCACTTCTCGGACTAAGTAATTATTCGGTAAAATGGTTCAAAAGTTATTTATATCAAAGAAAACAGAATACAATAGCTAATAATTCCCTCTCTACATTTAAACAGATAACCTATGGTGTTCCTCAAGGGTCTATAATGGGCCCAGTACCTTTTTCTATTTATATAAATTCTTTACCAAAAGTTTATAATAATTTTGATATCACTTTATATGCTGACGACACGGTAATTTCTACCACCTCTGCTGCTCATATGCAAGAATCTCTACATCTTATCTCACAATGGTGCCTAGTTAATAGTCTAACTATCAATGAAAAAATGACTAAATGGATGCCTTTTGACAATACAAATGCTATAGTACCTGCCTTCACATTGAATAATATTATTATTGAGCGTGTGTATACTTTTACCTACCTGGGACTAATTCTAGACCCTGATTTAAAATTTGTTGAGCATAGAAGAAGCACTGTCAGAAATATTAGACATAAAGTGATACAGTCTGCTAGAACGAGACCTTTTATTGATGTTCCTATAGGGGTGGATATATATAAGTCAATGGTTTTACCTACTTTTGATTATGTTGACTATGTGTGGGACAGATGCAATATAGGGGAGAACAGGGAGTTACAATTACTACAAAATAAGGCACTGCGCCAAGCATATCGTGTTAAACTAGAAGAAGACCCTGTCCATAATACTGACCAATTGCATGTATTAGCCAACTGTGTTAAACTAGATATTAGACGAGATATGCACCTCTTATTTTATGCACATGCTGGAGGAGTAATGTGCTACCTGGCTAATAAGATATATCCCTACTCTACGGTTTTAGAAGAAGAATGTATCATGAATGACAACATTGAATGTCTGACCGTCCTGATCTCTATTCCGAAAAACAAGAAGATGAAAGTCCTCACTGTGTACAGGCCTCCCCAGGGGGACCCAAAGCAATTCACCCTAGCACTAACTCCGCTCATAAAACATGCAAAGGAGGAGATCTGGATTTTAGGTGACTTCAACTGTGATTTCAAAGACTCTGAAGCACCTAAAACAATTGAGATAAAGGACTTCTGCAGGGACAACTCACTAGAATGGCTTATAAGTGCAAGTACCAGACCAAATGGTGGTGAAGGTACTGTTCATGATAACATAGTGACAAACTGTAAGTTTGTGAAGAAAAGCTGGGTGGGAGACGCTTTAATAAGTGACCACTTGCCTATCTTCGCTGTCAGAAAGAAACAAAGAAACTCTTTTGATACTACTGAAATAACCTATGGTAAATATAGGAAAGAAATCCTGGAGGCCTACTTAGGAGGAATAGACTGGACACACTACTACTCCATGACTGATGTTTCAGAAATGTGGGAATACATAGAAAGTGCACTGAAATTTTTCCTGGACGACTTCTGCCCGGGAAGGAAATATAAAGTGAAAGACTATGGCAAAATCTGGATGACCCCAACTATACTAGAAAGAATAAATGTGAGAAATGGCTTAGTCAGAGCGTTCAAGAAATTCCACAGAATTGAAGACTCTCGAGAAACTCCCGTGGTATACATGTGACTGAATTGCTAGAGAAGCTAAAAAAGGACCCAAGGCGTTTCTGGGCTGAGTTGAACAAACTTTTAAAGGTCCCTAACTCTACTCTAACTCCTGTTCTGACACACCCAGAAACGAAAGAGCCAGTCAAAGATGTGCCTAATTACATAAATGACTACTTCAGCACCATTGGTGACGTGCTGTATGGAAAGCTAGATCTCCCACCCCACAGCTATACTCCCCCTGATGACTCATACACAGAGATGCACCCGCCTCCCCCAACTTTCACAGAAGAAACAGTCAGGTGCCTTTTCAAAGAGCTTGACACCTCTAAGCCAACGGGCTTAGAAAACATAAATGCTACTACATTGAAAGATGCCCTACTGTTTCTAACACCGCAGATGACTGTGCTCTACAACAAATCCATAAAAGATGGTGTGTTCCCAACAAACTGGGCCAAGGCGGTGGTGACCCCTATCCCTAAATCTGGCAAGTTGGAAAACGTGAAGAACTGGAGGCCAATCTCCATATTGCCTGCTCCCAGTAAAGTCCTAGAGAAGCTAGTCCAGTCTTACTTTGTAGAAATACTGGAAAAGTCTAACCTGTTGTCACCGGCGCAATGTGGTTTCCGGAAAGAACACAGTACCGCAGAGGCCATCATAGACTTCACAGAGGATCTCTTCATAGCAAAAGATAGACAGGAAGTAGTGGCCACCTGCTTCATTGACATCTCCAAAGCGTTTAACAGCATAAATCACATGCCACTACTCAACCTAATCAAAGCCATTGGACTGCCTGTTTCTATGCTAAGCTGGTTTGAGAGTGGCTGGTGGCGAGGAGTCAGAGAGAAGAAATGAGGCCTATGGCGTCGCTCAAGGGTCTGTGCTAGGCCCCTCCCTTTTCATTTTCTTTATTGACAGCATAGTACAAAGTGTAAGGTACTCTAAAATAAAACTATATGCTGACGACATTGTGTTATATACAGTCAACTCTAATCAGGACACCCTTGGGACTATCCAAAACTGGCCACATTAGCGAGGTGGCTGCACTAGAGGGAGTCAATGCTAAGCCTATGAAGAACATAGAACGCAGGCTTAGAACTATTATTTTCATTACAGTATTCAAACTGGGGCCCTTGATGGGCGGGGGGGGAGGTCCCCATGTCGCCATATCGATTTTAAGAAATGCCCATGTCGCCATATCGATTTTAAGAAATGCCCCATGTCCCATGTCACTATCTATTTTTTTCCTCATGTCCCATGTCACTAAGGCCAAAAATGCCCCATGTCGCCGTGTCAAATTTAAGGAGCCAAGGCCTTTAAACTAGCAGTGTCCCAGAGTTGTATGAAAACAGGTTATAATATCGATATCTGTAGGCTTATGTCAATATTTTATTTGACTTGCTTTACAATGCGGGGGGGGGGGGGGTAGTGAGGAGCTCCGATTCACCAAGACACTAGACATGGTGTGACCCCCCCCCCCACCGTTACCTCCCAATCAGTTAAGCAGAACATGAGCAGGACGTGTCGGGGGGGGGGGAGAGGGAGGGGGGGGGAGCTGCCCTGCGAGGTGATAAAGCTAAACCTCTGCAGCCCCCCCCCCCCATATTCCCCTCAGTGACTACAAATGTAAGCTGAAGCCACATGTAGACTGGTACATGTTGTAATCAGAAATGCAGTTCAATATTTCATTGAATTATTCTTCAAATGGCCGCATTAGAGGAAGTAATTCTTCATTTGGTACTGTAAAATAGGTGGCCGCAGGGCGGGGTGGCCGCATTAGAGGGGTGGCCGCAGTAGGGGGAGTTTTTTACATTAAAATAAAGGGGAAAACAATTGGAACTTTCAAAATATGGCCGCATTGGTGGAGTGGCCGCTATAGAGGGGTGGCCGTTAGGAGGGAGTTGACTGTATACAACAAACAGCAACCCGACACAAGCATTAGCGCAGCTACAGATCGACCTGGACGCAGTCATCCTGGCATGCACAGAGAAAGGCCTGACAATTAACAGAGATAAAACTAAATTTGCGTGGTACTGCTCTACTAGACAATACCTGAGATGCCCCAATGCAACCCCTACCATACAAGGGAAACCACTACAACTAGTAAAAAACTACACCTATCTAGGAGTCATTATAGACAGACATCTCACAATGGAAAGCCAGTCAAAGTCTGTGCCGAAGAGTATTAACTACTTGTGTTTTAAGCTGGGCAAAATAAGTCATCTCATACCCACCTCTGTAGCGCTGGCAATATATAAACAAACTATCATGCCAAAAATAGACTACTGCTCCTTCCTATGGAAACGAATACAAAGTTTATGGTAGCCAAACTGGACAGGTCTCAACATAAAATACTTCGCTGTTGCCAGAAAATGCAGATCCGGGACATATCAATAGAAAAACTGTACAAATTGTGTGAAACACCCACACCTGATGTAAGAAGACGAGAGATAATTTCCTCACTATTCTTCACCAAGTCTAAGTCACTAAAGCAACCTGCAAACCCCCGAACCAGAGCAGAGGGAAAACCATTCTTCACTAGAAGAAGGTTCCGCCTCTTTTCCCACAAGAAAAGTCCCTATGACAGAGGGGCAGCAAATTGGAACAAGCTACCCACCCAGTTACAAGAGGCTGAGGACAAATACACCTTCAAACATCTCCTGAAAGCCTTCTTAGGGATCAAGTTCAAAGGAAAAAAGAAAACTGCAGAAGCTGGGGGCCTGGACCCAGGATGAAATAGGACAAAGGAGACACTCATGTTGATTCACAACAAACTACAAGGAAACTGCTCACTGGAGCCAAAATTCCCCTCCCCTCCCCTCGTCTCCTTACCATCCTACCCTGCATTGATACATTGTAATGTGATGACTTGGGACGCTTGAAGTGACCAGGTCACCCCTGATCGGAGCGCACAATGTGCCGGACTCCCTAGGATTGTCTGTCAATCCTCTGTTTTTACTCCCCGAGAGTATATGTTATGAGTGAGATCACACTCAACCCCCATCAATTCATGAACTTGTTCCTTTTTCCCATGTTTCTGTTTCCAGTCTGCACCATCTTTGCAGCGAAAATGATTTCTGGTCCCCATATATTAAATTTTCTGCCAAACATAAAGTAAATGCGCCACTGTTTTGTAATCCTGTTTATTGCATGAAATTGTCGTATGTGGGCCAGTATTTGTTTGGTAGGGAGAACACATGTAACCTTGTGGAGCTACCTGAATAAACAGGATAAGTACTTTGTACTATCTCAAATCAAAAAAAAAAAAAAAAAAGCTTTTAGCCTTAAGAAACGAGGAAAATATTTTGACGTGAGAATCCTATCCACCAGAAGGCACCACGGTGTCAGGTTAATTGTACCAAGGTCGTTAAAACCAATTGTGGTTAGAAGCTGTCTTTACAGAGCCATCATCAGGAATATGCTCAAAACTGAATATGCTGTCATAGAAGACCTTAATAAATTTAAATTAGCTATTAAGAAAGGATATAATAACTGCTTTATGTAGTTACCGGTATTTAGTTCACATAATATTATAACAAATAATTATCATGTTCTCTATGTAACTTTCATGTTGAAGATCCCTTACAATTGTTCAAAAACAAATCCCCCTCATTACTCATCTCATCTCATCAAAAAATCCCAGATCTTGATGTAATTTAGTTCAGATCGGTCGCACCATTATTTGTAATATGTATGTTATTTTTGTAATAATGCAGTGATAGCCATACCATTAAATTGTATACGTAGCTGAAATACTACTAACTATAGGGGTCCTAGCGGAAGGAATGCAACACGCACATGCTAGGTTTAATGCATTTACTATCTTTTGATGATATGTATTATTTTCCCGAAATAAAACACTTAAAAAAAGAAATATATATATATAACGGGTATATGGAGATAACACAATTTGAGATATCTCTATTCCAAAGTTATTAAGCATGTTAGTGGTTCACGAGTCATGGAAAACACTTCTATGTTGTTGTTTTTTAATTTCAGTAAAAACATTGAAAGTGGAGACCTGTACAGGAAGTGAACCAGTCGACTTCACGGAAAACTGCAGCAAAGGTAACTTACTGACCAAAAACATGTATATCTCCACCCCCATCGCTTTACGGCTAGACCAAAATAAAGTTGGTCGATGGATTTTGAGCACCTAATTTTCCTAAATAAAGTTGTTGTTTTTTTGTGGTTTTTTTTCGCACGCCTCATTTTTTGAAAAATAAAAATTCCTTTTACTTCTTTCTTCTTTTCTTTGCCCTTATCAACTAATTGATTTCTTTGGTATGGGTCCACTAAGAACTAAAAAAACTAAAATGCCTTCTCAAAAAGTAAATTGGGTAGGGCCAAAAAAAATAGGGTCGCAAGTTGTCAAACTGACATGACCTACTATGATAACCATATGCAAATAGAAAATTAATACAATTCCAGCTCCTAACAATATATTTGTTACACGTTTATGTACACAGAAGCAGCTGAGAATGAAGCAGGAATATTGCAGACGTTTAACATGGATCTCGCTGACTGTAGGGACACGACACATCTTCGCTTTGTTATCAAGGATGCCTTTGATCATTTCTGTTGTGTGAAACATGTAGAAGTTCATTAGAACCATCTTGTTTAGCATCAATTGTCGGGATGATATTCAGAATTTCCATTTTCAGAGAGGAAAGGGCCCCTGCTCATTTGTCCTTACTATCAAGAAAGCTAGTTTATAATATGTATCTATGTACGCAGACCCAGGAATTTGAAAATGCGGGGGTCCACCAAACATCAAAGTACCGAAAAGCATCTAGGTGATTGAAATTTAATTGGAAAAACTTTTAAAAATTCCAAAAGTGGGGGTCCAGACCCCCATGATCCACCCACTTGATCCGCCCATGATTATATTTTCATTGAATACATTTTCTATTTATACATATTTTACATATTGTTTGTATTATTGATCTCTTTGCTAATTGATATATAATTGATGTATCTGTATGCATTTTGGTTGAATACAATTTTAAAATAATGTTGTAAGAAAAGTATTGGCTTTTTTCTGGAGATTTTCTTGTGTATGAGGTGTTGTAAAACAGGCCAAAAATCTCCAGCCCCTTATTTACTATATATGTGTATGTGGGTGTGCAGGAAAGTGTGAATGGTGATGGAGACTAAACTGCAGTCCAAACTGATGAGTCGATCAGCAGGGGAGTATCGATCCTAAACCATAGCCGCTTAAGGATGGCATAGTGTGTCAACAGGACAGTGGTGAATGTATATATCTCATGCTGCCTAGACCATAGCCCTTTAAGGGGGCCATATTACTTCAACCTTACAGTGGTACACGCATGCATTATGTGTGGCATCCTGCTTTGCTGGATGTCTTGATACTTTGTATTATTATAAGTGACAACAACTCTGAATCTTTATCTCAGGATGTATTGACCGACCTCCGGTGTATCGCATAACACGCACGATGCACAGACAATTCCCAGACGCTTAGTACCCCTGTAACTCGCAAGGTGGCGCCCCAGTAGCGCTGGTAGCGTTTGCCGCGCTCTGCAGTAGCAGGGCTGCGTCATACGACATCTCCCTTTTTAAAGGAGTATTATGTTAAGACATACTTAGAAGTGTTCTTGAAGTGTTCATGACATAATAGTTACTATGAAGTTACTCTCAAGTAGATATATATGTATATGTATGTCTCTGGAAATAAGTCAGTTTCATGTTACTCAATGTTCAATGTAATAGTCAATGTTCAAACATAATAGACAATGTTTTGTCACTTTAGAATATTTCTGACTTATTAATGTATCTGAAAGGGAACAGTTATTAAACTTCTTCAATCAGTCTCTTGGTCGCGACTCTAGGTCTCGACGACTTCCTTGGTCCCGGATCGGGCACACGGGGTGTGGCACCTCGATCAGGAGTTGGTGGAGTCGGTGGAGGGACCACTGGAGGTATATCAGTGATCTCCACTGGAGGCACATGATCACTAGGCGGTGTGACCACTTTGGTTAGTATGGTGGTCGGATCAATGTTGTCATTTTGTCCGGGCCCGAGATTTCTCGTCATTCTACGGTTACGTCTCACTAGTCCATTCGGTGTTGAGATTATATATGATCTCGGTCCGGGGGCTTTTCCTATGACCTTCCCTTCCACTCGTAGGTCGGGTAGCCATGCTCGGTCTCCTGGTGACAGTTCGTCTGCTTCTGTGACTCGGTGGCGTTGGTTGTAGTTCACTGCCATCTGCTTCCGGTATTCCTTCTCCTTCCTTCGAACCAGCGCTGCATCTGGAATGCGCGGTTTAAGTTCATCCGGGTGACACGGCACCAGTGATTTCAGTCTGCGACCAATGTTCAGCTGAGCCGGGGAGAATCCTGACAGTAGAGGGGTGTTGCGATAAGAAATAAGGGCAAGGTACTCATCGTCAGCCTTATTAAGGATCGCTTTGATGGTTTGCACCGCTCTCTCTACTTCTCCGTTACTTTGTGCGTATCTTGGAGATGACGTGATGTGTTCAAATCCATATTCTGCTGCAAAGTTTTTGAATTCCGCGGATGCGAATTGAGGACCGTTGTCGCTGAACAGTATGTCAGGTATACCCTGATGGAAGAATGCTCTTTTCATCTTCTTTACTGTCTCAGTGGTATCAACGTTCTTGCCAACTTGGCACACTTCCACGTCTCTAGAATAGTAGTCTATAATGAGGAGGTACATGGACCCCTTATGGTGGAAAAAGTCTGCCGCTACTCTAGACCACGGTCGTTCTGGGAACTCAGTTCCTTTCATCGGTTCGACACGTTCACGTCTGTACTTTTCACAAATGTTACAATTTTTCACTGTCTTTTCGATGTCTTTGGACATTCCTGGCCACCACACTGATGCGTTGGCATTCTCACGGGTCTTAGTGATGCCCTGATGCCCATCATGTAGATGGCGTAAGACGTCAATCCTCAGACTTGCTGGGATCACAAGCTGTTTTCCTCGAAGGAGTAGTCCATCGTGAACTGTAAGGTTGCCCTGTTCGTTCCAGAACTTAACCAGAGGTCCATAGACGTCACGTCTGTTCTCCGGCCACCCATGTTCAATATGGTGTATCACTACCTTCAGGACATCGTCTTTCTTTAGCTCTGACCGTATCTCGTTGAGTCTCTGGTCAGATGATGGTAGACAGACGAGCACTGCTTGTACGTATGCGTCAGATTCCTTACGTAGTTCTTCTTGCTTATGAAGTTCTTCGCTCTCCAGCATATTCTCACCAAGAGGCGCTCTTGACAAGGTATCTGCGGTCATTAGACTTTTACCTGGCACGTGACTGACTGTGAAGTCGAACCGCATTAATCTCAGTCGGAATCTTTGGATCCTCACTGGCAGTTCGTCGATCAGTTTGGTTGAGAATAGTGGCACAAGCGGTTTATGGTCAGTCTCCATGTGGACTCGCATACCGATAACTAAGTTACTCCAGTGTTCGAGTGCCCATGTGGCCGCTAATGCTTCCTTCTCAATTTGCGCGTATCGGCATTCAGTCTTTGTCATTGACCTGCTGGCGTATGCAACGGCTTTCAGTCTTCCATCTTTTTGACGTTGTCTCAGAACTGCCCCAAGACCGTAGCTACTTGCGTCTGCTGACACGATCGTTTCACGTTCGGGGTCATACAAAGCGAGGGCTTCGTCTGAAGCTAGTTCCTGTTTCAGTTTCTCAAACGCTTTCTTTTGTGGAAGATCCCAAGTCCATGCAGAATCTTTCTTACGGAGATCTCTGACTGGTTTGGTGATTTCGGCAAGGTTCGGCAGAAATTTCATCTGTTGATTCACCATGCCGAGAAATCGTCGGACGTCTGGGACATCTTTGGGGTCTGGCATCTCTATGATGGCTTTGACCTTTGCTGGATCCTTCCTGATGCCGTCAGCATCTATCACCTGGCCAAGGTAGCGAAGCTTGGTTGTGGAGAACTCACACTTGTCTTGGTTTAGAGTGATGCCGCTCTCTTGGAGGCGGTTCAGCACTTTCACCAAGCGTTCATCGTGCTCTTGTTTGTCCTTTCCAATTACAAGAATGTCATCCATGTGACACAACACTCCTTGTAGTCCAGTCAGTTCTTTGTCCATTCTCTTTTGGAAGTGTTCAGGAGCAGATGATATACCGTAGGGAAGTCTCCTGAACATGTACCTTCCAAACGGCGTGATGAATGTCGTCAGCTTTGAACTCTCTTGAGTCAACAGTACCTGGTGGAAGCCAGAATTTGCATCTAGCTTGGAGAATACAGCTCCGCTTGAAATACACGCCAGGGTCTCCTCTACCTTTTTCATCTGGTAGAGTTCACGTCGGATGCCCTGGTTGAGTCTTGTCAAGTCCACACACAGCCGTAGATTCCCGTTTGGTTTATGTACAACCACCATGGGTGCACACCAGTCTGTTGGTTCGTCTACGGGCTCGATAACTCCTGACTTTACTAATGCTGTGATTTCCTGCTCTACCTTTTTCATCAGAGGCTTTGGCACACTGCGTGGAGTATAGAGGCAGAATGGTTTAGCATCGTCTTTGAGTCTTATAGCATATTCACCTTTCAGCTTACCGAGTCCTGTAAAGAGCTTCGGGTAAGCTTTGACCACTTCGTCCTTCGTGTCCAACTTTGGGATTTCACTGTTCACGGCTTTGACCCTATAGGCGCCAGGGATGTTAGGTATCAGTCCTAGTTTCTCGATTGCAGGTTGTCCGAGGAGAAGCGATTTCACGCCTCGCACTACGTAGACGTCTTCGTGGACGGTAGTGTCTCCGCGACTCAACTGCATACGAGCACATCCTAGCGTCTGTAACGGATGCTCGCCTGTAGCATACAGCGTCTTTCTTGTTGGTTGGATCTCTCCATAGGACTTCTTGTAGTATGTATCGGGCATCACCGATATCTCGGCTCCAGAGTCTATGTACCACGATAGAGTATCGGAGCCAGTTCCGAGTTTTATGTACCAGCCTTTGCTTGAACTTGATTTGTCTTCTGGGACGGGTTTTGATGAAGCCGCATTTACTTCGCTCGTTACGCTGCCGATAAATACGTGCGACACTCCGTCTTCGGGTATATCGTCTCCCGACCCTTCCTCTGCGACTTGAGAAATCCGCGCTCTTGAAGTACGGCAAACTTGGGAAAAATGTCCTTTTATTTTACACTTCTCACAGGAGTGATTCAATGCGGGACAATTTTTCTTCCCTTTGAGGTGTTCGGTACCACAGAATCCGCACTTGATTTTGTCACCAGTATTTCTCTTTTTCTCGTTTCTGCTCGGGTCCGGCTTCTTCTTGGCCTTGCTGTGGACTACGTCGATACTGGCACTCTTTGACTCTTGGAGCTCATAGCGCGTAGTCTCCTTTTGGTAGAGTATCTCTACCGTTCTCTCCAGCGTAAGCCCTGCACCGGCATCATAGAGCATCGACTTTGCCGACTGGTCAGTACATGAAAATGTCAGTTTATCGCGCACAGCCTGGTCCATGTAGGTCTGTGGGAATTTGCATTCACCTGCACTCTTCTTGACTGTTAGCACCCATGACTCCAGAGTTTGAGATGGTCCCCTTTTGAGGGTGAACCAAAACTTTTCCCTTAGTAGCAGTTGGGGGTCCCTTTTTCCAAAATATTCTGTGTACTTTTGTAGCACAGTATTATAGTTATTTGGGTCCTCAGCTGGTATGGGAGCTTGTCCCTGGACTGGATTTGGATGTTGTGGGAGGAATACAAAACTGTCATAAATGTCTATCCCATCATCCCCAATATGATTCAGTAGGAGTCCCACCTTTTTTTCATTTGGCTCTGTGCTGGAGCCTGTGGCCTTGAGATATATCTCAAACCTTCTCTTCCACAGAGACCATGAATGTGATGGGTTGCCCCTCTCAATTCTGAGGGTGTCTGGTGGTTTTACACTGTTGGCAGCCATTTCAAAATTGTCACTGCTTTTAGTGTAGGCCTACTGACAGTCAATGCTATACACACAATTAACAGCTTGGGGTCTTGGTAAATGCTCCTTGAGGTTTTAGAAAAGTTCTCTACTCACAGATTCTTGAGAAGTTGAGTTCATCACTTTTCAACACCAACTTGAGTGTCTCACTTCAATTTGGCACTTTTCTTGTAGTGGGCATGGAAGATGACCTGTTCTGACACCATGTGGCATCCTGCTTTGCTGGATGTCTTGATACTTTGTATTATTATAAGTGACAACAACTCTGAATCTTTATCTCAGGATGTATTGACCGACCTCCGGTGTATCGCATAACACGCACGATGCACAGACAATTCCCAGACGCTTAGAACCCCTGTAACTCGCAAGGTGGCGCCCCAGTAGCGCTGGTAGCATTTGCCGCGCTCTGCAGTAGCAGGGCTGCGTCATACGACATTATGTCTCCTTGGCAATAACCCTTTAAGGATGGCATAGTGCTTCAACTGGTGAGTGATGCATACATCATGCCTCCTAGGTCATAGCTTCCACTTTACAGTGGTGCATGCATGTATCATGCCTCCTAGATAATAATAGCTTTTATTGATAACAAAAGGGAGGTCATTACTGACCTATGTGTCATACAGTATTTAAGTCCACTACAATACGCTACAAAACTACAGGAATATTATGCTGTACTGTTCTACAAACTAAGTATATAATATGCAATCTACAAATATTGATTTTTTAATAGTATACAGAGACATCCATTTACACACCTACAAACACACCCACACACGCATACGCAGGCGGACATATCTACAGAGTATCTTGTGGGAAAGGTTTACCAAGATGTACAAACATGGCATACAGTCATGACCAAGGTGGATCGCTCGCGTATTTAATAGGCCTACATTCATTTAAATACAGGCTAAGTAGGATATGTCTCAAAATAAGAGTGCCGTAAAACCTTGGTTATAAGCCAAAGTTTATTTTGAGTTTTTATTTGCTATAAGCTGAATGTTAAGCCCCAAACTCTAATTTGGTGTATAGGCGACGTTTTAATGTATAGGAACATACCGGTAGTCGAAACACATTTCAAGCACTTTTATCATAAGCCAAATTTTTTCTCCCAAACTCACATTCGGCTTATGACCAAGGTCGGCTTATAACCAAGATTTTACAGTAGTAATTTTGTATGCTACATTTACTACACTATGTTAAAGCTGTTGCTGCCTTTGTGTTAAGGCATAGGTATACACATTTGGCAAGAGCATTTATAAAACCATGGTCAGTTTCCTTCATAACCACAGTGAACTTATCAGGGGTGGATCCAGGATCTTGGGAAAGGGGGTGGAGGGCGTGATATAGGCAATGTTCTGGGGGTATTGACAATTTTTACATTAAAATGTACAGTCTTGTCCTGGTAGTTAACAATTTTACCAGCTCAGCATTTTTCAAAAGTTGTTTGAAGTGTATTATGCATTTCACACTTTGTTAGGAAATGTATTTCATCATCTACAGCAATATAGACAGACTCTGTCACACTCAGGTTTTGGGGGCCTACAGTGCCTCCCGGTCTCTATGCCAAGGTTGTGGGAACTTAGTCTAGACTGTGTTACCTCTTTCTTTAACCACGTTCCATATGAAGACACCTCTCCCAAAACCAGGGGTTTTCAAATAAAATTCAAACAGGATATTGGGATGTAGGGGATGACCTAACCTTTTAGAAACTGAAAGAATTCTGTAAATTTTCAAACTAGAAGTAATGACAAGTTGAACAGCATTGAAAATTAAATCAGAAAGTGTGATTCCCTAAATCTCCCCATCAGCATGAAAAAGTGGACAAAATCATTTTTCATCCCAAAAACTATTTTTCTGAGCATTTTTCACGATTTCTGCTTAAGGACACTGTGTACCCTCCTCTTCTCAGAGAAAATTAAGACTTTTAATCAACTATAATTTGATGATTTTTTGATGGAGCATTGCATACCATACACCATTATGACCGTACCCATGCCTCATTTAAATTTATGGGATTTAAAGGGTGGTTGCTAGGGATGGAACGTAAATGGAACAAAAACGTTCTTTTTAGGTAATTTTTCTTTGAACAGCCCTATGGGAAGGAACATCATCAGAATTAACTGTTCTACAGAGCTGTTCAAAGTAAGAAAATTGGGAAAAAATCAATAAAATTGGAAAATTAGTATTAGTAACTTACAGGAGATAAGGGACAAGGCAAGGCAATAGCTGGACCCTGGAGCCAGTCTGGCCAGGCTCTGATCAATGGCTGGCCACCGGCACACTGGAGGCTGAGAACAATGGCGCCCCATGGTGTGTAACTAATAAACTACTCAATATGATTGAGTCTCAACATTAGTAACTTACAGGAGATAAGGGACAAGGCAAGGCAATTGCTGGACTTGGGCCTGTAGAAATACACACGGCAGACTCCAAGTAAGTAATAATGAAATAACATTAAATCTACACCGAGAAAGATGAAGATAAGCAACGTGATACAATCTGGTCGGTGTCTATCCTCATAGAGTAAGGTTTGGTGAGATAAAGCAGGGCTGCCATACTGGCCCAATCCCCCGCTTGCCTGATGTCTTCGATACTAAGTCCTAGTTTATACATGTACCCATTCTGATTGGAAACCGGCTGATTTCATGAGTCGTTTCAAAAACTTCAACAGCTTTGCGTAAGTCACCGGGACTCGGGTGGCGCCCCTCTGTAGCACGAATACCGGTGCCAACAAGTCCGTGCTAGGGAACTCTTTCAAGTGTCTCTGAACCAAAGAAGCCGCACACAAGGGGGAACCCGGTGCGAAAGTGATAGGTACTTTGTGGACCCTCTGGCCGTATTGAATCGTCTTTGAACTGGAGATTGCCAGCTCTATGCCCCAATCTGTGGAGCTAACTGCTCCTCGTCTTAGATAATGTCCCGTCGAGTTGGTGGCTGAATCAGGAACTAAATTGCTCTTCCTGAGCAACCCACGGTAACTCAGTGCCAGACAAGACCATAGCACCCTGTCCTCAGGGTCACTCATGTCCACAAAAGAAAACATCTTCAGAATGTCAGCGAGCGCATGTTGTGTTGCCGAACACGCACCCCTCTGCCGACCTCGGACAGACTGTTGGACCCTCAGGTGGTGGACACTTGTGTGGTTCAGGAGGAGATTGAGGCTTGGAGAGTGGCCAGCAAGACATTGTATGACAGGAATATGACGTGAATGTGGTCCAGCATTCCCCACTCTCAATAGGAGCTAGCCGTAACCGGGTTCATGTGTGACCAGCTGCTCCCCCACAAAAGGACCTTGGATATGCACAGGCGCCTCAGGTACAGGTACCTGGTCGCCCACCTCTGGTGAGGGCTCCAGGTCAGCCAGACCTACAAAACAACCAGCTTGAGTCGCAACCTGGGGTGACAGCACCTCTCTCTCCAGAGAAGTTCCCAATGAGGCCCGCACCGTCTACTCCAAGTGTTAGTGCATCACGGCCTGGTGCTGGTAGTGGCCCAGTTATGAGCAATAAACTGGCCCTTACACCCAGCCCTTCTCCTGCTCGTTGTACAAGGATGAGGGACATATATCGACCAACAAAATATGATGACTACATCCTCACATAAAACCAACTTTGGGACTGAATGCCCATTCTACCTGCTATGTTAAGCCCTGTGACATTATTTTATGCCTCATTGTTCCCAGTTTCACTGGTGACCATACTCAAAATGTTTTTTTACCTTCATTTTAAGCATTCCTCTTTTGTATTTAACTGTGTTGAAGAAAAATTTCCTCAAACTCCCTAAGGTACAGTGGTTGTAGTTAATAATTTCAAAGATTTTGTGACCCGTATTACCCCACGGTGGGGTAATACGGGTCGCCATTGTGGGGTAAGATGGGACGGAAAAGTAATCTTCAGTGAAAATGGCCAAATATCTTTCAAGCATGAATGGAATTCTTTGAATGAGCAGCCTTTGGGGTACCTTAACAAAATATATGATGATTTAAACTGCCCCAAACCATTATATAGATACTTTGTTACCTCAATTAGCACTATATGCCTATTCCTGTCAAGAAAATTTGTCAAAATATAAAAGAATTAGAAAAATTCGGCAAAAATGGAGTGTTTAAATTGTTGCCATGGTAACCAGGATGCCCAAAACCCTACCTAGTAGATAGGGCTCCTATATAGCTTTAATTCAAGCTATTTTGTGACCATTTATGTTAAGATGCACACTAGAAATGGCAAAAAGTGTGAGTTGTCGTTTATGTTCAAATTGACCTCGAAATCTCTATTTTGGAAAATGGCCGCCACACAAACCATGACCATATACAAATTTAAAACATGAAAAAAAATATTGCAAAGAAGTAAATTTATTTAGATATCTTGAAAAATAGGAGCGTCTGCAAAGTCCCTCTTTCATGTGGAAGGTTTAAATAAGGTAAATAGCTTAACATTTTTGTAGAAAAAAAAAATACAAATTGCCATAGGGATTTCCTTTGACCCGTATTACCCCACCTAAAAATGGGGTTGGGGTAATACGGGACACCACATAAAAAGTGGTGTCAATTCCTAGACACTTCACAGGTAATAACCAAACCATAATTCATTTTTTAACCTATTGGGTGTTTTATCCTTAGCAGCTGAAACCAGAAAAAATATCACCATTTTGCTCAAACTAGGAACTTACAAAAATGATAATGTGTCTAATTATGCTTTACTAAGCAAGATGTCAGCCCTATATATTTCAGGTATTCAGTTTTATTTTCCCTGTATAATTCATATAATAATCCCTCCAACCACTTAATAAATGCTGCAGTATATATGACCTGATGCCTACCTATTATTGTAAAACCAAAACTTAGTTCTTAGTGTTACCTTTCAGTAAGAAATATCTGTCTGAAATGAGAGTGTCCCTTATTACCCTATGACCCGTATTACCCCAGCTTCCCCTATTACCTTGTAGGCCTAGATTCAGTTCTAGACTAGGTAGAAACATAATTCCAAAAGTTTTGAAAAGATCTCTGTGAGCTTTATCAAATGGTGCAAAAAAAGGTGCAATCCATTTAAAATCTAAATTGTATTTAAGGTTGATCGCTACTCTTAACTTTGTATCCATGAAAAGTCCTGTTTTTTCTCCCCAAAGGTAGCTTATATCATTTAGAAATGGAAAATGTAAAAAAAAAAAGGGGTCCCGAGCTACTTTTTTTATTACAGATTTTTGAAAAAAAATGTATTCTCTATTTTTGCAAAAAAAAACACAAAAAAAAGGGAAATTTTCCTGATTTTTTTTCTTAGTGAGCCAATGCCTACATTCTTTTTGTATTGCACATGAATAATCCTAGGTTATGTCGAGGAACTAGACCACCAGTTCTTCGGTTATGTCCCTTAATGGGAAAAATAAAATTATGGTCCAAAAATGTATCTTTGTATGAAAAAATGTGATGGTTTTATGACGATTATTCAGATTTAATGCATAATTCTTCAGCAATATCTAAATATCACTGAAAAAAATCCATGAACTTTTTTTTTATTTTTTCAAAAATTTATTCAGATCAATAGCTAACATTCTAGAGGACTTTTGATAGGTGGTCCCGGGCATATTTTCATGGTTTTGGGCCTTTGAAATTAAAAAATAGTGCAAAAATGGTCTAAATCTCATATTTAGAGCCTTAAAAAATGGGTTAACAGGCAAAAATCGGGGTGTAAAATGGCTGTAATTCCTACCCTTGGTTATTTCAAAGAACCTGATGAGATATATATATATCTAGATAATGATTTATTGATTAATTAATAGGTCCACTGTTCTAACTTATATCAAAAATAGCAAATATTATTGGCTATAAACACATCAAATATGTTAAGTCCAATAAAATGCTCAATTTTGCTCAGAATCATCCAATTTTTTAAAATATGGCTTAGTCAGCATATATATGTTTCTAGTTTATCAATATTAGCTCAATCTGATGCATATAAGTTGTATGCGCAGTGGTCCATATTCAATGAGTAGCGATCAACCTTAAGTGCATATTTTGGGTGATTTAGCGCTGTGAGTGTGGCACTGACACCAACAGGTGCGTGAATCCCACCATTGGCTGTCCTACCTCGGGCACACAAGTGCAACACTAAGGGGGAAATGTTTATATCCACAAAACCTAGACAGAATGTTCGTCTGTGCTGCCGCCTAGTGAATATTTACAAAACTAGATCTTGGATCGCAGCTGCTAAGCCGCGGACCAGTGCGCCCCCGCGCACGTATACATCTTCAAGTAGTTCCGTGCGCGCCGTAGGCGCGCACGCTCGCGTGCGCGCCTTTTCCCATCTCGCCCGTGTCAGTATGCCGTTTCCCGCTCCGCGGGAAACCGGCATCCTGACTCGGGCGGGGACTTTCCCGGGAGCCCTACAGCATAATACTCGGCGTGGGAATGGAAGGTAGTACTCTGCCAGGGTCCGCAGGTATTCGCTACGATGTTATTATTATTTGCGGGTGGGGGGGGGGGGGGGGGGGGGGGGGTGGCTCCGGCCCGTCGTTGTTTACTTTAATAGGATAAAAAAAAAAGCCCCCTAAAAAAAATCGCCCCCCCTGCCATTAATGATGAACACTCCCTTAGGTAGTGTTTATTTTAAAGTAAGTGTTCATTTATTATTTATTATTATATCCTTATTAGGAATTGTTCATTTATTAGTTATAGGGGGGTGGTGGGTTTGGGTATGGGGGGGGGGGTTCCCCCTCAAAAATTCGCAAAAAATCTGAACCCTTTGAAGTGTAAGAGCAATAATATACGTGTACTATTCGTGTCCACAGACGCTGTTTTTTCCAAATGTGTTTGTCATTAACTTCTACATTATAGAGTAACATCCGAGACGGTATTTGTTTGTGTACCAAGGATTGAAAATTGAATAAAAGATCAATTCAAATCGAATTGGATAGAATTAAATAAAAGATCAATTCAAAGCGAATTTGGAACCTGTGTCCGTTTTATACATTCAACAAAAAACCCTGCCATTACTCTAATTTTAGGGAGTGTTGGAGTGTTCATTTATTAGTTACAGGGGGGGGGGGCTGGGTTTGGGGCGGGCGGTCCAAATTTTGACCTCTCCTGCGGGGGGGGGGGGGCGCCCGGCCCGTCGTTGTTTACTTTAATAGGATAAAAAAAAAAGCCCCCTAAAAAAAATCGCCCCCCCTGCCATTAATGATGAACACTCCCTTAGGTAGTGTTTATTTTAAAGTAAGTGTTCATTTATTATTTATTATTATATCCTTATTAGGAATTGTTCATTTATTAGTTATAGGGGGGTGGTGGGTTTGGGTATGGGGGGGGGGGGTTCCCCCTCAAAAATTCGCAAAAAATCTGAACCCTTTGAAGTGTAAGAGCAATAATATACGTGTACTATTCGTGTCCACAGACGCTGTTTTTTCCAAATGTGTTTGTCATTAACTTCTACATTATAGAGTAACATCCGAGACGGTATTTGTTTGTGTACCAAGGATTGAAAATTGAATAAAAGATCAATTCAAATCGAATTGGATAGAATTAAATAAAAGATCAATTCAAAGCGAATTTGGAACCTGTGTCCGTTTTATACATTCAACAAAAAACCCTGCCATTACTCTAATTTTAGGGAGTGTTGGAGTGTTCATTTATTAGTTACAGGGGGGGGGGGGGCTGGGTTTGGGGCGGGCGGTCCAAATTTTGACCTCTCCTGCGGGGGGGGGGGGGGGCGCCAAAAATTCTGACTAACATATAATTGATAGGCCCCATTCTTAAAATATGTTCAAATGTGTCAAAATACTATCGATCCATTGCGTATTGTTTCATTGAGTATTGACTCATACATTATACATTCAGTGATCTACTACATAAAAATTTAATACAATTCAGCAATAAATATCCTTTATAAAGAAGCTTTTAAAGCCAAAGATTCCCCTCGTGTGGCAAACCCACATACATGTATATCCCCTGACTGTAAGGGTTGAACTGTACCAGTCCTGAGTGAAGGTGACTTCCGTTTATGGATTGTACAGCGTATTGAATGCCTTTATATCCATCATATATATATATAAGTCCTGGCAGGAAGATCATACTGAGATAGCCACTGCATGTGCTTACCAAAGATTTAGCTTTGAATAAATTTAATTTCAGAATAAACCTACCATCCCATGTGTACTTATTATATTGACCCACATTTATGTACATTTATGTACCTGAATCTGCCCAAAATTTGATTGTAAAAGGTTGAAAATTGTTGGAAATAAATGTTCATGTTAAAGTGACATGGTCCGATTATTAGCGCCAAAAATCAATTTCATAAAAAACGTTGCACAAGCATGGGATACCAGAGTCACCCTGCAATGGGAAATATGGTCATTCTACCTCGGAAGAGAAAGATCATTGGAAAGGGTATGAAGAACTATCCCAAACCACAGAGACATTTGATTTAACTTCATTTATGTATGTTCAGATTATGATCAGATAATATTATAAGCCCTAGATTTAATTTACTTGATAAACACTGCTCCCCACCCATGTTTTCAACCAGAATGTTTCCTATGGCCATACTTTATGGGCTATATACTCTATTTAATCTTAGTCCCTAATAATATTCTGTTTAGGATTCACTCAATAACCAGATTATGACTCAGTTTATTAATTTTGCAGTGCACGCTATAATTCCCCCATTGAAAATTCACTGTAAAATACTATACTTGGGCCACACCTAAACATCTAATTGGGCTCCCATTGTTATTGCCCTTAGATGACGTTTTATTATTATATATTTTCTCTACTATCATGAATGGGGACGCAGAGGGGTCCCCCACTCAGGTCGCAAGGTTTTTATTTAGACCCTATATATAGCTATAATCAAGTTTGTGCAAAAGTCGCCAGGTCGCTTAAATTATTGCCCCAGGTCGAAAAGTCGCCTGGAAAACGGCCTAAAACGGCCCAGGTCGCCAGCTAGCCAAAAACCTCTCTGCAGTCACATGAATAATATGTACTCATTGTGTACAATTTAACTCACTTTTTCTACCAAATTTCTTTTTTATTTTACGATTTTTTTATCCCAATGGCCCGTCAAGAAACCTGGGCACAATAAATAGTTACTTAAGGAGGGGATTTGTCTCCCGGCTGGGGCGTAAAAAATGCTATTTTTTACCAAGATATCAACGTTATAGCCTCCAAATGCAAAAAAAAAGCTCTTTTTCGACCCTGCCGCCCCCTGGTGAGATTCGCCTGAACCACCCTAGGTACTGTCCTCCTGGTGTCTGCACCCTGAACTCTTAGGGAATGATCATTTATCATCAACAGGGGGGGGGGTGGTGGGTTTGGGGGGGGCGGGGGGGAAATTTGGACCCCTTGACCGGGGGGGGGGGGGGCCAAAAATTTGGACCCCTCTTAGGGGGGGGCAAAAAAATTTAACCTGTTTTGAGCCAAAAAGCCCGTGTGTTAATAGGCTTCAAAGGGTCAGCGCGCAAGCCGATTTTCGACCCCAAGGGGGGGGGTAAAGAATTTTGACCCATTGACCGGGGGCGGGCGGTGTAAAAAATTTCGCGCGCTCCCTGCGCGAAACCCACCACCCCCCCTGTTCTTGATAAATGATCCCTTAAGGGAGTGATCATTTTTTAACAACAGGAGGGGGGTGGTGGGTTTCCGCGGGGAGCGCGCGAAATGTTTAACTCCCCCTGGTCAAGGGGTCAAAATTTTTACCCCCCCCCCCGTCGAAAATCGGCTCTCGCGCGGGCCCCTTGAAGCCTAGTAAGGGAGTGCTCATTTTTAGACACCTCTAGAGGGGGGGGGGGTGAAAAACATTGGCGCGCTCCGCGCGTAATCTTACCACCCCCCCCCCCCCCTCTAGAGGGGTCGAAATTTTTTACCCCCCCCCCCCCCGGCAGGCCGAAAATCGCGCGCGTTCGCGCCCCTTTGTAGCATAGTAACGCGCAGGCTTTTCCCCTCAAAACAGGTTGAAGTTTTTTGCCCCCCCCCCCAAGAGGGGTCTGAATTTTTTACCCCCCCCTTCGGTCAAGGGGTCCAATTTTTTACCCCCCCCCAAAATCCACCACCCCCCCCCCTGTTGTTAAAAAATGAGCACTCCCTAACGTGTGGGCTTTTTGGCTCATAACAGGTTAAATTTTTTTTCACCCCCCCCCCCAAAGAGGGGTCCAAATTTCCCCCCCCCCCCCCAAGCCCCCCCCCCCCCTGTTGAAAATAAATGATCACTTCCTAAGCCATTCAGAAAATCGATTCTCTACTTCATTAAATATACGTAAGTGGCTGGAAAATCGTTATATGTGTATTTTGACAGTTATTTTATACACTATCCCCCTCCTCCCCCGCCTGCCCATTAGGCCTACACCCGGGCCTACACCTGCAAGAAATTTGTTTTTTATTCATCCTAAAATCAACCATGGCACCTCTTTCTTTTCTTCTGTTTCCAGCTTTCGCCCTCCCGCTTATTCCTTCCTAAAACTTAATTATTCCTCATCTTATTCTCTCTCTTGTAGGTCATGAGAGAATCGGCCAAAAACACCCGTAGTGATGAACCCAACGCGGGAAAAAACCGGAATGATAACATTCGCTGGTACCCATCGTGCTACCATGCACACCATCCAGTACTCGGCAACCAGCAGCGTCCACGCTCCTGGCACGTGCGCGCGCCAGCGTGGGACCCTCACACCGCGCCTCTCAGCCTCCCAAGAAGGACGTCACCGATCACCCCTACTGCTTCCACCCGTATCTTCTAATCCCGTGCTCCCAATCTACCAATCTCCTCGGCCAAAGTAAGTCAATTCATTCACTTAGTATTAAGCACCTATCCTCTGCCTTCTTCTTCTCTTTGCTATTTGTGGTGAACGACAGGATTAATGTACATGGATGTTTTATCTTGGCACCTAAACGGGTCCGCCCAATCTGGACGAGTCCATCTCGACTTGGCTTTTTGCGCGCTTATTCCACGGACCTACTTAACACCATTATCTCATATTACTGAACTGAAATCAAAATACATTCGACTGTCCATGGAAGTGTTTTTTCCACCTGGAACCTCTACTTTTGTCCTCGGCACCATTGTTATCTTGACCCCTAGGCCTATCCGTTGCCCTTACCAGATATCCGGTCTTGGTCTTCTCCATCCTTCCATCACTCGATCACCACAAAATGGCAGCAGTACCTTGCATAACCCCTTCTCACTCTTTAGGCTTAGAACTTAAGGCTTAACATTGATTGTGTCCGCTATGTCTCCGTGTATATCATTTTTCAGAAATGTCCTTTAGGGTTCTCGGACGTTGGCGCTGCCCCCACCTGGCCCCTCCCATTCGTTATATTTCCATTTCTAGGAACTCACCTATAGGTGCCTGCAGATGGGTCAAAAGCGACCTGGCGACCTGGGGCGTTTTGCAGGCGACTTTCGCTCAAAGCAATACTAAAAGTTATCTAGGGAATTTTGGGCAAAAATGAAAATAGGATAAATGGTCCAAAATAGCGACTTTGTTACCTGTAGGCCTACACCTTGATTTCAGCGACTTTCTTCACCCGAGGGGGGTGGGGGAGGGACAATGTAGAAACAATTGTTCGCCAGGTCGCCGAAAACCCTTTCCTAGTAAACAAATAACTTTATACACCATTTTATAACGTTATATAATGTTATATGTCAACGTTTTTCTAATGCTCTTTAATATGAAAAACGTAATGTCAAATTTAAAACGTTATTTAGACGAAAATAACTTATTATTTTTTGCTGGGTGACTGCACATGTTTGAAGTCGAAACTTAATTTTCTGCAGTAAGGCGACAGGATACATGGCCCCCACCCTCCTCATAAACATGTACGCTGTGCAAACACTGCGGCGACGTGTGTGATGTGTGATCTAGAAGGGGTAAACAAAAGAGAGCGCTCCCCCCCCCCCCCCCCCTACAGGTAGTGTATGATTGTGCAATGAGCAATAAAACTTAGGCGTGGGAGAGCTGGGTGCCTCAGTACAAAGGCACGCAGAGTTAATTAGTTGTTTGAAAGAGGGGGACCGCCGTGCTTTGTTTGCACAGGAGAGAGGTGAGAGACATGCCTGCCCAGGGCTGATGATATCTACAGCATACGAAGAGTGCAGGGACCGGGGGGGGGGGGGGGCATGTTTCCGGCCCAGTTTGCTGACTGGGGCTCACATATACCGGTCACTATCTCACCCTTTCTTAGGCCAAATAAAGAATTGTTTTGTTTCAGGTCACCAGACCGAGTTAATCATAACAGACTCCCTCTAATTGTCTTTCATCTAATATTCTCCATTCTGCTCCTTTAAATTTTCTTCAATGTTTAATTAAGGTTACATTTACCGCAAAACTCTAAATCCACATTTTAAAAAGACAAAAAATAAACAAATGTTACCATTTTACAGGAAACAAATTTCCTATTTTATACTGCCCACTGTTACATCATACACACAACATCCTACTACACATGTAACTAGACTGAGACTTTGGTACTAGAAACAAACTTTTTATTTTAATATTTTATTTGGCCCTACTACTACTCGATAATCACAACAACAACAACATACCGCCTACTACACTTCCCCCAACTTCCATGGGTTCCAAGTAGCGCCCAGTAGGCCCTACAACCTGCACTGTTCCGGTTGAGTGGAGTGACAGTCAAAAGTCTATCATGCCATGCCCCCCCCCCCCCCCCCCCCCCCACTCAGTTTCGGACTCTCACACCCAACACTGCCCCGGTCCCTCTGCTGTCCAACTGGTAGGATAGTCGCTGGCCGAGGCTGCCCCCCTCCCCACCTAAGGGGTTGGTCATATATTTAACAACAGGGGGGGGTGGTGGATTTGGGGGGGGGGGGGGTCCAAAAAAATTACACCCCTTTTTACATGTAATCCAATTGATGTGGTTGACAATGGCGTCTTTTGTTATCGAGTATTCACATAGCCAAAGTACCGCCTTACATTTATTTTAAGCCTTGATACAGATAATGGTTCTCCATTAACCCTTATCGCTAGTAACACTGCTATCTGTATCAACCATAACATTAGGGAGGTTTCAGTAGCCAGGAAATGCAGGAAAGGTCATGTAAGATGAGGTAAAATATTAGTA